>CM069161.1:30281809-30899309 GCA_035221665.1 Okamejei kenojei
GAGAAAAATAAATAACTGGCATATGCCTGTCTTAAGCTTCCCTTGACTAACAGAACACGACTGAGCTTACTTTAAAAATTATGAGGTAAATTTCTTGTTCAGTAGCACAATTTCTATCAAAATAATGTGCCTGAAATGGGGATTACTGATGTCGAAAGAAAATCGTGGAGTTTTAAGTGCAAACAGAATTTTCATGGTCATCTTGTAGAGTTTAAAACACTCGTTGCCTGAAGCAACCACCATCCATGGAACTGAAACACATCCAAGGTGACTGAATCACCATTAGTAGATTCCACCAAGTAGACTTGTTTGAAGTTCTTTGAGGTGGATCCAAAAACTAAAATGCTGCTTATGGGGCTCTGGGGAATTTATGTGGGATAGGATGGAGAGCAGAAATAGTTAGTCTGGAACAATGGTAGTATAGCAAATAGAAAATTGTGATTGAATTGGGCAAAGGTGACATGGCTTTAAAAAGACATTCAACACAGACATTATGGGCCGAAGGGTCTGTTCCTGAGATATACTGTTCAGTTAGTAGGAAGGAACTGCAGATGCCGTTTTATACTGAAGATAGACACAAAACACTGGAGTAACAGCGGGTCAGGCAGCATCTCTGGAGAAAAGGAATAGGTGATGATTCGGCTCAAGATAGCATCTGAAGAAGGGTCTCGACCCAAAATGTCACTTATTCCGTTTAGCTTAATTTAGTTTAGTTTAAAGATACAACGCGGAACCAGGCCCTTCGGCCCACCGAGTCCGCACCAACCAGTGATCCCCACACATTAACACTATCCTACACACACTAGGGACAATTTACATTGCAGCCCTCCAGAGATGCTGCCTGACCCGCTGAGTTACTTCATCATCTTGTGTCTGTGTACTGCTCTATGTTCTATGTAATCCTATTTGACCAATCCAATACATGTATATGGAGGATATAACTGTTAAGGTTGCGTAAGGTGAACTAGTAAATGTGGCATTTCTGTTTTTTAATGAAAACATGCCATACTAAATGTTGTAATGCAAAATAGTGATTTCTGTGCAGTGGGCAGGAGCTATAGACCTGCATGGGAAGGTAGACGCTCCATCTAGGAGAGGGAAAACTCTGATTTAAAACCTCCACTGCCTTGTGGCCATATCCAGTCATGGAAAAGGCTCCAGGAATAAACCTCAAGAAAATCCAGAGTTGGAGCCCCCAAGGTAGTTTGTCGTTGTCTACAACCTCGCTCTGGCAGCTCCTGTGACGGCGCTGGTGCCAAACTGTAACGGCCCTGTTGTTCCTTTGGATCAATCAGCGACGTGGAGAGGGGGGGACGTGCTGCATGGACAACAGCCTGTCCTCCACATGACATCGCCCAGGCTTGCATCCGACCAGGATGCATCACCCATGGTCAGTCATGACCGAGAGAGGCCTACTACTACTGATTTCTGGAATAGGATTGATGTGGTAAAATGGATAGAAGATTAGCTACTGTGTAGAAAATAGAGAATAAATTAAATGTTTTTTTCCAAGTTGGCAAGTTGTTACTTCTAATTTGGGTTCCTGTTCCGTTAGCTACATAAAGCACAGAATGTAATTACAGTTGAGAGACACAGAGTGGAAACAGTCCTTAAGACCCACTGAGTTAGCGCTGACCAACGATCACCCATACACAAGATCTATCCTACACATTCGGGGCAATTTACAAAAGCCAATTAACCTACAAAGCTGCACGTCTTTGGAATGTGGGAGGAAACCGGAGCATCCAGAGAAAACCCACGTAGTCTCAGGAAGAACATGCAAACTCCACGCAGACAGCACCCGCAGTCAGGATTGAACCCGGGTCTCAGGCGCTGCATGGCAGCAACTCTATCGCTGTGCCACTGTGCCATCTGTAAAGTTTTCTGATGATACAAAGTTTGATGAAAATGTGAGTAATGAGTGATGTATAAGCTAGATTGTTTCTACAAAGGCAATGAGTCCGGTTAAATGGATGATGAGCAGACACATCGGGATCACAGTAGGGAATTGTGAGGCACAGGAACAGAAAGAGTATTTTTAAATAGTGAAAAACTATTAGCAACTTATAAGCTACCTTCCTGGTGCTTTAACTGATATTTGCCAAATATTTCTCTGTGTAAGCATATCCAGGAATTATGGATTTTGAAATGCAGAAAGGTAACTTACAGGTATGAAAAGCGGTAAGGAAGGCAAATGGATTGTCAGTCGATGTGAACCAGAGGTGATGTTGAACCAATGCTTGTTGCAATTGAGAAGAAACAGATGCGAGATGAGTGAACCATACACGACAGTGTAGATGCTGACGTTTCATGCCAGAAAGGCTACAATTGGAGGGGCATAGTCTAAAAATTATTTTTCAATCATTTAGGACTCAGATAATGAGAATATTTTTCTGATAGTTGTAAATCTCGGCAATCTGCTATTAGGGTCTAGTTTAGTTTAGAGATACAGTGGGGAAACTGGCCCTTCGGTCCTCCGAGTCTGCGCCGACCAGCGATCCCCGCACACTATCCTACACACACTCACATTCTAGCGACAAGTTACAATTTTACAAAGCCAACAAACCTGTACATTTTTTGCTAACAAACCTGTACATTTTTGGAGTGTGGGAGAAAACCGAAGCTCCCGGGAAAAAACCCACGCAGGTCACGGGGAGAATGTGCAAGCTCCTGACAGACAGCGCCAGTGAGTTGAACCCGGATCGCTGGCGCTGTAAGGCAGTAGTTCTCCCGCTGTGCCGGCCTGCAAACGTGCCAATAGAGGTTTGCAAATGTGCACTGATTCGGCACATTCAAAGCAGTCACTGGTAGATTTCTGGAGCAAGGACAATCAAGCAATATGGACACAGAGGAAAATGAGCAACCCCGTTGATCTTAAATGCTCAGGCAGCAGAAGGGAATCTTAACAATTCTTAATATCATAAAATATGGAATTAGCCTCTATAAACTGAAGAAACTACAAAGCAGGCCGATGATATTTCCCTTTTCAGTTTACTTTTATTTAATGTAGGTTGGTTTAGAAATACAGCATTTCGGCACTTCATCTCACCAAACATCTGTGCTGAACATGACTTTAGAGATGTATAAACATGCCATGGAAACAGGCCCTTCAGCTCACCAAATCCACGCCGACCATCGATCACCCGTTCACATTAGTTCAATGTTATCCCACTTTCTCATCCACTCCCTACACTCAAGGGACAATTTATTGAGGCCAGTTAACTTCCAAGCCCACACGTCTTGCGGGTGTGGGGGGGAAACCGGAGCACCCAGAGAAAACACACCCAGTCACAGGGAGAACGTGCAAACTCAGTACAGACAGCACCCGAGGTGAGGGTCGAACCCGGCTCTCTGTTTCTGTGAGGCAGCCAGATGCTGCTTCATTTCACTCTAAAGATTGAAAATCAGGCACAGATAGAGGACTAGATTTTATTGCACCGAGTTTTAAATTTGGTAACAAAATCCGATTTTGGACGTGTTAAAAACATCATGCTTTCTCCATTAAATATATCTAGAAATATGTTCTGATGGAAGCGGAGGAATGAAATGATTACATCCTGTTACACTGCCTGACCGCGCAGAGCAATGTATCTGATTATTCAAATCAATTTTAATGGAAGCTCAAACTGAAATCTAACCAGTTCAATTGCAAGCACAGTTTAGCCACTATTTCCTGATTGTACCCAAAGGGAAACTCAATGCCATCTTCCTCCATGCTCAATTAGGTCTGGCGTATTCATGAAAATACAATAACATTTGAAGTGAAAATCACACTGCTTTCAATGATTTCACTTTACAAAAGAACGAGGAAATAAGGAACATAAGGAAACAAAAGAACATAATGGGAGAAGGCAGGTGAATGGGGTTAGGAGGGAGAGATAGATCAGCCATGATTGAATGGCAGAGCAGACCTGATGGGCTGAATGGCTTAATTCTGCTCCTATCATTTAGGACCTTGTGACCTTATGAAATAGAATCAGTTAGGCCCTTCAGGCCGACAATCTGCTCCAATGGAGGTCAGTGAGAGGAACAGATTGGGTTGAGGCAGAGTCTCTTGCTCAGAGTAGGGGAATCGAGGACCAGTGGACATAGGTTTAAAGGTCCCTCCAAAAAACTGGTGATCCCCCCAATTAGAGGCTTGTGGGTAATAAGAATTAGGACCAGCGTGCTAATTAGGGTCTTAGGAGTTGGATAGTCACAGGGTAGTAGCTGAAGAAGCAAGATTGAGGGATTGCAGACGTAATGAGTGGGAAATGATCCAAAGGGTGTGAGAAGGAACCGCAGATGCCGGTTTAATCTGAAGATAGACACAAAAATCTGGAGTAACTCAGCAGGGCAGGCAGCATCTCTGGAGAGAAGGAATGGGTGACGTTTTGGGTCGAGAATGTCTGAAGAAGGGTCTCGACCTGAAACGTCACCCATTCCTTCTCTCCAGAGATGCTGCCTGTCCCGCTGAGTTACTCCAGCTTTTTGTGCCTATGATCCAAAGGGTGACGGCAAACGATTTACTTACGTGTTCGCATCCCATTGCTGCTTGGCATTGAGATGACCAGGCTAATCCTGGCACAACACGTCCAAAGTATCCCAGAAATGCTTTGGATGAAGTTTGCCTGATCTCACCCATTAATCACAAAACAGAAATAGTCATTTCTGAAGTGGAACAAATCAACCCCAAAGCGACCATTTCACTCCCGGAAAAGACTCAACTTTCAGTTATATAATGTAGAAAAAAATATAATGTTAAGCCATTAGATTGCCAGGGAATTTGTCTTTTTTCATTAAGTTTCATGCAGAAGTGTGAGATATATGGAGTTAACGGTAACGCTATATACCTATCCATAGTAGCGTTTCTCTGCCCTTTGTTTTAGTTTTAGCGATACAGCGCAGAAACAGGCCCTTCGGCACACCAGTCCGCACCAACCAGCGATCCCCGCACACAAATGCCCCTGTCCCACTTGGGAAACCTGAACGGAAACCTTTGGAGACTTTGCACCCCACCCAAGGTTTCCGTGCGGTTCCCGGAGGTTCCCGGAGGTTTTTGTCAGTTTCCCTGATGGTCAAAAGTGGTTTCCGCTTCTTCTATGTTCCGGTGATTATTTCAAAAAATTCAAAACCGGCCGCTCCTAAAAATAGGCTGCCGTTTAAAAAATCGGTAATTTTTCAGTCGAAGTCGGTTGCGATGCTAGTTGAAGGTGGTTGCTGGAGGTTGCAGGTAGTGGAAGGTATTCCACCTCCCTGGTGGAATAAAACTGGGTGAAAAAAAGGTCTTACCTTCCACTACCTGCAACCTCCGGCAACCACCTTCAACTAGCATTGCAACCGCAACAGGGGCATAACACTATCCTAGACACACTGGGGCCAATTTACAATTTTATCAAGTCAATTAACCTAAGAATACTTAACATCTGGTGCAGAGACAAAGTCAGCAATGTGGAAAGGAACAAGCCAGGAGCCCTTGACTTACAAATTCAAAGGGGGAAATGTAGTTGGATTGGACACACCCTCAGGAAACCTGCCACAAACATCACCCGGCAAGCCCTGAAATAGAACCCCCAAGGAAAAAGGAAAAGAGGTCGCCCCAGGAACAGCTGGAGAAGAGGTGTCCTGACAGAAATGTCTGAGAGTGGGCTCAACTGGGGAGATCTCGAAAGAACTGCCAACAACCGAGCGAGGTGGAGGACATTTGTCAATGGCTTATGCTCCCTAGAGGAGCAAAGGGCTTAAGAAGAAGAATTAACCTACAAACCTGTGCTTCTTTTGAGTGAGGGAGGAAAGAGAAGCTCCGGAAAAAACTCATGCAGAACGTACAAACTCTGCACAGACAAGCACCCGTAGTCAGGATCGAACCCGGGTCTCTGGCGCTGCAAGGCTGCAACTCTATCTCTGCACCACCTTGCCGCCCTGTTTTCCAGACGCACCCTAATTTACGGAGGGCTCCAGATCTGTGTAGGGAGCTCGTGCTTATATCAGCCCACAGCTGCCTGGCCCCATTTACAAAATGTGATTTAACCAAAGCAAAATATCAATGCTGCTTGTCATGCTGCCCTCAAAGTGCTCATTGAGCACATACCAGCGAGCTCCTTACATCTTCCAGATTAAGTGGCTTCTTTCTGAATTCCAAGCATGAAAGATCACCACGGTTCTGCTGTAATTCTCCCCCCATACATTCCCTTTGTTAATCAAGTCTAAAGAAAACACAGCAGGCCGAGGCCTCAGCCTGACTTTGTCTCTCTCCACAGTTGAGTAAACACTGGATTGTGTGGTGGGATTGTACTGGAGGGGATTTCTGACTTGAACAAGGGCAAGAATGTCAATCCCTTTCACCTTGGTCATGTTTGGGAATGCAAGCCATTGTTTACATTAAACTCATAGACTTTGTCCCGGTGGATTTAGTCTGCTTCTGGGAACAGTTTGGCCTGCAGAACAAAACACTTCATATTTTAGATTTTTAGAGTCAGTGGCCCCATTTCAGGCCTAAACAAAACACCTCCCGGATCAAGATGTGTTCAATTTCTCCTGGGTTTGCCATCTGCAGGGGAGAAGTGTATAGATTTAACACATGCTCTGCAACACGTTCAGTGTGTACCAGGCGCATAGGAAATAATTAGTTAGACACAGGCTGGGAGTTTGCTCTGAGCTGCCCCAGATCCACTGGCCTATTCTTGCCAGAAGTGGGACATGATTGCATTAACCTTGCATTAACCTGCCGTTAACCGGTGTCGCAGCTGGTAGAACCACTGCCTCACATCGCCAGAGACCCAGGGTTCGATCATGACCTCCCACATCCCAAAGACGCGTCTGTTTGTAGGTTATTTGGCCCCTAGTGTGTCGGGATGCGAAAGAGGGATAATATTGTAACAGTGAACGAGTGATCGATAGTCGGCGTGGCCAGTCTTGCAGATGCCACATTGAATGAATAAGCCTTTTAAAGAATACTAGACTAAGTGGGACCTGTTGGGTCCCATGTTTACACGGGAGGGGTGGTCCCCCAATGCAATATTCCACCTCTCCACCAATTCCAATATTGGTGGCCAGTGTGGGGGCTTTCTGCAGTGCGAGTATAGGTGTTGTGGGCCAAAGGTACTGGTTTCCAGAGGGCTAGTATGGACATTGTGGGCCGAATGGATTCTTGGGTTGGCAGCTCAGTCACTAAGGCCTGGTGGGCTGGCAGCTCAGTCACTAAGGCCTGGTGAGCTGGCAGCTCAGTCACTCAGGCCTGGTGGTCTAGCAGCTCAGTCACTCAGGCCTGGTGAACTGGCAGCTCAGTCACTCAGGCCTGGTGAACTGGCAGCTCAGAAACTGCCAGAAATTCTGCTCAAAACAGGTGAGAGACTCTGTGAGAGAGAAGGGGGACAGGATGGAGAATCCATTTTAGACATTTTTCATCTTTTACTGCAGATCACAGCAATGAAGGAGGAAAGTCTATCCTGGCCTGGATCTCACAGGGAGCAAATGAAGGGAGGGAGAAAAATATTGGGGTGAGGTTTAATACTTGCAGGGGGAATACATACTGATGGGCCAAATGGAATCCTCCAGGGATAGAACAAGCCTGATGTGCCGAAGGGGCTCTTTTAAAAAAAAACTCTCTGTGAAAGGCACTTTTTCTGGATCTTTCCTGGCCTGGCATGGGGCCAAAATGCTCCTCCTGGGATAATACTGGCATTTTGGGCAAAAGGGACTGGTTTCGCAGCTAATAGGAGCCATGTGTGCTGAAATTAGTGGTTTTAGGCAGGCCAAACAACTAATTTCATTTCATTTCCATTTTAATTTCAAGCACAGGGCAGGCCAAACAACTCATTTCATTTTCAATTAATTGCCATTTCCATTGCAGTGTCAAGCACAGGGCACGCCAAACAGCTCATTGCATTTTCATTTCATTTCCATTTCCATTGCAGTTCCAAGCACAGGGGAGGCCAAACAACTCATTGCATGTTCATTTCATTTCCATTGTAGTTTCAAGCACAGGGCAGGCCAAACAACTAAATGAATTTTAATTTCATTTCCATTGCAGTTTCAAGCACAGAGCAGGCCAAACAACTCATTTCATTTTCATTAAGGGCTAACAAATAATGTATTGCAAATACATTGCAGACTCACAGTTCAGTTGCTTCACAGCTTAGGATCACAGTTGTGGCCTCTCCATTGTGATCTTCCAGAGTGACTGACCTATGTCCAGGCATCTGGCGTTTTATAGTGCTGATTGACAGGGTGATTGACAGGCGAGAGGACCAATCAGCCGATCCCAAGATTTTTTAAACACTCATAATTTTTTTTTTTCACCGATCAGAAAAATCCTCGGGGCTGCCCCAGCGGAGGAGGACTGTGAGTAAGATGGCCAAACATCATAGCGATATAGGGTAAGGTTTTAAAAAAATCAATATACAGCGCAGACGGGAAGTGGTCAAGATGAGACTTTTAATCATATAGATACAGCAAAGACAGTCATCAGGTTATACAATACGGAAACATGCCCTTCAGCCAATCAAGTTCTCATTGGCCATCAGATACCAATCAACACCAAACTTAGATGAATCCCATTTTCTTCTCTGCACCCACCACCAGGTTACATCATTGACGTTCACCAATAATAGATTCATAGTATCATAGAAAATAGGTGCAGGAGTAGGTCATTTGGCCCTTCGAGCCTGCACCGCCATTCAATATGATCATGGCTGATCATCCAACTCAGTATCCTGTACCTGCCTTCTCTCCATACCCCCTGATCCCTTTAGCCACAAGGGCCACATCTAACTCCCTCTTAAATATAGCCAATGAACTGGCCTCAACTACCTTCTGTGGCAGAGAATTCCACAGACTCACCACTCTCTGTGCGAAAAATGATCTTCTCATCTCGGTCCTAAAAGACTTCCCCCTTATCCTTAAACTGTGACTCCTTGTTCTGGAGTTCCCCAGCATCGGGAACAATCTTCCTGCATCTAGCCTGTCCAACCCCTTAAGAATTTTGTAGGTCTCTATAAGATCCCCCCTCAATCTCCTAAATTCAAGTGAGTACAAGCCGAGTCTATCCAGTCTTTCTTCATATGGAAGTCCTGCCATCCCAGGAATCAGTCTGGTGAACCTTCTCTGTACTCCCTCTATGGCAAGAATGTCTTTCCTCAGATGAGGAGACCAAAACTGTACGCAATACTCCAGGTGTGGCCTCACCAAAACCCTGTACAACTGCAGTAGAACCTCCCTGCTCTTGTACTCAAATCCTTTTGCTATGAATGCCAACATACCATTCGCTTTCTTCACAGCCTGCTGCACCTGCATGCCTACTTTCAATGACTGGTGTACCATGACACCCAGGTCTCGTTGCATCTCCCCTTTTCCTAATCGGCCACCATTCAGATAATTATCCTAGCGACCTGCATGACTTTGGAAGTATCTGGAGGAATCCCATAAGATCCCACAAAGGGCGGCTCAGTGGCGCAGGAGTAGATTGGCTGCCTTACAGCAGCAGGGACCCAGGTTCGATCCTGACCACGGGTGCTGTCTGTACGGAGTTTGTACTCTGTGACCTGCGTGGGTTTTCTCCGTGTGCTCCGGTTTCCTCCCACACTCCAAAGGCGTAAAGGTGTGCAGGTTAATTGGCTTGGGTGAAAATTGTAAATTGTCCCTAGCGTGTGAATGTAGGATTGTGTTTGTGTACAGGGACCGCTGGTGGGCCAAAGGGCCTGTTTCCGCACCGTATCTCTAAACTGAACTAAAACTAAATCTCAGGGCGAGCATTCTAACTCCACGCAGAGAGCACTAGATTGAGCGTAGATCTCTGGTGCTGTCAGGCACTTGCTCCACCAGCTGCACCAACCGTGTTGTTGGCTCCACAGGGAGTTGGAGGCTGAAAAATAACCTCAGCTTTGTGTTCCTATTTTTTTTTTCTCATTGTGCAAGCTGGCTTTTCAATTAATTTAGTTTCTAAAAGTGAGGATGTGATTTTCAGTCCGTAATTCTTCAGCAGTCATGATGCGCAACAGAGTGTAGGATAATCCTTGCCTACTGTAGAGATGATTGACTGGCCATCAGCGTTATCCATTCTAATAACCATATTATGCATTTATATAGTGCCATTCACCATACTAATATACAACTGTAGGAAATTGTCCAAAATGTGTAACTTGGATAACCATTTGATGAAGATTTCTATTAAGAAGAGGCACGGAAATATGATCAAAAATTGTTTAGTTCTAGTCTAGTTTACTTTAGTTTTACTGATTACAGCGGGTGGAAGCAGGCCCTTTGTTGGTCCAGTGAATCTGTGCCGACCTGTGGTCACCTCTCTCCTAAACAATACTATATCCTACACGCATTAGGATCGATTTACCAATTTCACCAAAAGCCAATTAACCTATAAACCTGTATGCCTTTGGAGTGTGGGAGGAAACCGGAGCACCAGGAGAAAACCCACGTGGACACAGGGAGAACGTAAAAACTCCGTACAAATATCACCCGAAGTCAGGATCGAACCCATTTCACTGGCGTGTAAGGCAGCAACTCTACCTCTGCGCCACTGTGCCGTCCATTTATGGGGCGTAGACTAAGGGAGGTCTTCCAGGAATGGCAGGGAATATTCATGACTGGAGCTGAGGAAGGCACGAGCAAGAATTACAGTGGGCAGGCCAGTGATGTGTGCCTTGATGTATAACACCAGGAATGCATTAACCAGTTTGGGCACAACAAGATGCGACAAGCAGCAATGTGATAAAAATCAGGTCATTTCATTGAAGTAATGTTGAACAAAGGATCAATGGTGGCTGAATAGACCAGGTTAACTCCCCGTCTCTTCTTTGAACTGTGCCGGAGAATTTTCCATAACCACCTGGGAATGCATTCCCATTTTAACCTCACGTCTGAAATATTTTGCTTGTATGTTATATATATATATATATTTCACTTTTAATAACTTTAAAATTGGGCAGGTTTACTGCTTGTTTTGCTGGAACATTTTAAATACACAGTACGTTCAATAGCGGATAAATACAATCATTTAGACAATTAATACAAATACATAAATGTTGTCACAGCGCCACGAGTTTTTCCTGCACCATTAATAAAGGCATCATTTCCATTAGGCATTCAGTTGGCAACATTTCAAAAAGTGATATCGTCCTTGAAATACCAACCACAGTCTTGTGGGGAAGCAATGCTACAGTATGTAACAGTGCTGCCATTTCAATGTCAAATGTATGACAACTGTTTGTCCAACAGCCAAACAGTGTTGATTACAGGCCTCAAATGAGCTACTGTGGCATCACCAAACACTTACTGTAACAAGTGGTGTGTGTTTGACACTGCAATGTCGACTCAATGTTTGACTCTGGCGCCAGTGAGCATTCCGAGAGATTCCCAGAGAAAGCTGTGGAAGTCTTTAGAGATACAGCGTGGAAACTGGCCCTTCAGCCCACCGAGTCCGTGCCGACCAACGATCGCTCCATACACTATCTGTCCTACACACCAGTAACAATTTACAATTTTGCCGAAGCCAATTAACCTACAAATCTGTATGTCTTTGGAGTGTGGGAGTATATCGGCACACCCGGAGAAAACCTTCACGGTCACAGTCCCAGTGGAGTCAGCACCCGTGGTCAGGATCGAACCCGGGTCTCCGGCTCTGTAAGGCTACAACTCTACCGCTGAGCCACCCTGCGCCCAAGCCCTGGAGGTAGGAACGAAGGGGATGTTCTTTGTGCAAGGACACTCTCTTTACATGAGTGTTGTAAAGATTTGCAGACTCTTGAGGTCAAGTCCTTTCAGCCTGCATGGTGATTGACTGGTCCTTTAAATAGCAACGTTACATGGCAGGCATCACAAATAACAACATAGTGCTGCCGAGAAAGATGAGCAATTGTCGCTAGAAACAGGACAGCAGCAGGAAGCGTTCCAACATCTCCTACAAAACTGAAGGTAACATCGTCACAGCTATGGTTCATGAACACCATGGTGCCAAGATCCCAGTGCACCTTTCCTCGCATATTGGGACCTCCAGGTCCAACATCCAATGCAGTGCTGATCCCATCAGCAAGCATCAACTTTCACATGGCGATCCACACTTGGATCCAAATGCATTGAGTGAAACAACAGGATGTCATCCACTACCCAGGCTAATTTACATCGGATGAGGAATGATGAATATTGTTGTAAGGTTTGTGAGAACTTTAGCCATGTTCCCCATTAGCATCCTCTAATATATGAGTTGTAAATGGCTTCAATGGACACACAAGGAACTGCAGATGCTGGTTTACTAGAAAGGATCCCGATCTGAAATGCCGCCCACCCATGTTCTCCAGAGATGCTGCCTGGTCCACTGAGTTACTCCAGCGCTCCATGTGTCTTTCTTTTGCTCTAGATGCATTCCTTTTGATGGAAACACAACTTGCTGGTCAACAATCTGATGCTGAAGGAGCTCTTTAATATTGGAAAATATTATAACTGAATCTTCTCTTTGCAGGAAGGAACAGCAGATGGTATTTTACACCGAAGATGGGCACAAAATGCTGGAGTAACTCAGCGGGTCAGGCAGCATCTCTGGAGAATAGTAATACATGATGTTTCGGATCGGAATTCTTCTTCGAATCCTTCTGCTCTTTCAGGTCGATTGGACACTAAAGATCCCATGACTCCATTTTTTTTTCAGCTTGGAGAGTTCTCCCCAGTGTCATATTTATCCCTAATCATTACCACATTGCAATTTTTGGACTTTATTGTGCAAAAATAGGCTGCTGAATTTCAAAGTGACGAAACTTCAGAATGACCCTATTCATGGCTGGACATTTCTAATAATGTGTTCGGGGTTTGCTTTGGGATCGGTGTGCCGATTAATTAAAATAATCCTGACGGTATCCTCAGCATCAAATATTCGCTAATAATATCTCACTTCTTCATGTCCTGAAAAAAAAATCCAACTAGATGAATTGTAGTTTTATAATTCCATGTTAGCTCTCCATAGGACTGTACCATCAAGAAAAAATAACGAGTTTCGTGCAGAGATGCAGCACGGAAGCAGGCCCTTCGGCCTACTGAGTCCATGCCGACCAGCGATCCTCGCACACTAACACTATCCTACACACACTAAGGACAATTTACAATTTTACCAAGCCAATTAGCCTAAAACCTGTACATCTTTGGAGTTTAGGAGGAAACAGGAGCTCCCGGGGAAAACCCACGCGGGTCATGGGGAGAATGTAAAAAACTCCGTACAGACAAACACCTGATAAGAAGGATCTCGACCCGATATGTCACCCATTCATTCTCTCCAGAGATGCTACCTATCTTGCTGAGTTACTCCAGCTTTTTGTGTCTATCTTCGAACCAGGGTCTCTGGCACTGTAAGGCAGTAAAGGGGCTGTCCCACTGTACGAGCTAATTCAAGAGCTCTCCTGAGTTTAAACAAAAATCAAACTCGTGGTAAGTACGTAGAATGTACGTTGCAGGTACGTCGGAGCTCGGGGTGTCTCTTAGTGGCTCGTAATGCTAACGGCAGGTACTCGGGAAACGCGGTAAGCTCGGGAAGACGCGTGAAGATTTTTTAACATGTTTGAAAAATGTCCACGAGAGCCCCGAGTACCTACGAGCGGCTATTACCGTAATTCTCCGAGTTCGAATTAGGGGAAACTCGGGAGAACTCTTGAATTAGCTCGTACAGTGGGACAGCCCCATGACTCTACCACTGCACCACCGTGTCGCCCTAAACTAGTAGGCTATTTTCTCAAAGCTTATAGACTTTTTGAGGATTGCCATTTCTACTTTTGCAGTTTAAGACTGTTGTGTGGTTTCTTAGGAATTCTTTTCAAATTTACATTTGACGTCGAACAAAGCCAGCGCCATCCTAAAATTTGGCATCAGTCAGGACTGGCTTGCCAATCGAACTAAAACTGGAATAATTACGATTGCGTGCAGACAGAGATTTCATGCTGCTATTGTGAGCAGACGTTCTGGAGTTAGAAATGATTCCAACTGCAGAGGATGTTGGCAACAACAGGAAGAATAGAGGAGCAGGATTTAATGTGGGGTAGGTGCTGGAATTTTGGATGTGTTGGAATCTGGGCAAGACTGACGGACTCGACAGCCTGGATGAGAGCCCATTGATGTAATCAGATCTGGTGATGGCAACAACATAAATCCACATTTATCCCCAGAGTCAAGGCTGGGGTTGGGTGGTTGTAGACATCCAAGCAATATAAATCGGAATGCTATCTGAGTGAAAACATATCTGTGCCTGAAATGTGTCTCTGCTTGGTAGTACAAAAAAGAAGGATCTCGACCCGAAACGTCACCTGTTCCTTCTCACTAGAGATGCTGCCTGTCGCACTGAGTTACTCCAGCATTCTGTGTCCATCTTCGGTGTAAGCCAGCGCCTGCAGTTCCTTCCTAGTATAAAATGTGCTGTGTATTTGTCTGTAACACAACCAAGTTTCAGAAGTGGAGTGAAATGCAGTTTTGCTTTACTTAAATGGGAGAGCACCCTCTTTTGATGATTGTGTTGTACCAGGAATGAGTGGGTTAGCATATGATAAATGTTTGAAGCCACTGGGCCTGTACTTGCTGGCGTTTAAGATGAGAGGGGACCTCACTGAAACTTACCGAATAGTGAACGGTCTGGATAGAGTGAATGTGGAGAGGTTGTTTCCACTAGTGGGAGAATCTAGGACCGGAGGCCATATAGTCTATTGGGCTCACAGCTACGGTGGGTCAGCTCTGGAAGAATTCCCTCCATTGCAGCTATAGTTTAGTTTATTTTAGTTTAGAGATACAGCGCAGAAACAGGCCCTTCGGCCCATCATATCCTTGCTGACCAGCGATCACTGCATACTAACACTATCCTACACACACCAGGGACAGTTTACAATTTTACCAAGGCAATTAACCTACAAACCTGTACGTCTTTGGAGTGTGGGCGGAAACCGGAGCACCTGGGGAAAACCCACGCGGGCAATGAACAAATTCCGTACAGACAGCACCCGTAGTCAGGATTGAACCCGGGTCAGCGGCGCAGTAAGGCCGCAACTCTACGGCTATGCTGCCGTGCCACCTTAAGCCTGCACCACCAATGCTGCCTGAGTATAGCCGGATAAAAGGCTGCTTTGGTTGTCAGGGGCAAATGGAAGGGACGGGATGCTGGAAGAGAGATGCAGTAGTCTAATGTGTGTCTGAGCAGTCCACCTGCTTTAAACTGGTGCAGTAGAGACATGGTGTTGTGTGTGGCATCATCCCACTGCAGGATGAGTTCTAGAGTTGTTTAATAGAGACAGATTACGACCATCATTTGTGATGTTTGCGGGCAAAAGTAGAGTACAGAGAAATAGGTTGGGCAGCCGATGTGAGGAAAAATGATGTTCTAATGCAGGGGTGGGGAACCTGCGGCTTAAAGAAGGAACTGCAGATGCTGGAAAATCGAAGGTAGACAAAAATGCTGGAGAAACTCAGCGGATGAGGCAGCATCTATGGAGCGAAGGAAATAGGTGACGTTTCAGGTCCCGACCCGAAACGTTGCCTGTTTCCTTCGCTCCATAGATGCTGTCTCACCTGCTGAGTTTCTCCAGCATTTTTGTCTACCTTGTATTTTTATTAATATGTTTTTGTTGGTCTTTTATTATTTTAATTTTAATCTTAAAATGAACGTATTTAAAATGCCAAAGAGTAAAAGAAGATTCAACGAAATAATCCTCCCCGACTGACGGCCACAATTAAAACATTGCTAAGTCATGTGGGCAATTTTAACAAAATAATGTACATTTTGAAGTTTATCGAATTGAAGTTTCTTGATGCAGCCTTAGTTGATTACAGCAAACTTAATGCGGCATTCCAACATGAAAAGGTTCCCCACCCCTGTTCTAATGGAATCCCTTAATTTGGATATATCTTTGGTGACGTGACGCAGGGTTTGTACCCTGCTTTATTGTGAATGAAAATTGCAGGTCCCAGGTAATATAAGGTGGTAAATACAGAATATTCCGCTGCAAATCAGATGATGCCACAAACAAGGTGTTGATTCAATGACTCAGTGATTCGATGATACTTTATTGTCACACGTACGTAGGTGAGGTGACGTGTTTGTTTTGTGTACAACCCGATAACATCATACAGCAGACCTCACCTATTTAAAAAATATATATTAATCAAAAATAATTTATTCAATTACGATACAAAATAGCACTTACGAAACAGAACTGTGGTAACACACCCACCGCCGTAGTACAAAATCTCCAAATTATCTAAGACATTAAATTTAAACTATAATACAGTCCTTATTGAGGATACACTCCACTCCCGGAAATCCCCAGGGCACCCGTGGACAGCGCGTAGTCCCTTTCTAAAACCACCTGGGCGCGGACGTAACCCCGGAAATGGGGCAGGCAGCCGGCTCGGGCAGAGCCCTCTTCCGCCTGGCGCCATGACCCGTGGATGGCCAGCTTAGACAGGCCTAGGAGCAACCCAACCAGGACATCTTCGGCCGCAGACCTCACCAAGGCAGTGCACAAGTGGCCACATCCCTGCGCCGACAAAGTGACTAAAGTTCCTATCTACTGCCTGCTGCCGCACGTGATAGCAGGCGCCCACCCCACACGCTGGGTCGCCACTTCCATCGCAGTGGCCGCTCCGCCGGGTATCTCTCGATGGACCCATGGCCTTCCTTCCTCTTGATAGTCCCCCTAATGGTCGGTTGACAACCCAGACATTATTACTGATAGGATTTAAAGGGCACAGATTGGCTTTCCTGCTCAAATTTAACCAAATAGCTTATATCAATGGGTCCAATTTCTAGACGAAAGTGACTCATTCTATTAACAAGAAATAAATTTGGCATAGGTGGCCTTAGTGTTTTGTTTGCTTTACAGAAACAATGCGGAAACAGGGTCCTAAGTCCACCTGGTCCGTGCCCACCAGTGATCCCTGCTCACTGGCACTATCCGACACACTAGGGACAATTAACTTTTTTCTTTTCCAAACCTGTACATCTTTGCAGTGTGGAAGGAAACTGGAGCTACCAGAGAAAACCCACGTGGTCACAGCGAGAATGAACAAACTTTGTACGGACATCAGCCGCATTCAGGATTGAACCCGGGTCTCTGGTGCTGTAAGGCAACAACTCTACCGTTGTGCCACCGTGGCTGGTGGTTTCGTCATAGGTTTTGAAACACAAATTATAATTCAAAATTGTGCATTGGTGAGTTGAAGGAGGTCAGGCACAGAGCTGGTGATGGGAGTTAAGGAGGGAAATATCAAGCCAGCTATCAAGGTGCTGGGGAAAACCTGCACCTTCAATCTGTGCAGTGAAAGGAATGTTGAACAGTGTCCCAGTGCTCACAGAGGAGCGAGGATCGCCATGATCAGCATTCATGGCAAAGATGCCCATGTCCAGATGGCATCTTCAAGGCACCGCCCAGAGAAGGAACATCTGAAGAAGGGCCTCGACCCGAAACGCCACCCATTCCTTCTCTCCAGAGATGCTGCCTGCCACACTGAGTTATTCCAGCAATAATGGAATTGAGTCACATCTGAAACAGAAAATATTAAATGACATTAAAAAAGACACATTTATATTGAGTGAAAGCAGAACATGCTGGGAACGCTCAAAAGGTCAGGCAGTATCTATAAAGGATCAAAGAGAGTTCACATTGCTGATAACAAAAATTACTCAACATAACTTGTCAAGGCACTGGAGGTGATGACATTAGCAGGACCCACATGACACTGGATGTAAAAGTAAATGAAACAGAGAGCTATTAATGGGCGGACGGTGGTGCAGCGGTAGAGTTGCTGTCGTTCAGCGCCAGAGTCCCAGGTCCCGGGTTCGATCCTGACTACGGGCGTGGATTTTCTCCGCGAGCTTCAGTTTCCTCCCACTCTCCAAAGACGTACAGGTTTGTGGGTTAATTGGCTTTGTATAAATGTAAATTATCCCCAGTGTGTGGGATCGTGATAATGTGTGGGGATTGCTGGTCGGTGCAGACTCGGTGGGCCAAAGGGCCTGTTTTGCGCTGTATCTCTAAAACTAAAGTTTTGTACTATCTATGATATGTTGGCTCTATTTAACAGATTTAAATACTTGCCTACAGAAGTTCTCAGACTTGATCTTCGTGCTGCAGCTGTATTTCTTCAGTAAGAAGTGTCCCAACCTGAAACGTCGTCTGTTCATCACCTCCAGAGATGCTGCCTGACCCATTGATTTATTCCAGCACTTTGTGCCTTTTCTCTTCAGTAAGTAATAGTTTTAATACTATTAAGCTTTGTGATTTCCTCTTGGTTTTTAACAATGACCACTCAGGCTGAGAATAAAGTGGAAAATGCATGCCACCACTGTGTCAACAAGGATGAACGTATCTAACATTTGGTGAGCTTTTCATTCAGTTTTGTACTCTGATACCTCAGAAATTGATCCCCCATGTGGAACTGATGTTTATGATATCATTATCCTGGGCTGTCTGTAATTGTTTCTCGATATGAGGTTACCGATCTATAGTCTTTTCCCTGTTTCCTGTCTTCTGGTTTGAAAAGGTCGGAGGGTTGAGTGATAGGGACCTCAGTGAAGTGTGAGCCTTATCGCCAGAACTCATCGTGTGTGGGAAGCAAAGGTCACCATGGTCCTGTTTGGCTAAATTAAAGGAAAACATTTGATCATAGGGAAGAGTCTCCTCAGCATTGTGCAAACAAAACCTTGGCTCAATTAACAATTTCACAGCAGAGGGGATTTGAGGATGGGTTCAATTGCAAAGCCAACTTGAGATGGGGATGAACAGGGTGGGGAACTGTGAATGAAAATATCACACAGAGCACCATTTCCCCTCTTTTCAAAGATGCTTTTTATGCTTTCAGTGTGTGTGGAGATGTCACACTACAAATGTGTTTGAAAGTCTGTAAGCATGTAGAGAAGTAATGACATTGTATTAATGCTGCCCTTTTCATATTGTAGCAGTAGTTTAGTTTAGAGATACAGCGTGGAAACAGGCCCTTCGGCCCACCGAGTCCGCACCGACCAGCGATCCCCGCACATTAACACTGTCCTACACACACTAGGGACAATTTACACATAGACCAAACCAATTAACCGACAAACATTCACGTTTTTGGAGTGTGGGAGGAAACCGAAGATCTCGGAGAGAACCCACGCAGGTCACGGGGAGAACGTACAAACTCCGTACAGGCAGCACCTGTAGTTATTGCTTTGCTCTTCCGGTGTGCGTGGTATAACCTTATTACGGAACACTATGTTCTGCTAAGATTGGAAAGAGATTTCCGAGAGATAATGCCTAGAAAGGCTGATGAGATCTGAAGGGTCCTGTGTGAATCTTTGAGCAACAGTGTCTTACAAACAGCATAGAAACAAGCCCTTTGGCCCACTGAGAGTACGCTGATTGTCAACCATCCATATATTAGTCCCCTTTAATTCTCTCCATTTTCTCAATTCCTCCCTATACACCACACCAGGGGAAAATGACAATGGCCAAGTAACTTACTGGTCCACATGCTGTTGGGATATGGAAGCCAACTGGAGCACCCAGAAGGAATTCTACGCTGGGAGAAAGTGCAGAGGCCACACAGAGAGCACCATGAGCTGCATTACTCTGCAACTTTCCGCATCCCTAAGCAACCATCAGCCCCTTAAACATGCAACCCTACCTCAGCAATTATTAACTTCATAACTTCATTTGTCCCATCAAGTCTACTCCGCCATTCAATCATGGCTGATCTATCTTTTCCTCTCAACCCCATTCTCCTACCTTCTCCCCATAGCCCCTGACCCCTGAACTAAATTCGGATCTAATGTGGACTTTGTTTCGGTTGAAGTACATACTTCATTTTTCCACTATTAAGGTCTGATTACTCAGTATCGCTGATGATTCATTTATTGTATTATTACATAGAAAAATAGAAAATAGGAGGAGGCCATTTGGCCCTTTGAGCCAGCACCGCCATTCATTGTGATCATCGCTGATCGTCCCCAATCAATAACCCGTGCCTGCCTTCTCCCCATATCCATTGATTCCACTAGCCCCTAGAGCTCTATCTAACTCTCTCTTAAATCCATCCAGTGATTTGGCCTCCACTGCCCTCTGTGGCAGGGAATTCCACAAATTCACAACTCTCTGGGTGAAAAAGTATTTTCTCACCCCAGTCTTAAATGGCTTCCCTTTTATTCTAAGACTGTGGCCCCTGGTTCTGGACGCGCCCAACATTGGGAACATTTTTCCTGCATCTAGCTTGTCCAGTCCTTTTATAATTGATATGTTTCTATAAGATCTTCCCTTTTGATTATTAGAACTTATTTATAATTATTTATCAATTATTTTTCACAAATAAAGTTATAATAATCAATAACTCAATACATTAATAATCAGTTATAATGTTATAATGTTAATGGGGCTGTGAAGCTGCAGCAAGTGAGACATTTATAGTTCCGTTTCCGGCACCTATGTTATTAAACAATCTTGACACTTAACCCTAACTGTGTGATTGTCAATTTATGATTCATTTCTCAGTTCTGTCCCTATATATTTCCACCATCTGAGGCACATGTTTCAGATTGTACAATTAAGACCCAGATATTAGTATGCATCGTTCTGTTTTACAGTTCTTTGTGTGCGAAATTAGATTTCTTCAGGAGTGGAAACATAACTGTGGACCCAGGGGCCTGCAGTTGCTGATTTATAATAAATTACACAATTGTGTAGGAAGGAATTGCAGATGCTGGTTTAAACCGAAGATAGACACACAGAGCTGGAGTAACAAAGCAGGTCAGACAGCATCTCCGAAGAAAAGGAATAGGTGACGTTTTGGGTCGAGAGCCTTCCTCAGACTCTTTCAGTGTGCCGCTTTGTTCCGGCCCATGGTCTTATTACCCTCGTTTAAATCTACACGTCTTGTCCTTTGCCCTTCTGTAGATTTTTGGAGTCAGTCTGGGTCTATCTTTGGTTTAGACCAGTGGTTCTTAACCTGGGGGTCGGGACCCCGATGGAGGGTCATTTGGGGCTTTACCGGGGGGCATGAGGCTGTCATAAATAACATATCCATGTGTTGAGCCCATGTTTAGGAACCTAACAAAGGTACATACCACATACAGTGTTTTGTTCGCGTATGTGATACTGGTGCCAGAAAAGGTTAAGAACCACTGGTTTAGACCAACGTGCGTTTGAGGCCGTTGGGATCCTGGGTCTGTAATGCCTCAAACCATTTCCTCTCTAGCCTCTTCCTTAGAGGTAGGGTTAGGGTTAGGGTTAAGGTTGCTCCAGTGCTTTGTAGCTATCTTTGGTATAAACCAGCATCTGCAGTTCTTTGTTTCTACATTAAGGTAAAGAACCTGCTTTTCCTTCAAACAATGACCAACACCTTTCGCTACTAATGATTTGTGAACTTCTACCGATTCCTTGCTTTGAACACCAACTGCCCAATCACTCCCTGATTTTTCCCATTGTTACCCCTACTTTTTCATTTATCTCTGCCTGCCCCACCCAACTTCCTGATCCACCATCTGGTCTCTGGCCAAGTCCTTGTTCAAACCTGCAACACCAGAGTTAAGCTTTGTTCCTCTCTTCAATGTGGACAGTTGAAAGGTCAGCCAGGAAGTAGGCGCAGGTAGAAAGGAGATGGCATGGTTGGAGAGAAGGGGACGAAGGTAAAAGGAATGTACATGGTCGTGCAAGCTGTTGGATGGGCTTCCCAGCAAGACAATGTCATGGTGGTACCAGGATAAACATCCAGCTAAGGTGACAAAAGGGCTGAGAAGAGATCAGTGCAGAAGGAGAGAAACTGGAAAAAAGTGCAAATAAATCAAGAAAGCTTTGGAATTATAGATCCACCCCACCCCATTCTAGCAGGTACATGAAATTATGAGAGGCTCAGATAGGGTAGATAATCAGAATCTTTTTCTCAGTTTGGAAATATCAAATATTAGAGGACATAGCTTTATGGTGAGGGACAAGGTTTAAAGGAGATGTGTGGGACTATATGTTTACACAGAGGATGGTGAGTCCCTGGAGCATTCTGGAAGGGTTGAAGGTGCAGGCAGATATGATAGTGGAGTTTAATAGACTTTAGAAACATAGAAACATAGAAATTAGGTGCAGGAGCAGGCCATTCGGCCCTTTGAGCCTGCACCGCCATTCAATATGATCATGGCTGATCATCCAACTCAGTATCCTGTACCTGCCTTCTCTCCATACCCCCTGATCCCTTCAGCCACAAGGGCCACATCCAACTCCCTCTTAAATATGGCCAACGAACTGGCCTCAACTACCTTCTATGGCAGAGAATTCCACAGATTCACCACTCTCTGTGTGACTTTATTTAGGATATGCACATGGATATGCAGAGAATGGAGGGATATGGGTTATGTGCAGGCAGATAAGTGGTCTTGGCATAATGTTCACTACAGACATTGTGGGCCGAAGGACCTGTTCCTGCGCTGTACCATTGAATGTCCTATGTTCTATGTACCATTGGTTGGGGTGCATGAATATTATTGAACCCGAGCCTCACAAGCTGGTCCTGATGTGAGTTCTCACCAAACATAAGGAGTTTGGCTCATTACCATTGAATCCCACATCTGCCTGAATACACCACACTCCCCTTGCTCTTTCTCAAGGCCAAATGTCTTTCTTTGATTACACAAGTGGAGTTATAGCTTCCCGATTAGCTTTTTTGTTCCATGATTTGACATGTCAAGGAAGAAAATGATAATATATCCGAAATAAAGAAAAGGGAAGATAAAATGTTGCAAACCTGGGAAATTTGAAGCCACTTTCAGTAGCCCACCGCTTAATTCATAACTTCATAAATTCTAGAATTAGGCCATTCGACCCATCGAGTCTACTCCGCCACTCAATCATGGCTGATCTATCTTTCCCTCTCAAGCCCATTCTCCTGTCTTATCCCCATAACCCCTGACACCTGTACAAATCAATAATCTGCCAATCTGCAACTACAGTCAATGGTCACAGTGAGAGTGACCCAGTAGGTAAAATCATATGGTTAATATTAAATATTAAATTAATAAAGGCAGCGTCTAGCTTTAAGGCAACAGTGTGCAGCTAATAGCATTCACAGGAGGTGGGAAAAGTGGCTTCTAATATCAGGAACAATAGCTCTACACTTACCGTATTAAGTTATTTTGCCGATTATTATGAATTTTGTAAGTAGTCCACAGTTCCAAAGCTCAAAAATCTTTAATTCCAATTAAATCTTGTGCCAGTTTTGATCGACACTTTCCTATAGGTTAATGTTTTTTTTTGTTTATGTAAAATATTTTTATTAGAAGTAAATACATATTAAGAAGGAATAACATAAAATCAAAAAGAAGAAACATTTTACTCGTCACATACATGCTTTTTAAAGTTTACAGTCATTCTTATTTATAGTTCTATAATTTTTATTATTTTATGACAGAAAGAAGATAGTAAAGAGAAATAATAGCTATACCTATAGGTTAATGTTTAACACAACACAACATGGGCCAGATAATATCCGAGAATATGCAGACAGATATTATGATTGACAATGTGAAAATCAATTGGAAGATTTTAAAGCAATATTTGACTCAGACTATGAACCATGTCTGGGTGGTACGGTGGTGCAGCGGTAGAGTTGCTGCCTTACAGCGCCAGAGACCCGGTTTCCATCCTGACCATGCATGCTGTCTATGCAGAGTTTGTACGTTCTCCCCGTGACCTGCGTGGGGTTTTCCTCAGTTGCTCCCGTTTCCTCCCACATTCCAAAGACGTACAGATCTGTAGGTTAATTGGCTTCGGTAAAGATAGCAATGTTTTCCTAGTGTGTAGGATGGTGCCATTGTGCAGGGATGACTGGTCGGCACAGACTTGGTGACCGAAGGGCCTGTTTCCGTGCTACATCTCTAACCAGAATCAAAACTAAAATTAAAGATTATGGAAGTAACGGAAGAGAAAAAAGATCATCCATTATCCAGTTGAGTGACAGAACATGGTTGATTCAAGCATTTCCTCCAGTTTCTCAGAGGTTTAGGGCGCATGGATGTGGGGTGCATGCTTTAGGAAGGTATACTGTCATCGGTGTAACTTTGACAGTCACTAATACCTTATTAACCAGTCTGAAGAAAGGTCTCAACTGGAAATGTCACCTATTCCTTTTCTCCACAGATGCTGCCTGACATAGAAACATAGAAACATAGAAATTAGGTGCAGGAGTAGGCCATTCAGCCCTTCGAGCCTGCACCGCCATTCAATATGATCATGGCTGATCATCCAACTCAGTATCCCGTACCTGCCTTCTCTCCATACCCTCTGATCCCCTTAGCCACAAGGGCCACATCCAACTCACTCTTAAATATAGCCAATGAACTGGCCTCAACTACCCTCTGTGGCAGAGAGTTCCAGAGACTCACCACTCTCTGTGTGAAAAAAGTCTTTCTCATCTCGGTCTTAAAGGATTTCCCCCTTATCCTTAAGCTGTGACCCCTTGTCCTGGACTTCCCCAACATCGGAACAATCTTCCTACATCTAGCCTGTCCAACCCCTTAAGAATTTTGTAAGTTTCTATAAGATCCCCTCTTAATCTCCTAAATTCCAGAGAGTATAAACCGAGTCTATCCAGTCTTTCTTCATAAGACAGTCCTGACATCCCAGGAATCAGTCTGGTGAACCTTCTCTGCACTCCCTCTATGGCAATAATGTCCTTCCTCAGATTTGGAGACCAAAACTGTACGCAATACTCCAGGTGTGGTCTCACCAAGACCCTGTACAACTGAAGTAGAACCTCCTGCTCCTGTACTCAAATCCTTTTGCTATGAAAGCTAACATACCATTCGCTTTTTTCACTGCCTGCTGCACCTGCATGCCTACTTTCAATGACTGGTGTACCATGACACCCAGGTCTCGCTGCATCTCCCCTTTTCCTAATCGGCCACCATTTAAATAATAGTCTGCTTTCCTGTTTTTGCCACCAAAGTGGATAACCTCACATTTATCCACATTATACTGCATCTGCCAAACATTTGCCCACTCACCCAGCCTATCCACGTCACCTTGCAGTCTCCTAGCATCCTCCTCACAGCGAACACTGCCCCCCAGCTTAGTGTCATCCGCAAACTTGGAGATATTGCCTTCAATTCCCTCATCCAGATCATTAATATATATTGTAAACAGCTGGGGTCCCAGCACTGAGCCCTGCGGTACCCCACTAGTTACTGCCTGCCATTGTGAAAAGGACCCGTTTACTCCTACTCTTTGCTTCCTGTTTGCCAGCCAGTTCTCTATCCACATCAATACTGAACCCCTAATACCGTATGCTTTAAGTTTGTATACTAATCTCTTATGTGGGACCTGTCGAAAGCCTTCTGGAAGTCCAGATATACCACATCCACTGGTTCTCCCTTATCCACGCTACTAATTACATCCTCGAAAAATTCCACAAGATTCGTCAGACATGATTTACCTTTTGTAAATCCATGCTGACTTTGTCCAATGATTTCACCACTTTCCAAATGTGCTGCTATCCCATCTTTAATAACTGACTCTAGCAGTTTCCCCACTACCGATGTTAGACTAACTGGTCTGTAATTCCCCGTTTTCTCTCTCCCTCCCTTCTTAAAAAGAGGGGTTACATTTGCTACCCGCCAATCCTCAGGAACTACTCCAGAATCTAAAAAGTTTTGAAAGATTATCACTAATGCATCCACTATTTCCTGAGCTACTTCCTTAAGTACTCTGGGATGCAGCCTATCTGGCCCTGGGGATTTATCGGCCTTTAATCTATTCAATTTACCCAACACCACTTCCCGACTGACCTGGATTTCACTCAATTCCTCCTTTGGTCCCCTGCTATTTCCAGCAGATTATTTAAGTCTTCCTTAGTGAAGACGGAACCAAAGTAGTTATTCAATTGGTCCGCCACCTTGTGCCCCATGATCAACTCACCTGTTTCTGACTGCAAGGGACCTACATTTGTTTTAACTAACCTCTTTCTCTTCACATATCTATAAAAACTTTTGCAGTCAGTTTTTATGTTCCCTGCCAGTTTTCTTTCATAATCTATTTTTCCTTTCCTAATTAAGCCCTTTGTCCTCCTCTGCTGGTCTCTGAATTTCTCCCAGTCCTCTGGTATGCTGCTTTTTCTGGCTACTTTGTACGCATCATCCTTTGCTTTGATACTATCCCTGATTTCCCTTGTTATCCACGGATGCACTACCTTCCCCGATTTATTCTTTTGCCAAACTGGGATGAACAATTTTTGTAGTTCATCCATGCAGTCTTTAAATGTCTTCCATTGTATATCCACCGTCAACCCTTTTAGAATTAATTGCCAGTCAATCTTGGCCAATTCTCGTCTCATACCCTCAAAGTTACCTTTCTTTAAGTTCAGAACCATTGTTTCTGAATTAACAATGTCACTCTCCATCCTAATGAAGGATCCTGACGCGCTGTGTTACTCCAGCTTTTTGTGTCTACATGTTTTAATTGAGTTTGGTGTAAATGTTAATGGAGGTAATGCAACAGTTGGGGAAGGTGGCTCAGTCGCTCCTTTAATATTGTTTGGAGATACAGCAGGGAAACAGGCCCATTGGCCCACTGAGTCCGTGCCGACCACCACTCACCATACACGAGTACTATCCTGTGCAACAGGGACAATTTACAATTTGTACTGAAGCCAATTCACCCATAAATCTCCACGTCTTT
Source organism: Okamejei kenojei (assembly GCA_035221665.1). NCBI lineage: Eukaryota > Metazoa > Chordata > Chondrichthyes > Rajiformes > Rajidae > Okamejei > Okamejei kenojei. Next base: position 30,308,452 of record CM069161.1, read on the forward strand.
GGAGTGTGGAAGGAAACTGAAGCACCTGAAGAAAACCCACACAGGTCACGGGGAAAATGTACAAACTCTGCATAGACAGCACCCGTAGTCAGGATTGAACCTGGCGCTGTCAGGCAGCAACTCTACTGCTGTGCCACTGTACCACCCTGTATGGATATTTATTTACCATGGGCCAGCTGCAAAGTGACGGAGCCTAGTGATATATTGTGTGCCGAAGATCCAGCTAAAATGATGAGGCAGGGGATGTGCATGTGGTGCTGGATATATGTAAACAGTCTTGCAATCACTCCACTGACAGTCATTTCACCGATGATGAACATTATTACCAAGGAAGTAAAGATTAGCTGTTGGCTTTGTGGCGGTGAATTGATCCAATTTAGAAATGAGGGGGAAAGGGAATTCCATCCCACCCCCACAATTACTGGGACTGAAACAGGCCATTACAGTAACAACGAGCTTGTGCCTGGGGCTACCACACAGACTAGGGTCATACAATTTAAATGCAACCTCAAACACTTAAACAATGATTGTAGATACGTAAACTCATGTGCTGTGGTGCCCCACCTTAACCCACAATTGAGGTAATCTTCTGGATAAGAGGAACTAAGGTCATTATTAGAAAAGTATCTAACCTTAAGACTGCGTAACACCTTACTAGGAATCCCATAGAATTTACAGAGGAGAAGCATTTGTTCTAGACAGTCGACACTTGAATTCATGCGACAATTAAGTATTTGCAAATCTTATTTTCTCCAACTATTTGCATGTATTTGCGAGGGGTCTCTGCTTGTACTCTATGCTCTTTTATGCGGGCACAATGTAACCAAATAATTTTCACTGCATAAAAAGACCCAAAGTGCTGGAGTAACTCAGCGGGTCAGGCAGCATCTCTGGAGAGAAAGGATGGGTAACATTTCGGGGACCCTTCTTCAGACCCAAAACGTCACCCATCTTTTTTTTCTTCATAAATGCTGCCGGACCCGCTGAGTTACTCCGACATTTTGTGTCTATCTTTGGTATAAACTAGCATCTGCAGTTCCTATCTATACAAGTGATAGGTGGATACAGGTGAGGGAATGAGAGTTGATTAGCAGATGGGAGGACAAAGGACGGAGATGGAAAGGGGGTAAATGGCTGTCAGATAGGGAGAGATGAGGCGTAAATGGTGTGGCCAGAACAAGCTATGAACATAGAAGAAAATGGGGGTGGAGGGAAGGGGAATGAAGGGGCGGGAATCTGGGAGAAATGGGTGCGCATCTAGGTGGGGTACAGGGAAAGGATATCTATTTGTCATAGGGAATAATAGAATTAGGCCATTCGGCCCATCAAGTCTATTCCGCAATTCAATCATTGCTGATCTGCCTCTCCCTCCTAACCCCATTCTCCTGCATTCTCCCCATAACCCCTGACACCCGTACTAATCAAGAATCTATCCATCTCTGCCTTAAAAATATCCACTGACGGCCTCCACAGCCTTCGGTGGCAAAGGACTCCACAGCTTCACCACCCTCTGACTAAATACATTTCTTCTCATCTCCTTCCTAAAAGAACGGCCTTTAATTCTGAGGCTGTGACCTCTCGGCGTAGACTCTCCCACTGGTGGATACATTTTTCTCCACAGCCACTCTATCCAGGCCTTTCAAGCCTTTGTGCCGTGGGATGACTGTCTGGCTGCAGGAAGTGCACAGGGACCGGCACCAGGCAATGCTTGTGTCGACAACAATCTGGCCCAATGTTCATCGATGGGACTCAGAGTTCAAGGTGTCTGGTGGAAGTCTGTCCCCGGCTGCAAGCTGGAGATGGAGAAAATTTCACATTAAGAAGGTGCTTAAAAGTAAAGGCAATCTTTCAAATTCATACAAGGTACCAAATTTTGGAGCTATTCATTGCCGGCGAGTATCGCTTTTATGGATTTAAACTGAAGATCTAGTATTACTGAGATAGATCAGTTATTGAATAGTGTAAGAAGGTGAGGCCACAATAGACCTGAAGAACGGTTCTGAACTGAAATGTCACCTTCTCCTTTTCTCCAGAGAAGCAGCCTGACCTGCTGAATTATTCTAGTATCTTGTGTCTAGCTGCACTAAAGACTACTGTTGGTCTTTATGACTCTTGAGTCAAACCTAGCTGGCTTGGTCTGGTACCTTATAAATGTTGTTCAAAGTCACTCCACCCTGATAGTTATATCAACCTAAATAGACTGCCAGACTAAATAGTGTGAAGAAGGGTGCCGACATGAAACGTCACCTATCCATGTTCTCCAGAGATCCTGCCTGACCCGCTGAGATACTCCAGCACTTTGCGTCTTCTTTTGTAAACCAGCATCTGCAGTTCCTTGCTTCTAGATGGCTTATCTTACTACCCTGAAGATCCCACACCCCAGAACTGAGGCCTGAATAGTGGTCGGGCCTTGAGCAGGGAACTGGAGAAGCCCTGGACTCAACACTCCTGCAAAGCCTTCAACACCTGGAAAACACCCTTTTCTGAATCTTTCTGAATGTCTTGCCAACCTATTTTAAAGATACACCAAAAAATATAAACTTCTGTTTTAAAAAAGGAAACCAAATATATGTGTGTATATATATATACATGTATATATATATATTTGCTGTTATGACTGCAGGATCAAAATTTCATTCAAAACTTGCATGTTTGAATGACAATAAAGGGCAATTAATCTAATCTAATTAATGATTTAAACAATTAATAATGTAAATCAATCACAAATAATTTAAAAAAAGAACCTACTTTTGCCTTTCCCTACTTTCTCACAACTCTAAAATCTCAGTTGAAATCAACGAATAACAACATTTAGTGTTATAACAAGATTTAAAAGGCATTTGGACAGGTACATGGATAGGAAAGATTTTGAGAGATATGGGCCAAATGCGGGCAGGTTGGACATCTTGGTCAGCGTGGGCAAGTTGGGCCAAAGAGCCTATTTCCGTGCTCTATGACTCTATAAACTGCTCATGGATCCTGCATTAGGTCAAACCGGCCATGAAAACGCAGAGCTAAATCAACATCACTTGCAACAGGTGAGTCATTGCAAGATGGAGTTAGTTTATAGCATTAATGCCCCATCCTACAGTGAAGCATAGGGGAGACATGAGGCAATGTAAGTTTGCATCTGGCCTGCTTTACCTATTTGTATTTGGCTAGTAGATAGACACAAAGTGCTGGAATAACTCAGCGGGAAAGGCAGCATCTCTGGAGAAAAAAAGACGGGTGACATTTCGGGTTGGAACCCTTCTTCAGCTTTCCCAACATTGCAAATTAGCAGGCACTTAACAGAAAAACCCAGAACCTTTTGTTCTATTTAACATTTAAAAAAATGTGTTTGCTAAAAGCCAAAAGAAGCTGCTGGAAATATGAAATGAGGTGACTTGCACTGGCATACAGTCTCCACTTGAGGCAGTGTCTGATCTGTCCACTGTCTGATGTACAGGAGAATATCCAGACGATCTTTCATCAACTCTTGGCCCTGTATTCCTTCATCAGCTGTCACCTCTGGCACTGGAAGACTTCAGATAACATCTGCATTTCCACAGTATTTCCTGATTTTGAAAACACTTTGTACTCATGTGGTCTCAAGGTCAAAGCCCATCTTTGAACTCATTGGGAAAACATTTGAGGCATTGGCTTCATTTCATGTAAATCAGGGGGTTTTGAACAGCGCTGAGATGAGTCCCATCCAGGTTCATGGACTGAAAAGGTTTGCAGGGATGTGAGTCAGGCCCAGGCAAGTGGGACCAGCTCAGTTAACAACTCATTTGGCATGGTCACTGAGCCAAGAAGCCCATTACAATGCAGTCTGACTCTATGACTCAGCCATCTCTGACATTTCCATGCAGCAACCCCTCCATGGGTCTCAGAGAGATAGCAAATGCGGCAAAATTCTGAAGGGTAGTCAGGTTAATAGTAAAAACTCGCTGTGTGAAGAGATAGTCAGAAACCTCCCGAACTGATTCTCAAACACCATCTGTTGGTTTACTGGTAGGAAAGAACTGCAGATGCTGGTTTATTCGAAGATAGACACAAAATGCTGGAGTAACCCATTCCTTCTCTCCAGAGTTGCAGGCCTGTCCCGCTGAGTTACTCCAGCATATTGTGTTTATATTGGTTTACTGGGTTCACTTTAGATATACAGCACAGAAACAGGCCCTTCAGCCCACCGAGTCCGCATCGACCAGCAGTCTTCGCACATTAACACTGCCCTACACACACTAGGGACAATTTCACATTCATACCAAGCCAATTAATCTTCAAACCTGTACGTGTTTGGAGAGTGGGAGGAAACCAAAGATCTCGGAGAAAACCCATGCAGGTCACGGGGAGAACGTACAAACTCCGTACAGACTGCACCCATAGCCAGGATCGAACCTGGGTCTCTGGCGCTGTAAGGCAGCAACTCTACCACTGAGGTTCTGATGGTGATGGAGCATTTGACTTATGAAGAAAAAACAAATAGGTTAATTTGTTCTTCTTTGGATTGAAGGAGGCTGAGGGGAATCCTGATTGAGGTTTAAAAAAATTATGAGGTGCATATTCAGCAACAAAAGAGGAGGACACTGGTTTGGCCAAACGGCCAGATGGTTTAGAGGGAATCTAAATATAAATCTTTTCACCTAGAGGGTACTTGGAATCAAAAAGACCCTGGCTGAGTGTGTGGTGCAAGTAGGTGTTCTCGTGACATTAACGACGTTTCATTTAGAGATACAGCATGGAAACAGGCCCTTCAGCCCACTGAGTCCCCATTGACCAACAATCACCTGTGCACTAGTTCTATGCTATCCCGTCCTACACACTAGGGGCAATATATAGAAGCTAATTCATCTACAGACCTGCATGTCTTTGGAATGGGGGAGAAAACCAGAACACCCTAAGAAAATCCACGTGGTCACAGGTTGAATGTACATGCTCTCTACAGTTAGCACCCGTAGTCTAATAGGGATTGAACCCAGGTCTTTGGCGTTGTGAGGCAGCACCTCTACCACTGAGATCTTCTTCTTCTTCTTTCGCGTGGCGTGCACAGCCTAAAGTTGTAGGACAACTTGTTCTATTTGATCTTCCGTTTGTGCACGTCGAGTTGATTGCATTAGTCGAAACAGGGCGGACCACGTGACGGTTGCAATCTTCCACCCCACCACTGAGATGAGCACTTGAAATGCTAAGGGATGCAGCGATGATAAATGTAATTAGAGTTGATAGGCAATTAATGGTCAATAAATTCTACAATTTTAGGTATCTAACCCTTCCCACAAACAACTTCCCCTCCTTCTTCTTCTCCTCTACCCTCTCTGCCACACTTTTTTCCCCTTCTCATCCCTGTGCCCCATCTGGCTTCACACCCATTTCTCCCCCTCCCACCCCCACCCCCACCCATCCCCTATCCACCAATATTCCTTCCTCTGACTTCACAATTCGCACCTCTTCTTATCCTTATCTCATGCTCGTTGTCTTTTCATTGTTGGCCTTTGTCCAACTATCTACCTGTCACAAATCCCCCTCGACTGTGTCCACCTATCACTCACCAGGCTTTGCCCTGTTCCCACCTCTCTTCCAGCTTTCCCCGCTGCCACAGTCAGTCTGACGATGCGTCCAGACCCGAAACGTCACCTATCTGTTCTCCAAGGATGCTGCCTGACCCGCTGAGTTACTCCAGCACGTGGTGGTATTTTTAAAATAAAACAGCATCTGCAGTTCCTTGTGTCTGCATGGACATGGTGGGCTGAAGGGCCTGTTTCTCTGCTGTGTGACACTATGACCCCATTCCATATTTCTGCAAGGTCATGCTCGGGCTTGGGTGAAATTCTGCCTCTTGTCACAAACGAATAATATGGTGAAACTTCGATCTAGGAAGGATTGTGAGGGAGGTGCCGGAGGTGCCGGAGGTTGCCAAGCATCTGTGGGGACGTGTCTCAGCATGGGCTCGTGTTCCCAGGGGATGAAAACAAACATTCGAGCAGAGAGCGTTCTCCGACAGCAGATAGTACTGTGGGTGGTCACTGTTCGGTTATACAAGGGAAAGCAACCCTTTTGCTTCTGTTTGACAGCCAGATGTATAATCTTACTCCCAGCCGTCATGATTCTGGCGCATGCTGCCAAGGTCCAGCACTGTTGCTTCACAATGACCTTTACGGGCAGATGCTGGAGAGAAAAGGATAAAAGTGTCCAGCTCACACAATGTGACTGTCTAGAGTCATCCAGAAATAGAGTCATGGAGGTCTACAGCACAGAAACAGGCCTTTCAGCTCAGCTTACCAATGCCAAAGAGGTTCCATAACTGAGGCAGTCCGACTTGCCTGGACCTGGCCAATGTTTCTACAACCATTTCCTATCCATGAACATGTCCAAGTGCCTTTCCAATGCATTATTGATTATTGTACCCAACATGATCTCTCAGCTTAGCAGGTCAGAGAACATGGGTAGTTGACGTTTCAGGTCGGGACCCTTCTTCAGGCAGGTAATTAGATGCTTTGAGTGATGAGACACTGAATCATCCAGACCAGAGGCCCTGTCCCAACCCTACTCTGCTCTGTTCTAGTGTTGGACATACTGCAGTTAGTTTAGAGATACAGCATGGAAACAAGCCCTTCGGCACATTTGCTGCCTGCCCTCCTGAGTTACTCCAGCACTTTGCGTCCTTTTCTGATAACCAGCACCTGCAGTTCCCTGTAACTACATTACCCAAGGTGGAACTACTTTAATTTGCAATTTACCCTTAAAAGAGTGTTTGATTTATTACCTTCTTTATTTGTACACGGAATTAATAGCCTTTATTTGCTGTATTTCCCCTGGAATTGCGTGAAGCCCACATTGTATTATTTATCCTCACTGCAACAAAGTCAGCACGGCAGAGTTGCTGCCTCACAGCGCCTGCGACCTGGGTTAGACCCTGTCTACGGGTGCTGTCTGCACGGAGTTTTTACATTCTCCCCGTGACCGCGTTGGTCTTCTCCGGGTGTTCCGGTTTCTTCCCACACTCCAAAGATGTGCAGCTTTGTAGGTTGAATGGCTTGGTAGACTTGTAAATTGTCCCTAGCGTGTAGGATAGTGCTAGTGCGTGGGGTGATCACTGGTTGGCGTGGACTCAATGAGCTGGAGGGCCTGTTTCCGCGCTGTATCTCTAAACTCTAAAAGTAAAGAGATCGGTCACCTCCTGAAAGCTCAGACACAGCATTTAGCGCGGGTCTGGGCTGCTTTGCGGTGGAGATCAAGGTGAAGGTAATTCTTCATTTCCTAGCCTCGGGGTCATTCCACCTCACGGCTGCTGCTGGCGTCCGATGCATCCTGCAGTTTGTAATCCTGATTCTGAGCAGTGACTACGGCTGTAAGGTTTACACTGCTTCAAGCATTCTGCCCAATGACTGGTTGGTTTCTGGGCCGCGAATTGCCATCAGCATGTCATCGTGCGGTAGAATTGAGGGGAATATCAGGAGAATAAAATTAGATTATTGTTGGATTGGTGTAGATTGGATAGGTACAGGCGGCACAGTGGCGCAGTGGCAGAGTTGCCGGCTCGCAGCCCCAGAGACCTGGGTTCAATCCTGACCACGGGTGCTGTTTGTACGTAGTTTTACCATCTTCCCGTGACCCGTGGGTTTTCTCCGAGTGCTCCGGTTTCCTCCCACTCTCCAAAGACGTACAGTTTGTAGGTTGGAGAAACTCGACCCGAAACGTCACCTATTCCTTCGCTCCATAGATGCTGCCTCACCCGCTGAGTTTCTCCAGCATTTTTGTCAACCTTCGATTTCTCCAGCATCTGCAGTTCTTTTTGAAACAGTCTGTAGCTTAATTGGCTTCAGTGAATTTTAAGTTGTTTCTTGTTGTAGGATAGTGTTGGTGCACGGGACTCGGGGGGCCAAAGGGGTTGTTTCTGCACTCTGACTCTATGAAGTGCTCTTGAAGACTTCCCTTATGGGCCTGTCCCACTTACGCAACTTTTTTGGCGACTGCCGGCACCCGTCGTTGTTCACCGAAATGTTGAAAATTCAGCGGCGACCAGAAAGACGCTACGACTCTTTGGGTGACTAGGAGACTACTCACGACCATACAGACGACACCCTGGTGACATGTCGTGGTGTGAAGCCTGTACGGTCGTGAGTAGTCGCCCAAAGAGTCGTACCTTGTTCTGATCGCCACTGGATTTTCAACAGGTTGACATTTTTCGGAGACCTGCTGCGACTATGACGGGTCGCCGAAAAAATCGTGTAAGTGGGACAGGCCCTTTACCTGTTTTTCTTGTCACAAGACCAGGTCATTTGTTGTGTTACAGATTTCCTCAAAGTAAAGGCATTTATGGCCCCAAAGACCACTTCTGGCAGCTTCAATGGTTCAATGGTTCTTTATCATCACATGTGGCGAGGTAGAGTAATATTCTTTGGTCTGAAGTTTCCTGTCTGAGGTCCTAGATGGTGGCCTTTACGGCCATGCAAAGAAGAAGCCTCCCTCACCAGCCTGTCCAGGTTTCTCTGATATCCTGGGATCTTTGCCATAATCCGCCCATCCCTGTCGAGTCATAGAGCCATGCAGCGATACAGGCCCTTCAGCCCAAATCATCCATGCCGACCAAGATGGCCCATCTATGTTAATCCCATTTGCCTGCATTTGGCCCATATCCTCTCTAAAGCAGAGCTAATCCATGCACCTGTCCATTAGTATCCATTCATCCAGCAGTAACATCACTGGGTGGCTAGCTTCACCTGCAGAACTAAATGCACGAAGAGTTTGCAATGGATCATAGGGAACACCAGATTGAAACCACTGTCAATTTCAGCACATCATCACAAAGCGGATCCAACAACACTTCAATGATGGTGAATCTGTGATTTCCTTCAGATGAACAAAGCTGTAGCCTGTGTCTGGATTATGATATGACTAATGCTCATTAGGGGGACCCTTTTACACTGTTCTGCCATTATTTAAAGGCAATAAAGCATTACCTCAGTGACTAAATCCATGAGTCATTTCATCAGTGTCTAACCGTTTGGGATTACTAATGGTGGAGAAAGTGGTCCACCTCTCTGAAATGCAACTTCACAGAATTGAAAGCCCCAGTGTTAAGAACTGTACTTATTGTTAGAGACTCATATATCCTCTACGCAAGGACACAATCAGTCGTTTGGGGTTTTGGTTGTCACACACGCACGCGCACACACACACACACACACACACACACACACACACACACACACACACACACACACACACACACACACACACACACACACACACACACACACACACACACACACACACACACACACACACACACACACACACGGACACACACTCACACACACAAACCTACACAGACAGACAACCCCTAGTAGGCCCTTCTCGGTCATGACTGACCATGGGTGATGCATCTTGGTCGGATTCAAGCCTGGGCGATGTCATATGGAGGACAGGCTGTTGTCCATGCAGCTCATCCCCCTTCTCCACGTCGCTGATCGATCCAAAGGAACAGCAGGGCCGTTACAGTTTGGCACCAGCGCCGTCGCAGGACCTGCCACAGCGAGGTTGTAGACAACGTCGGACTACCTTAGGGGCTCCAACTCCGGATTTTCTTGAGGTTTACTCCAGGAGCCTTTTCCATGACTGGATATGGCCACAAGGCAGTGGAGGTTTTAAATCAGAGTTTTCCCTCTCCTAGATGGACTGCCTTCCCAGGCTGACGAGCCCCATCTGCCCGAGACTCGTGCGGGCGGAAGTGTCTACCTTCCCGTGCAGGTCTATAGCACCTACCCACTGCCCACAAACATACACACAGAATACTTTACACTACACTGATAAAACAGTTACATGGACAGTGCTTTTGTTCTGTTTAGTTTAGAAATGCAGCATGGAAACAGGCCTTTTGGCCCACCAAATCCATACTCTTAAGGAAATCACTAAATCGCTTTCACCCAGTGACACTTCATGTGACCAGGATTGAATCTTGGCCATTCCAACTTTTGGATTCTTTTTAATTTTCCTTGTTATGCAAACTACCACAACCTTTATAAATCATCGCCTCATTAATATTCAATATCACCTTGTGTACGTTGGATAATTATTAAAGATTCAAGATTCATGAATCAATTTAATTGTCGCATGTACCAATTAAGTAAAGTATCTTTTATTGTCATTCAGACATTTAAGTCTGAACAAAATTGTATATATTGCAGTCATAACATAGAATAAAATAACAAAACACACACTTAACACAGTTTAACATCCACTACAGTGAGTCTACCAGGCACCTCCTCACTGTGATGGAAGGCAAAAGTCTTAGTCCTTGTCTCTTTCTTTCCTCCTTGTCCTCACCACTGTTGAGGCGATCCAGGCTTCCGATGTTGGGACCCCGCCGGGTGATGGTAAGTCCAGCGGCCACATCCGAGCTCCGCGAACGGGCTGGTTGAAACTCCGCGGCCCGGGCGGTCGAAGCTGCTGAAGCTGCTACCCTCCAAACCAACGGACGATGCTGTCGTTGCGGGAGCTCCAGAGAACCTGGGACTTGCGAGCTCCCGACGATGTCGTCCACTGGGCCCGCGGCCGAGCCTCCGAGGCTCCAAAGTCGGATCGCCGCCGCCGCAACGCCACCACAGCCCCGAAGTCGGCCAGACTCGCGTTGGAAAGTCCTGGCTCTAACTCCGGAGCCTCGAGGTCGGTCCCAGTTGGAGGCCGCCAGCTCCGCGATTAGGCCTCAGCGCAGACTGAGATGGAGACGGAGATACGACAAGAAAAGGTCGCATTCCCCCGAAGGAGGGGACAAAAAACAGTTTCTCCCACTCCCTCACACATGCACAACTAAAATAAACGAAATAAACCAAACAACAGGTCAAAAGAAAACCAAAAAATAAATAAAAGACAGATGGACTGCAGGTGAGACGCAGCAGCTAGGGCAGCGCTGTCATTTCCGGAATTCAGGTACAGTGAAATTTGAGTTACATACAGCCATACTAAGTAAAATGCAAAAATACACACAGCACATAAAATAAAGTTTAACATAAACATCCACCACAGTGGAGTCAACATTGCTCACTGTGATGGACGGCAATAAAGTTCAGTCATCTTCCTCCTTCCTTCACCCGTGGTCGGGGCCTTTAAACGGGGCCGTTGCCGATGGCCCACTGTTCAAGCCCTCTCGTCGGGATAATCGAAACTCCGGCGTCGGGACGGATCGGAACACTCCCGGGTGTGCCCGAGCTCACGGAGCTTTGCCGGAGACCGCTGCTTCATGGTGTTAAAGTCCGCAGGCCACGTGGTCAGAGCTCCAACACTGGCGATCCTCGGGAAAAGATCCACGATGGTAAGTCCAGGAAAGGCCGCACCACTCCACATGGGGGGGGGGAGATGCGACGCAGAGAAAATCTGCACCTCTTTGAGGTAGGTGACTGAAGTCACCCCCACCCCTCACCCCCCGCATAAAACATACTCATAACCGTTGACACTCTTGCTAATCAAGAACCAGTCAATCTCCACTTTAAAAATACCCAATGACAAAAGCTTTTTACTGTACATGTGACAATGTCACAATAAACTCAACTCAACTCAACGACTTGGCCTCCACAGCCATCTGTGGCAATGTATTCCACAGATTAACCACTCCCTGACCAAAGTAATTCCTCCTCGTCTCCTTTCTAAAGGCACGTCCTTTAATTCTGAGGCTGAAGAGAGATAAAGAAAGCTATCTGTCCCTTCACCTATATCTTTAGGTAGGAACTGCAGATGCTGGTTTAAACTGAAAATAGACACAAGAAGCCAAGATGGAGTAACTCAACGAGTCAGACAGCATCTCTGGAGAAAAGGAATAGGTTACTTTTCGGGTTGAGACCCTGCTTCAGTGTCTGAACCTGCTGAGTTAGTCCAACTTTTTGTGTCTTTCTTTCCTCATGTTGGGGAGTCCAGAACCAGGGGTCACAGTTCAAGAATAAGGTGTGAGCCATATAGGACTGAGATGAGGAAAAACTTCATCAGCCAGAGAGTAGTGAATCTGTGGAATTCTCCGCCACAGAAGGCAGTGGAGGACAATTCACTGGATATATTCAAGAGAGAGTTAGATATAGCTCTTAGGGTCAACGGAATAAAGGGATTTGGGGAGAAATCAGGAACAGGGTACTGATTCTGGATGATCAGCCATGATCATATTGAATGGCGGTGATGGCTCGAAGGTCCAAATGGCCTACTCCTGCACCTATGTTCTATGTTTCTATCTTCGCCTATATCATTAGTCGAGATCTTGAAGAGCAAAGGGCCCACCACAGAGCCACAAGGCACAGGTTCTGAGCTGGGGTTGACACACTTATCCCTGTTTTATTCTGCTTGCTTGTTATAATTGGTGATACATCGCCCTCAATCCACAAGCCTTTATCTTCTGCAGTACCCTTTAATGTGACACCTTATTAAACATCTCGTGGAATGATCCATGCTTCACCATCACCCCAGTAATTGGACTTTTCTGACACTAAACAGAACTGATGAGAAAATAAACAGCAGAATCAGTTCAAACAGCTGATCTGTCAATTCTATTTAATACTGCATTTTTCACTTAAGAAATCAGTTTGAATTTCAGTTTTGCAACATAGCATGCTGGAAATTGCTGAAAAATGCTGCTGCTTATCCTTTGGAGGTTTGGGACTCCCACACTACAAGACACAGATTTACCATCAGCGCTCTGATTCTGAACTCCAGTGGTGGGGTGCAAGCCTATTGAAATCCCCAGCCACTATCCTGGTGAATCTGTCTGCTGAACCTGTGGGAGCAAGAATAATGAGCCCATTCTGTGGAATAGGGAGCGGTGACTGCTTGGGAGAATGCCAAGATAAAGTAACTTCCCTAAATATCATTCATCCTGTTTTTGTGCTTTAGTCAGAGGCTGGTGGGTCTGTGGAATCCATTGGCACAATCGGCTGTGGATGCCAAATCTATGGATGTTTTAAAGGCGGAGTTTAACAGATTCTTGGTTAGTACGGGTGTCAGGGGTTATGGGGGGGAAAGCAGGTGAATGGGGTTAGGAGGGAAAGATAGATCTTGAATGAAGGGGTAGACATGATGGGCCGAATGGCCTAATTTGCTCCTAGAACATGAACTTATGTATTGTTTGAACTTGCAATTGTTTAACATTATTTTGTAATTTAATATTTTTAATCCTTTTAACATTTTAACTTTTATGTTTAATTTATTTAAAGTATCTTAATATAAATCTCTCAATGCCTGGGATATTAGACTTTGGACTTTAACTTTAGAGATATTGCACGGAAACAAGCCAACTGAGTCCGCACTGACCAGCGATCACCCCAGACATCAACACAATCCTCCACACTAGGGACAATTTTACCAAAACCTGCACATCTTTGGAGTGTGGGAGGAAACCAAGCATCGGGAGAAAACACACATGGTCACAGGGAGAACGTACAAACTCCGTATAGACAGCGCCCGTGGTCAGGATCGAACCCGGTTCTCTGACACTGTAAAGGGCCTGTCCCACTTTCATGACCTAATTCACGACCTCTGCCGAGTTTGCCCTTGACTCATACTCGCAGCATGGTCGTCACGAGGCTATAGGAGGTCGTAGGAGGTCGTAGGTAGGTCGTAGCAGGCCGTGATGCTAGTCGTAGGTACTCGTGGCATCAAGTAGGTCGGGGCATTTTTCTAGCCTGATGAAAAATGTCCACGAGTAAAAAAGGTTGTGAATTGGGTCGTGAAAGTGGGACAGGCCCTTAAGGCAGCAAACCTACCACTGCGCCACCACGCCGTCCCTAATTTATTATGGTATTAGAATGATAAAGAAGGCATATCTTCTTTCAAAGGCTTAGTTAAGACTTTGTGTATTTGAGTCAGGAAATTATGTTGCAGCTTTATAAATCTGTATTTTGGAGTATCGTATGCACTTCAGGCTACCTCATTACAGGAAGGGTGTGGAGGCTTGTGAGAGGGTGCAGATGTTTAACAGAATGCAGCTTGGATTGGAATATATTATTATGTCATAGAGCCATACAGCACAGAAACAGGCTGTTTGGTTCAACTTGCCCATGACGACTAATACTCTCCAACTGCACTTGTCCCATCTGTTCACGTTTGGCCCATATCCCTCTAAACCATTCCTATCCAGGTACCTGTCCAAATGTCTTTTAAATGTTGTTGTAGTATCTATGTCAACTACCTCCTCTGAAAAATGTTGTCTTAGTTGAGAGACATAGCTTGGAAACAAGCTCTTTGGTCCACTGGGTCCGCACCGACCAATGATCACCCATACACTAGTTCTGTCCGACACACTCGGGACAATTTACCGAAGCCAATTAACCTACAAACCCGCACATCTTTGGAGGAAGGAAGTCGAAGGAAACTGGAGCACCCAGAGAAACCCACGTGGTCACAGGGCGAATGTACCAATTACATACAGCAGCCTTAGCCAGGATTGAACCTGGGATTCTGGGTCTGTAAAGCAACAACTCTATTGCTGCAACACTGCGCCCAATTTGCCCCTCAGGTTCCTTTTTTTTTTCCGCAAACCTATGTCCTCTGGTTCTTGATTCTCCTACTCTGGGTAAATCCTATCTATTGCAGTATGTGCTTAGTTTTTTAGAGATTTTAGAGATGTTTTAGAGATACAGCGCGGAAACAGTCCCTTCAGCCCACCAAGTCCGCACCGACCAGCGATCCCCGAACAGTAACACTACCCTACACACACTAGGGACAATTAACATTTATACCAAGGCAATTTACCTACAAACCTCTACGTCTTTGGAGTGTGGCAGGAAACCGAAGATCTCAGAGAAAGCACGCTCGATCACGGGGAAAACGTACAAACTCCGTACAGACAGCACCAGGATCGAACCCGGGTTCCTGGCGCTGCAAGCGCTGTAATGCCCCTGTCCCACTTAGGAAACCTGAACGGAAACCTCTGGAGACTTGGCGCCCCACCCAAGGTTTCCGTGCGGTTCCCGGAGGTTTTTGTCCTCCGGCAACCACCTTCAACTAGCATCGCAACCGGCTTCGACTAAAAAATTACCGATTTTAAAAACGGAAACCACTTTCGACCATTAGGGAGACTGACAAAAACCTCCGGGAACCGCATGGAAACCTTGGGTGGGGCGCAAAGTCTCCAGAGGTTTCCGTTCCGCTTTCGAAGTGGGACAGGGGCATTAGGAAGCAACTCTATCGCTGCGCCACGGTGCTGCCCTGCATGTACGATTCACAAGTTTTGCCACAGCAATAATGAAGGAAGGCTGATGTTCATCCAGCTTGAAATGGTCCATGATTTAGTGTTGGTGGTGTTTGCATTCACCTTCTCCCCTGGTTCACTGGGTTGTGGTAGATGAGAGATGCTGTGGAGGAAACCATAGGAAAATGTCACGCTACAGCTTGTGGATAGTATATCCTTTCATTCGTAGTTCCCTACTTGTTGCCTTATATTGGATAACCTGTTCGTGCAGTTAATAGCAGGCTAACAATGTATTATTTATATAGTCAATGAATCATTTGTAAGCTATGAAGTGTCAGCACGATAATGAGTAGAACAGATGTGTCTGTGAATAACAGAAATACCGACCAGTCTAAATACTTTTCCATCAATGCATCTTTCCCAAACGAACTTTGCAATATCAATGCAAGATGACCGACGTTATCTTAAGATGGAACGTGTAGGAAGGAGCTGCAAATGCTGGTTTACACCCAAAGATAGAAACAAATTGCTGGAGTAACTCAACGGGTCAGGGAGCATCTCTGGAGAAAAGTTATAGGTGATGCTTCAGTCCCAAAATGTCACCTATTCCTTCTCTCCAGAGACGCTGCCTGACTCGCTGAGTTTCTCCAGCATTTCGTGTCTACCTTCTTACAAAATGAGCTGCTTCACAACTTCTGCGATGGAGTTTCATAAGCATAAGGCTTATTTTAAACATTGCTTTCCCGCAAACATTCAGTGTGTGACACATTAGGCAGGTTTAACAAAAGCAAGCTTTTGGCTGAGATAACTTATACACTAGGTTTGTGGAAAGCAACAAATTTGACACTAAGACTAAATGAGAAGCTGCTGTTTGGGTGGAAACCAGATGAAGTGGAGTTGGTTTACATACAAGACTCCTCGTGGAACCTGGACGGTGTGTAGTTCAATGGATGTACATCCATCCCCTGCTCTGTTGACTTCCCTGCTTTGATCGTCATTATCTGCTGACAGATCAAAGCAAGTGTCACCAAATCAGCTCCAGAAGCAAAAAAAGCATCTTGAAAGAAATAATAAGATTTTAAGCCCGTTAATTGTTCCCACATCCAGACTACGGTGGAAAGGAGATTATCTCCCAAATCCTCTTCTACATTATTTTTGCTGACCAGATGTCAATATATTTTCCCTGCAATGTAACCTGGCACACTGGGCCTTCAGCGAAAGTTGGTACATCGTAACGATGGAAAGATCAGCCTTGTCAAGCGACCAGTGTCACATGCAACTTATATATGCAACAGTACCCACTGCTAATTAAACTCAGAAAATATATAGTTTGCAGAAGATCAAACAACATTTTAACTGTGAAATACACCACGTGGAACAGTACAGCACAGGAACAGGTCCGTCACCCATAATATCAAAGCTGATCAGAATGCTACTTTAAACTACACACAGTCTTTATCCCTCCATTCCCTATCTGTTCATGTGCCTGCACAATTGCCTTCTAAACATCTCTGTTGAATCTGCTTCTCTGTATACAAAACTTGCCTTGTAAATCTTCATTAAACTTTCCTCCTCTCACCTTGAAGCTATGTTCTCTAGTATTTGATGTTTCTACTCTGGGAAGAAACCATGGTACTCCTCAGAAAGTGTGAAATGGAACGCTTGCCAAGGAAACTAGGGATGAACCTTGAGGCCCACTCCCAGGTGTAGCCCAAGTTTTCCAGGGACCAAGTCATATGATCCTGAGAAATCTATTAACAACCGGCACAAAGCCATCAATGATGCAAAGAGGGAAGGCCAGACTGAACTAGGGTCCTACACTGGAAACACTTGGATGGCTGTTGACTGTGGCAAAGCTTGCATGCAGTAATGGGCCGCAAAGTGAAGTCAGGCAGTATCGCTGGCAACAGTAATGACCCTCCACAATGAACCTCCACCTGTGTCTACGCTGGCTTTGAGCAGAAGGTGAGTGGAATGATGTTACCTGCCCCATCAGTCTTGGGAGCACCTGTACTCTTGGTCACTGTCTAGGAAGGAAATGCAGATGCTGGTTTAAACCGAACCGAAGACAGAATCAAAATGCTGGAGTAATGCAGTGGGACAGGCAGCATCTCTGGAGAGAAGGAATGGGTGACGTTTCGGGTTGAGACCCTTCTTCAGACTGAAGAAGGGTCTCAACCCGAAACATGACCCATTACTTCTTTCCAGCGGTGCTGCCTGCCCCGCTGAGTTACGCAGCATTTTGAGTCTGCCCATGGTCACGGTCATAGATATCACATAGGACTTGCTCAGGGTGAATCCAGGGATAGCAACTTGCCCGCATGTTGTCCCCAACCTCATCCTCAGGGCCTGTGCGGACCAGATAGCAGGAGTATTCACAAACATCTTTAACCTCTCACTACTCCATTCTGATGTATCCACCAGCTTTAAGAAGAACACTATCATCCCAGAGCTGAGGAAAAGCAAGATAGCATGTCTTTAATAGTACGATAGTATAATAATAAAATGTACAGATGAGTGAAAATGCACACCTCCAGATTCGGAGACAGTTTCTTCCTAGCTGTCATCAGACAAATGAACAATGCTCCACAAGGTTGCATTCTCAACCCCTTACTGAGCTCACTATAACCTCACGACTGTGCAGACAAATTCTACTCTATCTGCATTTACAAGTTTGCAGATAGCACCATCGTAGTGGGCCAGTTCTTAAACAATGATGAGACGCTGAACAGGAAAGAGATAGGGAGCTTGGTAACAAGGTGTGGAGACAATAAACTCTAACTCGATGTCAGCGAAACAAAGGCAATGTTGGCGGGCAAACTGCCAGAGAAATAATGGCAAGTCCGACTGGGTAGGGACTGGACTGCAGGAGGAATCCAACATCAGGGCACCGTCAGAGTGTACTGGAGAGCAGGTGCCACCAGGGTCAGGACTTTCTCATTCAAACATCCAAAAGCAGTCCTAAAAATTGGTGCTACTTGCATGGAGCAATGGCGGCAGCTTCAGCAACACACCACTGCAGTTCCCCATCACAACAAATGCAGGTATTATCGCAGCATTTAAGAAACATTTAGACAGGTACTAGAATAAGTGGGACGGGTCCCAGGTTCACACGGGAGGGCTGGTCCACCAACGCAATATTCCACTTCTCCACCAATTCCAATATTGGTGGCCAGTGGGGGGGTTCTGGAGTGCTAGCATGGGTGTTGTGGGTCAAGTCAAGTCAAGCACAGTGAATGCAGTCAAAGGGCAGGAGGGGCCAGCCAACAATACAATCCATTTATTGCAAGCACATAAAGGGTTAACCACATAAATAACATAACCACATAAACCATATAAAGGGGAGACTCACTAGTTCAGTAGACTCACAGCAGAATCAGAGTTGTGGCCTCTCCCTCACGATCTTTTAGAGTGACTAACTCACGTCCAGGCATCCGGGGTTTTATAGTCCTGCCATCTCCTCGGAAGGGGCGTTACCTTCAGCGTGGTGATTGACAGGCGAGAGGACCAATCAGCTGATCTCAAGATTTTTTAAACACTCATAACTTTTTTATTTTTCATCAATCGGAAAAATTGTCAGGGCTGCCTCAGCAGAGGAGGGCTGTGAGTAAGATGGCCATAAATCATAGCGATGTAGGGTAGCATTTTCTCTAAAATCAATATACGGCGCAGGCAGGCAGTGGTCAAGATGAGACTTTTAGTTATATAGATATGAATAGGGCAGGTTTAGTAGGGGGGCAACCTTTAATTATATTGACATCATTTGTGGATTGTGGGCATCACTGGTAAAGCCGCATTCAGACCACATCCATAATTGTTCCTGAAAAGTCTGTGGATTGTTTGATTCAACTGGTTATGAATCATTAGTTTAGTTTAGAGTTTAGTTTACAGATACAGCGCAGAACCAGGCCCTTCGGCCCATCGGGTTTGCACCAGCCAGCGATCTCCATACACTAGCACTACACTACAGGGACAATTTTTACTGAAGACAATTATCCCACAAACCTGTATGTCGTTGGGGTGTCGGAGTAAACCAGATTATCATGAGAAAATCCACGTGATCACGGAGAGAACATACAAACTCTGTACAGACCCGGGTCTCTGGCGCTCTAAGGCAGCAACTTGACTGCTGCACCACCATGTTGTCCAATGGGCCAGGACTTCTTTCTAGGCTAGACTGGGAAACGGCTGCTGCTCACCTTCCCTGATGGACATCCATGAAGGAGATGGGTTTTCTCAACAACCTATCCACATTCTCCAGAGATGCTGCCCAACCCACTTACTCCAGCACTTTGTGTCTTTTTTTTCCAACAATCCATCTATCAATGGTCGCTTTTATCGATAACTAGACCAAGTGAGACCGTTGGGTCCCATCCCCTCAACGTGCGGTTGCGGGAGGGCGGGGTCGGCGGAGGCGGCCTGCGGCGTCCCACACACACTAACCATCCCCCTTGTTATTATATTAATATTATTAATTTGCTTTTATTATAATTTTATTATCAGAATCAGAATCACACTTTATTCGCCTAGTAAGTTTTGCAACATACGAGGAATTAAATATTATTCAGTCTGCTCCTTTTGCTCCATCCCTGCCCTATCCACTCATGCATAGCCCCCAGCTCCCAGGTGCGGCACCTTCCCTCCATTCAATCCAGCTGCACAAAGTTAAAAGGATGTACTTCAGAAACAAAATTAAGAGGAATTTACTTTGTCAGGTGGTAGCAAATCTGTACAGTTCATTGCCACAGAAAGTTGTGGATGCCAAGTCATCAGGTATTTTTAAAGCGTAGATCAATAAATTCTTGATTAATAAGGGTGTCAGGGGTTATGAGAAGAAGAAAGGAGAATGGGGGTGTGAGGGGAAGATAGATTAGCCTTGATCGAATGGTGGAGTAGATTTGATGGGCCGAATGTTCCCGATGTTGGGGGAATCCAGAACCAGGGGCCACAGTTTAAGAATAAGGGGTAAGCCATTTAGAATGGAGATGAGGAAACAGTTTTTCTCACAGAGAGTTGTGAGTCTGTGGAATTCTCTGCCTCAGAGGGCAGTGGAGGCCGGTTCTCTGGATGCTTTCAAGAGAGAGCTAGATAGGGCTCTTGAAGATAGCGGAGTCAGGGGATATGGGGAGAAGGCAGGAACGGGGTACTGATTGTGATGATCAGCTATGATCATATTGAATGGCGGTGCTGGCTTGAAGGGCCGAATGGCCTACTCCTGCACCTATTGTCTATTGTCTATTGAATGGCCTATCTCTACTCCTATGACTTATGAACATAAAAAAAACATTTTCAGTAATAATTTAACTTCACCTCTGGAAAATAATCGTTAAGTGTTATCTGTTAATTAATTGAATTGCTTTCTTATTGCAAGTCGTATCTTATCCATAAGAATTTATGAGAATAAAGGGTGAGAATCTACTCACATTCAAAACTCTGCGTCAACGTTGATCTTTTAAGCTGACGACTGCATAATTCCCTAACTCACCATAGCAGAGAAGCCAATAACTCACAAGTTGAACAAGCTATTGGTGATGGATGAGTCAAAAATCATTTTTCTCGTATCTCTTGTAAGTGAAACAGCCACAAAAATGTTACCCAGTTCCTCTCCAGATGGTGTCTGATTCCTGTAAAGACTTACAGTGACATCTGTTTGATACCCATGTGATTTGTTTAAACATTTCAACTATTGTTACTCTTTACAAGCCCGGAACTATGCAAGTGATTTTCTCTTCTGATCAGTTAAAAAAAAAAGGCTGTTCTTTTATATGTCTTTTTTTCATTTATCTTTTATCTTTTTTCCTTTCTTTAATTATCACACGATGAAAAAATGCAGCTGGATTTCGGTGGTGATGATTTTATAGAATTTCTTTAACATAGGACTGAGAAACTGCACATTATTAAAAGTGGCAGCTCGATATACATTGCCCCAGAATTGGGAATCTACAGCTACCTCTGCACTGTCTCCAGTTTGGCACAGTCAATAAAGTGATGGCAGAAGGCAGTTTATTACACAGAGTTATACCCCAGGCCACACACCACGATAAACGTACTTGTCTACACTAAACTAGCCGCTTACTTCTTTTAATTTAGTTTACAGATACAGCACAGAAACAGGCCCTTCAGCCCATCGAGTCCGACCCGACCGGTGATCCCCGTACGTTAACCCCATGAACACTATCCTACACACACTAGGGACAATTTACACTCGTACCGAGCCAATTACCCTTCATACCTGTACGTCTTTGGAGTGTGGGAGGAAACCGAAGATCTCGGAGAAAACCCACACGGTTACCGGCAGAACATACATACAAACTCCGTGCAGGGATCGAACCCATGTCTCCCAAGCTGTAAGCGCTGTAAGGCAGCAACTCTACCGCTGCGCCACCGTGGCTGCCCAACAAGGACAGAGTGTAACCTTGCTCATCTCAGCCAGCACCACCATTCCTTGGGCATCAACTCCGGACCCCGCATTGACACACCTGCCATTTCCACAGTAACATTCTTTGATTCAAACATTGTTTGAGTGCCTTTTATTCTGAGGCTATGGCCCCTGGTCCTAGATTCTCGCATGAGTGGAAACATCCTCTCCACATCCACTCTACCCAGGTCTGATTAATGGGAGACCTGATAGACGTGTATACAATTATGAGTGGCTATTAGATAGGGTAGACCAGCGTTTCTCAACCTTTTTACCCTTGCGGAACCCTTGAAATAATTTTCATACCTCAGGGAACCCCTACATAAAAATTGTTATATATCTTTATTAATCTCTTTCCTTCTCTTTCATAAACTTAAAGTTCATAAGGCAAACATAATATATTTTATTGATAACTGATTTAAGCAAAAAATAACTTACATTTTTCTCAAGTTTATTGATAATGCAAAATAACTGAAATCAAACTGCTCGTTCAAAACTGAAGCAAATAAAGGCAAACAGAAGAACTAATGTTGGAGGAGAGAGGGAGAGAGCGCGAGAGAAAGAGAGGGGAGGGGAACAACACACATAAACTTTTCATAAACTAACATAAACTTTTCATAAACTGGTGTTGGAGGCAGATGAGCGTGATATTTAAGCTGTTAGATAGGCACATGGCATATGTATATAGAGAGAAGAAGGGTCCCAAATTAAAACGTCACCTGCCTGTATGAAAAATTCTTGCGCAGTTTTTGTTTTGTATATGATTTTTTATTCTGAATAAAGTTTATTTTTTTAATTTTAAATAAATTCCCTGCTCAGTTACCGCATGACTCACGGAGATTGTCCAGCACTTTATGTTTGGCAGGTGAGTGATCCATTTTGGCTTCATCTTCTATTATAGAAACCAGACTTCAGCCAATTTGATTCACTCCATATAATATCAACAATCAGACAGGTTTTTTTTTATTTCTAGTGAACATTTATTTACCAGCTATTCAATGCTCACCAAATTGTCCTACAGATGCCTTTAGACTTTAGACTTTAGAGATAGAGCACAGAAACAGACCCTTCGGCCCTCTAAGTCCGTGCCTACCAGCGATTATCCCGTACACTAACACTATCCCACACACTAGGAACTATTTACAATTTTGCCGAAGCCAATTAACCTACAAACCTATACATATTTGAAGTGTGGGAGGAAACTGGAGCACCCAGAGAAAACCCATGTGGTCACAGAGAGAACAGACAAACTCCGTACAGTCAGCAACCATAGTCAGGATTCAACTTGGGCCTCTGGCGCTGCAAGGCAGCACTTCTACTGCTGCGCCAGTGTGCCACCTCTACAGTGTTGTGTAATTTAATTCAAGTACCGCAGATCTGAGTTGATGGTTAGGACTTTCCAGATATAGACTCAGTTACGATGAAGGAATGGTAACATGTTTCCCGGAAATTACAGTGTGTGACTTAGAGAGGAACATAATAGTGTTCCCATGTATCTGTTGGCCTTGTCATTTAAGATGGAAATGTACAGGTGAGTGTGGGGAGCTATTGCAGAAGCCTTGGCTGACTGCTGTAGTGTACTTTGTAAATGGCACCCATTGCAACGATGGGGAGCCAATCTTGGACAGAGTGAATGTTCAGAATGGGTAAAATTGAATATCCGTCAAGTTGACTTCTTGTGTGTTGCTGGAGTTGTGCTCACACTGGCCAATGTTGGTTCACACCCCAGACTGATGCCTTGTAGAAGGTGGATGCTTCATGGAACCAGGAGTCGGGTCACTCACAGCAAGGTACCCGGCATCCGATTGCTTTTAGTTTTATTTCGTTTTAGAGACACAGTAAGGAAATAGGCCGTTTGGCCCATCGAGTCCATGCCGACCAGCGATCCTCATGTATTAAAGATAGACACAAAAAGCTGGAATAACTCAGCGGGTCAGGCAGCATCTCTGGAGCACGGTATAATCTGCATGACCTGCTGAGTTACTCTAGTTTTTTGTGTCTAACTTTGGTGTAAGCCAGCACCTGCAGTTCCTTCCTACACATCCCCGTACACTAGTTCTATCTTACACACCATGGACAATGTACAGAATTAACCTACAAACCTGCACATCTTTGGAATGTGGGAGGAAACCGGAGCACCCGTAGAAAACTCACGCCGACACGGGGAGAATGTACAAACTCGTGCAGGACAGCACCTGTAGTCAGGGTCGAACCTGAGTCTCTCACACTGCAAATCAGCAGCGCCACTGATTCAGAGATTCAGATTCACATTTATTGTCACATGCACCAATTAAGGTACAGTGATATTTGAGTTACCATGCAGCCATACAATTAAAGGAACACAACACAATTAAAATGAACGATAGAACTTAACATAAACACACACCACAGTGATCACTGTGATGGAAGGCAATAAAGTTCAATCAATCTTCCTCCTTTTGTTCACCCGTGTTTGTGGCGTTGACCCTCCCCAGTCACCGCTA
Source organism: Okamejei kenojei (assembly GCA_035221665.1). Taxonomy (NCBI): domain Eukaryota; kingdom Metazoa; phylum Chordata; class Chondrichthyes; order Rajiformes; family Rajidae; genus Okamejei; species Okamejei kenojei. The sequence continues at coordinate 30,332,504 of CM069161.1, forward strand.
TGGAGGCCCGATGTACAAGCCCTCTCGTCGGGATGATCGAAGCTCCGACGTCGGGACGGATGGAACACAGGGATTCAGGCTTGGAATGCCTGAATCAGCCACTTTCTTACCGGAGACCGTGGTTTGTCGATATTATAGGCCGCAGGCAGGCCAGCGGTCGGAGCTCTTCTCCGGCGGTCCCTGGCAAGGGATCCCTGGCTCTGAGATGGTAAAGTCCGCTCCACGCCTGCTGCTAGAAGCTCCGCAGACCGTGGCTTCACGAAGTTAAAGTCAGCAGGCCGGCGGTCGGAGCGATGTTAAAGTCCGCGCCGGGCCCTCTGCTGAAGCTCTGAGCCGTCTCCAGGAAAGGCCGCACCAGTCCAAGTTGTTAGGCCACGAGGGCAGGCAAAAATCTGACTAGGAGAAAAGTCGCATCTCCGCCCTGGTAAGTGACTGGAAACGGTTTCCCCCTTTTCACCCCCACCACCCCTCCCTCACCCCCCAAACATACTGAGAAACATTAACACATACATTTGGACATACAAAAAATCAAAAAGAGTCAAAATGACAGACACGCTGCTGGCGAGGCTGCCGCATGCACCATCGCGTGCCACTGTGCTGACAATTTCCATAAATGGTTCAGTTAATAATGGATAAATGGACCTCAACTTTCCTGCTGACACTAGCAGACCTTCGTTCTATCTCTCCAGTACCTCACTTACCCAGAACTGTGATGGATCTCAACTTTACCAGCTCCTCGTTTCTACTCTCTCACACACCGCCAAATTCAGGAACAGTCTCTACCCAGCTGCTATCAGGCATCTGAACCATTTTATCAACAACAAGAGAGCGGTCCTGAGCTACTATCTACCCTATTGGAGGCCCTCAGACTCTTTAATCAGACTTCACTGGACTTTATCTTGCATTAAACATTATTCCCATTATCATGCATCTGTACACTGTGAACGGCTCAATTGTAATCATGTATAGTCTTTCTGCTGACTGGTTAGAACGCAAGAAAAAGGTTTTTCACTGAACCTTAGTATACGTGTCAATAAACTAAACTAAACTAAACTAAACTGAAACTAATGGTTCCATTTTGACTTTTGTGAATTGTAATCATTGAAGAGTAGGCTCATAGGATCTCAACACACCTTCCTATAATTCAAGCAACTACCACAGCACAAATGAAAAATCAAAGCTGATGGTTTGCAGCCGTCCTTACTCAAGTACTGAGCATTTACATGGGCAGGCCACCAAAGCAGGGCTGATGATTCCATTCAAGAGTCATTGGGGATTAACAAGGGTGTCGGAGGTTATGGGGAGAAGGCAGGAGAATGGGGTTAGGAGGGAGAGATAGATCAGCCATGATTAAATGGCGGAGTAGACTTAATAAGCTGAAGGGCCAAATTCCGCTACTATCACTTATGAACTTATGAAGAACAAATGAAGGAAAATAATGACATGCATCGGCAGTGAGTTATAAATGAGATTTCAAAAATTCAAACAGAATTGGCCATAAATCTGCATGCATACCACACAGGATGTAATCTAGCTTGATCTTAACGGCATCGCTCCAGTGAGTGCGTTCTGAGCATCCCTCGCAGCCCGTGGGTGGTGTGCAGTTGTGGAATCTTCGATCAGCAGAAGTCTTGCATTTATTTTCATTTTTTTCATTCTTGGCAAGAAAGGCCAGGCACTGAAGGAACATGGGTGCAGCTGCAACATGTTAGTGGCCACGTAACCTCAATAAAATTCACAGCTTCTTCACAACTTGGCCTCCCTCCCGTCCTGGATCGCTGTTTGCATTATTGTGTCATGAAGCAGAACTAGTTGCAAGAAATGACACATTTCTTTGACCAAAATCAACTGTCTTGTAATTCCAAATATCGTAATCAATAGCAGATCGAATGTGGGAGCAGCAGAAAAAACAATTAAATCTGCCGCACAATTACACCATTCATCACTCTGACATTTGGGAGGTGCAGACTGAAGTAGAGAAGAATGTAAACACTTGTAAGAGCAAGGAACTGCAGATGCTGGTTTATACCAAAGTTGGACACATGGTTTTGGAGTAACTCGGCAGATAAGGCAGTATCTCTGGAGAAAAAAGATGGGTGTGGCTTCGGATCGGGATCCTTCTTCAGACTGACATTAGGGAGCGGGGGGAGGGGATGAAGAGCTGGAGGTGAGGGAAGGCCAGGGCCAGCCACAATTGACCTCAGGCAGGGCAGTGCCTGGTAGGCGCACTGTTGGCCTGGGATGGAGTGATCTCAAGAGGGAAACAATGTGGACAACTGTGGAACTGGTAAAACGACTAGGGTGGTGTAAGGGGGCTAGGGGGGAGGGGAAGGAAGTGTAAAGTGACATTACTTTAAAATAGAGAATTCAATGCTCATACCGCTGGGTTGGAAGCTACCCAAGCGAAACACCAGGTGCTGCTCCTCCGATTTGCTTGTGACCTCACTCTGGCAATGGAGGAGGCCCAGGATAGAAAGGCAGTGTAGAAATGGGAAGGGGAATTGACAATAGACAATAAACAATAGGTGCAGGAGTAGACCATTCAGCCCATTGAGCCAGCTCTACCATTCAATATGATCATGGCCGATCATCCCCAATCAGCACCCTGTTACTGCCTTCTCCCCATATCCCCTGACTCCGCTAACTTTAAGAGCCCTATCTAGCTCTCTCTTGAAAGTATCCAGAGATGGTTGGGCTATATTTTGAGATACAGAGATACAGCACTGAAACAGGCCTTTCAGCCCACTGGGTCCACACTAACCAGCGATCCCTGTACTCTGTCACTGTCTTACACACTAGGAACAGTTTCCAATTTTTACCAAAGCCAATTAACCTACATACCTGTAAATCTTTGGAGTGTGCGAGGAAACTGGAGCACCCGGGGAAAAACCCACACGGTCACGGGGAGAACATACGAAACTCCATACAGACAGCACCCGTAGTCAGGATCGAACCCGGCTCTCTGGTGCTGTAAGGCAGCAACTATACTGCTGCACTGCCATGCCGCTGCAAAGGTTGGCAAATGGTAAGCACCCTTGGCAGTGTTATGTAAATCCATGAGAATACCAAAAGGTACTGAGAGTGGAATATGTGCCATAATTTCGGCTCTTTATGCACAACTCCTCACCATCCCCCACTCTCATAAGGTCATGTGATAGGGGAAGAATTAGGCCATTCACCCCTTCGAGTCTACTCCGCCATTCAATCATGGCTGACCTGTCTCTCCCTGCTAACCACATTCTCCCGCCTTCTTCCCATAATCCCTGACACCCATGCTAATGAAGAATTTATCTATCTCCGCCTTAAAAATATCCATTGACTTGGCCTCCACAGCCTTCTGTAGCAAAGAATTCCATAGGTTCACCACCCCCTGACTAAAGAAATTCCTCCTCATCTTCTTCCTAAAGGAACATTCGTGAATTCTGAGGATATGACCTCTAGACTCTCCCACCAGTGGACACATCCTCTCCACATCCACTCTATCCAAGCCGTTCATTATTCGGTACCTATCAATGAGGTCTCCACTCATCCTTCAAAACTCCAGCGAGTACAGGCCCAGTGCCATCAAATGCCCGTCATATGTTAACCCGCTCATTCCTGGGATCATTCTTGTAAAGCTCCTCTGGACCGTCCCCAGAGCCGCCAGCACATCCTTCCTCAGATATGGCGCCCAAAATTGTTCACAATACTCCAAATGCAGCCTGACCAGCGCCTTATAGGGCATTGCATCCCTGTTTTTTGAATTCTAGTCCTCTTGAAATAAATAAATAAATGTCATGGGGATCTTAACATGAATGGTAACAAATCTTTCGTGGAATGGTAAGCATCACTAGCTAACAGTTATTAATTAAAAGGAACTACAGATGCTGGTTTATACAAAAGATAGACTCAAAATGTTGGAGTAACTCAGCAACACAGACAGCATCTTTGGAGAATATTTGGTGGCTGTTTGTGTCAGGAACTTTCTTCAGACTGATTGTGGAGGAGGGGGAGAGCTGGGAGGAAATAATAGGTGGATGCAGTAGGGGGGAGGAGGGGGGGAGGAGGGGGAAACCTGTATTCCTCCCTACCAGCATCATAGTGACACTCTCACTAGTAAAACTCCAGCAGTTAAAAACAGCAGCGAGGCAAATTCACAGCGTTGGCCTTCATAGCGAGAGGATTTGAGTTTAGGAGCAAGGAGGTCCGATTGCAGTTGTACGGGGCCCTGGTGAGACCCCACCTGAGGTGTTGTGCACTGTTTTGGCCTCCTGGTTTGAGGAAGGACATGCTTACTATTGAAGGAGTGCAGCATAGGTTCACCAGGTTAATTCCTGGGATGGCGGGACTGACATATGATGAAAAAATCATCATCCAGACTTTATATTCACTGATTTAGAAGGATGGGAGGATATCTTAAAGAAACTTATTAATAAAATTATTAAGGGATTGGACGGGATTTCACCCAGAGAGTTGTGAATCTGTGGAATTCTCATGGATCATGGAAACTTTATTGTCACTGAAACCTTTCGGTCTGAACAAAATTTCATTGCCTGCAGTCATACATATAGTAAATAGCAAAACACACAATAAACACAAATTTAACATCCACCACAGTGAGTTCACCAGACACCTCCTCACTGTGATGGAAGGCTATTTCCCTTCTTGTCTCTTCCCTTCTTGTTCTTCCTCTTCCTCTGCGCCGAGGCGACCCGGGCCTCCGATGTTGTGGCCCCACCGGGTGATGTAAATAAGTCACGCGGCTGAACCGCGCTCCGCGAGCGGGCTGGTTCAAACTCCGCAGCCCGGGGCGGGCGAAGCTGCCGCAGCTGCCGCCCTCCAGTCCAGCGGACGCAGCTGTTGCCGCGGGAGCTCCGGAAAAACAGGTCACCAACCTGTGACCTGCGAGCTCCCGACGATGTCGTCCACTGGGCCCGCGGCCGAACCTCCGAGGTCGCTGCCGCCGCCACCGCCACCGGAAAGCCGCCACAGCTCCGAGTCGGGCCGCCGGAACGCCTGAACCCGCCACAGCCCCGAAGTCGGCCAGCCTCATGCTGGTAAGTCCTGGCTGGCTGTGCCTCCGGAGTCTCGGGTCGGTCGCAGTTGGAGGCCGCCAGCTCCGCCATTAGGCCTCAGCGGAGACGGAGACGGAGACGGAGATACGACAAGAAAAGTCGCGTACCCCCCAAAAGGAAGAGATTTAAAACGTTTCTCCCACCCCTCCCACACACATACACTACATAATAACTCAAATTAATGCTAAAACAAGACAAGAAAACAACAACAAAAAAAAAACAGACGGACTGCAGGCGAGCCGCTGCTGCCAGGGCAGCGCCGCCACTTAATCTTCTCTGCCACAGAAGGCAGTGGAGGTGAATTCACTGGATGTTTTCAAGAGAGAGTTAGATAGCTCTTAGGGCTAATGGAATAAAGGGATATGGGGTGAAAGCAGGAATGGGGTACTAATTATGGATGATCAGCCATGATCATATTGAATGGCGGTGCTGGCTCGAAGGGCCGAATGACCTGCTCCTGCGCCTTCATATTTTCCATGATTCTAAATGGGAACCGACAATAAATGTTGGCTGAAGATAGACACAAAGTGCTGGAGTAACGCAATGGGTCAGGCAGCATCTCCGGAGGACATGGTTTGGTGACGTTTCAGGTCGGGACCCGTCTTCAGACAGGTAATTAGATGCGTTGAGTGATGAGACACTGAATCATCCAGACCAGAGGCCCTGCCCCAACCCTACTCTGCTCTTGTGATGGGGATTCTGCAGTTAGCAGGGTGATGATTTGACGGTAAGAAGTCAATATCGCCAGCACTGTTGTGGAATGTATAGCGTGACTGTCTAGAGCCATCAAGTGATAGCGACATGGAGCTCTACAGCACAGAAACAGGGCTTTCCGTTCAACTCTTCAATGCAGACTAAGTTGCCTAACTGAGGCAGTCAGACTTGCATAGAATTGGCCAATATTTCTACAAACACTTCCTATCCATGAACATGTCCAAGTGCCTCTTCAATACATTATTGTACCCAACATTACCTCGAGGCCTGGGGTGGAAGATTGCAACCTTCACGTGGTCCGCCCTGTTTCGACTAATGCAAACAACTCGACGTGCACAAACAGAAGATCAAATAGAACAAGTTGTCCTACAACTTTAGGCTGTGCACGCCACACGACAGAAGAAGAAGAAGACCTCTCGGCCAAAGGTAAAAGGACACAAAGTGCTGGAGTAACTCAGTGGGTCAGACAGCAACCCTGGAGAACATGGATAGGTGACGTTTCAGGTCGGGACCCTTCTTCAGACGGGTAATTAGATGCATTGATTGATGAGACACTGAACCATCCAGACCTGAGGCCCTACTCAGCTCTGCTCTAGTGACGGAGATTCTGCTGTTAGTTTAGAGATGCAGCATTGAAACAGGCTCCTCGGCCCACCGAGACTGCGCTGACCAACGATCACCAAAACACCAGCTCTACCCGACACACTAGGGACAATTTACAAAAGCCAATTCACCTACAAGCCTGCACGTCTTTGGAATGTGGGAGGAAAACGGAGCACCCGGAGAAAACCCAAGCGGTGACGGGGAGAACGTATAAGCAGCACCTGTAGTCAGGATCAAACATGGATTTCTGGCGCTGAGAGGCAGCAACTCTACTACTGTGCTCTGTTAGCCTCAGGATGAAGACGTGAAGGTGGAAAGTCAATATTTCTGATTGCTAATATCCATTCACAAAAGCACTCAGTCTGGAGAGCATACCTGTACCTTGAGCAAAAACATAATTTGACTTCACTTTGTTCTTTTGAATTAAATTAATAACTGACAATCACTGACCAGAACAATAATTATTGAGCCAGTAGAATAAGGCGCCATGGTGAAATAGTATCTTGACAGAGAAAAGAGGGAACTATAGAAGGATTACGATCATTTTATGGACAACATCATGCAAGGAATATATCAGGTCACAGATTCTCTATGCTCAGAGTCCGGGAATTGAGAACCCGAGGACATAGGTTTAAATTGAGGCGGGAAAGATTTCATAGGAACCTGAGGGCTAACTTTTTTACACAAAGGGTGGTGGGTGAATGGAACTAGCTGCCAGAGAAAGAAGGGTCTTGACTCAAAAAGTCACCCATTCCTTCTCTCCAGAGATGCTGCCTGCCCCGCTGAGTTACTCCAGCTTTTTGTGTCTATCTAGCTGCCAGAAGAGGTAGTTAAGGCAGGTACTATTGCAACATTTACGTAACATTTAGACAGGTACATGGATAGGACAGGTTTAAAGGGTATGGGCCAATGCAGGCAGGTAGAACTAGTGTAGATGGGGCATGTTGGTCGATGTGGGCAAGTTGGGCAGAAGGGTCTGTTTCCCTTTGGGTGATTCTATCACTACAACTGAGACTTTTGATTTGGCTCCTGTGTTACTCAAGCAAAGTAGTTCATATTACAGCAACTACTTTCAAGTATTACCCCTCCGACATTTCTCAAGGGCTTCAAGGTAAATTCAAGGTCATGTATTTTACACCGACTTAGGGGGAGATTGTTCAGCTGTCAATTAACTGCCTCAGAAACCGAGCCTCATACCGTGTTGTTAGTTTTAAACCAGGTTCTGGAGGTGAAAAGACTGGAAGTAATCTCTTGTCTTGCTTACATTGCTGCATTTGGGCTCAATCTGTCAGTGGGACCAATATGTTGAGGTGATTCTTTTCCTTGGTTAATCGTATAGCTGGTCCTAAACACCAGAAATAGCACAGTGAACTGTATTGTTAGTGGAGCTGAGATCAATGACATTAATAGACGATTTATTGTGCCCTTCCTTAGGAACTTCAAGTGGAGCTTAGGAAAGAAAAAAAATGGTTGCAGCTGGAGTATATCATAGCCCATGTTATATAAATAAAATCTTTGGTGTTTTTAAAACTTGGCTTTTCACCGCGATAACTATCTCTGTTATTAATTGTTGTGACGAAATGTCATAGGAATGATAAAGATCACTTGGACCTCGATTGCATGCAGGAGTTCTTGCAAGAGTGAACTACGTGTAGCTTACCGCTTCAAAGCTTATTGTAGAGTCTATAGTGTTGCCGAGCAGTTATCCAATCCAAGCGGAGTTCAAGGCCCACTCTGACAAGCCAGAACATTAAATACAAAAACTCACCATTTACAAACGTAAGACCAATGTTTAAAAATCCAAACTTATCATTTACGCTCTTTCGGGAAGAGAATCAGTGCATCTCACTTGGATTACCAAACAGGCACGCTGCCAAAACGACACAAATTTAGGGGTGGTGCGGTGGCGCAGTGGTAGGGCTGCTGCCTTACAGCGCTTGCAGCACCAGAGACCCGGGTTTAATCCCGTACGGGTGCTGTCTGTGCGGAGTTTGTACGTTCCCCCCGTTTTCAACCACAGCTCAAAGACACACAGGTTTGTATACTTGGTATAAATTGTCCGTAGTGTGTGTAGGCTTGTGTTAATCAGTAGGGATCGATGGTCGGTCTGGACTCGGTGGGCCGAATGGCCTGTTCTAAACTAAACTCAACTAAACTAAACTAAACTCGGATAATGATTGTTATCCTTAGATGTATTGCACATTTCAGGCAATCACTGCTCATACTCTTTACTTTTCTCTTATATCTTTGATGTTTGATAGTTCCATACATCCCAATGAAACTTCAACGGAACTTATACTGTTTTGGTACCTAAGCCTTGTTCATTTAGTTTAGAGATACAGCGCGGAAACCGGCCCTTCGTCCCACCAAGTCCACCAACCTCCTACACTAAAGGGCCTGTCCCACTTAGACGATTTTTTAGGCGACTGCTGGCGACTAGGCTGTCACTACACGGTCGCCGGGGTGTCGCCTGTATGGTCATGAGTCGTCTCCTCAGTCGTCCAGAGTGCTAACGTTTTTCTGCTCGCCGCTGGATTTTGAAATGTTCAAAGCTTTTCGGAGACAGTCAGCGACCGTGGGCTTGTCATAGCTTGTCTTCTCCTGACGTACGTGCTGTCGTAGGTTGTCGTGGGTTGTCGTCAGGATGGCGTAGGTTGTCTCCAGGTGACGTAGGTTGTCGCTGGTGCTGACTTCGGTGAATTCTATTGTCATAGTTGCCGGCAGTCGCCTAAAAAATTGCCTAAGTGGGACAGGCCCATTAGTCCAGTCGCCGGTTTTTCGGTGACCTGCTACAACTATGACAGTCGCCTGCAGTCGCCTAAAAAATCGCCTGGTGGGACAGGCCCTATACTACCCACATGGGACAATTTACAATTTTTACGAAAGTCAATTATCCTACAAACCTGTATGTCTTTGGAATGTGGGAGGAAACGGGGGCACCCAGGCAAAACCCACGCTGTCACGGGGAGAACGTGCAAACTCTGTACAGACAGCACCCTTGGTCAGGATCGAACCTGGGTGTCTGGCGCTGTGAGACAGCGTCTCAACCACTGGACCACTGTGCTCTGAAATGGAAAAATCATTCTAAAGGGGCATTTTTGCCAATATGTCCTGATATTTACATGAGAGCATACGTCAGTATTAGCTGCTAATCAGAAGATGGAAAACTGTCCATAAATCTCCCTTATGTTTTGTTGTCCTTCCATGCAGTGCAGAAGCCCAATCACTTACAGTAGAGTCAAAGAACTGCCGATGCTGGTTTATACCAAAGATAGACACAAAGTGCTGGAGTAACTGAACGGGTAGGCAGTATCTTCAATCTGAGGATTGTCACCCATCCGTTTTATCCAGAGGGCGCACGGTGGCGCAGCGGTAGAGTTGCTGCCTCACAGCTCCAAGGACCGGGGTTCGATCCTGACTACAGATGCTGTCTGTATGGAGTTTTTTACTTTCTCCCGTGACCTGTGTGGGTTTCCTCCGGGTGCTCCGGTTTCCTCCCACTTTCTAATGTGTGGGAGGTTAATTGGCTTAGGTAAAAATTGTAAATTGTCCCTAGTGTGTGTGTATAGGATAATGTTAGTGTGCGAGGATCGCTGGTAGGCACAGACACGTTGGGCTGAAGAGCCTTTTTTCGAGCTGTATCTCTATACCAAACTAAAAGATGCTGCCTAACTCACTGAGTTACTCCAGCACTTGATGTCCATCCCAATCACTTACAAATTGCTGCAACAATGGTCTTATTTCATCATGTTTACAGATGTGCTCTGATGTTCACACTGATTTCAAGTCAATCTGCGTTCAGGTGTAACAAAGTTGGATAAATTTGAGTTGGGCCGGAGGGTGGGTTTGTTGGAGCCACCAGTGGGCCGAAGGGCCTGTTGTATCTCTAAACTAAACCAAACTGAATATCAAGAACACGGAAAAACTAATAACACTTAACTCTGGATAAAACAGACTTTTAACAAGAGCATAATTCTGTTACAGGCGCAGAGTTCCACTTCCACCGTGCAAAAGTAAACTTCTTCCAACACCCCCCTTGATAAAGAATTCCCAAATGGTTGAACCTATTAATTTCTGACCTACACATAAAATTTAACACCCTGACATCTGTATAAAAGATTGTTATGTCTCCAGTCATATTTCACCCAGTTAGAGATTCTGGCAAAAATATTCCCTATCATTGAGTTGTCTAATTTAGTCAATATGTGAGTGCTTAAAGTACAAATAAAATAAACCCTCATTATATGGACCATGGGGTTGGGGAATGGTGTCCACTATTACTGATTGTCCGCTAGAACCGAGTAAGATATTTTCCTGGTATGTCGATGATGGAAGGAACTGCATGGTTTGCTGGTGCACCTTGAAGCCGTGGGGGGGGGGGGGGGGGGGGGGAACGTCAGCATCAGCACTCAGTTTTAAGGTCAAATGATGAAAAGTGCTGGAGCTTCTCAGCAGACTGAATCAGTCTGAAGGGTCCCAGTATCACCTATCCATGTTATCTAATGATGCTGCCATTTGTAAGCAACAGGGGAGCCGATGTGAGCCAGGGTTGATGTCAGCAAGTCTGTCCGCTATAACCAAAATCCTTTATAAAGGGATCTGTTAAAACAAGGGTTTACTGTATTATGTTTAAGAAGGAACTGCAGATGCTGGAAAATCGAAGGCAGACAAAAATGCTGGAGAAACTCAGCGGGTGAGGCAGCATCTATGGAGCGAAGGAAATAGGCGATGTTTTGGGCCGAAACCCTTCTTCAGACTGTATTATGTATTATGATTTGATTTCCAAATCTGCGTTTAACAATTTTCACCTGAATGTGGTTCCAATTCAGGCATCATTTTCAACAAATTAATGCTTTGTGAGGATTATCTGAATTACTGCTGAGGCTGATTGAAAAAATGTGCTAATCCAGAATTTAACTCACTCAACGAGCGATTTGGGATTTCTGAAGAAACATTTCATTAATTTTTACCAAACTCAGGAAACTGGACTGTTATGGAACAACTAGTGTAGGAAGGAACTGCAAATGCGGGCTTACACCAAAGGTAGGCACACAAAGCTGGAGTAACTCAACGGGTCAGGCAGCATCTCTGGAGAAAAGGTACAGGTGATGTTTCGGGTTGCGACCCTTCTTCAGACAGAGAGTCGGGGGGGACAGAAATGAGAGATATGAAAAGGAACAGAGAAGAAAGGAATTAAAGGTATGCAAAAAAGACATGGGTCGCCGGTTGCCGATAGCTTGCTGTCGACTAGGAGGTAGGTTGTTGTAGACATTATCTTAGACATTGTCGTAGGGTTGTCCAGTTGCCTGTTTTTCGACAACCTGCTACGACTATGACAGTCACCAGCAGATGCCGAAAAAATTGCCAAAGTGGGACAGGCCCATTTGTACGTTCTCCCTGTGACCGTGTGAGTTTTCACTGAGATCTTCGGTTTCCTCGCACACTCCAAAGATGTACAGGTTTGTAGGTAAAATTGGCTTGGTATGAGTATAACTTGTCCCTAGTATGTGTAGGATAGTGTTAGTGTGCGGGAACCGCTGGTCAGTGTGGACACGGTGGGCCAAAGGGCCTGTTCATCAGAAGATGCAGGAGACATGTCCATGGTGAACTGTTTGCTCGTCAACTAGTGGCACCAACGGATATTTGGGGTTTTGTAAAGTCATCTCTACTCACGGTTCAATGGTTCAATGGTGCTATATTTGTCATTTACGCAACTGCACAGTGTAACTCTCTTAGCACATGGCACCATTATTCAAAGTCCAAAGTCCAGTTGGCCTGTACACTCGATGTACTGGAGCTGTTCCTGTGAACCAAAGTCCCTCTCTTCTCCTCGCCCGGCCATCTTGTGTGTCCTGGGGTTGCCTCCTGCAGCCAACCATATATAACCATATAACCATATAACAATTACAGCACGGAAACAGGCCCTCTCGGCCCTTCCAGTCCGTGCCGACCATTTGTTTTCCCCTAGTCCCATCTACCCAACCTTGAAGGCACTGGACGCATTACCCCGGTTCATATTACTTGTTGTTGGCAAGCTAACAATAGTGAGTGGGTGGTGAGCATCATTTGTACCAAGGTGACCATTAATAGAAGCACGGCTGCTCCTGGTTCACTAGTCACTGGAATCCAAAGACAATTCTCACCGTGGGATGACAGTCTGCTGGTCTCTTCTCACATTAGAGAGCTGGACAGTGGTGGAAGGAAGCGGTCGCAGAGGCTACAGCGAGATTCTGAGGGGGAAGACATTATTCCACAGGCCCTACCAGAATTCCCATCTCCATCTGCCCACCAGACCCTCACTACTGTATGAGAAACATCATTTGTATGTCTATATTTGTGGTCAGGATCAATATGTTTAGCATGTGTTGTGGCTTTTGTTGCACTATGATCTCCTTCTTATCGAGTCCACACACAAGATTAGAATTTGTTCAGCCAGAGCTGAACACAATTCTCGGCATCAGCACAATGGTGTCTGTCCTGTGCTTCTTGTGTGTGTTGGTGGAAAGAGTGGTGGAAACAGGGCCGCGACGTGGACGCTCTTCCCTTGACCCTGTTGCACTATGATTGAATCGTATTATCTTATGATTAAATGGCTCCATAGCATTCATGGCTGAGAGGGATTCAGTGGAAGGTTGCTCAGCAGATCGCTCATATTAGGGAAGTGAAGCTTGAGTTGAAACAAGACTTTGCCTCCATTTTTATGTCTGAGGAAGTGAGTGAGAGGGAATATTGGGAAAAACTGGATTCGCAGTATGATTTGAAACCAAACCATGACTTGACAGAAAAATAGGACAGAGTGTTAAAATAAAAGAAAGACAAACTTGGAGACATTTTCCACAGAGTGAGCAACATTGAATGAAATTTGAGTGAGATATTGGAGGTGCAAATCTTGATATTATTTGAGTATAAATAAACGTGATTAATTTTAAGTAAATACAACAGTAAATAAAATCCTCTCCCAGTCTGAAGCATGGTCTCGACCCGAAACATCACATATTCCTTTTCTCCAGAGATGCTGCCTGACCCGCTGATTTACTCGAGCATTTTGTGTTTATCTTCTGTGTAATCCAGCATCTGCAGTGCCTTCCTACATAAATAAATTTGCGGATTGCTCGCCAACTTTGATGGTGTGAGTCCACAATCTCATTTACAATGATCAGGCATTAAATAATACAATTCAGGAATTGCAGTCATTTCACTTGTTGCATTTCTATCACAAGCCATCACTGACTCACCAAGATAGCTCAGAGCTGAATTTGTTACAGTGTTGAGATAGACAATAGACAATAGACAATAGGTGCAGGAGTAGACCATTCGGCCCTTCGAGCCAGCACTGACCATTCGCTGTGATTCGCTGTGGCCTCTAACATACTGCAGCCACGGACTCCGATAGGAAGGTACCGATTAGGGACCTCCAAGTGTGTTTCACCGTCGCGACGTCGGAGCTTAGATCATCCGGACGAGAGGGCCTGTACATCGAGGGCCGTCTGTAGCGTGGTAGTCTGTGGCCCCGACCACGGGTGAACAAGGGAGGAGGACTGGCTGAACTTTGTTGCCTTCCACCACAGTGAAGAATGCTGTGGTGGATGTTTGTGTTAAATTTGATTGTGTATTGTGTGTTCTTTTAAGTGTATCGCTGCTGGCAAATTCATTTCACTGCCTGTAATGTGCATGTGACGAATAAAATTGACTTTGACTTTGGCTGATCCTGCCTTCTCCCCATATCCCTTGACTCCGCTATCTTTAAAAGCTTTATCTAACTCTCTCTTGAAAGCATCCAGAGAATTGGCCTCCACTGCCTTCTGAGACAGAGAATTCCACAGATTCACAACTCTCTGGATGATCCCACTTTATGAAGCAAAAGTTTATGCGTCATGAAGAAGCTAAATTGTAATAACTAATCTGAATCATGAGACTTGTTTTATCTTTAAAAGAGTTGAACATTTCTCTGCTTGATTCACAGATAGATTTGGTTCAACTACAGTGAAGCACGAGTGTTCTACGCATGAGGTCTACATGTAGACTTCAGTTTGCATCTCACCGGGAATATTACTGGCTTCAGGCTATTAGCTGCTGAGAGATACAAATCTCACGATTTTGCTGATGAAGCTGCTTTATTTAATTCCTGCATCTCAATTCATTGGTTTTATATATATAAGTCGTTAAAATTCTAGTCAGGAATACAAATGACAGAGAACTGATCAAGACTGTTCTCATTAAACACAATGGAACATCTTTGCCTGGATGAATACCTCTGGAGATCACTAATCTTCACGGCAGTCAAAAGGATTAGTTTTGTTAAGACATTGAGCGTGGAAACAAGTTGTTTGGCCCAATGAGGACCAACAATCACCTGCACACTAGTTCTACATCAGTTTTGCATCCTACACACTAGGGGCAAAATTCACAAGCCAATAAACCTATAAACTAGTACTTCTTTGGGTTGTGGGAGGAATTCCGAAGTACCTGGAGAAAACCCATGTGGTCACAGGGAGAACTTGTAAACTCCACACAAGCAGCACCTGCAGTCAGGATCTAACCGAAGTATTTAATGAAGACAGCCTCTGCTAAAATAACTGGATAACTCTTGCCCTATGCTGTCTAGCAATACAGGAACAGTCCTTTTTTAAATTGAAATAGGATGCAATTCAGAAAAATTCAACCTAGAAAATGCTGGAAACACTCATCAGGTGCAGCATGAAGCAGGATTTATGTTTCTGGACAATGGGTTTTCATCAGGACAGGGAAAAGTTCGAAATCCGATGTATTTTAAGTTGCAGAGAAGGAAGAGGGGTGGGAAGAACAAGAGGGAATGTCTGTGAAAGTCTTGTCCCACAAGGGTCATTCCTTCTTCCCCACGCTCCTGTCTGGCATAAGTTACAGAAGCCTGAAAGCATGCACAGCAGACTCAGGAACTGCTTCTTCCCCACAGTTTAGTTTAGTTTAGTGATACAGCGTGGAAACAGGCCTTTCGGCCCATCGAGTCAGCGCCGACCAACAATCACCCCATACACTATCCCACACACTAGGGACATTTACAGAAGCCAATTAACCTAC
The DNA here is from genome assembly GCA_035221665.1 of Okamejei kenojei. Classification (NCBI taxonomy): domain Eukaryota; kingdom Metazoa; phylum Chordata; class Chondrichthyes; order Rajiformes; family Rajidae; genus Okamejei; species Okamejei kenojei. The sequence continues at coordinate 30,347,932 of CM069161.1, forward strand.
AAACCTGCACATCTTTGGGATATGGGAGGAAACTGGAGCACCCAGAGAAAACCCACGTGGTCACAGAGAGAATGTGCAAACTCCATACAGACAGCACCTGTAGTCAGGATTGAACCTGGATCTCTGACGCTGTAATGCCCCTGTCCCACTTAGGAAACCTGAACGGTAACCTCTGGAGACTTTGTGCCCCACCCAGGGTTTCCCTGCGGTTCACGGAGGTTCCCAGAGGTTTTTGTCAGTTTCGACCATTAGGGAGACTGACAAAAACCTCCGGGAACCGCACGGAAACCTTGGGTGGGGCGCAAAGTCACCAGAGGTTTCCGTTCAGGTTTCCTAAGTGGGACAGGGGCATTAGGCAGCAGCTCTACCACTGTGTCACCTTGCCGCCCCTAACTGTCATCAGGCTTCTGAATGGTCCTTCCATAAGTTAGGGTGCAGCCTGATTCAATTCTACGCCATTATGGACATTAGACTTAGTTGTTGGAACTGATGCTACAATGCTGAGAACTATATTCTGGCCCTGTACCTTCCCCCTTTGCTCTACGTAGTGTACGAGCTTGACTTGAATATATTAATGTGTGGTATATCTGATCTGTTAGCATAGCATGCAAAACAAAGCTCTTCACCGTACCTCAGTACACATGAGAATAATGAACCTAAACCTGCACCTAATGTTAAACCTCATGGCCCTGTCCCACGGTACGAGTTCTTTCCAAGAGTTCTCCCCAGTTTAACAAAAATCAAACTCGTGGTAAGCACGGAGAATGAACGTAGCGGGTACGCTGGCGCTCAGGGACGTCTCTTAGCGCTAACGGCAGGTACTCGGGAAGACTCGCTAACGGCAGGTAAGCACGGGAAGACTCGTGAAGATTTTTCAACATGATGATAAATGTCCACGAGAGCCCCGAGTACCGACGAGTGGTCATTACCGTAAATCTCCGAGTTCGAATCAGGGCAAACTCGGAAGAACTCTTGGAATGAACTCGTACCGTGGGACAGGGGTTTAACCCTTACAGGGTGAAAACTACGGAAAACTGAATGAGTCATGAGCTGACGATATTTGTTCCTCAGCAAACATTGCCTGTCTTAATGATAATTTCCAGCATTACTTTTAATGTTAGATTTTCAGCATGTGAAATATTTTGGATCTCACAATCCCCAGCCTGGTTTATTCCACTTTCTCCTCAGACCCTTTTATTCTTCTGCTATGAAGTGTTCCTCTCCAGGCAGGTTCTCTGAGATGGAGAAGCCCCTCTCACCCATTGCCGACAGGTGCCACAGGCTTCCGTTCACTGTGTCTCCACCCCATCACAAACGTTCTCTCCACCTCCCACCACTTCTCTGTAACTTAGGACATGATTGATGCCTAACTTTTCCTCGTTATAGAGTCATAGAGTGGAACAGTGTGGAAACAGGCCCTTCGGCCCAACTTACCCACACCGGCCAACATGTCCCAGCTGCACTTGTCCCACTTGCCTGTGCTTGGTCCATATCCCTCCAAACCTGTTCTGATGGGACATAATTTTCCTGGAATATTCCCTCTCTTCAGATGCCATTGGGTTTGTTGAGATTTTCATACAGTTCTATGTACCCTAATATTACTGGACCATCCCAATTCTAAACTTTGTTTCATAATACGCAGTTAATAATGTATAAGATTGCTAAGTAGACAGGAACTCTATGGATGGATCTTAATGACACTTTGCATACCCTTTCATAGAAACATAGAAACATAGAAATTAGGTGCAGGAGCAGGCCATTCGGCCCTTCGAGCCTGCACCGCCATTCAATATGATCATGGCTGATCATCCAACTCAGTATCCTGTACCTGCCTTCTCTCCATACCCCCTGATCCCTTCAGCCACAAGGGCCACATCCAACTCCCTCTTAAATATGGCCAACGAACTGGCCTCAACTACCTTCTGTGGCAGAGAATTCCACAGATTCACCACTCTCTGTGTGAAAAACGATTTTCTCATCTCGGTCCTAAAAGACTTCCCCCTTATCCTTAAACTGTGACCCCCTTGTCCTGGACTTCCCCAACATCGGGAACAATCTTCCTGCATCTAGCCTGTCCAATCCCTTAAGAATTTTGTAAGTCTCTATGAGATCACCCCTCAATCTTCTAAATTCCAGCGAGTACAAGCCGAGTCTATCCAGTCTTTCTTCATATGGAAGTCCTGCCATCCCAGGAATCAGTTTGGTGAACCTTCTCTGTACTCCCTCTATGGCAAGAATGTCTTTCCTCAGATTAGGAGACCAAAACTGTATGCAATACTCCAGGTGTGGCCTCATCCAAGACCCTGTACAACTGCAGTAGAACCTCCCTGCTCTTGTACTCAAATCCTTTTGGCTATGAATGCCAACATACCATTTGCTTTCTTCACAGCCTGCTGCACCTGCATGCCTACTTTCAATGACTGGTGTACCATGACACCCAGGTCTCGCTGCATCTCCCCTTTTCCTAATCGGTCATCATTCAAATAATAGTCTACTTTCCTGTTTTTGCCACCAAAATGGATAACCTCACATTTATCCACATTATACTGCATCTGCCATGCATTTTCCCACTCACCCAGTCTATCCAAGTCATCCTGCAGCCTCCTAGCATCCTCCTCACAGCTAACACTGCCCCCCAGCTTCGTGTCATCCGCAAACTTCGAGATGTTGCATTTAATTCCCTCGTCCAAATCATTAATGTATATTGTAAATAGCTGGGGTCCCAGCACTGAGCCTTGCGGCACCCCACTAGTCACTGTCTGCCATCCTGAAAAGGACCGTTCACTCCTACTCTTTGCTTCCTGTCTGCCAGCCAGTTCTCTATCCACATCAATACTGAACCACCAATACCGTGTGCTTTAATTTTGTATACCAATCTCTTGTGTGGGACCTTGTCGAAAGCCTTCTGAAAGTCCAGATATAACACATCCACTGCTTCTCCATTATCCACTCTACTAGTTACATCCTCAAAATATTCAATAAGATTCGTCAGACATGATTTACCCTTCGTAAATCCATGCTGACTTTGTCCAATGATTTCACCACTTTCCAAATGTGCTGCTATCCCATCTTTAATAATTGACTCTAGCAGTTTCCCCACTACCGATGTTAGACTAACTGGTCTGTAATTCCCCGTTTTCTCTCTCCCTCCCTTTTTAAAAAGTGGGGTTACATTAGCTACCCTCCAATCCTCAGGAACTACTCCAGAATCTAAAGAGTTTTGAAAAATTATCACTAAGGCATCTGCTATTTCTGGGGCTACTTCCTTAAGTACCCTGGGATGCAGCCTATCTGGCCCTGGGGATTTATCGGCCTTTAATCCATTCAATTTACCTAACACCACTTTCCGGCTAACATGGATTTCACTCATTTCCTCCATCTCATTTGACCCACGATCCCCTGCCATTTCCGGCAAATTATTTATGTCTTCCTTAGTGAAGACAGAACCAAAGTAGTTATTCAATTGGTCTGCCATGTCCTTGTTCCCCATGATCAATTCACCCGTTTGACTTTCACTCCCCACAAGCCCCCAACTTACCACCACCTTTCACTCTGCACCACTGTTTAGTTTAATTTAGTTTAGATAATTCTCACTGGTACCCAAGTACAGTGAAAAGCTTTTGCTGTGTACTAACCAGTCAGCAGAATGACTAGACATGATTACAATCGAGCTGCCCACAGTGTACTGATACATGTTAAAGGGAATGGTGTTTAGTGCAAGATAAAGTCTAGTATAGTCTGATTAAAGATCGTCCAAGGGTCTCCAGTGATGGAGATAGTAGCTCAGGACTGCTCTCTAGTTGTTGATGGGATGGTTCAGTTACGTAATGACTGCTGGGAAGAATCTGCCCCTGAATCTGGAGATGTGGATTTACATCCATGTCTTTACATCCAGGAATCTTTTCCTTCTCCTACTCTTCCAGATTGGTGTAGAAGTGTGACGATGTAACTGTTCAGGCAATTATGTTTGTCTCCAAAAAAAGATGAAAAGCAAATTTCAATATAGTTCATAGATATAGCATGGAAGCAGGCTCTTTGGCCCAATGAGGCCATGCCGATCATTGATCACCTGTTCACCATAGTTCTGCTATCCCACTTTCTCATCCACACCCCACACATTAAGGGCAATTTACTTCAATTAACCTACAAATCCGCTCGTCTTTGGGATGTGGGAAGAAACCTGAAAGAAACCCACGCAGTCACACCTGCAAACTCTACACAGACAGCATCCAAGGTCAGGATCAACCCCGGGCCTCTGGCGCTGGGAGGCAACAGCTCCACCAGCTGCAACATTGTGCTTAGATGGTGGTAATGGTGATGTGCGCATGTATTTGCATGTGTTTGTGAGTGTGCGTGCGTGTGTATATGTGCATGTGCACGTGTGTGTGTGAGTGTGCGTGTGTGTGTGTATGTGCATGTGCACGTGTGTGTGTGCGTGTGTGTGTATATGTGCATGTGCATGTGTGTGTATGTGAGTGTGCGTGTGTGTGTATATGTGCATGTGTGTGTGTGCATATGTGCATGTGTGTGTGTGCATATGTGCATGTGCACGTGTGTGTATGAGTGAGATGTGTGTGTGTATATGTGTGTGTGCGAGTGTGCGTGTGTGTATATGTGTGTGTGCACGTGAGTGTGTGTGCACACATCTGTGTGTGTTTATGTGAGTGTGCGTGTGTGTGTGAGTATGTGTGCATCTGTGTGTTGATGTGTGTGTGCACGTGCGTTTGCGTGTGTGTGTGAGTGTGTGTGCGTGTGTGTGCGTGTGTGTGCGTGTGTGTGCATGTCTGTGTTTCTGTGTATGTGCATGCGTATATGCATTGTTTGTGTATGTTTGTGTGCATGTGCATGTGCGTGTGTATGTACATGTGTGTGTGCATGTCTATGTGCGTGCATGTGTGCATGTGTATGCATTGTGTGTGTATGTGTGTGTGCATGTACGTGTGCGTGCGCATGCGTGCGTGTGATGCTCTGGAGAGTGTGGTGTTACAACCAAGTTACCACTCCAGCATTTGGAAGTCAACCACCCCCATGTGTGATGTGTGGAACACAAAAGGCCAGACTGAGTAAATCCATTTGGTGTCTTTGCCTAACTGATACTAAGTCAACTGGACTTCCACAACAATCCAACGACCTGATGATAACTTTCAGTTTGAACAGTTTTTAAGCCTTTCCATATTTTAAAATCACCAGCAATGATTCCTGCAACCATGTGGTCGGCCATATCTTCTTAGTTTGGTGCCAACGTCAGAATAAGTCTTCAGCCAGTGATGCTTACGTGGGTTGTACTATCGCTCTGAGTCACAAAGGTTGTGCAGATTTCATCACATTGTGGCGTCATGGTGGCTCAGCGGTAGAGTTGCTGCCTCACAGCGCCAGAGACCCGGGTTCAATCCTGACTGACTCTACTGTGCTGTCTGTATGGAGTTTGCACGTTCTCCCTGTGACCTGCGTGGGTGTTCCTCAGGTGCTCCGGTTTCCTGCCACACTACAAAGACGCACAGGTTTGTAGTATAATTGGCTTCTGTGAATTGTAAATTGTCCCTAGTGTGTGTAGGATAATATTAGTGTGTGGGGATCGCCAGTCAGCGCGGACTTGGTGGGCCAACGGGTCTGTTTCTGTGCGGTATTTCTAAACTAAAGTAAGCATTATTCAATTTCCTGCCTCACTACAAAGCAGCAAAGAAGGAGCATCGCACTGCTGGAGATGTCATCTCTGTGTGATCCAAACAGGGAACTGACCGTACCTTGGGCCAGAAAAATTCTGTCGTACAATTTGGAGGATTGGCAGCACCCTCCCAGATCTGATGGTTAGTAGTGGTCACACCTCACAAATCTCCATTATACAGAGATTTAGTAATTGATCCTGAAGATGGACAGAAAGTCGGGCAGCATCGCTGGTAAAAAGGAATCGGTGACATTTCGGGTCGAGACCATTCTTCAGATTGAGAGTCAGGAGAGAGGTAAAGTAGAAATATAAAAAGGTATAAAGAACAAACGAATGAAAGGTATGAAAAGAACAAATCAAAGCAAGCACCGATGATCAACAAAAGGTGGAGCCCACAATGGTCCATTGTTGGCTGTGGAAAACGAGTGGATACAAACAGTGAAAGTAGCAGGGTGACCAGGATTGGGGAGGGACAGGGAGAGAGGGAATGCAAGGATTACTTGAAATTAGAGAAGTCAATGTTCAAACTGCTGGGATGTAAGCTGCCCAAGCAAAATGAGGTGCTGTTCCTCCGATTTGCGCTGGGTCTCACTCAGCCAATGGAGGAGGCCCAGGCCAGAAAGGTTAGTGTGGGAGTGGGAGGGGGTTAAAGTGTTTGGCAAACGGCGGATCAGGTAGGTTTTGGCGGACTGAGCGGAGGTGTTCAGCGAAACGATCCTCGACCCTGTGCTTGGTGGGGGAGGAACGATTAGAGGAGGGCCAGGACTGAAAGGTCAGTATAGGAATGCTAAGGGGAGTTAAAGAGTTTGGCAACTGGGAGATCGCATAGGCCAAAGTGGACTGAGCGTAGGTGTTCAGCGAATTTATTGTGTTTTATGAGGCCATACTGTGCACAAATGGGCTGCATATTTTCTCCTTTACATCAGGAAAGAACCTTCACATTTTGGCAGAGGTGAAAGTCACTATATAAATATCAGTCCCGCTCTTCTGATATGAACATCAAACAGAGTAAAATGTATTTGATCTCTAATGCAAACTCACATTTAGAAGGCTCTGCCTTCTTCTTAATTGTCAAATGCACTGCAGGCTGGGTTTAGTGTAACACAGAAAAGGAGACTTGACATTCCCTGGAGAAAACCCCAAGCTGCAAATTCATTTTCCATTAAAATGTACTTGGATTAGCTTAAGGTGTCCCTAACCAATTTCTAGCACAATAGAAAATAGTGACTACAGCATGTCCTTTTGCAGTCTGGAAATGAACAAAGCTGGTGGCACCAGATTACATGCTGTTTAAAAGACAAATTATCAGTGGCATCATCTTATAAAGGAGACGCTCTCTTCTGAAACAATTAATTATTCTCTTTTATGATCTCTTGTACGATCTTGATCATGGTTAATGGAAAGGAAACTCCAGTAAAACAAACTTCAAATGTGTATTATCTTAATCTTCCCATATAATCTTTAGTATTAATGGGTATAAAGTAATGCAATCCACAAACTTTAAATATTAGTAGGAAGGAACTGCAGATGCTGGTTTCAACCAAAGATAGACACAAAATGCTGGAGTAACTCAGCGGGGCAGGCAGCATCTCTGGAGAGAAGGAACGGGTGGCATTTTGGGTCGAGACTCTTCTTCAGACTGATGTCAGGGGAGAGGGAGATACATAGATAATGAAATGTATAGATAAGGAAGTGTAAGGTGCGAAAAGAGGGCAAAGGGAGTGGAGATCAAGGAACATGTAGAATAGATCATGGTTAGCTGGGAGAAGGTAACGACAAAGCAAACAGAGATAAAATGTAGTCGGAGACAGTGGAGAACTGGGAAGGGGAGGGGATGGAGAGAGACGGAAAGCAAGGGTTACTTGAAGTTAGAGAAGTCAATGTTCATACCGCTGGGGTGTAAGCTGCCCAAATAACATATGAGGTGTTGTTCCTCCATTTTGCGCTGGGCCTCACTCTAACAGTGGAGGAGGCCCAGGACTAAAAGGTCAGTGTGGGAATGGGAGGGGGACTTAAAGTGCTGAGCAAGTTAGTGTGGGAATGTGGGAATGTGGGAGGGTTAACTCCTAGTCATTCCCACAATGTCCCCACACTGACCTTTCTGTCCTGGGCCTCCTCCACTGTCAACGTGAGTGAATGTGTGGCCTGGTGCTGTACAAGAGTTAAAAATTTCCTCCCATGTCCCAAAGACATGCATGGTTTGTAGGTTAGTTGGTGTCTAAATTGTCCCAAATGTGTAGAGAGAGTAGATACAACAGTGTGATAACATAGAAGGGGTGATCAATGGTCGGCCTGGACTCGGTGGGCCGAAGGGCCTGTTCCCATGCGGTATTGGAAACAGATTAGTAGTTGTTTGCTGCTGTAAAACTGGCCGTCTCTTGGGGGCAGGAGTGGACCATTCCGCCCATAGACCGTGTTGCGTCAATAATTAGATGCTGACTGACCTGTGCGTTCACTGCACCTTTCCATCCTGGCTCACTAACGTTTGAAACACAGCTTGTTAATCTCACTTTTCAAATCCCGAGTTGGCCCTTAACCTCAGCAGTTTTTTTGGGGGGAAGTGAGGACCAGCTTTTTACTTCCCTTTGTGTCGAATAAGCACTTCCTGACAACATCCCTCTATGGTCCCACGCTAAGTTTAATTCCTTCTATCATTACTGTCAATACATTTCTTTTCCGCGTTGTGAATAGCTCAGAAAATTCTGCAGGAAGTCATTTCTCTCCGAATGCCATTAAATGGGAACTTGATCAAATCCAGCAATCTTCAAATGGAAATAAATGGCGATTTGGTGTTTCCATTTTCAAGCCTTCACAGAATATTAACAGCAATCCCTTTCAAGTGCTTTTATAGGGTTTAAGAAGTCATAGGTTAAAGCAGAGGTGGTTCGCTTTGCATACGGGTAGCCTGGTGTTCACTTACTTTTCAATTGGAGCCCCACGGAATCAGTGAACAAAAATCTCCTAGAGTCATTGGTGTAATTGTACCCCGTAACCTGAGCTGGAGTGTAGAGGCCTGGTTGTAAGTTGCTTTCCATTCAGTAATAACTCTGCAGAGTTACAGATCGGCAAGAGCGGAGAGCTGACATTTTGACGGGGCTGGGTTCCTGAATGTGCAGCTGGAAAAGAACAACTCTGAAATGAAATGGAGACGTGTGGAGCACGTGAAGGCATTCATTTACCACTTCAAATCAGCTAGGAAGGAGCCAGGGAGCCTGAAACCAATTTCAAACCGAATCCACTCTCCCTACCACAACCTTATTCAAAATTACTTTTAGTTTTAGGTTAGAGATAGAGTGCAGAAACCGTCCCTTCGGCCCACTGAGTCCGCACCGACCAGCGATCCCCGCACACTAACACTATCCTACACTAGGAACCATTTTACAATTTTCCCAAGCCTAGAAACCTGTACGTCTTTGGAGGGTGGAAGGAAACCGGAGCACCCAGAGAAAACCCACGCAGGCCACGGGGAGAACGTATCAACCCCGCACAGACAAGCACCCGTGGTCAGGATCGAACCCGGCAACAACCCGGCAAGGCAGCAACTCTACCGCTGCGCCACCGTGCCGCCCTGTTAAATATTCACATCGTAAGAACAGTCAGAGGCCTGGAAATTCATCTGCCTCAGTTTTCCATTGTTCAACCAGGATGAACAAATCTTTACTGCTGTTTCAGAAAACTTTGAAAGAACCGCGTGGGTTTTCTCCGGGTGCACCGGTTTTCTCCCATGCTCCAAAGATGTACAGGTCTGTACATTAATTTAGCTTTGGTAAAAACTGTAAGTTGTCCCCAGTGTGTAGGATAGTGCTAGTGCACGGGGATCGCTGGTTGGCATGGACATGGTGGGCCGAAGAGCCTGTTTCTGTGCTGCAACAAAACAAAATTACAACATCCATTAGCCCAAACAGTGCTCTGTGATCCCTTGTCTAATCTGTATTGCAAACGCTGGGCCTTGGGATTTTCCGCACTGTACTGATCTCAGGAGGTAGCTCCTTAAAATGGTCTCTTCACAACATAACCCGCACACTGTCAGTCACTGAGCAGTTTGGGTCAAGAATGAGTGGCGATACAATGGTGGGAAAGTGTTCTCCATGGGGACCTGGGGAACACAGAGGGTTCATGAATGTGCAGCTGGAAAAGAACAGCTCTGAAATGAAGTGGAGAAGTGTAGTGCACGAGAGAGCATTCATTTACCACTTTAAATCATCTCGGAAGGAACCAGAGAGCCTGAAACTAAACTCAAACCGATTCAATCCGCTCTCCCTACCTCAACCTTATTCAAGTTTAAGAAGGAACTGCAGATGCTGGACAATCGAAGGTAGACAAAATTGCTGGAGAAACTCACCCGCTGAGTCAATCTTATTCAAAATTAGTTTTAGTTTTGGTTTAGAGATACAGTACACATGAATTGCAGAGGGAGCTGGGCAGGAAGCAGCCTCCTATCGCTCAGTGCATCCGTGGCAGGAAGACGCCAGGCTGGGGATGTTGTTAGCTGTTGTGGGATGACAGGGATTTGCAGCGGGTAGACTGACTTCTACTGTGCACGTGGGTAACCACTGCCCTTTGGTTCTCCCTCAAGTCACAGCTGAAGCACTGGGAATGGGATGAATGGGATTTTTTTCCTGAGCACTAGTCCCTGGACCTTGGATGTGAAGTCAGTCACACAACCTCAGCAAGTTCTCAGCAATCGCCCACTTGTCAAACATTTTCACTCCCCTTCCCATTCCCATTCTGACCTTAGATAGACACCAAAAGCTGGAGTAACTCAGCCGGTCAGACAGCATCTCTGGAGAAAAGGAATAGGTTATGTTTCGGGCTGAGACCCTTCTTCAGACTGGGGAAGTCTGAAGTCTCGACCCGAAACGTCACCTATTCCTTTTATCCAGAGATGCTCTCTGTCCCGCTGAGTTACTGCAGCTTTTTGTGTCTCTCTTCGGTTTAAACCAGCATCTGCTGTTCCTTCCTGCCTATACTGACCTCTCTGCCCTGGGCTCCTCCACTGCCAGAGTGAGGCCACACGCAAGTTTTCACATGTGCAGCTTACAACCCAGCAGTATTAATATTGATTTCTATAATTTCCCTCTCTACTTGCATGCCCTCTCTCTCCATCCCTCCCCCACCCTAGTCGTCCTGTTAGTTTCACTGTACGTATCCCATCGTTGTCACCTCTTCCACAGCCAACAATGGACTATTGTGGGCTCCACCTTCCCTGAGTTATCAGTGCCTTGTTTGATTTGTTCTGTACCTTCTCATTACTCTCTTTTCTCTCTCCCCTGACTCTCATTCTGAGGAGGGATCTCGACTTGAAACGTCACTTATTCCATTTCACCAGAGGTGCTGCCTGACCCGCTGAGTTGCTCCAGCATTTCGCGTCCATCTCTGGTATAAAGCAGCATCTGCAGCTTCTTCCTACACATGTTCTCAGCAGTTGTCGATGCCAGTATCACAGCCACCAACAGGCAAGTCATTCCTCGCAGATCTCTATTATTAAAAATGTAAATTTAAAGGGATGACAAATAAGGTCACGCAGTGCTGCAGTAACTCAGTGGGTCAGGCAGCATCTCTGGAGAACAAGGATCCAGACGTGAAGAAGGGTCCAGACGTGAAACATCACCTATATCGCAATGAATGGTGGTGCAGGCTCAAAGGGCCGAATGGCCTCCTCCTGCACCTATTTTCTATGTTTCTATGTTTCTATATATGTTCTCCAGAGATGCTGCCTGAGTTACTCTTGTGTACTTTTTTGTAAACCAGCATTTAGTTTAGTTTAGTTTAGTTTAGTTTAGTTTAGTTTAGTTTCGTTTCGAGTTACAGCGCGGACACAGGCCCTTCGGCCCATCGAGCCCGTGCCGACCAGCAATCCCTGCGCATTAACATGATCCTACACACACTAGGGACGAATTACAATTTTACTAAAGCCAATTATCCTACAAACCTGTACATCTTTGGAGTGCGGGGAGAAAGTTGAGCACCCGGAGAATACCCACGTAGGTCACGGGGGGAACGTACAAACTCCGTACAAGCAGCACCCGTAGCCAGGATCGAACCTGGTGCTGTACGGCAGCAACTCTACCACTGCGCCACCGTGCTGCCTCAGCATCTCCAGTTCTTGTATCTCCATTTAAAGGGATAATGTTGCCATGATTGTAATCGTGTACAGTCTTTCTGTTGGCTGGATCTTCATCTTAGGCCCCCTTCGGTCATGGTTGACCATGGGTGTCTCCAGGGTGCTATTCCCTATATGGAGGACGCCTGTGTGTGACTTTGTTTAACGTGGGGAGACTGGTGCACAGACAGCCACCCCACAGTCCTTGACAGATCTGGGTCAGGATCCAGTGGCATGGAGTCCAAGACGACCAGAGACCCTTTTTTGCTGCAGCCTTCATCCGCCTTTCCAGCCGTTGTGATGCTCCTCTAAGGTCAGCCATCGTTCTCCGCCTGTTCCACCATTGAGTCTTGGTTGGATTGCTCTTTGTCAGAGACCTCCCCCTCGACCTTACCGCCATGGGTGGCCCTACCAGGAGCAGAGCTCCAGACGGCATCGCTCTCAGGATCTCAGGCCCACACAAGCTTCTCCACCATGACAAGGTGACAATCCACAGAGAAGCACACAATAAAATAGCTTTTGACTGCACCTCGGTACACGTGATAATAAACTGAGCCAAAACTAAAACCAAAAATCCACTCGCACCTTGATAGTCCATTATGCTGATTATGCAGCAGAAATGCATGTCCCTTTTACCTGGTTAACCCACTGGTATGATGCTGTGAAAAGCTGATAAAAGAGAATTAAAAAATATTCTCAGACAAATGCCCTTGTGACAGATTTCATGCCCACACTGGGGCCAACTTCATTTCATCATCCCTAACATTTCATCTGTTCTCAAAAGTGCAGCTCCAGCAGTTGATACCAGTAATTACCTCTCCCCGACCAGGGCCTCCGTTCCATAGGAGACCACAATATGACAAGCTATTGACCTCTGTGAGCATTAACGGCTGAGGACATGCTGCACACAAGGACCGCATGTAAGATTCTTCCTCAGGCTATCGACCAGGCATATAAATCCTTTCAAGGACTGGAATGCACTAAAAAATAACAACCTTTTAGGCGGACTTGATTTATTTCTGTTTACTAATAAAAAAATATGGTCTGAAGTGAACCCTTTTAACACAGCGAAGGACTTATCGACAGCACTGTAATCTTTTCTGAGGTTTCTGTATCAGTAAACTAGGGTGGCACCGTGGGGCAGGGGTAGAACAGCTGCCTTACAGCGCCAGAGACCCGGGTTCGATCCCGACTACTGGTGCTGTCTGTGCGGAGTTTTACGTTCTCCCCGTGACTGTGTGGGTTTTCTCCGAGATCTTCGGTTTCCTCCCGCTCTTACTCCAAAGACGTCCAGGTTTGTGGACTGATTGGCTTGGTATGAATTGGAAATTGTCCCTAGTGTGTAGATCATTGCGGGGATCACTAGGCAAAGTGGACTGGGTGGGCTGGAGTGGACTCAGTGGACCGAAGGGCCTGTTTCTTTGGTGTTTCCCTAAACTAAACTGAAAGAGTAAACACTGAATCAATCCAGAAATATCATTGTATTATTATTGACAATGTGTTCTTTCATGTTCCAGTTTATTGTGTTCGGCTAAAGGTAATTATTGAGGTTTTTTTTGTCAGCCATTTCATTCCATGAATGAGGTTTTGTTCGAATAATCTTTTCAGAATAATTTTAACTCCATGAGTCCCCGGCTCCTATTTCTGTTTAATTTATTTTAAAGACTTCCGTTTCAAGATTGCTGTCAATTCTTATGTAAAGTTCTCACTCTAACTCCTTCAAGTCATGCCCTGATGGTTTTTCCCCCAACGAACAAATATTGTTTTAGTCATTAAACAATCAGGACAATTTTGTGATATTCCCTTCAGGAAATGAGACATCTTTTATGTTTCACAACCAGTCTACTCTTTCTGAAATGGTCCGTCTGACAGAGGTCAATTGTGCCTACGATAACCTGTTTTCATATTCCAAGCACACTCTTAGAGCTATTCACAGTCTTAGAGTCATACAGCGTGGAAACAGGCCCTTTGGCCCAACTTGCCCACACCGACCAATGTGTCCCATCTACACTAGTCCCACCTGCCTGCGTTTGGCCCATATCCCTCAAAACCTGACCTATCCATGTACTGGATGGAACTGCAGATGCTGGTTTAAATCGAAGATAGACACAAAATGCTGGAGTAACTCAGCAGGACAGGTAGTATCTCTGGAGAGAAGGAATGGGTGACGTTTCCGGTCAAGGCCCTTCAGACTGACTGGTCTTGACCCAAAACGTCACCCATTCCTTCTCTCCAGAGATGCTGCCTGCCCCGCTGTTACTCCAACATTTTGTGTCTATCTTCTATCCATGTACCTGTCTAGCTGTTTCCTAAATGTTGCAATAGTCCCTGCATCAACTACCTCCTCTGGCTGCTCGTTCCATGCACCCACCACCCTTTGTGTGGAAAAGTTACCCCTCAGATTTCGATTCAATTTTCCCGCTTCACCTTAAACCCATGTCGTCCGGTTCTCGATTCCACTAATGGCACATGGACATTCCTTCAGTGTTTATGCTTTTTATACAGATGCTGATGTTTTATTGCTTCTGATTGATTATCCAGTGGTAGCTTTTTCCCCACTTACACTCGCAAACATTATCAGAACATCCATTAGCTTTCATCAACAATCCCTATGCAGCAGTGAACATGGAATATTTGTGACGGAGCTCAAGGCACTGGGCGTGGCGTTGCCCAAACCTACGAAGATGTGCAGGTTCTCCACCACTGGCACTGTGTGGAGAACATACCTGTAGAATGGAGATGAGGAGGAATTTCTTTAGCCAGATGGTGGCGAATCTGTGGAAATCATTACCACAGACGGTGGTGGAGGCTGGAGGATTCAAAGGAGGTTGACCAGAATGTTGCCAGGATCAGGGGGTCATATCCCATTAGCTACAGGGAGACATTGCACAGACTTGGATTGTTCTCTCTGGAACACAGAAGGTTTTCGGGACACCTGATAGAATGATATAAAACAATGAGAGGCAGAGATAGGGTAGACAGTCAGACCTTTATCGCAGGATGGAATAAAAACAAATACTAGATGGCATGGCTTTAAGATGAGATGGACAAAGTTGAAAGGAGATGCGAGAGGCAACTTTTTGACACAGGGAGTTTTGAGTGCCGGGGGTGGTGATGGAGGCAGGTGCAATATGGCATTTAAGGACTTATATGGATAGGTAATCTGCTGTGCTATTCTTTGTTTTTTGTTGTATACTTTCTTTACTGCAAACCCTTATCACAGGAGTGCCGTGTGCCGTGTAATGGCTTTAGCCACTACAAGAGTAGATATCTTTCATCTATCTTATTAGGTGAATATGCAGCGCGCTCCAGCAACCAACTGAATGAATCTGTTTTCATCACCGCCGGGTGTGAGTGTAAGTCCTCTTCATCCTGCCTTGCTCATGCTGCTGACAAAAATGAATGCAGAATCCACTGGCTTGTTTAAAAATGAATAGGGCAAAAAGATAATCAGTGTAGGCTAACAGCAGTGCAGAATTAGAAATGGTGACTCTCGGCCTGTATGCTGCTACAGTTCCACATGGACCTAATGTTTTGCATGTGTAAACTAGACTGGATTTGTCCATTACTGCGTTATTGTATTTGTATTTTAAGCATAGCTTGAATGTGCTTCTTTATCTGATATACCGTCAGTTATTTAGTTTAAAATAGACACAAAATGGGCCATTCCTGCTCTCCAAAGATGCTGCCTGTCCCGCTGAGTTACTCCAGCATTTTGTGTCTATCTTCCATTTAAACCAGCATCTGCAGTTCTTTCCTACACAGTAGTTTAGTTTAGTTTGGTTTAGGGATACAACGCAGAAGCAGGCCCTTCGGCCCATCGAGTCCGCACCGACAAGCAATCCCCGCACATTAACACTATTCTACACACACAAGGGAAAATGTAACATTTTTGATATGCCCTCCCGCACCCATCACCCTGCAACACTTGCATGTTGGCTTTTAGTTTGGATTAGTGTTCGGTCACTTGTACCGACATACAGTCAAAAGGTCTTTGTTGCGTTCTGTCCAGTCAGCGGACAGACTGCACATGGTTGTAATCGAGTCACCCACAGTGCACAGCTACAGGACAAAGGGAATAATGTTTAGTGCAAGATAAAGTCCAGTAAAGGCCGATTTAAGATAGTCCGAGCATCTCCAATGGGTAGACAGTTGCTCAGGACCGGTCTCTAGTTGTTGATAGAATGGTTCAGTTGCCTGATAACAGCTGGGAAGAAACCGTCCTTGAATCTGGGGTTGTGCATTTTCACACTCCTGTTTGTGACCAGTGTACACCACTCAGTCCCTGGGATTGAATGACATTCACCGCAAATTCTCTGCTCTATCCTTCCGGGCTCCACAATAGGTGAGCTCGCACTTGTCCACTTTATATTCTATCTGCTATGTTCTGCCCACTCACTCAGCCCATTGTTCCTTTTCTGTCAAAGTCGCGGTATATCTTCCTCTCTACTCACATACAGCGCTTACCCAGCTTTGTATCGCAAGCAAGTTAGGAAATGTGACTTTTCACCCCCTCAGCCAAATCATTGATTTAGATTGTGGCCAGCAGGGGCCCAAACACTGACTTCTGCAGTACGTCGCCAGTCACAACCTGCCAGGAGCTCCAACCTCGGGTCACTAGTTTCCAACAGGCCCGAGATTCTTGCTTCTCTAGACATTTCCCTCACCTCCCCCACCGGCCCAGCTCTTTGGATGTCATCCTTCTCCACCAGCTGCATTCACTGACTCTAAACCTCTCCCTGGACTCCCAACATTCCTTGATTGACCCCCGTCACATTCTTGTGACCTTCTGGGTTTATCCCCAGTCCTATTCTTGACATCATTTCAATTGGACTCCACACCTTGTGCTGTAAATGGTGCAACAAATAACCAGCAACCACTGGGTGACCAACTTTCCAGTAGTTGCTCTCCACACCTGCTGTCCTGAAGACAGCAGATTTGCAGGTTCATCGGCCTCTGTAATTAGCCCCTCATGTGTAAGGAGCAGATGCGAAAGTGGCAGAACATTGACCTTGTTTCCATGTGGTATATAGAAACTAACCTAAACTAAACTAAATCAAACTAAACTAAGCTAAATGGCTTTGCTTCCTATTTTCTGCCTTTACTGTGTTCTTAGGCCATTCCTTAACATTACAACATTATTACTTGTGAGAGATTGCTGTGTATAAATTGGTTTCCCGCATTATAAGAGGAACTACCCCTTAAAATTACGAATTGTCGGCAAAGTGCTTTAGGATGTCCTGAGATTCTGAAGGGCGTTGTATTGACACAAGCTCTTTTTCTTTTCGCTACCATTTTTGTTCAGAACAAAATAAAACGTAGAAAAAATAACCGCTGAACAAAGAGCTCACGAGCGCTTAAAATGTGATGTCCGTTGCAGGCATCAGTTATTCTTTCCTTTTTCTGCCAGTTTTGGATTCAAAATAACAATTTTAAACCCAACCTGATTTATTTCTCAAACGCTCTTGGTTGGCTGCACAAAGACATAAATGCGCTTGTTTTTGTGAAATATGCTTAGAAATAAGAGAGTTACAAAGGTGGCACAGTGGCGCAGCAGTATCATTGCTGCCTTACAGCGGCAGAGACCTGCCTTTGACCCTGACTATGGATGCTGTCAGTCTGTAAGCAGTTTGTACGTTCTCCCCGTGACTGCGTGGGTTTTCTCCGGGTGCGCCGGTTTCCTCCCACACTCCAAAGATGTATACGTTTGCATGTTATTTGGCTTCGGTAAATTGTTGTAAAATTGATTTGTTGTTAGTTTAGAGATACAACGCAGAAGCAAGCCCTTGGCCCACCGAGTCCGCGCTCATCAGCGGTCACCCCATACACTAGCACCATCCTACACACTAGGGACTATTTACAATATTTTGTACTGAAGCCAAAGACCTGTATGTCTTTGGAGTGTGGGAAGAAACCGGAGCATCCGGAAAAAAACCACGTGGTCACATGTAGGAACGTACAAACTCTGTACAGACAGCATCCGTAGTCAGGATCAAACCCCGGTCTCAGCAACTCTACCACTCTGCCACCATACGGCCCCACTGTCCCTGGCGTGTGTAGGTTAGTGTACGGGGTGATCGCTGTCCGGCATGGACTCAATGGGCCAAAGGGCCTGTTTCTGCGATGTATAGTCTAAAGTCTAAACGTGTTCAGCGTGCACCAGGTCCCGTTCTCAGACCGAAGCTGCATGATTCCCACTCATTTGAAGTTAACGCTGCCAAAGGCCACAGCAAGTGGACTGTGACGTTCATTTGAATAACAGACTGAAAGGGTTATTTTCCCATTAACTAAAGAAAACAGCACAAAACACAGAGTGTAGATTTCCACCAGGGCAGATCAGCTTTCACTTACAATTCATTTAATTAACTTTGGTTTCCTTTGCTTCCTCTTCACTTTGCTTACTCTCGCTGCCTTGTGGCCCGTTCCCACAGTGCTACATGAGCAATGTTGATAGATGGAGGAATTCTGTTTATAGTCCACACTCGGGAGAACCATGAGAGATTGATCTCACAAACTGATCTAGTGGCACTCGTTCTCCACCAAAGGCATCATTGCCCCATATTCATAAAACCATTGAACAAGCAACTTCAAGTAAGAATATACTGAACCCCTTGACCTGTGATGTGTATTTATTGTATTGCCAAAACCTATGAACTTTAATCTTTGTTCTCTCTTGCAGAAAACACTTTATGTACCGAGGATTAAAGCGCGTTTGATTTTTTCAGTTAAATGCAGCTCTGCCTTCCACTGTTCTCAGGTTTTTATTGTTCCTCTTTTTGGTAACCGCATAAAATAGTTGAAACCTTCCCTTGTGAAAATGGTAGAGTTGAGAGAGAAATTAATTCTACACTTGTTAGTAATCTGGGTACTTTCAGTCAAAGTGGGAGAGCAGATCACACCGATGCATCGGAGCTGAGTAAGAGGTGACAATACTCAACTTTCCTTAGTTTACAAACCATTCTAATAGCAAATGACAAAAAATGACCCACTAATGGGTGCGCTTATCCATGGAGTCATACGGCCTGGGCAGCGCGTTGGCACGGTGCGCTGCGGTAGAGTTGCCAACTTACAGATGCTGACTAACAGGTGCTGTCTGTAAGGAGTTTGTACGCTCTTCCCGTGACCTGTGTGGGATTTCCCCGGGTGCTGTGTTTTCCTCCCACACTCCACAGACGTAGAGGTTTGTAGGTTAATTGGCTGTGGTAAAAAAATGTAAGTTGTCCCCTAATGTGTAGGATAGTGTTAGTGAGCGGGGATTGCTGGTCGGTATGGAGTCGCTAGACCGAAGGGCCTGTTTCAGTGCCGTAACTCTAAACTAAAGCTTGGAAACAAACCCTTTGGTCCAACTTGGTCATGCCGAAAAAAGATGCCCCATCCTACCATGGGCCCACATTTGGTCCACACCCCTCTAAACCTTCCTTCTCCATGTACCTATCCAAAAGCCTTTTTAAATATTGTTATAGCATCCTGCCTCATTTACCTCCCCTGGCAGCTCGATCCCTGCACCCACCATCCTTTATGTGAAAAGGTCGCCCCTCAGCTTCCTATTGATTTTTTTCCCCTCACCTTCAACCTACAGTATGTCTCCTGGTTATTGATTCCCCCACTGAGGATTAAGGACACTGTGCATTCACCATGATCTTCCCTTTCATCTTCATCAAAAAGTGGATGACTATACAACTGGAGGAGAGAAACACTCTTGTTCTATTCTCTGATGATAGGCCTTTGACCTGAAATATTGGACTGTTTCCTTTTCCACAGATGCTGCCTGACCTGCTTGGCTTTTCCTGCATTTTCTGTATTTGTGTCAGTTCGACCGTTGAACTGTTTATTGCACTGTTATCTGTTTTGGACCAATAAACTGAAAATACTGGACATACTCAGCAGGTAAGGCAGCGCCTGTGGGAAGGGAAACATTTGGGGTTGAGGATCCTTCGTCAGTTGGAGAAGTGGTTCTGCTGAAGAGCCCTTCCTATCTGTACCTGCAATGTTCACTATTTTTTTTTTCCAGAGATGCTGCCTGACTGCTGAGAATTTCCAGCATTTTCTGCTTTAATTTCAATTATCAGGTGGATGCAGTCTCTTGCCCAGAATAGGCGAATCGAGGACCAGAGGACATAGGTTTAAGGTGAAGGTGAAAAGATTTAATAGGAATCTGAGGGGTAACTTTTTCACACAAAAGGTGGTGGGTGTATGGAATGAGCTGCCAGAGGTGGTAGTTGAGACTGGGAGTATCACAATGTTTAAAAAACAGTTAGACAGGTACATGGATAGGACAGGTTTGGAGGGTTATGGGCCAATCAAGGACAGGTGGGACTAGTGTAGCTGGGACATGTTGGCTGGTGTGGGCCACAGGGCCTGTTTCCACACTGTATAACTCTATGACTCTATAATGTCTAAAGACATCTCCCCATCACATATTCTCTCCAACATCTTTTGCCTCTATTCTCTAATTGAAAACTCTTTGTTGGCGACTCCCCCTGAGAAACAGAGAATATAATACGATAGAATCAGGATAATCTGAGGAAGAGTGATCATAACATAATTGAACTTCACTTTCAATTTGAGAAGAACAAACATTTATAAGAAGCTCGAGACTTTTATATAAATTTGGGTTTGAGAGGAGCGATGACTGGTGTGGATTATGAAATTTGACTGAAGGATGTCTTAGCATATAGACTTCGAAGGAAATACAAAGAAATATTTCAACATTGGCGCATCCCATTGAGGATTGGTGGAATGTTAGAAATGAGCAAAGGGATGACTATGAAATTGATAGAGCAGCAGAACGCAGAATATGAGTAAACTCGCAAGAAATATAAAATCAGATAACAATTTCTGCAGCTCGATAACAGGGAAGGGAGTAGCAAGTGAATGTTGGTGCCTTATAAATTGAGACAGGATTATCAATAACAGGGATTAGGGAAATGGCTGTGACTTTAAACTCAATCTATTCTATTTATTTCACAGTAGGAGACATGAAAATAACCCAAATAAACTCTGCAGATAATCACGGCACCAGAGAGGGAGATGGAGGGGGTGGGGGGGAATCGAAAGCACTGGAGAGAAAATACCAGGAAAACTGATGGGACAAAGTTCTGACAAATCCTTTGGACTTGATGGAATGTAACCTGGGGTTTTAAAAGATGGAGCTGGAGAAATAATGAATGCTTTGGCAGTGATTTTTTTTTTCAAGCTACCTCAGCGAGTTGTAGAACAGAAAAAATGACAGCACTTTTCAAAAGAAGAGGGAGCGGGGAGGCAAAGATATTACAGGCTAATTCCCCTGGTCTTGGTCAGGGAAATGGTGGAATCCATTATTAAGGAAGATGCAGTCAGGCAGTGAGAAATCGGGATGCAATTCGGCAGATTCAAAGATGCTATTGAAACTTTTTTTTTAACAATTCTTTGAGGAAGTTTGCTCTAAGTTAGTTAAAAGAAAATGGGTAGATTTAGTGTCTATGGATTTCACATTGCTCTACACCCTATGGACAATTTTTTACCAAAGCCAATTAACCTACAAACCTGCATATCTTTGGAATGTGGGAGGAAACCGGAGCACCCGGAGAAAACCCACGCAGTCACGGGCAGAATTTACAAACACCATACAGACAGCACCTGAGATCAGGATCGAATACAGGTCTCTGAATTTCTAAAAGGCATTAGATAGGGTACCATTTTAAGGTGACAGTATAAGACAAAGTTATATATTAGCATGAGAATAAACTTGACAGGAAACAAACAACACGGATAAATGGTCATTTTCATATTGGTAGATTATAAAGAATGAGATCACTGCTGGGCTCTGGGTTACTTAAGAATATAAGAAATAAAAACTATAATAGGTCATTTGACCAACGGAGCCTGCAGCACTATTCATTACCATAATTCTATGTACAAAATCATAAGAAAAATAGATCAGGTAAGCATACAGTCTTTTGCCCAGAGTAGGGGAATCAAGAACCAGAGCACATAGGCTTAAAGTGAAGGGGAACGATTTAAAAGGAAACATTTTGACACAAAGGGTGGTGGGCGTATGGAATGAGCTGCCTGAGGAGGTAGTTGAGGCAGGGACTATTGCAATGTTTAGGAAACATTTATGCAGGTCATGGGGAAAATATGTTTAGAGGGATAAGTGTCCATTACAGGTAGGTGGGACTTGTGTAGATGGGGCATGTTGATTGGCATGGGCATCTTGGGCTGAAGGGCCTGTTTCCATGCCGTATAACTATGACACTATAACTGTCATGGCTGATCGTAGCTTGCCTCCGCTTTCCTGGGATTCCCCAACCTTTGACGTTCTTCTGTGCCTGCTTTAAGGGTGGTACAGCGGTGCACCTGGTAGAGCTGTTACCTCTAGAGAGTAGCTCCAGAGAGGTAGAGAGGACATAACCTGACCTGAACGGAGTTTGCACATTCTCCCTGTGACCGTGCGGGTTTCCACCGGGTGCTCTGATTTTTCCTCCCACATTCCAAAGACATGCGGGTTTGTACATTAATATGATTCTGCAAGATTGCCCCTGTTATGTTGGGAGTGGACGCTAAAGTGGGATAACATGGGACTAGTTTGAATGGATGATCAATGGTCGGCATGGACTTGGTGGGCCGAAGACCCTGTTTTCATGCGGTATTTCTAAACTAAAATAAACAAACAATCTATCTACAGTTTCTCTGCCGAGTCTGTATTTAATAATTCAGTCTCCATGGCTCTTCAGAACAGAAAAGTTGCAGATTTCATAACCCTTTGAGCAAAGATATTCCTTTATTCCAGCATAAATGATTAACATCACTTCCCCCTTTCCACCATATCCCCAACGCCATTATCCTGAATCTATGCCACGTCAACATCTTATATGTTTCATGGACTTAGATGCGGTGAGGCCAATATTTGTTGCCCGTCCCTATTTTACACTCGGGGTAGAGGTTAGTTGCCTCCTGACTTATGCCTGTGATAGGGGAACTCCGACAGAACAGCTGAAGACTTAAACCTTTTGGAGTTTTAAAATATGACAAGGCCCTTGAACAAACACGAAGATCCAGGGCGGCACAGTGACACAGGTGGCAGAGCTACTGCCTCACAGCGCCAGAGATCTGTTCGATCCTGACCTCTGGTGCTGTTTGTGTGGAGTTTGAACGTTCTCCCTGTGACCTCGTGGCTTTCCGCCGGGTGCTCCGGTTTGCCCTCACATCCCAAAGACGTGAGAATTTGTTGGTTAATTGCCTTCTGCAAATTGCCCCAAGTGTGTACGGAGTGGATGAGAAAATGGGGTAATACAACTAGTGTGAACGGGTGCTCGATGGTTGATGTGGACTCGATGGGCCCGTTCCCTTGCTGTATCTATAAACTAAACTAATCTAAAATGGTTTGCAGACAGTGGGCATGGCCATTTTGAAGTGTAATGTGGGAAACCGTGTGTAGGACTGTGTGTAGGTTAGATGCGGAGAGGAGGGCGGTGGAGGCAGGTTCTCTGGATGCTTTCAAGAGAGAGCTAGATAGGGCTCTTAAAAATAGGGGATATGGGGAGAAGGCAGGAACGGGGTACTGATTGGGGATGATCAGCCATGATCATATTGAATGGCGGTGCTGGCTCGAAGGGCCAAATGGCCTGCTCCTGCACTTATTGTCTATTGTCTATTGTCCAGGGAGTGGAGAATCAGAACCACAGTTTAAAATGGAGGGTCAGCCATTTTAGACAGCGATGAGGTTATTTTTGTTTCTCTCAGAGGGTCAAGTTATATTTGAACAGAGAGATAGATGTAAGGCAGAGATAGATGGGGTTTCGGTAAGCTAGACCAGAGTTTATAATCAGATCCTTATGCATTTTCTTATGAAGGGATGGAAGGGGTTTTTAGACTTTCGTGATAAAGCGTGGAGCCAGGCTCTTTGGCCCACTGAATCTGCGCCGATCAGCGATCACCCGCCATACACTAGCACTATCTGTCACACTAGGAGCAGTTTACAATTTTTAGTGAAGCCAATTAACCTACAAAACTACAGTCACACGGTCACAGGGAGAGTGTACAAACTCTGTACAGACAACACCCGTAGTCGGGATCGAGTCCAGGTCTCTGGTGCTGTGAGGCAGCAACTCTACCGCTGCGCCACCGTGCCACCCCTGGTCCTGAAGCTGAGCTATCCAGTTGAATTAACAAAGAAATGTAGGCATTTGTCAATCTTGGACTGAATTGTAAGGTCAGGTTTGCCGCAAAGCATTGTTCTTTATATTTGGTGCTTCATTCATAGATTAATGGTCACTCAAACTCCAATGTTTTCAGGATTACGCAACAAAGAGTTTGGTGCACAGCATTGTTCAGTTATCTTTGACTTTGGCCTTCTTTTTCTGTTATTGGTCGCGCTCCTGTGACAAGCTGTGTTTAAAGGCAGTGTCAATCTCAGTGGTCTTTCAAGTTTACACCAAAGTTACGATGACAGTTTTAAAACCTGATGATCGGGTGGTGCCGCAGAGGTTGCCTCGCCAACAGTCTGTCTCGTCCTTGTCCTTCCTTGTTGTTTTTAGAATGTGTTAAATGTATGTTTTAGTGTTCTTTAGCTTTGTTTTATGTGGGGATTGGGGGGCTTGGGGGAAACATTTAAAAAAAATCTCTTACCTTGACAGAGATGCGATTTTCTTCCGTAATATATCTCCGTCCCGCACCACGGCCTAACACCGTGGAGTTAGCGACCTTTGCTGGGGACCGACTTTGGGAGCTCCAACCGTGGGAGCCTGCAGACTTAACATCGTGGAGCTCGCGGGCCCTGGTTTGGGACCGACTTTGGGAGCTCCAGGCAGCAGGAACTTCGACCGCACCGACTGCGGATGGTTCGACTTCTCCGACCGCGGGAGAATAAAGAGGAAACAAGATTAGACTTTATTGCCTTCCATCACAGTGGGGAATCTGCTGTGGTGGATGTTTATGTGAACTTTTATGTATGTCTTGCTGCTTTTTTTAGTATGGCATGAGTGGTAAGTAGAGTTTCACTGTACCTTAATTGGTACACGTGACAATAAAATACCTTTGAACCTTTCGAACCTCTGATCAATGATCACACCAATGGATGGCTCGTTAGTGCAGCGGGAGAGTTGCTGCCTTACAATGCCGGAGACTCAGGTTCGATCCTGACTACGGATGCTGACTGCACAGAGTTGGTACGTTCTCCCCATGACCTGCGTGGGTTTTCTCCTTGTGCTCCGGTTTCCTCCCACATTCCAATTGGCTTCAGTAAAAATTGTCCCTCGGGTGTGTAGCGTATTGGACAGTGCTAGTGCACGGGGATCGTTGATCAGCGCGGACTCAGTGGGCCGAAAGGCCTGTTTCCGCTCTGAATCTCGAAAATAAAAAATCACACCAAGTGATCAATGGTCTTTTTAAAATTGCACACGAGGAGGGTTTCTTCCTGCTATTAAGCCCGGCTTTCACAGACAACACTGGGCATTGATGTGGATCAGTCTAACAGTGCTCACTGGGAATTGGACATAGTGGTACCACCAGAATAGTGCATTTTATGAGTAAATATGTCACAAACACGGTACTACGTGAATCAGAAGCTGCTTGAGTAAATAATTTGGTGATGTGGCTTCTCAGGAGGACATGAATAGGGAAATGTTCGGGTTGGTCAGGGGGGAAAGCTGGAACAGGGATGGGGAGGGGCAGGGCAGTGACAGACGAGTGGATTCAGGTTTGTTTGGCAGATGAGTGGACAAAGGCCAGAGATGTAAAGGCAAAAGGCTGTGAGATAAGGAGAGCAGAGGACTGAAATGTGAAGACAGAGGAAGGGATCTGTATGGAAAGGGACGGGGATAAGGGGAAAGAGGGGCGTGCTGAGACCACAGTCGGCGTTTGCAACGAGAGAGATTCAAAGCTTTTGATGCTTGTGTTGTGTTGGGAAGCCCTGATTATGTTGTGTGATTGATTTTACTCCTTATTTCAAATTGCCTGACACATAAATGATGATCTATATTAATGATCTGGATGAGGGAATTGAACGCAATATCTCCAAGTTTGCAGATGACACTAAGCTGGGGGGCAGTGTTAGCTGTGAGGAGGATGCTAGGAGACTGCAAGGTGACTTGGATAGGTTGGGTGAGTGGGCAAATGTTTGGCAGATGCAGTATAATGTGGATAAATGTGAGGTTATCCACTTTGGTGGCAAAAACAGGAAAGCAGACTATTATTTAAATGGTGGCCGATTAGGAAAAGGGGAGATGCAGTGAGACCTGGGTGTCATGGTACACCAGTCATTGAAAGTAGGCATGCAGGTGCAGCAGGCAGTGAAAAAAGCGAATGGTATGTTAGCTTTCATAGCAAAAGGATTTGAGTATAGGAGCAGGGAGGTTCTACTTCAGTTGTACAGGGTCTTGGTGAGACCACACCTGGAGTATTGCGTACAGTTTTGGTCTCCAAATCTGAGGAAGGACATTATTGCCATAGAGGGAGTGCAGAGAAGGTTCACCAGACTGATGCCTGGGATATCAGGACTGCCTTATGAAGAAAGACTGGATAGACTCGGTTTATACTCTCTAGAATTTAGGAGATTGAGAGGGGATCTTATAGAAACTTACAAAATTCTTAAGGGGTTGGACAGGCTAGATGCAGGAAGATTGTTCCCCGATGTTGGGGAAGTCCAGGACAAGAGGTCACAGCTTAAGGATAAGGGGAAATCCTTTAAGACCGAGATGAGAAAGACTTTTTTCACACAGAGAGTGGTGAGTCTCTGGATCTCTCTGCCACAGAGGGTAGTTGAGGCCAGTTCATTGGGTATATTTAAGAGGGAGTTAGATGTGGCCCTTGTGGCTAAGGGGATCAGAGGGTATGGAGAGAAGGCAGGTACGGGATACTGAGTTGGATGATCAGCCATGATCATATTGAATGGCGGTGCAGACTCGAAGGGCTGAATGGCCTACTCCTGCACCTAATTTCTATGCTTCTATGTTTCTATAAACAACTGAAATTAGAGCTCAGTATTTCTCTTAGAGTCTTTGTCACGTGCTCACTGCATGATTGCTTTAAATCCAAAAAGCCTTACCCAGCGGTAGAGTTGCTGCCTTCAACTTGAAAGGTCTCGACCCGAAATGTCACCCATTCCTTCTATCCAGAGAAGCTGCCAGATCCGCTGAGTTACTCCAGCATTTTGTGTCTATCTTTGGTTTAAACCAGCATCTGCAGTTCATTCCAACAGCACCAGAGACCCGGGTACGATCCTGACTACGGGTGCTGTCTGTACGGAATTTGTATGTTCTCCCCGTGACCGGGTGAGTTTCCCCGGGGTGCTCTGGTTTCCTCCCACACTCCAAAGATGTGCAGGTTTGTAGATTAATTGGCTTTGGTAAAAATTGTAAATGTTCAGTAGTGCGTAGGATAGTGCTCGCGTACGGGGATCGCTGGTTGGTGCGGACTCGGTGAGCCGAAGGGCCTGTTTCCATGCTGTATCTCGATGTTCTAAACTCTACTGTGGGTATAGTCTCATCAGCTGACAGGTCTTTCGCAATGGGGGGTATTGCATTAAATAAAACTGTCCATTCATGCTAAAATGATTTTATTTTTCCGTGCAGCTTGACCGCGCAGCTTTGAAATCTCATTTGCCGTTCCTGATAGACTGCTTTTATTCATTGCAATTTGGAAGTTCACCGTTTCCTGTTTTATGTCTCTGCGACTTCCCATAAAGTTCTGTCTAAGGAGTTTGAGAATTTTAGCTTAAAAAAACAAACAAAGAAGCCAAGAAAAACAGTGTTGGGATTGTGAAGATCAGTCATCTCGAAGGTTCACTTAGACTGCTTAAGAAAAAAGCATTTCACAATGCAGGAAGCAGAGACACAGAAACATGACTTAAGACCGTGGGGAGTGGGTGGTGCGGTGAATTAGTAACCTACACTAAAAATGCTATCATTTCAGTTCTGGTTTGGGGAATTAAATCCATCTCAGTCGAAGGAATGGGACTTCCTACTGCTTCTAATGGTCAATAAGGGTAACAAATGAAATTAAATTTGACAGCTTCAATCCATCTCGGAGCGGACAATGAGATCACTAGAAGGACCAGGAGAAAAATATAGACTTATAATGCTTGTAATGGAATGCCCCAAAGCAAAGAAAAACTTTTAAGGTGGTTTTAACCTTTAAAGTAGGAATTGGCCAGCTGATTTATGGATAATAAGATCCTACAAATGATAATTAAGTAAATAGGTTGTTTTTAATAATGTTGACTGAAACATTCAAAATTAGCCAGAGCATTGCAAAATAATGTTCTTGCTCTTTAAAATAGTGCATGGGATCTTTTATTGCCTCAAAGTGGAAGAGGGAAGAATGGTTTAGCAACTTGGGTGGCACGGTGGTGTAGCGGTGGAGTTGCTGCCTTACAGCGACAGAGACCTACATTCGATCCAGACTGCGGGCACTGTCTGTACGGACTTTGTACGTTCTCTCCCGTGACCTGTGTGGGTTTTCTCCGAGATCGGTTTCCTCCCACACTCCAAACGTGTACAGGTTTGTAGGTTACTTCTCTTGGTATAAATGCAAATTGTCCCTTGTGTGTGTAGGGTAGTGTTAGTGTGCGGAGATCGCTGGTCGGTGCAGACTTGGTGGGGCGAAGGGCCTGTTTCACACTAAACACATCCAAAAGCTGACATCTGCAGAGGGTTACCTCCTTCAGTTCTGCACCAGAACGTCAGCTGAGAGTTTTTATACCGAAGGTCCTAGGATGGGCTTTGAAATGACAAAGCTCATGGTTTAGTTTATAGGTACTGCATGGAAACAGGCCCTTCGACCCACCAAGTCAACGCTGACCATTGTTCACCCCTTCACACTAGCTCTGTTACCACAATTTCTCATCCGCCTCCCTCACACTTGGGGCAATTACTCTACAAACCCACACGTCTTTGGGATGCGGGATGGAACCGGGGCACCCGAAGGAAACTCACGCAGCCACAGAGAGAATGTACAAACTCCACGCAGACAACGTCCCAGGTCAGGATCGAACTCGGTATTTGTCGCTGAGAGGTAGCGGCTCCAGCAGCTGTGCCGCCGTGCCATGTGGCCAGATAGGTGAGCCCACGGCTGCTGCTGTAATCTAAATATGGTGACATCAACTGCTTTGACACTGACAAAACATTTAAAAAAAAATTCCCTTCAAGTATTCAGCAAAGTAAGGTACACTTGATAATCCAAGTCTGTATTGGAATCATCTGATCATTTGAAGTACACCACTAACTAATCCAGTGACTTGACCATAATGTTAGTGTAACACAGATCTAACTCTGCATTGTGAGTGGTTGTGTGGTAGTATCGTGGTTACTGTCGTTACACTGCAGTATCATCCAGAGGCCAGAACAGACATGTGTCTGAATCATGTCGCAGCTGCTAGCCAGCTTCAATGCAAGTATTTAAATAATGTCGGAATAAAGAGCTACCATTCGCTATGGTGAACATGAAACTGCCTAATTGTTGTTTAAATACCAAGATAAGCGTTTCCTCCCTTGGAAACATCTGTTCTCCATGCCCTTGTCATCTCCAGACCTCTCCAGGGTTCCTCTGGGCAGTTTCACAGTCCCAGTCCAATATTTGTTTGCATAAAACCTTGCTGTGATCCCCACACCAAGACCATTCACGTAATAGTTTCCATTGCAAATCTATATTGTCTCATGACACCTCTCATTTAAAACTCTCACGCTTGTAGATAACGCCTCCATGACACTGACCCTTTCCATCCTCTCTAACCAGCTCCTGTCGTAGAGAATGATGACCGTGTGAGGCGAGGTATGGCGGTTTTCGGTTCAGTGTCCCTGGATCGAAGCCTTGGTGGAGGCCCCGCAGCAGCCTGGGGTTCGACTGGATCGGGCACCGCCCCAATAGGCCGAGGGCATGGAATAAACACGGCCTGCAGCGGCACAGAGCGGTGGAGCAGCGATGGAGGACACCAAAAACTTTGCTTGGCCAGGCCGACCCTGCAACACCGCAGGGCAACGGGCCTGTATGGCCAAGTTAAAAACTCTTACACTTATGGGAACTTGGACTGGAATCTTGAAAATGGTGCCCAAACATGGCAAATCTCAGTGTACTATCCCTGTACACTTGTACGTAACTGAGATTGGGCTTATGCATAGTAAAATACATAGTAAAAGGAATTTCACTGTACTCCATACTTGTGGCAAAAAAGTTCCATTCAACCGTTGAATGAAAATTGGGCTCATCTCAGATATTATCCTAATGTAGAAGACACAATATGCTAATGAAGAAAACACAATATGCTAATGAAGAAGACACAATATGCTAATGAAGAAAACACAATATGCTAATGAAGAAGACACAATATGCTAATGAAGAAGGCACAATGTGCTGGAGTAACTCAGCGGGTCAGGCAACATCTCTGGAGAGAAGGAATGGATGACGTTTCGGGTCGAGACTTTTCTTCATCCCTACACACTAGGGGCAATTTCCAAAGGGCAATTAACCTACACACCCGCATGTCTTTGGGATGTGGGAGGAAACTGGAGCATCCGGTGGAAGCCCACATGGTCACAGGGAGAACATGCAAACTCCACACAGACAGCACCTGAGGTCAGGATCGAACCCTGGCCCAGCCTTTACGCTCAGATTTTCATTATTTGGACCCTAACTTTAAAAATATATATTTCAAAAGTTTTAGCTCCCATAATCTGAAATGTGCCTAATTAATTCTTACAGTGTTTCACACCTTTTCCTTTCCTTAAGATCTTCCTATTCATCTTATTTCACAGCATCTTCTAGTTTGCTCAGTTTTTTTTTCAATCTTGGGTCTTAAAGCACTTCTGGATATCTGCCACATTAAACCATCAGGACAAGTTTTTATTTTTATGAGTTGATTTTGTGTTCAGGATATGATTAAAGATATTTCCTGTGCTCACTGGTAGATTTCAGAGATGTTGATGGGTGAGGGGGCTGGGGGTTCACCTCCGCACCCTGGGGGGGGGGGGGGGGGGCTCGCTCTGGGTGTTCTATGGTTGTCTGTGAGAAGCGCCACTGTGGGAAGAGGCTGATTGGTGGCCCCATGAAGTGAGCAACGCCACCTTGGCAGGTCGATATGCCCTGCTTTTTTATTACAAAAATAAATGTAATCAATTATTGCAAGAATACTAAAGAATACCAAATAAACCTGTCACCATAATATAAAATCACACAATTATCTAAACAAATTTTCCTAAATATCAAGAATACATTCTTAAACGACTATATTACAATCCTTGGCAAGGATGTATTCCACCCCCCGCGGTGTCCAGCGGAACCGTAGATCCCCAGGGCGCCCATGGACTGCGCGTAGTCCCTCTCTAGTATCACCTGTGTGCGGACATAAGCCCGGAAAAAGGGGAGGCAGCCGGCTCGGGCAGACCCCTCATTGTTAGTTTTTTTACCAAAAATATTCATAATTAATTATTTACAAAAATGATATGTACAATACAAAACAATACAAGCAAACCCACCACCATAATACAAAGTAAAACACATTATTAAGTACTGAATATTAAATAACTATTTCACAATTCTTGTTAAGGATACATTCCGCACCCCACGGTGCCCAGCGGTCCCGGAAATCCCCAGGGTGCCCGTGGGCAGTGCATGGTCCCTCTTTAGTAGCATCTGGGCGCGGAGGTAACCCAGGCTCTGACGTTGGGGGCAGGCCGCTGACTCGGACAGAGCCCTCTTCCGCCTGATCGTTGCATTGCTGGTGGCACAGCAGCAACTTAGGGCTCCAAGTGGTCCAGTGCATGGATTGAATGCGGCCTGCAGTGGCTCGAAGCTAAGGAGCAGCGGTGAAAGAAATGGACCAAATCGGCTGGTCAGGCTGACCCCACAACTCCAGCCCTGCCTGCTGCCAGGACAACAGGCCTTTAAGGCCGAGTTAAGACTCTACATTTTTACCAACTTTGAACGCGAAGGGTAAAAGGTGGCGTCAACAGTTTTAATTTAGTTTAATGTAGTCTAGAGATACAGCCCGGAGACAGGCCCTTCGCGCCACCAAGTCCACACTGACCAGCGATCCCCGCACATTAACACTATCCTGCACACACTCGGGACAATTTTAAATTGATAGCAAGCCAATCAACCACAAACCTGTAGGTCTTCAGAGTGTGGGAGAAAAGTGAAGATCTCGAAGAAAACCCACGCGGTCACGGGGAGAACGTACGAACTCCGTACAGATTGCGCGTATGGTCTCAGTGAAATCTACCATTCACACTCTTGTACTTGAGTACGGTTCTACTGATGTAGGGTATGGTTTGTACTGAACCATCTGTAAAAATAGAATGCCGTTGTACCTAAGTATGTGACAATAATGGCCATTTGTGGAGCTGCTAAAGTGTTGTCATTTCCCTCAGACCTGCACTTCAGTATTTTTGCAAAAGGAGAATTGAGAAAGTACATTCTTACCGCTGGCAAAGCAACTGCTAGCCTTTACTGAAAAAAGTCTTCAATTTAATTTTCACATGTGGAGTACATTGAGAAAGACCATTGGGGGTGGACTTTACTATGAAGTGAATCAACAGGTTGGCCTTCTCCAACAATCTAACATTAGTGTCTCGACAAGGTACTCACTGTTAGGCCAATAAGCTGACTGGTACATTTGGCATTGATCCTTGCACTGCACACAACAGTCTATTGTCTTCATAGCCAAGGTAAGATGTGATTGATTAGTGGGATGGACCATTGTGTTCTCTAAGGTGATACAATTAACACAGGGTTTCACATTCGGAGAACATTGTGCCCAGTGTTTGACTAACAAAGTGCGAGCATACTCCATATTGCGTTCTCGGAAACAACCAAAAAATTTTCATCATTGCTCTGGATTGAGCAATTTGTTTCTCAGTTTGTCATTCTGGGATGAATTATGATGAGATTAAAGTGTCCCCAGTTTATTCTTCCCAGATGTCAAGCGATAAACATGATTATTGAAGTGTGTTACAATCTGCTAGCGGTTAAAGGTGCGGAGTTTGGCCATGCAATGTTTCGCAGCTTCTAACACACAAAACAACGGAGCATTAGGGCTGAGGAGCGTTCCTGTCTCTTGTAGTGGATGGTAAAGAAATGATAAATAGCCTGAGCCCGCTGGAGGAAGGGGGCGAGTCCATTCCCCTCAGCCTCCACAAGCCCCAAACCCCAAACCCCTCCAAACAGTTTCAGAATTACTGCACTCTGGGGTGTATAACATACAGCTAATGAAATGAGACGTGCTGTAATAGGTAGGAAATGGTTGAAAAGTGGGAAAATGCCTTAAGATTGGGGAATACCGAGCTAGTGATCAATACAGAGAAAGGTGGGATGGATAAATTAGTGAAACACAGGATGACATCTACAGTACGGACAGTAACTAAGGACTTCCTGAAGAAACCAAATAATAGAGCGCCCGAGAGATAGGTTAATGGCTGTAATATCTCTGTGTTGTTTGAGGGGATAAAAAGAGCTTCAGAAAGGCGGTGGTGCAGTAGAGGTGCTGCCTTACAGCACCGGAGACCCGGGCTCGATCCTGACTACGGGGGCTGTCTGTACGGAGTTTGCACGTGTTTGCATGGGTTTTCTCTGGGAGCTCCGCTTTCCTACCACACTCCAAAGACGTGCAGGTTTGTAGGTTCATTGGCTTAGTATAAATGTAAATTGACCCCAGTGTGTGTAGGAATGTGTCAGTGTGTGGGGATCACTGGTCGGTGCAGACTCTCAGTGGGCCGAAGGCCTGTTTCCGCACTGCATCTGTGAACTAAAGTAAGCTAAATAACAAACTTTGTTATTGGGAGTGGGGCTGAAGCGAAAGTTATTTCTCCAAGTCTTTGACACATTGACACAAGCAAAATTGGTCCCACCAGATTGCAAAACACTTAAAGATGGGACTCATGAAATGGAATGAAAATTGGCTGGAGTAAGGAAAGAAAAGGATGTGGGCTACAGTAACACAGTGGTAGGTAACTCACAAGGTCCATCAGGATTCAACAATATCAATCATCTTTCTCGACTGCTGAGGCACCCTGAGTTACCTCCCACTGTGTTAATCTAACCCATGTCCTTCACTTTCCTGTCTTTTGGCCAGTTTTCAATCCATCTCATAAATAGTCCAACTTAATGTGTTTTCCAATCTTCTGGGAAAAATCTTACGTCCATCAATGTATCAAACTTGGATGGAATATAAATAACCTGCATTGATTTTGCATCCTTTCATGACCTTGGGATATTTCCCAAACACCTTACTGATTACTTTGGAGGTGTTGTCATGGTGATAGCATCAGATATAACGCTCCCATACAGCATGCACGTAAATGATTGAAGAGTGGCGTTAGTTTATTTATGTCACATGTACCGAGATACAGTGAAAAACGTTGCTCTCCAATTAAATCAGATCATAAATAAGTAACATCAAATACAGAGAGTCAAGAGTCAAGAGTGTTTTTATGGTCATATGTCTCGGGTGGGACAATGAAATTCTTACTTGCTGCAGCACAACAAGTGCAATAGTACAAAGAGAAAAGTCGACAGAATACAGAATGTAATGTTACAGCAAAACAGGACTGCAGCTGCAGAAAAAATGCAGGTAAGGAAAAGCGCAAGGGCCACAATAAGGTAGGTTGGGAACTCAGGATTACACCTTAATTAATGGGAGGTCTTTTCAATCATCTGATAGCAACAGGGACTAAGCTGTTCTTCAATCTGATGGCAAGCGATTTCAAGCTTCTGACTGATGGAAAAGGGGAGAAGAGGTACGTGCTGGGGCAAAACTGGCCCGTGATCATGTCGAAAGAAAGCACTGCCGGTGCTGGTTACAAAAGAAGCCACAAAGTGCTGGAGTAACTCAGCGGGTCAGGCAGCATCTCAAGAGAACACACATAGTTGACATTTCAGGTTGGGAAGAGACCGCCCTGACTGATAAAGGGTCAGGACAGTTTGAAGAAGAGTTCCGATCTGAAACGTCACGTTTCCACGTTTTCCTGAGATGCTGCCTGGCCAGCTGACTTACCCTGGCACTTTGTGTCTTGCAGTCGTTTATTATGTTGGCTGCTTTCCCAGATAACTATTTATCAAAGTAGTGAGGGCCAGGATGCTCAAACAACCTTCCTGCTCCATTTGAATAATCGGTTCAGATCATTTGAGTTCAACTCCTGAGGGGATGAGTGGGTTCTGAGTGAACATTGCAGTGAAGAGTCAACCTGGATTATCTACTTAAATTTCTAGACTGGACCTTCAACACACAGCTGTCTGATTCAGAATTACGTATGCTAACGTGGAGTAAAGTGGAGGAACAATGGGAGTCATATTTGCATCTCCTGCCAAATGTATTGGTAGGAACAAAATAACATATCTTATTCCAGTTTCCTTCTCAGCATTTGACCAAATGGGCAACAGAGTTGATGGCAGTGACAGACAGCATTGCGATTTGCCCAGAGTTCTAGGCAGCCCTGTGGCTACCATGTTAGATGGTGTGATAGAGTCATAGAGTGATACAGTATGGAAACAGGCCCTTCGGCCCAACTCACCCATACCGGCCAACAATGTCCCAGCTACCCTAGTCCCACTTGCCTGTGCTTGGTCCATATCCCTCCACACCTGTCCTATCCATGTAGCTGTCTAACTGTTTCTTAAATGATGGGATAGTCCCAGCCTCAACTACCGTACCTCCTCTGGCAAATACTCCTGCATTTGTTGCTCTTGGCATTCCTGGAGGTAATGGACAGATCAGGAATGGATCCTCTGGTTCTTCAGAGATGCCTTTGGCCTCTGCCAGTTATAGTCCAAGAATCGTAAAATACAAAGCAGCCATTCGGCCCATCTCGCCCCATGCTGACCAAAAAGCCCCATCTAAGCTAGTCCCATTTGCCCACATTTGACCCATATCCCTCCAAAGCTTTCCTATCCATTTATCTGTTCAAATGTATATTAAATGTTATTATACCTGCCTCAATTACTTCCCCTCTCAGTTTGTTCCAGATACTCAACACCCTCTCTGTGAAAAACAGGTTCCTTATTAAATCCTTCCTTGCTCAGCTTAAACCTGGTTGTTGATTCCCCTAACTTGGGAAAAAAGACTCTGTAATTCACTGCATCTAAACCCTCATGACTTTATACATCTCTATAAGTTCACTCCTTATCCGCTTTAGAGCAAAGAATAAAGTACTAGGCTATCCAACCTCTCCCTATAACTCTGGCCCTCGATTCTTCCCAATTACAACTGCTCTTTCCCCCCACAATTCAATGCCTCCTTCCAATCTTAACCTTCACCACCATTCACACAAACTCGTTTCTCTTTCAAATGCGTGCTTTGTCCATGTTGTACACTACACTATCACAAACACTTTTCGTTCAGCCATCCCATTGCTGTCATCAGGTCACCATCAAGCTGAAAGTCCACAACCCCCTTGTCTACTTCTTATCTGGACGCCTTAACATGGACACACCATCCACCCACACTAAGTCAAACTGATAACACACTGGCGTAACACAGCAATATCTAACCCCTGTCCAAATGATACATCAGAACAAACCCATTATTGACAAACCTGACTCATTGCGTCTCTTCAACCTCCAATGATTTAGACAGAAACATTCCCAGAAAGTTTTCAACGTTAAACTATAATTATAATTATAATTTATATACACATTCCAGACCGAACACTAGAGGGCAGGCGGTGTTTCTTTTCATTTTTCCTTCCAAATGATCAAACTATTTTTTCACATTCTAATGTTGTTCAGAATTCCCTGGAATTACAATCTTAGCAGTTTTACTAAGATTTCATCAATAAAAATTCTGTGGCAAATCCATGGATACACATGAATTTTCAATTAAGGAACAGCAATAAAAATATTCCAAAGAAATGTTGGGAGTGCTCTCAAAGACAAGCTTTAGGTGTTTTACTGCAGTTGACATTGAATGCTGTTTGAATGTCTGCAGAATTCACCCTCGTTGAGTATAGGAGGAGAGGGATAACTTCATCTATACTGATTCACTGCAAACCTGTTGACTGAGGTCATTTTTACTTCATTTCCATGTTGTCAGCTTAGTTTTAGTTTGCTTTAGAGATACAGTGCGAAAAACAGGCCCTTCAGCCCACGTAGTCCGTGTGGACCAGCGATCGCCGCACACTACCCGTCCCACTTAGGAGACCTAAACAGCAACCTCTGGTGACCTTGCCCGCCACCCAAGGTTTCCATGAGGTCACCGGAGGTTTTGGTCACTCTCCCTAATGGTCGAAAGTGGTTTCCGCGTGGTCGAGGTTTCATCTATGTTACTGCTATTTTTTCATCATGATTAAAACCGGCTTCAACTAAAAATAGGTTGCCGTTTTAAAAATCGATAATTTTTTTGTCGCATACCTAGTCAAAGCCAGTTTTCTTCATAGTCAAGGAAGGTTTTCAACATATGCGTGGGAGGTGATAGGAGGTTGCAGGTCACCTCAACCTAGATTTGGCGGGCAAGGTCACCAGAGGTTGCTGTTTAGGTCTCCTAAGTGGAACAGGGGCTTAACACTATCCTACACATACCAGAGACAATGTACAATCTTACCAAACCAATCAGCCTAGAAACCTGTACGTCTTTGGAGTGTGGGAGGAAACTGGAGCAACTGAATAAAATGCAGGCAAGTCATGGGGAGAAGGTAAAACTCCGTACAGACAGCACCCATAGTCAGGATCGAACCCAGGTCTCTGGTGCTGTAAGGTAGCAGCTCTATCGCTGTGCCACCCAAGCTTTATGCTTTGGAAACTGTAAGATGTAAGTCATCTGCAAGCATCTCTGACACGGTCTGGAATTGTGTAGGAAGGAACATGCAGATGCTGGTGTACACCGAAGATAGAACAAAATGCTGGAGTAACTCAGTGGGTCAGGCAGCATCTCTGGAGAAAGGAATAGGTGACATTTGGGATCAAGACCTTTCATCAGACTGAGAGAATCCATGGGCCTGACTCAGTCTGATGATGGGTCTTGACCCGAAACGTCACCTATTCCTTTTCTCCAGAGACGCTGCCTGACCCACTGAGTTACTCCAGCATTTTGTGTCTATCTATGGTCTGGAGTTGGATGGCTTCAGGAAGGTTTTTCTCCTCTCTTGAAGCTGTGGGTTTAGGCTTTGTGGGCATTGTGGTCTAATGTGCAAGAGATCCAACATATTCTGATGCAGATGTACCTGGTGAAGAGTATAGAGTTAAGGCAACACATTAAAGTTAAGGTGGTACAACTGACAGGTTGAAATGCATGTTCTGTATGTGAAGATGGCAATGGTTTCCTCCTCTTCCTACATGTGTTTTTAACCAACGAGGAATGTCCTAACCATCAACTGTAGATGACATGAAGTGCTGGAGTAACTCAGCAGATGAGGCAATATCTCCCGAGGGCATGTACAGACGATTCTTAGTCAGGACCCATCACCAGTCTGAAAAAGGGTCCCAACGTAAAACATCACCTATCCATGTTCTCCAGGTGCAGCCTGACATGCCGGGTTAGTTCAGCACTTTGTGTTTATTTTTTGTAAACCAGCATCTGCAGTTCCTTGTGTCCCCAGCAAATGATAATGTTTTGATGCTGACCATTAGAAAGAAGAGTGAAGGTGTGGCAAGGTGGCGCAGCGGAAGAGTTGCTGCCTTACAACACTGACCCGGGTTCGATCCCGACTACGGGTGCTTGTCTGTACGGAGTTTGTACGTTCTCCCTGTGACCGGATAGGTTTTCTCCGAGATCTTCGGTTTCCTCCCACACTCCAAAGACGTACAGGTTTGTAGGTTAATTGGATTGGTATAAATGTAAATTGTCCTTAGTACGTGTGTAAGATAGTATTAATGTGCGGGGATCGCTGGTCGGCGCGGACTCGGTGGGCCGAAGGGCCTGTTTCCGCGCTGTCTCTAAATTGAACTAAACTAAACTCAAAAGCATAGCTACAAATTCACCTTCTAATTACCCCAGTCCTTAGCTGACATAAACTATTCCAGTGCATGGACATCAAGCAGTTAATTGGAAATGTTAGCCCTGTCCTTCTCAGAGCGATTATTAAAATACATAATTGTCTGGTAAAGTGAGCAAAAGTGAGAAGGTGAGCTGGCCTGTGGGGATTCGAGCTGCTTGGAAAAAGTATACAGAATACAGATGGAAACTGTACACTTTGCAACAATGCAGATCTTTTTACAATTATCATTATAATTATGCTTTGCTCCGAGAATATGGAATATGTTTCTGGCACGGTCTGCTCAATTATTTATCATATGGTGCCTATTATGTATCTCAGCTTCTTATAAATTAGCATATGAGTGTTTCTGTCCATCAATCTAATTTTGCCCCAATGCTGCAGTTGTTTTTAACAAGTGTTCATTATTACAGGCTCTGCACTGATACCATCAATCAGTGCAGAGCTGACCATGCACAACACACACACTATTGCCTACAGGCTGATGGCTAGGACATAACTCTGTTGCTGTTTGCAGCTTCTATGTATTAGTTGAGACAGAACATTTCCAAACCTGAATGAAATTGTCTTTAAAAAAAACTCTGGATATGTTGCGCACAGAGGTGCTCAACACATGAAGGGAACAGTAACAGAGACAGGCAACATTTTTCCAACTAAAGTAGCTCAACCGGACGATTGTGTCACAGTGGACATGGTGAAGTGCAGCGTGTGAGGGATATCATAAGAAACACGTCTGATACTGAGGAAAAGGCCCCAATATTTAACTTACATTTGCGTACACTAATTAATTGTAAAATAATTAGTAACACTCTTCAATATTGCAACATTCAACATTTTACAGTAAAAAATCTCCAAAGAGTATTATTTTAAATAATATATATATTCATTGCCACAGACGGCTGTGGGGGCCAAGTCAATGGATATTTTTTTAAGGTGGATTAGTACGGGTGTCAGGGGTTAAGGGGAGAAGGCAGGGGAATGGAGAGGGAGAGATAGATCGGCCATGATTGAATGGTGGAATAGACTTGATGGGCCGAATGGCCTAATTCTGCTCCTAGAACCTATGAACATGAAATTATCATTTATAGATTTAATTATCTGCGATTGTTTGATATATTTTGGCTTAATCTGTGCAAACTAAATCTTTGAAGCCTCCGTTCGCACATTGTTTGTTCAAGTTCCAGTTCGAGTTTGCGTTTGTTGTCACCTAACCAACTAAGGTGCAGTGAAATTTGAGTTACCATACAGCCATACTAAGTGAAAAGAACACAAAACTCACATAAAATAAATGTAACATAAACATCCACCACAGGGGAATCAACATTCCTCACTGTGATTGAAGACAATAAAGCTTCAGTCATCTTCCTGCTTTGTTCACCCGTGGTCGCGGCCTTTGATCCCTCAGCAGTCGCCGTTGCCGACGGTCCGATGTCCAAGCCCTCGCGTCGGGCTGATCGAAACTCTGGCGTCGGGATGGATCCGAACACTCCGCGGCATGGAGCTCCCGAATCGGCCTCTTGTTACCGGAGACCGCGGCTTCGCGGTTTTAAAGTCCACAGGCCCCGCGGTCGGAGATCTTCTTCTGGCGATCCTCAGCAAAGGATCCCCGGCTCCACGATAGTAAGGCCGTGCCACACCCGCGGCCTGAAGCTCCGGGCCGGTCTCCAGGAAAGGACGCACCAATCCAAGTCGTTAGGCCGCAAAGGAGGGGCGGAGATGCGACACGGAGAAAATCGCATCTCCGTCGAGGTAAGTGACTGAAAAAAAGTTTCCCCCTAAACCCCCCCCTCACCCCCCACATAGAATAACCAAGAAACATTGAAACAAACTTTTAGAACATATTTAAAGTAATAAAAACAGTAGAAAGGACAGACAGACTGTTGGCGAGGCTGCCACGACAGTGGCGCCGCCCGGTGTGTGCACATATTTACATAAACTGCGTCTGTGTACTGAATGTATGTTTACATTTGTGTACTGAATGTATGTTTACATTTTCATGTTCTGTTCCAATGTTTTTGTGACTGGGAGTCACATCTTTGCATTTTTCCTTCCACACATTCTTTAAGAATATTAGGCACCAGAAGAGCATGGCTTCATGCCGTACAGAAATGTTTGTGTCTGCTCTGAGACGACCAAACAAGGCATGATGAGCTATCACAAAGAGGCAAATGCAATGAATTGGTGACCCTGTTGTTATTCGAAGGAAGAGCCCAATTCTTGTTCTTCTCGCTGCTCGTGGTCATTTATGTTGTGAAGATTGGAAGAGTCTTCCATTTGGCACCTCATCTCCAGTCCTGCAAACCTCCAACTGAGCAGACTGCAGCCTTTGTTTGAGTAGGAAGGAACCGTAGATGTAACGAAGATGGACACAGAATGCTGGAGTAACTCAGCGGGTCAGGCAGCATCTCTGGAGAAAAGGAATGGGTGATGTTGCATACCTATCAGTCATTTGCTCTTTGTACCTCCAGTTTCCCTTTCCACTGACTCTCAGTCTGAAGAAGGGTCTCGACCTGAAATGTCACCTATTCCTTTTCTCCGGAGATGTGTTCCCTGACCCGCTGAGTTACTCCAGCACTTTGCATCTATAACCTGTGTTTGAGTATGTCCCTCAAGTTCTGGTTGCACGGCAGTCCCACTTTCCTAATTGTTGGGCACCTAGTGAGGAGGGAGATAGGTTGGGATGGGGATGTCCTGCTTGCTCTACTCCTGGGGCTGGTGAAGGTGGCAATTCACCGGTCCACACAGCAAGTCCTCAGGGGTTGCAGCTGAGCTGACTGCCTGTCACTTTTACCCAGGTGTGTCCATGCATGGTTGCCCCAGCAGAGCAGCATGCAGTGTCCCTTGGCTCTCTGGAAGCCTTCAATGGTCCATTGGTTCCTTATTTTCCCATATGCACAGCACAGTTCCATTCTTTTCCACAACCCACAATGCACAGCCGCCATGTTTTGGCGCCGTTTACAGAGAAAAATAAAAGGCCCAAAGTCCAGTCCACGTGTTGGAAGTACTGGGACACCCCTGTTGCAGGTCAGCCCAGGTAAGCCCAGGTAAGTGCAGGTACGGCCCAGGCTGCTGCAGGCCCAAGACCCAACTTCCCTCTCCTCACGTGAACGCCCCTATGCCCCAGGGAGCACACCCTGCCACCGACCTTCTCCTCATGTCCGTAGTCCCCTGCGGTTCCCTTCTCGACTCTCCAGTCCTGGATCTCTGGGCTTTGCCCTGCAGGCAGCC
The DNA here is from genome assembly GCA_035221665.1 of Okamejei kenojei. Classification (NCBI taxonomy): domain Eukaryota; kingdom Metazoa; phylum Chordata; class Chondrichthyes; order Rajiformes; family Rajidae; genus Okamejei; species Okamejei kenojei. Next base: position 30,389,822 of record CM069161.1, read on the forward strand.
GTCCGCTGGGCCCATCTTCGCAGCGGCGAACCCAGCCTGCCGCCAGACATGGCCGCGGGCAGCCCACTGGGTCCCCTCTTGCTCTTGCTCTCGGCCTGCCACTGGGTCCCCTCTTGCTCTTGCTCTCGGCCTGCCACTGGGTCCCCTCTTGCTCTTGCTCTCGGCCTGCCACTGGGACCCCTCTTGCTCGGCTCCGCGGTGCCCACCGGCAGCTTCCCTACATAGTTACATTAACAGATCCACATAGACTGATAACCATCTATAATGCCTGCTCTCTCCATCAAACAGGCCTTCAGAGACCGGTGGGTGCTGAGTTGCTGCCGTGCATCCTGGACAAATAGAATTTGAATTTTGTAAATGTTCTGATGGAAATGTAAATACATAATTAATCTTTAAAAAAAAACAGGAGCAACTTGGAAAATACGCTGCAATATGGTGCTAGTTGCATTGTACAACATGCACACACAACAATTGAAAGAAGGGCAGTTAAAAGCAAATGCTAAATGTGTGTTCAGTGTCAGTCAGTGAAGGAGCGAGAAGGTCTGATCAAAGTTGTCTATTAAGATAAGAAACTTGGAAGAGAGAAGCCTTTGACGTGACAACAATCCCATTTTTAAGCTTATGAAAGAGATTGATAAAGTTGATCCTAATAAATTTGACGTTATAATGAGATTCAAATATTTATTTGCACCTTAGAGACAGATTCATTTGCACTTCAGAGACAAATATTAAGAAGGAACTCAGTCATAGAATCATGGTGTCATAGAGTCATAGAGTGTGGAAACAGGCATTCAGTCTAACTTTCCCACACCGATCAACGTCCCATCTACACTAGTCCCATCTGCCGATGTGTAGCCCTTATCCCCCAAAACCTGTCCTATCCATCTACCTGTCTCAATGTTTAAAATTTAAAAACAAGGTGAACAGAAGGACGTGTTTCTGTTGAATGGCACAATGATTCTAATATCGGATGCAACTTTTATTTTAACTAGTTGATAAATGTGACAAATAGGTAATTCAGGGAAGGTTATCGTGATAAAAAAGAAGGAAGGATCTGGGTACGTATGTCTGTTGGACTGCAAGATAATTTGAGGAAAAGAAACTTTGTTGTTAGGCAGTGGTTAATCATAAAAGGAATGAGTTGGTTGCATCTATCTTACTCTGTTCAGAAAATTTGTGACGTTCAATATTTTATGAGAGGGATTAATCACCCAGTGTGTGTTACTGAAGTGGGTAAAAAAAAAAAAAAACCTGGCCTTCACTTGTTCAGAGTTATGCAACAGGCTTGGATAGTGGAAGCCGTCTGATGGAAGGTAGACCAAAAAAAACTGGAGTAACTCAGCCTGTTCGACAGCATCTGGAGAAAGGTAATCGGTGACGTTTCGGGTCGAGATCATTCTTCAGACCCGTCTCGACCCGAAACTTGGCCTATTCCATTTCTCCAGAGATGCTGCCAGTTAACTTAAGGTTCCATCACTCACTTTCACAATGGGCAATTTTCAGTGGCAAATCAACCCACCCAAATGCACGCCTTTGGGGTCGGGAAGGAAACCAGAGGACCTGGGGAAAACCCTGCAGGTACAGAGAGAACATGCAAACTCCACATAGACAGCGCGGGATATCAGAATTGGACCTAGATCACAGCAGCATCTCTACTAGCTGCACTGCTGTGCTGATTTGCAGCCGTCCTGCAAAAGATAATTAAAAAACTGCTTTTTAGTTATAATAAATATAACTAAAAAGTGTTCTTTTAGTTTTTAGTCAACTAAAAGGTATACCTTTAAGTGAAATAAAAGTATACTAAAAGAGTTTATCTGCAGTTTCTCAGCTAGTTTGCTGTGGGATCATTCTGTGCAGGAAGTACTTGTGGCGACTCTGATCTGTAAAAGTACTTGGTTTGACCTTAAATTTCAAAAGACACATCTTCATTTATATTTCCTAAATCCACTGCCATCTGATGCAGTTTAGCTATCTCTAATTTCTTGTGTAATGTAATATTAGAGGACTTCAATGAAGCTTCACTCTGAGTCTGCTTTTGCCACACTTCTCTGAAAGAAAAGCTTGTGGCCCAGTGAACCAAATGCCGCTGCCCTGTACAGAAATCCAATCCTTTGGGTCTCAGACAAGTCTGCATTCCTCCAGACCACTACAATTTATTTCTGTTCAGGCTACTTCAGAAGATACTATTATCACCATCCTATACGCAACCCAATCTCTGCTTTGGAATTAACCAGCTAAGTTTAATTACTGTAAGGAACAAGTAGGAAAGGCCCAGAACATCATAAGCTTATATGCAACAACAGACGTACATAACCGACTAATGCAAAACGCCTGCCAGCATCGCAAACGTTTCCAGTCTCTACATAAACAGTCAGTCACTTGCTGTTCCATTTCATCCTTCGTTCCTGCACTTGTTTGTTTTCATGCAGAGGCTCAAGTGAGCCTGCACAGCCAACTGAAATCTGCAAAGACTAGACCAAGATGTTTATTAGTTGCTGAATATTTCTCCCACTGCCCTCATCTCTGCGTTGAATGATGTCCAAAATGTTTCGGACATCTGTGACAAATTAATATCTCTTTGGAAACTAAAAGCAAAGCTGTTTCATGAAAGATAAACATGCCGTACCCAGGTTTCCAGAGCTTTAGTTTCGCACAAATATTACCTTAGCCATGGAATGTGTTGCATTAGTCCCATTCCCCTCTTAATAAACACACCGTCCACTTTAGTTTAGTTTAGTTTAGAGAAACAGGCCCTTCGGCCCACCGAGTTTGCACAGACCAGCGATCCCCGCATATTAACGCTACCCTACACACACCAGGGACAATTCTTTACCTTTATACCGAGCCAATTAACCTACAAACCTGTACGTCTTTGGAGTGTGTGAGGAAATCGAAGATCTCGGAGAAAACTAACGTGGAGAACGTACAAACTCTGTACAGTCAGCACCTGCTGTCAGGATTGAACCCGGGTCTCTGGCGCTGTAAGGCAGCGACTCTACCGCTGCGCCACCGTGCCACCCTTGTTTACAGTGCTTTTTGCACTTTGAAACAGTCATGGATTTAACAAAAGAAACATAGAAACATAGAAAAACAGGTGCAAGAGGAGGCCATTCGGCCCTTTGAGCCGTTCAATATGATCATGGTTGATCAGCCAAAATCAGTACCCCGTTTCTGCTTTTTCAATGCATTTTTTAAATCAAAATGAAACAATGGAAGGCATTTTTTATATCTATTTAAATCTGATATATTAATTGATTCAAAATGTTATCTAAAATAACTAAAACAAAAACTGTGGATGTTGACATTTTTTAAAGGATCAGTCTATTTGTAGGAAGCGAAACTGTTTATGGTTCAGGTTGGAGACCCTTCATCAGAAATATAGATAGAAGAAGTTCGTAAAGCTACAGGGAGAGTTGGAGAAGAGGGGATCTTCTGAAGAGGCAAAACCAGGGAGACAATGGGGATGCACTGGAAGCAATGTTCTCTGGTCAACAAATGGGGATGCACTGCAAACAATGTTCTCTGGTCAACAAATGGGGATGCACTGCAGGCAACGTTCTCTGGTCAACAAGTGAATGGGTACAGTTAGAGGGTGAGATCTTGGAAAAAATAACATAAACAAAAGAAATGTGAAGGAAGGAACTGCAGATGCTGGTTTACACCAAAGATAGACACAAAATGATGGAGTAACTCAACGGGTCAGGTAGCATCTCTGGAGAAAAAGGAATAGGTGAGATTTTGAGTCAAGTCCGAAGAAGGGTTAAAGGCCGGAGATGAAAAGACAGTAGGTCTGAGACAAAAGGATTGAAGAGTTGTGAATTGTGATGCTAGAGGAAGGAATGTAGGTGGAAGGGGAGGGTGAGGGGAGGGAAACTCTGATCTGCCTGCACAAAATCCATATGACTCCATTCCCTGCACATCCGTGTGCCTATCCAAAAGTCTCTTAAATTGCACTAATGTATCTGCTCTAGTTGTTCAACAAATAGCCTTCATTTTATCCCCATGGTTAATGACACTGTTGCTACTGGAAATGAATTCTCCTTACATCCTCAAAAAAAAACGTATTTTTGTTGAACACCGCCTACAAACCTCCCCGTAAACATCTTTATCCTCAGGACAACTCAGGTTGTGCAGCGGTAGAGTTGCTGCCTCACAGAGCCAGAGACCCGGGTGCTGTCTGTACAAACAAGTACCCATAGTCAGGAACCAACCGCAAACTTATGTTTTTTTTCCGGGAGGTCAGGTTTCCTCCCACATTCCAAAGTCGTACAGGTTTGTAGGTTAAATGACAGTAAATTAGCCCGTGCGTGTGTAAGATAGTGTTAGTGTGTGGACATTGTTGGTCGACGCGGACTCGGTGGGGCAAGGGGCTTGTTTCCGCGATGTATCTCTAAACTAAACTAAACTTTTTTCCCTGAACTTTAATCTCTCCACATAACTGGGCGCCATGGTGGCGCAGTGGTAGCGTTGCTGCCTTGCAGCGCTTGCTGCGCTTGCAGCGCCGGAGATCCGGGTTCGATCCCGACTCCATGCTGTCTGTATGGAGTTTGTACGTTCTCCCCGTGACTGTGTGGGTTTTCTCCGAGATCTTCGGTTTCCCCCATACTCCAAAGATGTGCAGGTTTGTAGGTTAATTGACAAAATGTAAATTGTCCCAAGTGTGCGTAGGATAGTGTTAATGTGCGGGGATCGCTGGTCAGCGCGGACCCGGTGGGCCGAAGGGTCTGTTTCCGCGCTGTTTCTCTCAACTGAACTAAACTGAAATCTTGCATTCCATAGATGTAATCTTGTCCAAAGTCTTCCAAAGATGCGCTACCCAGATTCGGATACAGCGTTCCTTTGCTCCAATTCCCTTTCTTGCCTGGTGGCTCCAAGCCTCTCGTGTGCCATTATGCTTTGGATTTTATCCCAATCATTCCTTTATGCTTCAACGGCAATCAGCTTTCATTCTTTCTTAATCATATCTTTAAAAATGCTTTTGCTCCTCCAACTGATTGGACGATTCTAACCATTGATGATATGAAGTCGCTCAAAATATCATCTCTGCACCAACTTCAAAGAGTAATTTTTTAAACCGTACACTGATCAAAGGAGTCCACACTTTCTGTGTATTCACCAAACAGCACTATTAAATTGAGATTACAATTTTATAGGATGGTTGAGTCAGATTTTCTTGTGTTGTTGCTTTCACTGCTTATGTCACCCATTTCTGGAGATGCTTTTACTACTTATAGTTTAAAGGAGATGTGGAGGGCAGGTTGTTTTTCACAGAGGATGACGAGTGGCTGGGACACACTGCCGGGGACAGTAGTTGAAGCCGGTATGTCTGTGGCATTTTAGAGGCTTTTGGATAGACATGTGGATACGCGGGCAACAGAGGGACATGGGTGATGTGGCATCAGGTTCGGCACAGACATTGCAGGTCGACGGACCTGTACAGTTCTGTTCTACATTCTATAAATATGCACTATAAAATTCAATTTCTCGGCTGCTTTTAAGGAGGATTTTCCAGTGGTCTGAAAATGAACATTTGGGAATCAGCTGCTGAGTGAGTATAAATCATGTGCTGGTTACATGCAAAAGCTTGGTACAACTTCAAAGCTCTCAGCATTGCTACATATCTTCCAGTCACTGTGTCTGCAAATTGCTATAAAATACACCTCAGTGACCAATAAATATCTACTCTGTTGGGCAGTCTTGTTGATTTTGCATCAGGAATTATGATTGTAATTTCCACATTATGGAATCTAATGCTCATCTCAGCTGCAGAAGGTTGTGTCGATGAGCAGGCTAGGAATCTATCGGGTAGTCTAGGACTTATTACTTGGAGGGCCAGTGGATGAGGGGGGGATCCTATAGAAGTGTAATAAATTATGAGGAATACATCAGCCAGAGTAGAAGAATTGAGAACCAGAGGACATAGGTTTGAGGTGAGGTAGGAAAGGTTTCTCAGGAACTTGAGGGGTGACTTGTTCACACAAAGAGTGGTGGGTGTATGGAGCAAGCCGCCGGAGGAGGCAGTTGAGGCAGGGACTATCACAATTAAAGGACTGGACAAGCTAGATGCAGGAAAAATGTTCCCAATGTTGGGCGAGTCCAGAACCAGGGGCCACTGTCTTAGAATAAAGGCGAGGCCATTTAAGACTGAGGTGAGAAAAACATTTTTCACCCAGAGAGTTGTGAATTTGTGGAATTCCCTGCCACAGAGGGCAGTGGAGGCCAAGTCACTGGATGGATTTAAGAGAGAGTTAGATAGAGCTCTAGGATGTAACTAGTAGCGTGGATAAGGGAGAACCAGTGGATGTGGTATATCTGGACTTCCAGAAGGCTTTCGACAAGGTCCCACATAAGAGATTAGTATACAAACTTAAAGCATACGGTATTAGGGGTTCAGTATTGATGTGGATAGAGAACTGGCTGGCAAACAGGAAGCAAAGAGTAGGAGTAAACGGGTCCTTTTCACAATGGCAGGCAGTAACTAGTGGGGTACCGCAGGGCTCAGTGCTGGGACCCCAGCTATTTACAATATATATTAATGATCTGGATGAGGGAATTGAAGGCAATATCTCCAAGTTTGCGGATGACACTAAGCTGGGGGGCAGTGTTCGCTGTGAGGAGGATGCTAGGAGACTGCAAGGTGACTTGGATAGGCTGGGTGAGTGGGCAAATGTTTGGCAGATGCAGTATAATGTGGATAAATGTGAGGTTATCCACTTTGGTGGCAAAAACAGGAAAGCAGACTATTATTTAAATGGTGGCCGATTAGGAAAAGGGGAGATGCAGCGAGACCTGGGTGTCATGGTACACCAGTCATTGAAAGTAGGCATGCAGGTGCAGCAGGCAGTGAAAAAAGCGAATGGTATTTAGCTTTCATAGCAAAAGGATTTGAGTACAGGAGCAGGGAGGTTCTACTTCAGTTGTACAGGGTCTTGGTGAGACCACACCTGGAGTTTGCGTACAGTTTTGGTCTCCAAATCTGAGGAAGGACATTATTGCCATAGAGGGAGTGCAGAGAAGGTTCACCAGACTGATTCCTGGGATGTCCTGTCTTATGAAGAAAGACTGGATAGACTCGGTTTATACTCTCTGGAATTTAGGAGATTGAGAGGGGATCTTATAGAAACGTACAAAATTCATAAGGGGTTGGACAGGCTAGATGCAGGAAGATTGTTCCCGATGTTGGGGAAGTCCAGGACAAGGGGTCACAGCTTAAGGATAAGGGGGAAATCCTTTAAGACCGAGATGAGAAAGACTTTTTTCACACAGAGAGTGGTGAGTCTCTGGAACTCTCTGCCACAGAGGGTAGTTGAGGCCAGTTCATTGGCTATATTTAAGAGTGAGTTGGATGTGGCCCTTGTGGCTAAGGGGATCAGAGGGTATGGAGAGAAGGCAGGTACGGGATACTGAGTTGGATGATCAGCCATGATCATATTGAATGGCGGTGCAGGCTCGAAGGGCTGAATGGCCTACTCCTGCACCTAATTTCTATGTTTCTATGTCTATGTTTCTAGGTGCTAGTGGAATCAAGGGATATGGGGATAAGGCACGGATGGGTTATTGATTGGGGACGATCAGCCATGATTACAATGAATGGCGGTGCTGGCTTGAAGGGCCGAATGGCCTCCTCCTGCATCTATTTTCTATGTTTCTATGTTTCTATGTTTAAGAAGCATTTAGACAGGTACATGGACAGGATGCAGGCAGACAGTGTAGATATTGGCCAGTGTGGGCAAGTTAGGCCAAAGGGCCTGTTTCCACACTGTATGACTCTGACACTATGATTGTTAATTTAAATCATGTAATAAGAATTGCACCGAGTATATGTGGGCTGGTGGAGAGTCAGTGGTGTTAATGAGTGTGTAAGAGAAAATAGGCCACAGGGAAATAAGAGGGGCATGAGATTGATGAGGTTCTGAGGGCCAGCATATTCTCAATAGGCTGAATGGTGTGTTTCTATGGCGGAAGGAAAGATATTGACTGTTTAATTGCATGATTGAAAGAGACAGCATGGAAACAGGCCCTTCAGCCCACCAAGTCCACACCGACCATTAATCACTCGCTCACATTTATCCCACTTTCACATCCTCTCCCTGCGCATCAGGGGCAATCTACAGAGGACCAACTAACCCACATACACGCACGTCTTTGGGATGTGGGAGGAAACTGGAATACCTGTAGGAAAGCCATGTGGTCACAGCGAGAACATGCAAACTCCACACAGACTGCAGCTGAGGTGAAGATTGAATCAGGGTCACTGGCATTGCGAGGTATCACCCCTACTAGCTGCAGCACTGTGCCACCCTAAATCATCTATATTTTCCTTCTTTTCTTCCCTACTTTGGTCGTGGAGGAGAGGTCCAGGATGGTCTGCTGGGTTCGTCCACCAAGAACGCGTCGAATACCCCCTGTATAACTTTGTCTTTACTGAAAATAGACACAAAGCTTCGTGTCAAATAACCGTCATGGCTTGTGTTGGCCTATTGCCTGCTAGAATTTGTCCTGCCCCTCCTCTCTTCCAGCTTTCATCCCCCCCCCCCTCCCCCCCCCAAACCAACAATTAGCCCAAAGAATGGTCGTTCCAACTCGAAACATCACCAATCCATGTTCTCCAGAGAGGCTGCCTGGCCCGCTGAGTTACTCTGGCACTGTGTGTAATCATCATCAGTCGTTCATGTTTCTAAATAAGAGTTGGTCTTGGCATCATGTTCAGCACAGACATTGTGGGCTGAAGGGCCTGCACCTGTGCTGGGTTGTTCTATCTTCTATGAAATGCTGAGCTTGGAAAGAGAGTGAAGGACTTTCAATAATAACTTCCAAAAGTGAATTGAGTGGAATGAGTTTTCAGGGCTTTAAAGGAAGAACAGGGACATGGGTTACTTGGACTGATCTTTGAAGGGCGGCAGAGACATAAAGAGCCAAATGGCCTCTTCCTGGACTCCATTTTTCTGCCTCAATGTCTCCAAAGGAGGAGAAATCAGAAAATGAGATTAACAACAGGAACAGCATGGCCCAATGGTGTTTATTGCATTTTACAATGAAGGGAATTGTGACCATCAGAACCATGAGACCACCTCTGCCCTCAACAGCCCCCGTCCCAATGGCCTTACTAGTTGCCACACTGTGCTGCAGGTATCAACTGAAACGAGCGCGGTGAAGATTTCCGTGGACGTTGCCAGGACTCGAGGGTATCAGTTGTTGGGAGAGGCTAGGACTTTATTCCTTGGAGAGCAGGAGGATGAGGGGTGATCTTATAGAAGTGCATAAAAACACTGTGACGCAATGAGTAGAGGCATTGCCTCACAGCCCCAGTGTACTGGGTTCAATCCTGACATTAAAGGGCCTGTCCCACTTAAGCGACCTTTACAGGCGACCAGAAAGACACTACGACTCTTCGGAGACCTCTCACGGCCAGGCTGTATGGTCATGAGAGGTCTCTTATGGTCGTGAGAGGTCACCCGCGACATGTCGCCAGGTGTCGCCTGTGTCGTCGTGAGAGGTCTCCTATTGTCTTATAGAATTTTTCGAGGATGTAACTAGTAGAGTGGATAAGGGCGAACCAGTGGATGTCTTATATCTGGACTTTCAGAAGGCTTTCGACAGGGTCCCACATAAGAGATTAGTATGCAAACTTAAAGCACATGGTATTGGGGGTTCAGTATTGATGTGGATAGAGAACTGGCTGGCAGACAGGAAGCAAAGAGTAGGAGTAAACGGGTCCTCTTCAGAATGGTAGGCAGTGACTAGTGTGGAACCACAAGGCTCGGTGCTGGGACCCCAGCTATTTACAGTATATATTAATGATTTGGACGAGGGAATTGAATGCAACATCTCCAAGTTTGCGGATGACATGAAGGTGGGGGGCAGTGTTAGCTGTGAGGAGGATGCTAGGAGGCTGCAAGGTGAGTTGAGTAGGTTGGTTGAGTGGGCAAATGCATGGCAGATGCAGTATAATGTGGATAAATGTGAGGTTATCCACTTTGGTGGCAAAAACAGAAAAGTAGACTATTATCTGAATGGTGGCCGATTAGGAAAATGGGAGATGCAACGAGACCTGGGTATCATGGTACACCAGTCATTGAAAGTAAGCATGCAGGTGCAGCAGGCAGTGAAGAAAGCGAATGGTATGTTAGCATTCACAGCAAAAGGATTTGAGTATAGGAGCAGGGAGGTTCTACTGCAGTTGTACAGGGTCTTGGTGAGACCACACCTGGAGTATTGTGTATAGTTTTTGGTCTCCTAATCTGGGGAAGGACATTCTTGCCATAGAGGGAGTACAGAGAATGTTCACCAGACTAATTCCTGGGATGTCAGGACTTTCATATGAAGAAAGATTGGATAGACTCGGCTTGTACTCGCTAGAATTTAGAAGATTAAGGGGGATCTTATAGAAACGTGCAAAATTCTTTAGAGGTTGGACAGGCTAGATGCAGGAAGATTGTTCCTGATGTTGGGGAAGACCAGAACAAGGGGTCACAGTTTGATAAGGGGGAAGTCTTTCAGGACCGAGATGAGAAAAACGTTTTTCACACAGAGAGTGGTGAATCTCTGGAATTCTCTGCCACAGAAGGTAGTTGAGGCCAGTTCATTGGCTATATTTAAGAGGGATTTAGATGTGGCCCTTGTGGCTAAAGGGATCAGGGGGTATGGAGAGAAGGCAGGTATCAGCCATGATCACATTGAATGGTAGTGCTGGCTCGAAGGGCCGAATGGCCTACTCCTGCAGCTATTTTTTATGTTTCTATGATCGTGAGCGGTCTCCAAAGAGTCGAAGCATCTTTCTGGTCGCTGCGCCTGTAAAGGTTGCGCAAGTGGGACTGGCTCTTAACTCTTTGCAATTTGCATGTTCTCCCTGTAACTGTGTGTTTGTCCCTGCGTGCTCCCTCCTACATCCCAGAGACAAGCAAGTTGATCGATTAATTAGCCACTGCCAGTTGCTGTCAGTATGTAGGTGAGTGGTAGAAGATGACTGGAACATGGAAAGAATAAAATGGGAATTAGAATAGGATTAGGTGTGTTAATCATGGCTAAATTGGACCAGCTAGGACTTCAAATGGGGTTAAATTTCAGGGTTGCTGGGAGATTTGGACAAATTGGAATTGCTCTCTGCAGAGCTGGGACAGGCTGCGAGAGGTGCCAGAGTGTCTGGAGCTTGGATACAATTTGCAAGCAAAGAATGGGAAGCCTTGCAAACCCTGTCAATCTGGTGCAAAAAGCATAGCATGGATTGGATGGCTGCAAACCAGACATACACCTTGTAAATAGTTGTAAATAATGTTGTAGAGTCTGACTTTGTTCAGTGTTGATTGGATGAGGTGTTTTCTGTTAATCAGGGTAAATGTTTTCAAATTGATCCAAATCTCGAAGTTTGTTGTGAATATAATGTATTGAACAGTTGTATCATTGGGTTAGGGAAATGCCTATTATGTATGGGGTTAATTGATATCTGTAATTGGGTGATTAAGAGACCACCTCCATGTGGTTCGGCCCCTCGAGGTCCCGGGACATATAAAAGTCCATGGTCACGAGACTCAGGGTAGATCTTCTGGAAGAGCGCTCAGGACGGCGTACCCTTCTGGACTGCCTCTGTCTGAGCGAGGCCAAGAGGGCTTGAACAGGCAGACGCAAGGATCGAACCCGCGGTGGGATAGGTACAGTGTGTGATCCATGACGCGCTTTTGGTAAAATAACATGTAGTTGATTCAAGTGCTTGATTCAGTGTTTTTACTGAAATAGACTGGGGGGAAGCTTAGAAACGAGCAATTGTCAGGTGGGCACCACGATGGCGCAGTGGTAGAGTTGCTGTCTTACAGCGGCAGAGGTCCAGGTTCAATCCTGACGACGCGCGCTATCTGTGCGGAGTTGGTACGCTCTCCCTGCAACCGCGTAGGTTTTCTCCGGGTGCTCCGGTTTCCTCCACACTCTAAAGATACCCAGGCTTGTCGGTTAATTTGCTTTGGTAAAAATGGTAAATTTGCCCTATTGTGCAGTGTAGTGCTAGTGTACGGGGATCGCTGGTCGGCACGGACTCGGTGGGTCGAAGGGCCGGTTTCCTCACGTTATCTCTAAACTAAACTAAACTACACTGATTGTCGGCATGTATTCTGTGAACCAATGAGCCAGTTACCATGCTGATTGAACCTAAGAGTCTGATTCACCGTGACCTTGATCATGCAGGAAAATAATGATGTCTTGGCATTTGCAGCTAATTGGTGGTATTTAAAGATCACTCTTGTTAAATTGGCAGAAATATATCGATGGTTTTGTGCTCATTAAAGGCTTGACAACCAGCGGAAAGCTGCGTAGCGCTACAAGGTACATATAAGGTAAGACATATCATTGCAGTCGAGGCTAAAAATGGTATCAGGCAGTTTCACCTCTTGGCATAGATTTAACAATCTAGAATGAACGTAGCAAGTGAGGGCACATTTGTTGCAATAGGAGAAGCTGGCCTTGGAAGAGGAGAACAACAGGAGAGATAATACACGCAGCACAAACAATTTTAGGCAGCAATCATTCCATAACAGCAATGCACCCCTACAGAACAAGAATACATGGCTCTTGCCAAATGCTTATGTCAGCTATTGTGCAGTTGGTAAGGCTTTTGCTTGGGATCAGAAGATCGTGGGTTAAGCTGCATCCCAGGTACCCAACACAAGGTCAATTGATTAATATCACGTACCAGTAGAAGTCAAAATGTATCGCCGCCTGCTTGTATAACACAGTAGAGGCTCTTCATTTCTGGAATTTGAAATCAATATAATTGAACTTTGAAAGGAGAGTACAATACGGACGTTTGATGCCAGCAGCCAGGCTCGTGTTTCTACTCCTCATGGACACATCCGCGGTTGTGAATGCAGCTATCCCAATGACATGCACTGGTTGCCAGCTGCAGTGGGATGTTCTGAATTTGTGGAAGTTCATTCATCTCCAGGGACAGTGGGAAGTGCACCATGTGCGATCATTGGCATTAAACATCTCTCAACGTTTATTCGATTGGGGCCTTCCTGGGATTTAGTGCAGTTTAGTTTAGTGTGGTTTAGTTTAGTTTAGTTTATATTAGTTCACTAGACTGTGGAACCCGTTGGGTCCCAGCTTCACATGGGAGGGCTGGTCCCCCAACACAATATTCCACCTCTCCACCACTTTCCAATGCGCACGCACACACACACACACACACACACACACACACACACACACACACACACACACACACACACACACACACACACACACACACACACACACCCCATACACACACACACACACACACACACACACACACACACACACACACACACACACACACACACACTCACACTCACACACCCCCATACACACATACACACACACACTTTCACACACACACACACACACACACACACTCACACACACACTCACACACACACATACACTTTCACACACACACACACACACACACACACACACACACACACACACACACACACACACACACACACACACACACTCACACACACACACACACATACACACACACACATACACACACATACACACATACACACACACTTACACTCACACGCACTGACTCACATACCATATATATGACAGTAAACCTTTTTACAGTTTTTGTCAATCGCTTTGACACTAGTTTCAGAACCTTGATGTCATTTTCCACAACTCTAGATACAAAACTCACAACGGTCACCACTTGTATCACAGGCTGTCCAACGTTCAAAACATTGCATTGTGTATTCATATCTTTAAAGAAAGCTTGCACTCACAGAATCATTGGTTCAAACAACTCATTTATCATGAAATACCATAGGGACATTTCTTTAGATCACCCACACACAACATACACATAGTTTCACTGTTTAATTGTTTGTACAACCATTAAATATTGTAGTACAAAATATGTGATGCATGTTTCATCCTGTGCTACATGTAATGTCACTGTAAAAGGATTAGTAGAGAGAATACCACAGACACAGTGGAATCATTGAACAAAGCTGAAATTTATTGATGAATACAAACTCAATGGCAACATAGGTTGAATGAAAGCAACAATTACTGTAACAAAACAAAAAAAAAGTCCTGCAAAACAAACTGTCGTGTTCCTCACCTGGCTTCTGTACAGTAAGAAAAAAAAGCAAAGCAAAGGATCAACGATCACTCGTCATCCCCATCAACCCTGTCTTGTGGATTGGGCCACAGGTTCTCATCCACATCCGCATAGATGTTTTCGTTTCCCAAACATCTTGGAAACTACCTTTGCGCATGGCGAATCCAGGCCCGACACTGGTCTGCTGTAATGTTATCGCAGGCATTGTCCATGGCCTGAAGAAGGGTCACTTGTTGATGCGGATGCCGATCATACACTTTCCACCTCCATGTGGAGAAAAAATCCTCAATGGGGTTAAGGAAAGGGGAGTATGGGGGCAAGTACACAGTGAGGGACTGTGGATGGGCCTGAAACCATGCCTGCACCAGATGAGCATGGTGGAACCTGACGTTGTCCCACACAATGACATAAATTGCACCAACAGCTCTACAGACTAGAGTTAGCTCATCAAGAAATGCAACAAGGAGCTCTGCATTGTATGCGCCAATCAGAGATCTACGCCCTACCACACCATCTTCTGATATCGCCGCACACATACTGATGTTGGCCCCACGTCGTGCAGGTACTTGTATGGTTGCCTGCTGGCCAATTAAATTTCGCCCTCTCCTCCTTGTCTTGGCCAGGTTGAAGCCTGCCTCATCCACAAAAACAAATTTGTGATGATTTTCATCCGCATCCAGGGCCATCACCCTCTATGTACAAAAAGACATGTTGGAAAGAGAATTACTGTACAGTATTGATTACAGTACAATGACGGGGATTTTTTCACAAACAGGCATCATGAAACTGAACATACCTGAACATACTCAATCCTCAGTCTGTCTGCATTTCTTTCAAAAGGCACACGGTACAACTGTTTGAGGGACACCTGGTGCCTTTTCAGAACACGTGCAATGGTCGGCAAACTTATGGCTTCCACATTCCAGAAGAGATCTTCATCGTCCAGGATGTTCTGTCTGATTTCTCAAAGCCGAATGTCATTTCTGGCACGGACCATGTTGACCACAGACCGTTCCTGTTCCTCAGTGAGGAGTCTGCCTCTGCCTCCACTATTGGGTCTAGTCTCAATTCTGTAGGGAATATGACAGGAAGAACATGTCATCATACTGTGGAACACATTTTCATAGTCACATTACCTACTCTGTGCTGCACATTGGCATGCAGTGTACAATCATTGGACAATGACAGTAAGAGTAGTCTACAGTACTGCAATGTTTACTGTAGTGCATGCTGAAGACTTACCAGTTCTCATTGCGGAAAGTTCTAATGACTGAGGCCACGGTTGATCTTCTAAGGTTTAGTTGTATCATTCTCGCTGCCTCAACCATTGTCATGCCATGATTGATGACATGATCTACAACCAATGCTCTAATCTCATTGGAGACTCTTTGCCGTTGCTGTCTTGATCCTTGTCCTCGACCCCGTTCCCCCACACCTCGCAAACAGGGCCCATGGCCACCTCTCAAACGGGGCCCATGGCCACCTCTCAAAAGGGGTGCTTGTCCCCTGCCATTCCTTTGACCACGTCTTCCTCCTCTTCCTCCTCTTCCTTCTCCTACTTGACCTCTGGTGCCCACCTGCCTGCTCCATGTTGTATCGCTACAGATGTTGTTGTGGATGCCACTTACACCCATACCACAAGGTCAGATCAATCATCAGTAACGAATTGGTGTCACAGGTGGTGTCAATCATTGTCGTCATCCTGAAACTTTCATGATCTGAACATGCTCATCCTCAGTTTCCATACGACTATGCTTTAAGAGTAATGCAACAGTTACTTGTCATTTTGAACAGTTGTATCAATTGATAGTTAGATTATCGTAATGAAATGAATAGACAGTCATCTCAAATGTAATGTGTGAATTGAATTTTGAAATGGTTATACTTTGATGTTAAGTTGTGTCATTTTGAACAGGTGATTATAGTTCAATGGACAAATGATCTTTGGTTTATGTGAATTGTATCCAAGAAATTGGAAAAAGTGTTAGAGTTTTGATAAAAGTGCATTTTGATCATTGGTTGTGAGTTTTGTATCTAGAGTTGTGAAAAATGACATCAAGGTTCTGAAACTAGTGTCAGAGCGATTGACAAAAACTGTACATTTATTCACACGGCTATTCTGTGGGGCGTCCACAGTCAGCGGCACTTCCGCAATCAGCGTGATCTCTGCACTCACCAGCGGCACTTCCGCAATCAGCACGACCTGTCCACTAAGCGGAAGTCATGAAATGAGCGGGATTTTGGGACTAAACACAGTCAGACCTAATAAAGCATTTATCCCTTCCAAACACAGTCGGACCTAATAAAGCATTGCAGATTCAAGCACAGGCAGGGCAGCAGGCCAAACAACTCATGCCATTATCATTTCATTTTGTTTCATTTCCAATTAAGCATTGCACTTTCAAGCACAGGCAGGGCAGCAGGCCAAACAAGTCATGGCATTGTCAAATGGCTAACAAATCATTTATTGCACATAAATTGCAGACTCACAGTTCTGTTGAATCACAGCTTAGAATGACGGTCGTGGCCTCTCCCTTGCAATCTTGCAGAGTGACTGACTCACGTCCAGGCATCTGGGGTTTTATAACACCTGGAGAAAACCCAGGTGGGCACAGGGAGAACGTACAAACTCCCGTACAGACAGTGCCCATAGTCAGGATCAAACCTGGGTCTCTGATGCTGTAAAGCAGCAACTCTACCGCTGCGCCACCATAACGCCAGATTGAAAGAAAGAACACATAGGTTGACCTCAAACATAGTTGTTAATCTCTACATTGCAGATTAATGACATTGAAATCAATTAAAACAAATTGTAATTAATTTAAATAAATCATCCCTATTCCTCCGTATATCTCTCTTTTTGACATCAAATTACATTTTGTAGCGTAACATTTTTATGTTCTATGTGATCTAATTTCACTCGCTGCCTTTCATCTTATATCTGTGCCCTCGTGTTCTGGACCTTTATCTTGCAGGGGTCTAACTACTTTGTCTCATTCCTTCATAATGTTAAGTAAGACCACATTGATGTGTAATGAAAGAAGACCCAGTTTATGAATCTTGTTTGTTTAAATTCAAATTTTAATTCTTATCACCTACTCAATTGCTCAATATGATGTCCAAAACGAACAATCGGGCTGCACTGCCATATTTTGATGATGAACCGTGTTATTCAAACGTTTGGCTCCGGAGAGTCCACGAGTGGAGAACAAAGAAAAAGTCAGTCAAAGCGCAATGCGAATGTCATGTTGGTAGTGTGTGTGAGAGAGAGGGTGAGAGAGGGAGATAGAAAGAGAGAGAGACAGAGTAAGGTAGAGTTGCTGCCTTACAGTGCTTGCAGCGCTGGAGAACCGAGTTCAATTCCGACTGCGGGTGCTGTCTGTACAGAGTTTGTACCTTCTCCCCATGACCTGCATCGGTTTTCTCCAAGATCTTCATTTTCCTCCCACAATCCAAAGACGTAGAGGTTTGTTGATTTGACTTGGTATAATTGCAGTTTGTCCCTAGTGTGTGTAGGGTAGTTAATGTGCAGGGATCACTGGTTGGGGTGGGCTCGGTAGATCGAAAGCCTGTTTCCACGCTGTGTCTCTAAACTAAACTAAAAAGATGTGTAGGAATAAGTGCAGATGCTGATTTACACCGAAGATAGACACAAAATGCTGGAGAAAAGGAATAGGTGGTGTTTCAGGTTAAGACCCTTGAGCTAGAGAACGTATTTGGTGATGCCCTGAAGCAGAGTTGGACAAGAATTGAGGTTCAATGGGACATTAAGAGTTGGGTTTGGTCATCAAATAGGAGAGCTCATGGTCTACCAGTGGGCAAAGTGTGGTGGAGCTCCAGACTGTGATCGGGATGTATGGGTGGACTGCAGTCGGCTGGACCTGAAATGGATGGCAGATAGAGAGGATTGGTTCTGGTTGTTCTGGGATGAGGAGGTTGGAGAAGGTCAACCTAGAGATTGGGAGGGAGGGGTATTGGGAGTTTGGGATAGAGGTTGGTGGAGGAAAGGATGGGAGAGTGTTCTCCTAGTAATTAAAGGTTGGTGATCTGGGTAATTTGCATAACTGGTGCACAGAGAAGTTTGTGGGATGGGGCTGTCTAAGGGCAGGGGTGGTATCGCAACTGAGCTGAGGGATAGGGATGTAATTATTTGGCACAAAAAGCGAAGGCAATTTACTTGAGGACCTAGTTCTTGTCTCAACACAAGACCATGGCTGAGACTGCTCTGACAGTACACCCACTGATAATAGAATGCAAACTTCCTGTCTGCCGTAACTTCATAAACTTCAGGGAATTCTGAAATATTACAAGAACATTTTCTCATTGGAGTTAACAATTCACTATAAATATGCACAAGCAAATGTACTGTTTTGGGCAACATTGCCGATATTGGTCACATATGTTTTTTTTAGCTTGGTTTAGTTTAGTTTACAGATACAGCATGAAACAGGCCCTTCAGCCTCCCTAGTCCATGCTGACCATTGATTACACATTCACACAAGTTCTATGCTATCCCACTTTCGTATCCACTGCCTACATACTACGGGTAATTTTACAGAGGAAATTTAACCTACAAACCCGCACGTGTTTGGGATGTGGGAGGAAGCTGGAGTGCCCGAGGAAACCTCCATGCTCACATGGAGAACGTGCAAACTCCACATGGACAGCACCCAAGGTCAGAATCAAACCCGAGTCTCTAGCACTGTGAGGCAGCAGCTCTACCAGCAGCTGTGCCTTTGTGCTGCCCTCAACTTCATAAGGTCATAAGTGATAGGAGCAGAATTAGGCCATTTGGCCCACCAAGTCACCTCTGCCATTCAATCATGGCTGATCTATTACTACTGCCTAACCCCATTTTCCTGCCTTCACCCCGTAACCTCTGACACCCATCTTGTGAAAAGAATCAATCCAAGCACTGAAATGGTTAACGTGACATTTCCACTGCCCTTTCATTTGGAAGCATGCCGTGCATCTGTGATCTTCACTTACCAGACGGATTGCTTCACTTGAAATGGTGTCTGATGTAAGCCTACCCTTCACTTGAACTTCAAAGGGGAATTTGTGCTCTTTAGCTTTCATGAGAACATGACGTTAGGGGAACTATAATTCCAGAGGACCAAGTGTACAATCGTTGCTTCCAGCCAGCCAAAGTCTGCTCACTGTTTACAGCCATACCAACGCTTAAAATGTGGATTTCAAACATGTTGGACACTGCACATCTTGAGGAAATGCGATTCCTCCTAATAGATAAATCAGACCAATTTTTAACGAGTTGGTCTCCATTTGTCGATTTTTTGGAAGCATATGGTGCAACAAAACCTTAGAAGCTGGCTGTTTCAGGATTGGGTGAGGGATGGTCAAGAATATAGATAACGATGTCCTTAATCTCTTACTTTCTACTCTTCTTCTCTTTCTTTTATTCTTTTTCATTCTCAACTTTCTTCTTTCACACGCTCTACATATTACATGTTTCTCTATCTTTCATTATATATTCTCTCTTTTTCTTTTTCATTATTAAAAAAATAAATAAAAATAAGCAGCTGTACATAAAATGTAATATGTCAATATATATTAGGCACCTTGGTGCCATATTCCTGTACTTACTTCTAATAATGTTTTTTTTTTAAAATTAAAAAGTGTTTGCTCACTGTTACATTCACAATGACGGCCGATTCCAGAAAATGGAATAAGCAAATGGAACCCACCAATCTCCTTCTAACTCATGCACGATGAAGCAAACTCATGGCCTCAGGGAGAACATGCAAACTCCAAAGAGACAGAAACTGAGGTCACGTGCCACACTGAGTCTCTGGAGCTGAGGCAGCAACTCAACTTGCTGTGCAGCTGTGTCTAATTCTACTCACAGAACATTGAACATGACAACGTACAGCAGAAAGACAGGCCCTTCAGCCCACAATATCTGTGCCTAACATAATACCAAGACCAACTCCTATCTGCCTGCAGATGCACCATATCCCTCCATGCCCTGCAAATACGATAGTGGTGCCTATCTTAAACACCACTATCGTAGCTGCGCCCACCACCTCCCCTGCCAGTGTGTTCCAGGCACTCACAACCCTCTGAGTGAAACATTTGCTCCCACATATCTCCTTTACACTTTCACCCTTTCACCTTAAAGCTCTGCTCTTTAGTATTTGACGCTTCCATTCTGGGGAAAAAAGATACTGGTTTTCTATCAATACCTTTCATAATTTTACAGACTTTGAGTGGCACAGTGCCTGAGTTATTAGAGCTGCTGTCTCACACACCCAGGTTCAATCCTGACCTCAGGTGCTGCCTGTGAGGAGTTTGCACGTTCTCCCTGTAACCGCGTTGGTTTTCTCTGGGTGCTTTGGTCTTCCCCCACATCGCAAAGACATGCAGATGTGTGGGTGGATTAGCTTCAGTAAATAGTGTGTCGGGGGTGGGATAGTGGGATAACTTAGACCTGGTGTGAACAGGTGATCGATGGTAAGCATGGACTCGATGGAAGGAAGGGCCTGTTTGCATGCTGTCTCTAAGCTTAACAAGAAAAATAACTATCCTGTCTTCCTTCCCTCAAACTCCTGCGATCCATGGTAAACAATTCAAGTTTGCCCAACCTCTCCCTGCAAAAATACCCCCTAATTCTTGCCATAGAGGGAGTACAGAGAAGGTTCAGCAGACTGATTCCTGGGATGGCAGGACTTCCATATGAAGAGGGACTGGATAGACTCGGCTTGTACTCTCTGGAATTTAGGAGATTGAGGGGGATCTTATAGAGACATACAAAATGCTTAAGGGGTTGGACAGGCTAGATGCAGGAAGATTGTTCCCGATGTTGGGGAAGTCCAGAACAAGGGGTCACAGTTTAAGGATAAGGGGGAAGTCTTTTAGGACCGAGATGAGAAGATAATTTTTCACACAGAGAGTGGTGAGTCTGTGGAATTCTCTGTCACAGAAGGTAGTTGAGGCCAGTTCATTGGCTATATTTAAGAGGGAGTTAGATGTGGCCCTTGTGGCTAAAGGGATCAAGGGGTATGGAGAGAAGGCAGGTACAGGATACTGAGTTGGATGATCAGCCATGATCATATTGAATGGCGGTGCAGGCTCGAAGGGCCGAATGGCCTACTCCTGCACCTATTTTCCATGATTCTATGATTCTAAACCAGGCATCATTCAGGTAAACCTCCTCTGCTCCCTTTCCAAAGCTTCCAAATCCTTCCTTGAATGGTGTGACCAAAACTACATGTAATATTCCAAATGCACCCTAAACAGCATCCTATAAAGTTGCATTGTGCCTTCCTGACTCTTATATTCATTGATCCGACCAAACAAAGCAGGCATACCATATGTCTTTTTTACCACTCTGTCTACGTGTGTTGATACTTTCACTTGCACCCCAAGACCCCTCTGTACATCAACGCTGTTAAGGATCTTGCCAACAAATGTTATTATTCAAACTACTTTGGTGTAAATCTGAATGTCTGAAGCCCAGGGAAATCTTAACAAAGAAAGACATGAAGTGCTGAAGTAATTCAGCTGGTTTGGCAGCATCTCTGAAGAACATGGATAGGTGCTGTTTCATTCAGGACCCTTCTGCAGACTGATCAGGGTGGAGGGAGCGGTTGGTGGTGAAAGCAGGAAGAGAGGTGGGACAGGGCAAGTGATAGGTGGATACAGTGAGGGGAAGATGGTTGGACAAAGGCTAGAGTGAAAAGGCAAAAGGTGTGAGATCAGGATAGAAGTGGAGCAAATTGTGAAGCCATAGGAAGGAATATAGGTAGAAGGGGAGGGGGAAAGGATGGAAATGGCTGTGAGTCGAGGTGAGGGTCCAGAGGTGGTCTATGAGAAATATCCTAGGAATGATTGGGTTAACATATGATGAGCATTTGATGGCACTGGGCCTGTACTCGCTGGAGTTTAGAAAGATAAGGAGGGACCTCATTGTAAATTACTGAATAGTGAAAGGCCTGGATGAGAGGATGTGGAGAGGATGCTTCTACTAGTGTGAGAGTCTAGGACCATAGGTCATAGCCTCAGAATAAAAATCATATCTTTGGAAAGGAGATGAGGAAGAATTTCTTTAGATCAGATGGTGGTGAAACTGTGGAATTAATTGGTGGAGGCCAAGCCAATGGATATTTTTAAGGCAGAGATTTACAGATTCTAGATTAATAAGGGTATCAGTGGTAATGGGGAGAAGGCAGGAGAATGGGGTTGAGAGGTACAGGTAGATCAGTCGCGGTAGACTTGATGGGCTGAATGGCCTAATTCTGCTCCTGTCACTTATGAACTAATGTTAATGGAGCAACAAACAGCCTGTTGGTGCAACTCAACGAGTTGAGCAGCAGTTGTGGGAGGAAGTGACAACTGAATGGTCAAAATGGTGGAAAGGAATGGTCGATGATTCAAGTCGAATCCTTACATCAAGACTGACGTGAAACATGAACAATTCCTTTCTACCCACAGATGCTGCTCGAGCCATTGAGTTGCTGCAGCAGATTGCTTGTTGCTCCACATCCCAGCATCTGCAGAGTCTGTGCACTCCAAGAATTAGTAGAGACACTCTGGGCTTCCTTTTGGCCCAATGCCTGGGGTGCACACAGCTTACAGTTTGAATAACTTAGAGCATCAAATATTGAACCCTATGCAGTCTGAAGAAGGGTTTCGGCCCGAAACGTTGCCTATCTCCTTTGTTCCATAGATACTGCTGCACCCGCTGAGTTTCTCCAGCATTTTGTGTACCTGCAATCAAACAATTTCAAGTTGCTGGCTAGGACTCAAAGTCCTATTATCGAGCCATTTGGATGAAAGGAGGTTCAGGATTTGACCCTCATCCAGGTAGTCCTCTTTCGATTTAGTAAATGCAATCCCATTATCAACACGTATATTGGCATGGTTGGTGGAGTGACTGTCTCAAAGTGTCAGATACTTTAGAATTTAGAGTTTAGACATACAGCACGGAAACAGGCTCTTCAGCCCACCTTCAGACAGCCCCCACAGTCAGGATCGAACCCAGGTCTCTGATGCTGTAAGGCAGAAAGTCTACCACTGCACCACTGTGCCGGCCCCAAACTCTTCATCATATTGTAAAGAATAATCAGCAATAAACCGACCTGGATTTGTTCATCTTTGTGTTAATGTTCCAAATAAGACCATTGCATTTTATATCATCCAACCAGTCCTATTCTCTTTACCCTCAAGGATTTACCTTGATAGAGCTTAGATTAGAGAGAGCTCTTAAAGATAGCGGAGTCAGGGGAGATGGGGAGAAGGCAGGAACGGGGTACTGATTGTGGATGATCACCCATGATCACAGTGAATGGCGGTGCTGGCTCGAAGGGCCGAATGGCCTACTCCTGCACCTATTGCTTAACATCTCCATAATTGCATCAGGGCTGTTTGCAGAAACCACTCACTCTGGTAACGTCTTGCATTCTCAGCACATTCTTGAATGTCAGTATCTCTGGAATTCCCTACTGGGTTTATTAGCTGCGCTGTAATATTTGAAAGTCTCTGTCTCACCTCTCTCAGAGTCATAAAGTTATACCGCACAGAATCAGGCCTTTCAAACCAACTCGCCCATGCTGACAAAAATGCTGCGTCTAAGCTCGTCCCATTTGTACGTTCTCCCCGTGACCTGTGTGGGTTTTCTCCGAGATCTTCGGTTTCCTCCCACACTCCAAACGTGTACAGGTTTGTAGGTCAATAGCCTTGGCGGAAATGTAAAATTGTCCGTAGTGTGTGTAGGGTAGTGTTAATGTGTGGGGATTGCTGGTCAGTGTGGACTCGGTGGGCTGAAGGGCCTGTTTCCACGCTGGACCTCTAAACTAAACTGAACTAAAAAAAATAAGATTTTACTGCTCATCATCAGAATTACATCAATAGCATTTCGGACAAGGCACAAGAATCCTGTAATTATCTCATAGGTTTAGATAAAGTTGATTTATAACTATTAATCTAATATTAATCTGTCCACACCTCTGGCATTGGACAAGTTAATGTTGTAGGTTATGTATAAATTTGGTGTTCTTCCCAAAAAATTCCATTTGAAGTCAATAAATGGAACATTCCTTTATAGAATATTGACTGGCCTTGAGGGGGATACGACATATCCTGAAGTAGATTCATATTGCCCGAGTCGAAGACGAGGGCAATATGGATCTAGTGAGGGCAATATATGTCGTATCCCCGAAAGAGGACAGTCAATATTGTTATTATTACCCATATCAGGAGGAAAATCTGAACATCTCAGCTCGGCGACTTCCACGTAAAATTTAACCAAAATGGACGCGGCAGTCTTCCTGTCTGCCGTTTGAATATTCTAAATTTCCCACGCAGCGTCACGTTGCCAAGTTCCCGCCAGGGGAATATAAGACTATATTCCCCGCTGTTTTAACAGGTAAAGTCCATAGCGTTCGCAAGAAAGGGGAATACAAGAAAATATTCCCCTGTTACCCCTGCTGGCAGTAAAAACGAAGGGAATCAATTTTGTAAAAGCATACCTCAGAATGTATTTTTATTTTTATTAATATGTTTTTGTTTGTCTTTTATTATTTTTATTTTAATCTTTAAATGAACGTATTTAAAATATCAAAGAGTAAAATAAATTCAACAAAATTAGCATTTTTTGGCATTCAAATTATCATTTCAACCTCAACTCGTTGTTGTCTCCAAGGCTCTTATAGAACTACAGATGGAATTGATTGAGCTCTCAGAAGATGACATTTTAAAGTCCTTATTTGACGCTGAAAGATCCGATTGTAATATGGAAAAATGCAATAGAATGCCCATGTCTTCGGCAACATGCATGACAAATGCTTCATTGCTTTTCAACCACTTATTGCTGCAAATCTACATTCTTCTATCTGACCCAAATCAAGATGCCCTTAAGGTCACAAATGACGGATACCCATCTAGAAGATCAGCTGAAACTGCGTACCTCCATGTTGCAACCGAATATTCAAATGCTTTCCCACAAAAAGCAGTCACAACAAAGTCATTAAAAGTCATTAATAATTTTTTTTTCATTTTCTTGAAGTTAGTGCTTAGTAGTTAGACTTTTACAAAATAATGTACATTTTGAAGTATATCTAACTGAAGTTTCATGGATGTGGCCTTATTAGATTACAGCTAACTTAATGCAGCATTCCAACGTGAAAAGGTTCCCCATCCCTGACCTAGACCCAGGCAATAAGCATGAGAATATTTCAGGCCTTGCAAGTTTGAGGTCATCCAGGTTGAAAGATTTGGACTTTAGACTTTAGAAATACAGCAGGTAAACAGGCCCCTCAGCCCACCGAGTCCGCACCGATCAGCGACCGCCCCGTACACCAGCACTACCCTGCACACATGGGACAATCTTCAATTTTACCGAAGCCAATTAACCTACAAACCTGTACATCTTTGGAGTGCGGGAGGAATCAGAGAGAACATGCAGAATCCATACAGACAAAACCAGAAGTTAGAATTTAACACAGGTATATGGGAGTCACAGTGATGTAGTGGGAGAGTCATTGTCTTACAGAGCCAGAGATCCGAGTTCAATCCTGACTACAGGTGCTGTCTGTACCGAGTTTATACATTCTCCCTGTGGCTGCGTGGGTTTTCTCCGGGTGCTCCAGTTTCCTACATTCTAAAGACGTGCAGGTTTGTAGGATAATTGGCACCCGTGTGTAGGGTAGACCTAGTGAATGGGTGATCACTGGTTGGTGCACACTTGGTGGGCCAAAGTTCCCGTTTCCATGCTGTATCTCTATACTAAACTAAACTAAACTTAACTAAAATCAAATAAAATAAAATAAACTTAGAGTGAAGATTATTTAACCCATTCCAACTCTTCTATTGGGGGCTTGGTTGCAGTGTTCAATTGTTCATTCAATAATATAGCACAGCCAGTCTGGTAAGTAATTGTGTAAGAAGGAACTGCGGATGCTGGTTTAAACCTAAGATGGGCACAAAAAGCTGGAGTAACTCAGCAGGTTAGGCAGCATCTCTGGAGAAAAATAATAGGTGACATTTTGGGTCGAGACCCTTCTTCAGTCTGAGAGTCAGTGGAGAGGGAAACGAGAGACATCACTGTCTAGATCTCCCATTTCCCTCTCGCTCGACTCTTAGACTGAAGAAGGGTCTCGACCTGAATGCCCACCTACAGTATGAACTGCATGTGGAAGAAGACACCTCCAGTGTAGCATCCACTGACCTATTAACCCCAGGTGACATAGTGGTTGAAATAAATTATGGTTCTCAAACCCGCATGGAGTGTCTCGTCTTGAATCTTTATAATCCATTCCATTCCTTCTCCATTGCAATGCACTTTTTTCTTCTTTTTTTAATATGCTTCCAAGTATTTTGGCTCTAATCTGCCATTCCATTGGATTTCCTGGTATTCTTCAGGAAATCAGTTTTCCTTTTGAACTTGCGTTCCCTTGTTTTGCTCTCGTGAGTCAATAGGAGGGAATGTTCCAGCCTTAACATTTTTATGCTGCACTGCTTCAGACCGTTGCTCAGCTGTATTTCAGAAAAGTGAATTCATCGTAGGGTGGCACAATAGCTCAGCGGTAGAGTTGCTGCCTCACAGCGCCAGAGACCCAGGTTCCATCCTGCCTATGGGCGCTGCCTGTAAAGAGTTTGTACATTCTCCCCGTGACCTGCGTGGGTTTTCCCCAGGTGCTCCGGTTTCCTCCCACATTCAAGAGACATACAGGTTTGTAGGTTAATAGGCTTTGGTAAAATAAAAATGTAAATTGTCCCTAGTGTGTAGGTTAGTGTGCTAGTGTGCGTGGAATTGCTGGTCAGCGTGAACTCAGTGGGCAAACGGCTTGTTTCTGCACTATTTCTCTAAACTAAAAACTAAAGAACCATTTAAATTGTTCACTTGTCCACTCCCTCCCTCACTCCCCACCCTGATTGAAGTCAGTTTCATGAAAGTTGGCTGGTCACTATAAGTTTAGTTTAATCCAGAGATACAGCATGGAAATAGGCCCTGAGTCCACACCTAACGTTGATCAACCATTCACACTAACTCTATATTGTTTATGATGCAGCTCTGTAGAACTCTGTAAAGCACCGTGGGAGGCCTAGTTGCTGCCTTACAATGCTTGCAGCGCTGGAGACCTGGGTTCGATCCCGACTGCTGGTGCTGTCTGTATGGAGTTTGTACGTTCTCCCCGTGACCACATGGGTTTTCTCCAAGATCTTTGGTTTCCTCCCACACTCCAAAGACATACAGGTATGTGGGTTAATTGGCTTGGTGTATGTGTGAATTGTCCCTAGTGTGTGTAAGGTAATGTTAATGTGCGGGGATCACTGGTCGGTGCGGACTCGGTGGGCCAAAGGGCCTGTATCCTCACTGTATCTCTAAACTAAAACTAAACTTTGGTTAGGCTGCCTGGAGTATTGCATGCAGTTCTGGTCACCTCTTTACAGGAAAGATGTGGAGGCTTCAGGTGAGGGTGCAGAGGAGGTTTATCAGAATGCTGTCTGGATTAGATGGTTTCACCTACTGAGTGACATTGGATAGATTTGGATTGTTATCTCTGGAATGTCAGAGGTTATGGGGAGACTTGATAGAAGTGTATAAAATAGTAAGATTAAATGAGAACTTACCAGTTTGAAGTTTGATCTTTATTTTATGAGGAGTTACGATGAGAGATTACGTGAAGAACCGCATCCAGTCGCACGTGTGTCAATCTTCAAAGCAGCGGAGTGAAATCACAGATAATAGTGACTGAAGTATAATAGTAAGATAACAGAAGACTAGAACTACCAGATGATATGTATGAGGGTTGGGAGTGGAGGGCACGTAATCCCTCATCGTAACTCCTCATAAAATAAAGATCAAACTTCAAACTGTTTGAAGTTCTTGTTTAATCTGACTATTTTACTTCGTAGTCACGTGAGTCAAAGCTCTGTGATTTCATGCCGCAGACCCAAATCCGGCGTTCACACTGCATTGATTGACTCAAATCGTTAAATAATCAATAATGCATCAATCATAACATTGTTTAAATGAATTAACGGTTTATTTACACAAGAAAACAATAGCAACCCCTCTATCTCAGGGGGAAACTATAACAGAACTCAAAACAGATTCAGCAAATACCCCCAGCCTTGCAATTGGCTTATGATAGAATTTCTGGAAGGTCAGCTCACTGGACCACCCTGCGGCCGCGAGGATATGGTCTATAGGCACGTGGAGGTTGATGCCGCCCTGGTGGAATGAGATTTGAATTTATCAGTATCAATCCCAGCACTTCCCAGAACCTGCTTTATCCACCTTGAAATTGTTTGCACCGACACCTAACTGTGTGGTTTTTTGTAGCTAATAAATAATGCGGACTCTGTTCCTCGTAGGACTCTGGTAGCCTTAATGTAATGAGACAAATATGACACTACACACAGGTGAGCATTTGTTGGGTATGAAAAAACAATCTTACATCCTGTCATGCTTATTCTACTCTGTTTGAGCAGATCATAAACATAAAAAGTAATGGCATCGGCCGATACCTGCATTCTGTCTAGCCGTAGCTTCTGCAATGTCTGCACACGTTGGGCTGATACCAACGCCATAAGCATGATCACCTCATGGTTAGTTTGGCTAGAGATAGGCTTGTAATAGGAGTCCATTGGCGAAGGAGCATAAGAACTTTGCTTACATTCCAAATACCCTAATACCTGGGTTTAGGAGGATTAGAATTAAAAACTCCCTTCATAAATCTAGAGACTAATGGATGTGTCCCTACCGAATGAACTCATTGGTAAATAAGATGACAGAGCACTTCTGGCTGTATTAATCGCACTATAGCTTAATTTTTGATCAAAGTAAAGAGTGGACAAAAACTCCAGTACGTCTGGGATGCCTGCAGTCTGATATGAGATATTCTGCTGTAGGCAGAATACCTCCCACTTCCTTATCGAGGTGATGTACTGCTTCTGTGTACTATCCCTGCAGGCCGACGTGAGAACATCCACGGTACGATCAGACAGTCCTCTCCCCAGGGCTGGCCTTCTTAAAAATCTGCCAATTAACAGATCAATACGATCATGTAATGGATGTTTATCACCAGTTACCGGGTTCACCAGTAGGTTTTTATGTTTGGCAATAATGGTATGAGGCTGAGTAGCCATCTGCAATACGAGAGGGAACCATGGCTGTGTAGGCCAATCTGGCACTACCAATACTCCTGAAGCGGAGTCCTGCTTGATTTTTTGCAGGCATCGACTGATGAGACAGAATGGGGAAATGCATATACAAACATTCCACCCCAATGCAGCGAGAATGCATCCACCGCTGCTGCACCAGGATGTGATTCCCATGAAACATATCTGGGCAACTGATGGTTTAGTCTAGATGCAAACAAGTCAATATCTGGCATTCCATACTGAGCAACCACCTGATTAAATATGTCTTGATTTAACATCCATTCTATGTTATCATTGAATTGGCGTGACATAGTGTCTGCTACTGTGTTGAATCTACCTGGTAAATATATTGCTGAAAGCCAGATATTTTTGTCAATACGCCAGCCCCAGATATTAGCCAGTCTGTCACAAGACTGTGACTTGACTCCTCCCATGTGGTTGACATATCTACCCACTGCTGTAGTGTTGTCAATCTGAACCTGCACATGCAAGTGACTCCTGGCAGAGCAATAAGCTTTAAGCCCATAAAAGGTTCCCAACAGCTCTAAATAATTGATCCCTCTAAATTGCAGAAGGGTTATCTCATCAGTATTCCATCTGCCTCCACAACTGGAAGACATATCCGTAGCACCCCAACCCAATGCACAAACATCCATCTGTAAGATTATGGAAGGTGGTTCAACCAAAACTTCCCTGGAACATTTTGAGACATTTGTGATCCACCATTGAATTTCTGAAATCGCCTCTGCTGACAATCGCATAGGCCTATCAAAATGACCCGCATGTGTCCTCAGTATCTGTTCTTTTGCTCATTGTAAGTGTTGATAATGCAGAGATCCAAACTGCACAGCTGGAAAAGCAGCCACCAATTTACCAATTAAACTGGCTACCTGTTTAATTGAAGGTCGTTGCCCACTAAGGAGGTTGACACAATCTTCAATTAACTGCTGCCTTTTGTCCCTGGGCAAAGTCAGTAACATGTGATCCAAATTAATGGTAAGCCCAAATAATCAATAATTTTAACTGGTGATAATTTGGATTTATCTGTATGAATGATGAACCCCAAATGTTCAAAAGCAAGTTTAACAATTGAAACAGATGATTCAGCTGCAGTCTGAGTCTTCCCAATAATTATAATATCATCCAAATAGACCATTACAACATGCCCTTGAGCTCGGAGTAGTCCTAGAACAGGTTTCAACAATTTGGTAAATAATCTAGGAGCTGAAGTTGTTAATCCATTAGGCAATGCTTTGAATTGCCACAAGTGACATATCCAGGTAAATTTCAAATACCTCCTATCATCACAATGAACAGACACTGAGTAATATGCATCCTTCAAATCTATGCTGGCCATATAACACCCTTTGGAAACCAGTTGTTTAGCAGTAGAAAAAGTATCCATTTTGAAATGCCGAAAGCGTACAAAGGAGTTCAAGCTCGTCAGGTCCAGAGTGATTCTACATCCCCCAGACTTTTTAGACCTAGGAAATATACTTGACACAAACTGACGGTTTTGACGAACTGACTTCTCAATTACCCCTTTTTTGTGCAATGTGTTAAGTTCTGCCTGTATGTGCATATTTTCTTGTGAAAATTTCCAACTTGGAACATGCTGACTGGGTGGACACACAGTAGGGTAAAATTCAATTTTAACCCCCTCTATACTGCTCAGTATAAATGAATAGTAAGATTAAATGAGACCTTACCAGTTTGAAGTTTGATCTTGATTTTATGAGGAGTTACGTTGGTGATTACGTGAAGAAGACCCGACAGGCCGCATGCGCATCAATCAAGCAAAGCAGCGGTATGAAATCACAAATAACTACACCAAAGTGACATAGTAAGATGTGTGACACGAGAACTACCAGATGATCGTTTATGAGAGGGGGTTGGGCGTGGCGGGCACGTAATCACCAACGTAACTCCTCATAAAATCAAGATCAAACTTCAAACTGGTAACTTCTCGTTTAATCTTACTATTTTACTTCGGAGTCACGTGAGTGATTCCGTGAAGAGTTCAACGCTTTGTGATTTCATGCCGCAGATTACAAATCCCAGCATCCCACTGCATTAATTGACTCGAATGGGAAATTGAAACCCAAATAATCAATTGTGGTAATTGGTGTCAATTTAGATTTTCCCAAATGAATGACAAACCCGTTCTTCAAGTGTAAACTTGACAGCTGCCACTGATGTTTCAGCTAATTCTCTTGTTTGTCCGATAATTAAAATATCATCCAAATACATTTTAAATACTTTCTATGCTCACAATGAACAGGCACTGAGTAGTAAGCGTCCTTCAGATCTATGGTTGCCATATAACAACCTCTGGAAATCAGTTGCTTGGCGGTAACCAACACTTCCATTTTGAAGTGTCTATAGAGTACAAATGGATGTAATTTTGTAAGGTCCAAAATGATTCTGCATACTCCGTCTTTTTTGGGACGGGGAAATATATTTGACACAAACTGACGGACTTGAAGAACTGTCTTCTCAATTACTCCTTTGTTACACAATTTTTCAAGTTCAGCGTGAACCTCTATTACCTCCGTTGGTGAGAAATAAAGTGTTCTGCTCAGAACATGTTGAAGAGGTAAATCACTATTTGGAATAAATTCAATCCGAAACCCTTGAATCACACTCCTGATAAACAGATCTGAAGTAAGCTGATTCCATTCTTCATAAAAAAGCCATAATCTACCACCAATCTTTTCCTTTGTTACATTTAATATGTTTTTATGAAAACCAGGCCCACCTACCTCTCTGGTGACTGGTGCGCCCTGCTGACTCCAGCCTCTCATGGTTGCTCGTGCTCCTGCTGAAGGATACCATCCGCATCCCTGCGCTGAGGACCGGCTTGTCCCTGGTGTAGCCCCGGAAGCTGAAGTGGTTCTGTAAGGATACTTCCTCTTCAGCGGTCTGCCAGTCATCATTGGTCTCATCAGGCTCATTGTTTTTGCTTCTTCATAGATCTCTTTGACCTGTTTGGTAAGGTCTGCACCAAACAGTAGATTAGATGGCTGGATATTTGTTGGCTTGCAAAGCGCAGCAAATCTGGGATTAATGGTGGGTCTAATAGCCCTTATCCTGATACAATTGACCTCAAAATGGGTGCTGCGTCCTACATCCCCCACAATCAAAATGTGGAATACAGAAATGTCGGAGACACTCCATCTGGAGAGATTGAGGCTTGTCCTAATGGACAGGTTGGATCTCTTCAGAGGGATATGGTCTCCATATATTGAATATTTACAGGGTCAAAGTGGCTCAGTGCGAGGGCTTGACTGAGACCTGAATAATAGAATGGATGAAGAACTACGCATAATAAATCATGGTTATATCTCCAATGACGGATAATTGATTAATACTCCATTCACTTCCTTATTCTCTATATTATTTTTCTCTATCTCTTCCTACTTTATAAAAAAAATTAAAAAAGTGTGTAGAAACATAAAGTCTTAAATGTTAATATGAATATTAATAATATTATGAATGTATCTAATAAGTATTTCTTATTAATATGTTTCTACAACTAATAAAAATATTTATCAAAAATGGGTGCTGCGTAGCAACCCTAGAGGCTCTTGATGTGTTCTTGTCACATAACCACCACCCATTGTTCTTGCGAACGCTGTAATGCCAGAGCCAATCATTTTAGGACCCTCTGCATTTTAATCTCTTGACTTTGCATGCCAGATCCCATCTGACCCCATATGACCTGATTCACAGTTGGTACTTTTAACAACTCACAATTACTTGGAGGCTCATGTTTTTTGGCTGTCTCATCCATAGTGAGCTGCTGGAGCTGATGAGACACCATGTAATTTATTGTGGCGGCCAGCTCTTCACCTAGCTGCTCTCCTGCTCCTGATGGGAGAGCAAATGGTACTGACAACGGTGGAACATCAGGTAACTCCACTGTTTCCCCTGGCTGAACCTCCCCATCAGATTCGGGGTCAGGACTGATCTGACCGATTGCATTCCCCTCAAAAGTGTAGGGGTTATCTGGCAGCACTGTTGCTGCTGGCACCTCTGGCTCTAAGCGGTGCTGACACTCCTTCTCCTGGAGTGAAGTTCTCTGGAGGACTGTGTGCAACAGCTCCTCCACTTGGGATAGGCGTGTACACATTCTATCCAGCCCCGGTGAGGAATCATCCCCCGACTCCGTGGGCCTAGCAGACTTTTCAGGTGCCTTGCGCCCTAATGATGCTGGCCCTGTGCTGTGTAGCACTAAGTCTGCAGTCGCTAACTCTGTAGCTAGCGACTGAACAGGGGTATGAGGCAGCGTTTCCATACCTGAGCTGCCATGGCTGGTTGCGACTCGCCGCTTTCCCTTCCCTGTTTTGTCCATGCTAGCGATCGGCAGATAGCGTACCGGCCATCACGGACTCGAACTCACGTGACTCCGAAGTAAAATCTGATGTTATCTCCTGCCATTGTTTAAGAAACAAGTGTAATCTGCCCCTTATTTGAACATCTATTTCACTTAATTTGTATTCCTTAGGAGCAAAATCTCTCACCTGCACATGTCCTGGCTGCCCTTGTTGCCCCCGGCCCTTTGTAGGGAAATTCATCCTTCCCCTCATGCCTGTGGCAGGCTGCCAGCTCCGAGTGTGTGAGATTGAGTGGCTCGTCCCTTCCCTGGCGTCTGTGATGGTACCTCGCTGATAAGGTAAACCCTTTTTGCCTGGATTGCCACTTGGCTTGATGAGGCCCATGGTGTTTGCGTCCTCATGTAATTCTTTAACTCACTTAGCGAAATCCTCGCCAAACAAAAGATTAGGCGGTTGAGCACTGCTCGGCTTGCATAGTGATGCAAGTTTTGGGTTGATGACTGGCCGTATAGCACTCCTCCTTATATTATTTATTTCAAATAATGCACTACACAGGAGTCCCAGCGCATCCTGGTGGGCTTCTGTCATGTGGCCCTTGTCTACAGTTGTTGCAAACGCAGTAAGTAATTTAAGTACTTTTTGAAATTTCAACTCCTGCGCCATTGCTGAAACCCCCAACTGTGCCCATATAAGATGGTTCACCAACGGCACTTTTAACAAACCACAATTAATTGGGGCTTCATATTTTTTGGCCGCCTCATCCATAGCCAGTTCTTGAAGCTGATGGGAGAGCATGTATTGAATGGCTGCTGCCAATTCTTCCCCTAATGGTGCCCCTGCTTCCCTGGGGATTGCAAAGTTCTCCGCTATATTTGGAATTATTTCTAGTTCCACTCCCTTGTGGCTCTCCCCAGCCACTGATTCGGCGTCAGTGTATTGCTGAGCCGGTATACCCTCCTCTTCAAAGGATGGGTAGTCATGCAGCCCTATTGCAGGCGCTGCTGGCACAGGCTCTCCTACAGCCTGGCGTGGGCACCACTCCTCCTCCCAGAGTGCATCCCTGTCGAGCATCTTCTGCAATAAGATCTTGACCTGGGAGAGCCGTGAGCAAACGGTCTCGCCTTGCGAAGGTAAAACCTCCAGGCCCGACTCTGGGTCAACGGGCCTATTAGATTTCGAAGTAGCCTTGCGCCCTACCGGCATGGCTACGCTGCTCACATGCAGCAGGTCCGGTGTCGCTAGCTCCATTGCTGGCGACGGACTTGGTGACCCAGGCGGGCATCCGCTAACCGCGCTCTCGCGGTCCTCCAACCTTTTTCCCTGGATCACCTCGCCGCCACCTTTTTTACTTTCTGCATCATTTTTAACGGTCTGAACATTACTGCTAACGCAGAAAGTGAGCACAAGAAAAGTTTCAAACTTACCTTGCGTTTTAAACTTACCGCTTGGAGGAGCTCTGCTGCTCCAATAGGCCGAGCACCAATGCGTCTGACGTAAAGACGCACGTGCGGCTGGATTGGGGTTCTTCACGTAGTCCACTCATGTGAATACGAAGTAAAATTAAGAGAGGCTTACTGTAGATACGGTAGAAACATTTCCCAGGGTTGAAGTGTTTATCACTAGCGGACCTTAGCCATAAGGTGAGAGGGGGAAAGTTCAATGGAGCAGTGGGGGGCGTTTTTTTACACAGAGATTAGTGGGAGCCTGGAACTCACCTCCAGGGCTGGTGGTGGAGGCAGATACAATAGTGGTGTTTTAGAAGCTTTTGGATAGGTACATGGAAGTGCACGGATCGTGTACAGGCAGGTGGGATCAGTTTAATCGTGCTCGGCACAAACATCGTGGGGCGAAGGAGCCATTCCAGTGCTGTACTGTCCTAGGTTCTATATTATCCCACATTTTCCTCCACTCCCTACTAGGGGTGATTTTTGGGATAGAATCATAGAATCGTAGAAAATAGGTGCAGGAGTAGGCCATTCGGCCCTTCGAGCCTGCACCGCCATTCAATGTGATCATGGCTGATCATCCAACTCAGTATCCTGTACCTGCCTTCTCTCCATACCCCCTGATCCCTTTAGCCACAAGGGCCACATCTAACTCCCTCTTAAATATAGCCAATTAACTGGCCTCAACTACCTTCCGTGGCAGAGAATTCCACAGACTCACCACTCTCTGTGTGAAAAATTATCTTCTCATCTCGGTCCTAAAAGACTTCCCCCTTATCCTTAAACTGTGACCCCTTGTTCTGGAGTTCCCCAACATCGGGAACAACTTCCTGCATCTAGCCTGTCCAACCCCTTAAGAATTTTGTAAGTCTCTATAAGATCCCCCCTCAATCTCCTAAATTCCAGCGAGTACAAGCCGAGTCTATCCAGTCTTTCTTCATATGGAAGTCCTGCCATCCCAGGAATCAATCTGGTGATACTTCTCTGAAATCCCTCTATGGCAAGAATGTCTTTCCTCAGATTAGGATGCCAACACTAGTACGCAATACTCCAGGTGTGATCTCACCAAGACCCTGTACAACTGCAGTAGAACCTCCCTGCTCTTGTACTCAAATCTTTTTGCTATGAATGCCAACATACCATTCGCTTTCTTCACAGCCTGCTGCACCTGCATGCCTACTTTCAATGACTGGTGTACCATGACACCCAGGTCTCGTTGCATCTCCCCTTTTCCTAATCGGCCACCGTTCAGATAATAGTCTACCCTCCTGTTTTTGCCTCCATCACATTTATCCATATTATACTGCATCTGCCATGCATTTGCCCACTCACCCAACCTATCCAAGTCACCTTGCAGCCTGCTAGCATCCTCCTCACAGTTAACACTGCCCCCCAGCTTCGTGTCATCCGCAAACTTGGAGATGTTGCATTCAATTCCCTCATCCAGATCATTAATATATATTGTAAATAGCTGGGGTCCCAGCACTGAGCCTTGCGGTACCCCACTAGTCACTGCCTGCCATTCTGAAAATGACCCGTTTACTCCTACTCTTCGCTTCCTATCTGCCAGCCAGTTCTCTATCCACATCAACACTGAACCCCCAAGGATGTCTGTGGATGTGGGTGGAAACTGGAGCCACTGGAGGAAACCCATACGGCACAGGGAGAACATGCAAACTCCACACAGACAGCACACAAACACCGAATGCAGCGCCAGGGACCCGGGTTCGATCCCGACTACGGGTGCTGTCTGTATAGAGTTTGTACGTGCTCTCCATGACCTGCGTGGAATTTCTCCAAGATCTTTGGTTTCCTCCCACTCTCCAAAGGCGTACAGGTTTGTAGGTTAATTGGCTTGGTAAATGTAAAAATTGTCCCTAGTGGGTGTAGGATAGTGCGGACCCGGTGGGCCAAAGGGCCTGTTTCCACACTGTAAACTAAACCCATAGAGAGAGTTCACCCTACTGCAAGTATCGGTGTGGTCACTGCTGAGCCCAGCATCATCTCCAAGCCCACAATATCTTGAAATGTAATAAATGTAAAGTTTGATGTGTCCTGGGATAGGAGCTAGTGTAGAATGAGGTGTAGTTGCTGGTGTGTTCCCAAATCATTAATGTCTGCTATAAAGTCTGATCTACTCCCACGACATGCACTGCTCATGTATTTTCGAGATTTAAGGGCCTGACCACTGTACGAGGTAATTCAAGAGTTCTCCCGAGTTTCCCCTGATTCGAACTTGGAGAATTACGGTAAAAGCCGCTCGTAGGTACTCGGGGCTCTCGAGGACATTTTTCAACATGTTGAAAAAACTTCACGACTTCTTCACGAGCTTACCGCGTTTCCCGAGTACCCGACGTTAGCATTACGAGCCGCTAAGAGACGTCCCACGCTCCGACATACCCGCTGCGCCGACGGGCGAGAAGCTGAAGCAAAGAAGTCGAAGGCAAAGAACCGAATGAAAACGAGGCTGAAACGCCAATAAACCGAAAGAGTCCGAAGACGAAACGCCTACTGATCGAAAGGATGGGATGCAAACGGAGGGCGGCCGTGGGAGAGTGGGGGCTGTCCCGAGGGATGCACGCCTTCGGCCACTTTCAACTTGGTGCTTGGGTTCAGATTGCCCAGTCACCTATGGCTTGTGTGGGATAAGGACCCCCATGCTCCCGTCTCCCCCTTCTCGCTCCCCTTCTTCTCTCTCTCCCCCCTCTCTCACCCCCACTCTCTCTCCCCCTCTCTCTCCCCCTTGCTCTCTCCCCCTCTCTCTCCCCTTCTCTCTCTCCCCTCTCTCTCTCTCTCTCTCTCCCTTCTCCCTCTCTCCTCTCCCTCTCCTCATTCTCTCTCTCCTCTCTCCTCTTCTCTCTCTCTCCTCTTTTCTCCTCCTCTCTCTCCCCTCTTCTCCCTCTCCCCTCTCTCTCCCTTCTCTCCCTCCCTTCTCTCTCCCCTTCTCTCTCTCCTCCTCTCTCTCCCCGCTCCCCGTCTCTTATCTCTCCCTCTCTGGTGTGGAACAATGTTCATGCCTTCACAGTGATGTGATGGACGCGGGGGTTTGGACCAATCGCTGACAAGTCCCGCCCCCCGGCAACGTCAAGTCCATTATTGTACTTTTCTGTTGAGCGGCAGTCGGTCCTTTGGCTTGTAGGCGACGCCACCTTTCGGGTAGTTGGCGTTTCGACATCGGTCATTCGGTAGGTTTGCTTTTAGGCGACGCAACTTTTCATTTTGTTTGCTTTTAGGCATCCCGCCCTTTTGGTTAATTTGCATTTAGGCGTCCCATCCTTTCGGTTAGTAGGCATTTCGTCTTTGGACTCTTTTGGTTTATTGGCGTTTCGGCCTCGTTTCCATTCGGTTCTTTGGCTTCTCGTCCGTCGGCGCCACGTCCGCACACGGTTAAATATGGCAAGTTTGTTACCGCACATTCACAGCATGGTAAATAGGATAAAATGTTTGGGAGACAAAAATGCAGGAGAAACTCAGCGGGTGAGGCAGCATCTATGGAGTAAAGGAAATAAGGATTAAATCTTTGCCTGTACTCAATCCAGCAACAGTGTGAGGAACTTCTGAAGCAAGAATAGGTCGTTTGCATTTGTACGTCCTCAACAATCCCTGGGCTTTGTAAGACTTATTTTTTCTTCTGAAAAAAAAGGATTTTACACAGCCTCTCAAAGCAAATCCCAGCAAACACCAACATATTTAATCTAAGAACTGGAAATACTAGAGCAGTTATGCATGTTTTTCCGTTTTTATTTCAGATTTCCTCAATCTTTATTGCCTTATATCACACATCATTCCTCAATGATGAAATATCTGTCAAAGTCTACTTTCCATTATCCGGCAGCTCAGAACTAGTGGGATAAATATGGGAGAAAGAATGGGCCACCCACTGAATTCTAAGGTTAGTTTACTTTAGTTTAGTTTAGTTTAGTTTGGAAGGTTCAGCGTGGAAACAGGCCCTTCGGCCCACCAAGTCCGTACCGACCAGCGATCCCGGGTCTGTTTCCCTGCTGTTTGACTCTATAATTGGGAGTATATGTGGTTGAATATGTGCAAGATGGATGTGAAGAGTGTAGGAAGGAACTGCAGATTCTGTTTTCCACCGAAGATAGACACAAAATGCTGTAGCAACTCAGCGGGTCAGGCAGCATCTCTGGAGAAAAGGTACAGGTGACGTTTCGGGTCGAGATCCTTCTTCAGACCGAAACGTCACCTATTCCTTTACTTCAGAGATGTTGAATGGCCTGTTGAGTTATTCCAGCAATTTGTGTCTGTGTATATGGAGGGGCTAAGCGAGGATCCTAGACCAGGCTCAGGAGCATATTTACCTGCATCAAGAACATGAGCGTCACAGCAGGTGAATGGGACTGGTCTTCATCTCCACAAAGGTTTAA
Organism: Okamejei kenojei; assembly: GCA_035221665.1. Taxonomy (NCBI): domain Eukaryota; kingdom Metazoa; phylum Chordata; class Chondrichthyes; order Rajiformes; family Rajidae; genus Okamejei; species Okamejei kenojei. The sequence continues at coordinate 30,429,219 of CM069161.1, forward strand.
TTTTGCCTATTATTATCCGTTGCCTGTAAACATTTTTCTTTCTAATTTTTGTGTAATACTATTAATAAATGTTTAATGTAGACAAGATCAGCAATTCCATTCCTTACCATTCAATATCCAGGCAGGATCGATTTTAACATTTAAAAGTAAAATGGATAGGTATATGGACGTGAAGGGAATGGAGGGGTATGGTCTGAGTGCAGGTAGATGGGACTAGGGGAAAACAAATGGTCGGCACGGACTGGAAGGGCCGAGAGGCCTGTTTCCGTGCTGTAATTGTTATATGGTTAATATGGTTCATCCCACAATAAGTTTAGTATTTACACTCAAAACACTATAGGTTTCCTTTCTAAGATTTATTTCCTGATCCATTCAGAATTTACGCTCAGTTCAGGATAAGTTTGTGAAAAATCTAGTCAAGCTGGAGCCCTTTGGAATGAATAATATGTATTCTTGATAGACACAAAATGCTGGAGTAATGCCCCTGTCCCACTTAGGAAACCTGAACGGAAACCTCTGGTGACCTTGCGCCCCACCCAAGGTTTCCATGAGTCGGCAGAGGTTTTGGTCACTCGACTGGATCGACCGAAGCTTTGCAAAGATACAGGATCGACTGCACACACACACAAACACAAACACATCGCGACGGTGGGGGCCAGGGACAGCGGAGGAGCGCTGTCTGCGCGATGAAGAGGAAGGTGAACGGCTGCCACAGTGTACGGTATGCCCTTCAGAGAGCGCAGGAGGGAGGGAGAGAAGGGGAAAGAAGGGAAGAGAAGGACAGAGAAAGGGAGAGAGAAGGGGAAAGAGAAGGGGAAAGAGAAGGGGGATGTAGGAGTGAGAAGGGGGAGAGAAGGGGTAGAGAAGGAGGGTGAAGGGGACAGAAGGGGATAGAAGGGGGAGAAGGAGTGGGGACAGTTTTAAGAAGTTTAATAAAGTTCGTGGGCATTTAGGATTTTTGCTGAAAACTCCAATGAGCCAATCAAAATGGCCGGTCAGCGAAGGAGATTGCCTTCGACTGCCTGTAAGTAAATAGCGACCCCACTCCACTGGCTTCGACCAAATGGCCTTTTTTTTTAGTCGAGGCCGGTTTTGAATTTGTTGAAATAATCGCAGGAACATAGAGGAAGCCTCGACTACGCAGAAACCACTTTCGACTATTAGGGAGAGTGACCAAAACCTCCGGGAACCTCACAGTCACCAGAGGTTTCCGTTCAGGTTTCCTAAGTGGGACAGGGGCTTAACTCAATGGGACAGGCAGCATCTCTGGAGCGAAGGAATGGGTGACGTTTCGAGTCGAGGCCCTTCTTCAGACTGAAACATTACCCATTCCTTCTCTCCAGAGATGCTGCCTGACCCACTGAGTTCCTCCAGCATTCTGTGTCTATCTTTGGTGTAAACACGCATCTGCAGTTCCTTCCTACACACACCATTTATTCATGACCCTGCTCAAACCAAACAAGCAAGCAGATCAGGAATCAAGCATCTTTGGTTTCCTTTGACTTTGTTATAAAATATTGTCAGATCTCAGGAAGAGAACGGTTGTGTCATTGATTAACTGTTCATGCAGAGAAGGCAAGGAAAGTAGTTGATCTGTTAATGCCACAGTATTGATCAACTGCAAGGTCATTTTTGCTTTGGGACACAATGCACTCACCTAGTGTATGTAATAATGTAAGTCTCTCTTCCTTATCAATACGGATCAAAATAATGGAATACTGTGCAAACAAAATGGTTTAGAGTTGCCAAATAATGGAAAAGCTGAAGCTATGACAGATATTTGTTGGAGGATGGATGATGTGTGATGTAAAGCTACATAAATATTGTGGAGATTTCTAGGATTTGCTTTGACAGGCTGAGTAAAATCCTTTACTCCAGAGAATAAAATGGTTTGATAAAGCTAATGGATTGTGCCCAGCTTAAGGAAAGACCAAACAACCTATTCCTGTTTCAGTTGTTCTTTGTGCATTTGTAAAAGTCAATATCTATTGTCATTTGTCAAATTTTAAGTATAAAAGTGGCGACCCAGCTTGTGGTGATAATTCCTCTTTCCATTCATAATATTAAATCTCAGTCCCTCTCCATTTAAACAGGAACACTTTTAGCAATTGTAATTGGATTTTGTTCAGGCGATGATTGTAAATCCCTTCCCCGAATAAACGATTTTGGTTTATGTTACATTTCATTTTAAGTTATGTGTGGGATGAGATTGAAATATTGTCTCAGGATTGGTGACATATCTGCATATCATCATCGGCGGTCACTCAAAATGAGTATGACTGTCCTCTCATGGAGGACACCTGTGTGTGACTTTGATTAATGTGGGGAGACTGGTGCACAGACAGCCACCACACGGTCCTTGACAGATCTGGGTCAGGATCCAGTGGCATGGAGTCCAACACAACCGGGGACCCTTTTCTGCTGCAGCCTTCATCCGCCTTCCCAGCCGTTGTGACGCTCCACTAAAGTCAGCCATCATCCTCCGCCTGTTCCACCGTTGAGGTCTTGGTTGGATTGCTCTTTGTCAGAGACCTCCCCCTCGACCTTACCACCATGGGTGGCCCTACCGGGAACATAGCTCCCGACGGCATCGGTCTCGGGATCTCAGGACCACACAAGCTTCTCCACCACGACAAGATGACAATCCACGGAGACATCCCTGCACATACTAGATGTTGACCTTGACTTTATAGTCGAGACCAGTGGCTTAGCAGCTGTCTGTCTATTTCACTCTGGCTACCTCTTTGTGGTCTTTGAATGATAATAAAAGTAGGGAGAGATATAGAGCAGGCTACTGATTAATATTCCCCCCTTTTAAACCATTGGAAATGTCAATGGCTCAGTAAAGGACACAAAGTGCTGGAGGATCTCAGATGGCCAGGCAGCATCTCTGGAGAACTTAGATAGGTAATGTTTTGGGTCGGGACCCTTGTTCAGACCAGAGATGTTATTTGACCTTACTCCATCACTTTGTGTCCATTTGTGTAAACCAGCATCTGCTGTGCTTTGTTTTTACTGAATGACTCAGACTTTAGATGGCCCCTGCAAAGATGCATGCAGCAGCTATAGAGTCATAGAGTTATATAGTCATTGAGTTGTGCAGGCTAATGGCCACCACATCTATGACAATCTTTTGCTCATCTACACTAATCCCATTTCCCTGCATTAGGTCTTTATCCTTCTATGCCTTTGCAATTTAAGTGTATGTTTAAATGTCTTATAAATGTAGAGATTGTATCTGCTTCCACCAACTGCTCTGACTATGATCACCAGACGTCAACCCTCCCTGTGTTACAAACTTTCCCCACACATTTCCAATAAAACTCCATCCAGTAACTTTCAAAATGTGCCCGATTGTTTTAGGTATTCCTTCCATGGGAGAAAGATACTGACTATTCCTCCATTATGTCCCAAGATGAGTCTTTCCATTCTAGGTTTGTCTGAAGAAGGGTCTCGACCCACCATGTTCTCCAGGGATGCTGCCTGACCCGCTGAGCCTCTCCAGCACTTTGTGTCTTCCTACTTGAATGAAAAATCCAGATAATTGGATGTCACTGTGCTTATACGGGGGGCTTCCACACAATACACATGAGAAGCTTGAAGAACCCCAGAACCACAATGGTGGATTTCACGGTCGATATTATAAGCCCTGGTTTTCATTCGTATTTAATTTTTCATAGAAAATGGGTCATGTAGTGAAGGGAAATGTGGTTGCGTGTAATCCAATTTCTAGGCAAAGATCTATTTCTTTTGTGTTGATTAAAAAAATGTAAGTAGATCCTGCAACATTTTTCATCATGACAGCAACAATCCTTTGAAACTCGCAGAAAGGCAATGATATGAATAGGCATCATTTTTCTGTGTAGGACAGAACTGCAGATGTTGGTTTACACCGAAGATAGACACAAATTGCTGGAGTAACTCAGTGGGTCAGGCAGCCTCCCTGGAGAAAAGGAATAGGTGACTACTTCAGACTGGAGTAGGGTCTCGACCCGAAACGTCACCTACTCCTTTTCACCAAAGATGCCGCCTGTCCCGCTGAGTTAATCCAGCTTTTTGTGTCTATCTTTGGTTTAAACCAGCGTCTGCAGTTCCTTCCTACACTTAGGTTTAAAGGTTAATTGGCCCCTGAAAAAAATTGCCCAAAGACAATAGACACAAAAAGCTGAAGTCTGAAAACGCCCAGTTTGAAGAAGGGTCTCGACCTGCAACGTCACCTATACCTTTTCTCCAGAGATGCTGCCTGACCAGCTGAGTTATTCCAGCATTTTGTGTCTATCTTAGCCATAGTTTGGCTGTAGACATGGAAAGTACCGATAGATACGGTGAAACGAATAAAGCAACTTCAATCCCAGATAGATTGGTGATCATTTTTATTTGCATCCATGCTAATCAAAAACGGTTAAGTCGACCAAACGTTGAACAGCCTGGTGGTTCTTGAGCCCCTGGCCATCACTTTCCCTGTCACATTCAGACGCTGCCTGTGTCTCAGCCAGACATCACTAATTGCACTGTGATGTCTGTGGCCTTTCTGACCCGAGCTTAAAGGAATGTCTCAGCTGCCACAGTCAGGAGCCATTAAAACTATTTTGGGGGCATTCTTCACTCCGGGAGAGGTGCTTTTGTGTTGTGGCGGTGTGGTCAAGGAGGCAGTATCCTTTTTCTGTTTGCCAAAATAGCCTGATTGTCAAGAGGTGGTTTGGAAAAAAAGGGTTTTACACAGAGTTCAATCCAGTCACTTCAAAACACCAGAGAATTTAAACTAAATCTTATCTTAAGTTACATTGAAGAATTCCATTATGTAACTTCTCCAACATTCTTGTAAACAGCATTAGCGAAGAAACAAATGTGTGTTATGTTCATTCTCATCCTCTCTTTTGCAGCCTTTTTTTATAAGCTGCATTCTGTCATGGTGACTTTTGTCGTAACATGGCTTAATTATCATCTGAAGTGACTGACTCTTCGTAAATCACTCAATTAACCAAAAAAAAACGACAGAATTTGAGGAGGTTATTTTCCCTATTGAGTTAACTAAAGTTAGAATGGAAAGCCACATTCAGTTGTTTTACTGCATCCTTATTCCAGACCAGTTTTTAAAGTATGAATGTATAAATGCTACCGCTGACCTATATGCAAGTGGGCAGTCAGTCACGAAAAGGACGTCCATTTATTTAGTTCAGATTTTAGTTTAGTTTAGAGATACAGCACGGAAACAGGCCCTTCGACCCACCAAGTCCACACCGACCAGCGATCCCGAATACCAAAGGGCCTGTCGCACTAACGTGACTTTTCAGCGCCTGTCTTAGACCTTCAAGCTCGAGGGCACTCGCCTGAAAAACCTCGAGCTGGATCGACCGACCGCACACAAGCACACACACAAATACATCGCAAAGGCGGGGGCCAGGGAAAGCGGGGGAGCGCTGTCTGAAATTCACACGCGCGATGAACAGGAAGGTAAAAGACGCATAACGGTAAGTCCTTTGGAGAGCACGGGGGGGGGGGGGGGAGAAGGGGAGAGAAGGGGGGGAGAAGAAGTGGAGACACGCCAGACAACCTTTAATAAGGTTTAGCGGGCATTTAACATTACCGGTTTATTTACCTTTTTTTTCTCAACGAACTTTACTTTCAACTACCCTCAATTTCCTTCGACTACACTCGATTACCTACAAATAACATGCCGACCTACTATGATCTACCTCGACTAAACCTACGAGTAAATAAATATCGATTATTTTCCATGGCGACCTTTTTATTACTCGCGGGCATTTTTCAGCACTTTGAAAAATGCGCCATGACCTAGCTGAGGCCTCGAGTATGCGGGGACTACTCTCGAGCATGAAGGAGAGTTACAAAGACCTCCTAGGACCTTGTGTCGACCATGCTGCGAGTGAGACCTACTCCTGCACCTATTCTCTATTGTCTATTGTCTATTAGTTGAGGGCAAACTCCACTGAACTTGCGGACTAGGTCGCCACAGTGGGACAGCCCCTTAACGCTCTCCTACACACACTAGGGACAATTTGGAATTTTTACCGAAGCCGATTTCCCAACAAACCTGTACGTCTTTGGAGTGTGAGAGGAAACCGGATCATCCGGGGAAAACCCGTGCAAACCACGGGGAGAACGAACAAACAAACTCCTTACAGGCAGCACCTGTAGTCAGGATCGAGCTGATGGCCTCGACACGGAGGGCCCAAACGCCGCCGGCTACGGGAGTCAAGATCGTCCCGCCAACGGAAGGCTCGAGGAAGAACTAAGGGAAGGACTTGAACTTGATTTCGCCCTCCATCACAGTGAGGAATGTGTAGGAGTCACTGTGGTGGATATTCATGTTAAAATGTGATTTTTTTTAGTGATCTGTTGCTTTTAATTCGTATGAGTGACCTAGCCAGTGAAATTCCTCATATGTTGCAAAACCTACTTGGCGAATAAATTGTGATTCTTATTCTGATTCTGATTCTGAACCCGAGTCTCTGGCGCTGTGACAACTGTACTGCTGCTCCACCGTTCTGCTCCTTCATTAAAAATAACATTTCTATTGCACATTCGAGGTGCAATATTTAATTTATCTGGAATATTTTCATTGAATTTTGAGGAGCTTCCCCAAAAATACAGAAGGGAATGATTTAAATTATCACTGTGAATGCAAAAAAATGAACTTTGCAATGTGATCAAAAATAAATCCCTTCCCTCGCCGTTTTGCTTAATGCTCACTCTCAAGGAACATGCAGAACTTTGCACAGATCAACAGCATTTCAGTTAACGAGGTGAACATCGTGAATTATGAAGAAATACTCCGCACTCAAAATCTGGACCTGCAAACGTACTTATTATGTTGCTGCCTAGAGATGACGTTTCATATTGACATTACCCATTTGTAACTGATATATTTGACATGTTTATTGGTGCATTTTAAATCATACATTAACATAGGCACAGAAGCAAGCTGGTCTTCCCATTGAGGACTAGGTTTAGGTTTATTATTGTGATGTGCTCTAAGGTACAGTGATAAGGTTATTCTATATGCTATCCAAACAGGTCAGATAACACTATACAGAAAGTCTATCGTCAAACTCAAGTTTAATAGATAGAGCAAAGTGGAAATTGCTCAAACACAATAGACACAAAAAGCTGACGTTTGAAGGTGCCCAGTCTGAAGAAGGGTCTCGACCCAAAACATCATCCATACCCTTTCTCCAGAGATGCTGCCTGACCCACAGAGTGCAGATGATAGATCTCAACATTTAGTCCGACTCCTAATACAGCCATCTCATTGGAGTGGGAGAAAACCGAAGATCTCGGAGAGAACCCACACAGGTCACGGGGAGAACGCACAAACCCTGTACAGGCAACACCCGTAGTCAGGATCGAACCTGGATCTGTGGCGCTGCATTCGCTGTAAGGCAGCAGCTCTACCGCTGCGCCACCGTGCTGCCCTTAAAAGATTCTGAAAGGATTTGACAGCCGAGATACGGGGAGGATGTTTGCTCTGACTGAGCCTCTGGGACAAGAGGGGATACGTTCTTAATTGGGAATCTGCTGTTTTGCACTGAGACAAGGACCAATCTCTTCGTTCAGAAGGTGTCGCGTCTTTGGAGTTCTCTATCCTGATGGGTGGTGGAGGCTGAGTTGTTCCATTGATTCAAAACAAAGATTGATAGATGTGTGAGAATTAATCAAGTTTGTTCAAGGAAATGGCACCATTTTGAAGATCAGTCAGGATCTTAATGATTGACGGAGCAGGCTTGAAGGGCATATACCCTTATCGTTAAAGCCAAAATTAGATAAAATGTGAATTTTTTAAAATGCTAAATAATAAAATTCTCTTTTTTTACATTCACCCATGTCATGCCAACACATTTCTATTCCAAACTTTCAAGGCTATTCAACATATAGTGATAAAGGGCCTGTCCCGCTTTCATAGAATAATAGAAAATCATAGAAAATAGGTGCAGGAGTAGGCCATTCGGCCCTTCGAGCCTGCACCCCCATTCAATATGGTCATGGCTGATCATCCAACTAAGTATCCTGTACCTGCCTTCTCTCCATAACCCCTGATCCCTCCAGCCACAAGGGCCATATCTAACACCCTCTTAAATATAGCCAATTAACTGGCCTCAACTACCTTCTGTGGCAGAGAGTTCCACAGAATCACCACTCTCTGTGTGAAAAAAGATCTTCTCATCTCGGTCCTAAAAGACTTCCCCCTTATCCTTAAATTGTGACCCCTTGTTCTGGAGTTCCCCAACATTGGGAACAATCTTCCTGCATCTAGCCTGTCCAACCCCTTAAGAATTTTGTAAGTCTCTATAAGATCCCCCCTCAATCTCCTAAATTCCAGCGAGTACAAGCCGAGTATCCAGCCTTTCTTCATATGGAAGTCCTGCCATCCCAGGAATCAGTCTGGTGAACCTTCTCTGTACTCCCTCTATCGCAAGAATGTCTTTCCTCAGATTAGGAGACCAAAACTGTATGCAATACTCCAGGTGTGGCCTCACCAAGACCCTGTACAACTGCAGTAGAACCTCCCTGCTCTTGTACTCAAATCCTTTTGCTATGAATGCCAACACACCATTCGCTTTCTTCACAGCCTGCTGCACCTGCATGCCTACTTTCAAAACTGGTATACCATGACACCCAGGTCTCGTTGCATCTCCCCTTTTCCTAATCGGCCACCATTCAGATAATAGTCTACCCTCCTGTTTTTGCCACCAAAGTGGATAACCTCACATTTATCCACATTATACTGCATCTGCCATCCATTTGCCCACTCACCCAACCTATCCAAGTCATCCTGCAGCCTCCTAGCATCCTCCTCACAGCTAACACGGCCCCCCAGCTTCGTGTCATCCGCAAACTTGGAGATGTTGCATTCAATTCCCTCATCCAGATCATTAATATATATTATAAATAGCTGGGGTCCCAGCACTGAGCCTTGCGGTACCCCACTTGTCACTGCCTGCCATTCTGAAAATGACCCGTTTACTCCTAAATGTGCTTTACGTTTGTGTGCTAATCTCTTATGTGGGACCTTGTCAAAAGCCTTCTGAAAGTCCAGATATAACACATCCACAGGTTCTCCCTTATCCACTCTACTAGTTACATCCTCAAAAAATTCTATAAGATTCGTCAGACATGATTTACCTTTCATAAATCCATGCTGACTTTGTCCAATGATTTCACCGCTTTCCAAATGTGCTGCTATCCCATCTTTAATAACTGACTCTAGCATTTTCCCCACTACGGATGTTAGACTAACTGGTCTGTAATTCCCCGTTTTCTCTCTCCCTCACTTTTTAAAAAAGTGGGGTTACATTAGCTACCCTCCAATCCTCAGGAACAACTCCAGAATCTAAAGAGTTTTGAAAAATTATCACTAATGCATCCACTATTTCTGGGGCTACTTCCTTAAGTACTCTGGGATGCAGCCTATCTGGCCCTGGGGATTTATCGGCCTTTAATCCATTCAATTTACCTAACACCACTTCCCGGCTAACCTGGATTTCACTCAGTTCCTCCATGTCATTTCACCCCCGGTCGCCTGCTATTTCCGGCAGATTATTTATGTCTTCCTTTGTGAAGACAGAAACAAAGTACTTATTCAATTGGTCTGCCATGTCCTTGTTCCTCATGATCAATCCACCAGTTTCTGACTGCAAGGGACCTACATTTGTTTTAACTAACCTTTTTCTCTTCACATACCTATAACAACTTTTGCAGTCCATTTTTATGTTCCCTGCCAGTTTTCTTTCATAATCAATTTTCCCTTTCCTAATTAAGCACTTTGTCCTCCTCTGCTGGACTCTGAATTTCTCCCAGTCCTCTGGTAGGCTGCTTTTTCTGGCTAATTTGTATGCTTCATCTTTAGTTTTGATACTATCCCTGATTTCCCTTGTTATCCACGGATGCACTACCTTCCCTGATTTATTCGTTTCCCAAACTGGGATGAACAATTGTTGTAGTTCATCCATGCAGTCTTTAAATGCCTTCCATTGCATATCCACCGTCCACCCTTTAAGAATCACTTGCCAGTCATTCTTGACCAATTCACATCTCATACCCTCAAAGTTACCTTTCTTTAAGTTCAGAACACGTTTCTGAATTAACAATGTCACTCTCCATCCTTTCACGGCCTAATTCACGACCTTTTGTATTCGTGGACATTTTTCATCATGCTAGAAAAATCGCCCCGACCTACTTGATGCCACGAATACCTACGATTAGCATCACGGCCTGTTACGACCTCCTACGACCTTGTGACGACCATGCAGCGAGTATGAGTCAAGGGCAAACTCAGCAGAGGTCGTGAAAGTGGGACAGGCCCTTAAGGGTGACATGGTGCATAGGGCAAAGTGCCAGACTAACAGGACCACTGGGTGAGACAATGCTGGTGCCAGTCTGGGTCGATACATGGAGACACCAGTGGTTGCAGATGCTGGAATCTTCAGCAAAACACAAAGAGCTGGAGGAACTCAATGGGTCAGGCAGCATCTCAGGAGGGAATGTCGCCAGGCCTTTCCCTCCACAGATGCCACCTGACCCGCCGAGTTTATTGAACGATTGAAAGATACAGCATGGAAACAAATCTTCAGCCCACCAAGCCCACGCTGGTCATCGATCGCCCATTCACACTGGTTCTAGGTTATCTACACGTTGCCTACACACTGGGGGCAATTTACAGAAGCCAATTAACCTGCAATCCTCACGTCTTTGGGATGTGAGAGGAAACCGGAGCACCCAGAGGAAACCTATACAGTCACAGGGAGGATGTGCACATTCCACACAGACAGGACCTGAGGTGAGGATCGAACCAGGGTCCCCGGTGCTGTGGGGCAGCAGCTCTACTCGCTGCACCACTGTGCCACCCTACAGAGTTCCCCCAGCGCTTTGCGTGTTGGGTCAATGTTTTGGGCTTTGCTGAGAGCAGAGCCATTGGGTGGTGAATGCCCGTTGGACTGTTGAGAGATAACAGAGAGCATTAAGACAGCTTTCTTGGCCTGGCCAAGTTGGCCAACCGCGAGTCAAGGCACCAGGTGGAAGAGGGCTCTGCCAGAGCCGGATGCCTGCCCCTTTACCGGGGTTACGCCCGTGCCCGGGTGGTTTTAAAACTGGTCTACGCGCTGTCCACGGGCGCCCTGGGGGGTTTCTGGGACCGCTGGGCACCGCGGGGCGTGGAATGCATCGTCAATAAGGATGGCGATATAGCTGTATCGTAGTTTATTTAGTATATTTGTTTGATGTATTATGCTGATGGATTTTTGATTTATTATGTACTGCAAATATTATTGTTAATAATTGATTAAAAAAAGACAGCTTTCTTCAGCCTCAGCAAATCACGTAAACTAAACTCTTGAAGAGAACACTTTAAGGCATTTTATAGGAACTGTTAGAAGGCACTCAAAAAGGAACCTTGTAGAAATAGAACAGATATTTGCCCAGGCATTGATTTCATCCCAAGGGTACACAAAAGACTGGAGAAACTCAGCGGGTGCAGCAGCATCTAAGGAGCGAAGGAGATAGGCGACGTTTCGGGCCGAAACCCTTCTTCAGACCAATGTTTGCTCAATAGAATGGACTTGATGAAGTAGACTCTGATGAAGTTTCACTCACTCTGCTGATGTGTGGCCTGTCAGTTAAAATCTTTACTGTAGATTTGCAGCTCATGCATTATGTAATGTACTGACACGCCTGCCTAAGCCATCCATACCTGCAGCTGTTGATTCTACTTGTTATCCAAGTCCAATTTATTCCTTCCAGCTCTAAGATACACACAGCGTCAGTCCCACCAGGTCCTCAAAACATCAGCGGAAAGCAAGTTGATTTACATTTTGAATACCAAGAACTGTAAACAGAGTAGTCAGAACATAGAGCATCAGATTTAGACTGGTATTTTAAAACATCCCATGGGTAAGCTAATAAATCGGGCACAGTTTGCCGAGTTTACATTAAGGTCAGCGTTGGAACAGGGTATCATTGAAGGATGGTGATCTGTGCCTTGAGGCGTGCCTGTGTCGTGGACGTGTCTGCAACAAGGCAGCAACATGACAATGGTAATTCTGCCCTTCACCTAGATACACAGATAGTATTCGGGAACCGTGAATGCAGTTGCGGATGCAGAGTGGCCTCTTGTTCCTCGTTCAGAAGTGATAGGCGCAGAATTAGGCCATTCGGCCCGTCAAGTCTACTCTGCCATTCAATCATGGCTGATCTATCTCTCCCTCCTAACCCCATTCTCCTGCCTTCTCCACATAATGCCTGACACCCGTACTATTCAAGAATCTATCTATCTGCCTTAAAAATATTAATTGACTTGGCCTCCACTGCTATCTGTGGCAATGAATTCTACAGATTCACCACCCTCTGATAAAAGAAGTTCCTCCTCCGAATGGAACGTCCTTTTATTCTGTGGCTGTGACCTCTGTCCCTAGACTCTCCCACTAGTGGATACATCTTCTCCACGTCCATTCTTTCCAGGTCTTTCACTATTCAGTAAGGTTCAATGAGAAAGAAAATCAGCTAAGTCTGTGGTCCTGTGGATGTGGCAGTGGAGAGAGGGCTTGGTGGGCATGGTGGGAACGGGTGGTGGGCAAGAGTGGGCATTGTAAAGGAGGGCTGGTGTGAGAGGACTGTGATGAACAGCAGTGGTCGGAATATTAATGCAGTAATTCTAATGCATCCAATGTCGCCTGTAGAAATACTGTCATGGAAGTGTTTGCCCCTTCACTTTTACTTTCTATCATGGTGTAAACAGATGCAGAGAAGTTGTTTTGATTCATTTAGATTTTTATTATTGTCATGCGCACCGAGATACAGTTAAAAGCTTTTTGCTACATGCTACCCAGTCAGTGGTGAGACTAGATGTGTAGGAAGGAACTGCAGATGCTAAATCAAAGATAGACACAAAAAGCTGATGTAACTCTGCAGGCCAGACAGCATCTCTGGAGAAAAGGAATAGGTGACGTTTTGATTCGAGATCCTTCATCAGACATGGGTCTCGACCTGAAACGTCATCTATTCCTTTTCCCCAGAGAGCTGTCTGACCCGTTGAGTTACTCCAGCTTTTTGTGTTTATCTTTGGTTTAAACCAGCATCTGCAGTTCCTTCCTAGTTTTTCCAGCTTTTCGTGTCTATTATCAGTGGAAAGACTACACAATCAAGCTGTTCACAGTGTACAGATACAGGATACATGGTATAATGGTAAGATTAAATGAGAACTTACCAGTTTGAAGTTTGATCTTGATTTTATGAGGAGTTACGTGGGTGATTACGTGAAGAACCCCGTCCAGGCCGCATGCTCGTCAATCTTCAAAGCAGCGGTATGAAATCACAAATAACAATCACCGAAGTGACATAGTAAGATGCGTGACTCGAGAACTACCAGATGATCTTTATGAGAGAGGGTTGGGCGTGGCGGGCACGTAATCACCAACGTAACTCCTCATAAAATCAAGATCAAACTTCAAACTGGTAAGTTCTCGTTTAATCTTACTATTTTACTTCGGAGTCACGTGAGTGATTCCGTGAAGACTTCAAAGCTTTGTGATTTCATGCCGCAGATAGAAATCTCGGCGTCTCACTGCATCGATTGACTCAGGATGAGTGAATAATCAAAATGCATTAGCATGATATTGATTCACATGTATGAATGGTTTATGTTAATAAAGAAATCAATAGCAACCCCTGTAACTCAGGGGAGGCTAAAGTGGACGCAAACAGAATGGGCAAAACCCCGGGTCAGTAACTGGCCTATGGAAATTAAAAAAAAAACAGTTTAGTTGACCATCCTGGATGCAAGGAAATGGTCGCTGGGCATGTCCATTGCCCTGGCCGCTGACGTTGATGCTGACCTGGTGGAATGAGATATACAATCGTTAGTGTTAATACCTGCATAACCCAGAACCTGCTGCAGCCACCTTGAAATAGTCTGAACCGACCTTCCTTTGTGTAGTTGTTTGTTGATAAATAAACAATGCTGATTCCACACTCGTTAGGATTCTGGTGGCCTTGATAACATAGACGTGAGGCCGTGGGGTTTCCGAAAATGATCTTAAATCATGCCACCCCTAGCCTACTCTGCTTGTGTAGACCAGAATGTAAAATGTAATGACTGCTGTAGTGTCTCTATAACTGAATTATTGTCAAATACCATTTAAGAATGTACTGGAAAATGTCAGTAATCTTTACCGTATTAGAAGTAACATTAACATTTAAACAAAATCACTTCTGATCCACCTCAATAGGAATGTACTGCTTTATTGGGTGCTATCCCTGCACTCTGCAGTGAGCACATTCATGGCTTGATGTGACAACCTGAGGCATAAGTCAATCCATTCAAAATGTGTAAGTCAATAATTGTTTTATTGTGTAAAGGCCGGTCTCCTGAACCACTGCTTGAGCCAGGCAAATTCTTGTTTTTTGGAATAACCGTATCCTGTTGTGCCACATATTTTTGAAATCAGTGAATAAACATGCACCAACATGTCGATATTCGATGTAGTATTGAACCATACTTTCATAATACTTTGAGATCCAATACCTATACTGTGTTGTCATCGATCTGAACTGGATGATACACCAGTGGCAAAGATTAGGTAATTATTACAGGATACTTTACTTGATTGCATGTGACTAACATATGTCACCATCGTAGAGTAGCAACTTGAATTTGAGCATGTAGAATATTAATTCGCTCAATAGCCCCTTACCCATAGGGTGCATCTAGTGTATATATTTAATTGATACCAACAATTGAAGAATTGGTAACTCATGCAAATCTCCAATACCTCGAAGTAGAGATGGTATTCGGACTTCTCATCTTAGAGTCCTTAGCATCAGTTTGTAATAACTGAATTCGACACACATTACTGTAGCGAGTTTCCAAGTTCAAGTTCAAATGAGTTTATTGTCAAGTTCAGCAATGCTGAATACTGTTTTTTCCATCATTGTGACTGAGGTAGCTTCAGCTGACAATAGCATAAGGTTGTTAACAAAGGTCTAATTGTCCTTTGAGAGGTTGCTACTTACACAATATCAGTTCCATGATTTGCTCAGCTGAAAGACAGCTGCTATATTGCCAATTACGCTTGATGAAAATAAAACTTAGATTTATTACAAATTGCTATTAACTCCAATCTCTTGCCACAGGCCGGAGTCAAGGCTAATAATAATTAAAGGTAAATCCCAATGACCAATGAACAGTTTATCCCATTCCGAAAAGCTTTACTGTTAATAGTACAGTTATATTGTCTTTGGTAACCTCTGTAATGGGATTTGCATTGCATGGATCTTTGACCCTTATGAATCTGTTGTTAGTCATGAAAAATAAGTTTTCATATTCAGAAAGTTCATATGCCTGACACTCTCCATTCATCATAATAACATGCCACTCCTGCCTATTCCATGGGTGGTTTGCATGAGAACTTTTGCCCAATTTCCGAACCTTAACTTCAAAAAAATAACCCTGGCCATAATCCAAACTTGCTTGGAATGCTACGACTGTGCCTCAACCAGATATTTTTACCCTTTGTGTGTTGTACAAAACAAATGTAAATATTACAACTTGTGAACGGTGCACTACCCATATTTTGGAAGAGCTAGACCCATTTTGTTGCGTAGGATTGGTAAGGTGCATGCTGCCCCCAGCTCCAGTGAACCGCTTACTGCCGATGAGCGCCTGGGGTGCGTACTGAAATATTGACTTTTGCCCGCCATAGGCCTAATTGATTAGTCTGCCAGGTTTTCTTCCCCTGTTGAATAGGCCTACCTGAATAACAGATTCAGCGGCTGGCTCTCACATCCCCCTGTTGGCGCTGTTCACTGCCGGCACATATGTGCTTTAGTATGTTCTATTGACTTCTTTAGAGCCTGGAGTCAGTTATATCTTGACCTTTTGCTCTTCCCTCCTCAGAGAGGGTGATTTGCAGGCAGCCCTAAACAGGCGCTGCCGCAGGCAGCAGGACACCAATACTGATAAGAACCCATTGGACCTATACCCACATAGAATATTCTGCTGGGATGGCAACTTTGTTGTCAGGAGAAAGGTACCTCTGACACGGGCCCTTCATCCCTTGGGGTATGCCCCACGGCCATACGCTGAGACTCAGTGTCAGCTGGATACTGACCCGTCTTGGTCTCTGCCTCCAAGAGGGAGATCTGTAGCAGCTCTGTAACTGGAGCTGCTGGTGCAGTCTGTGGAGGTGGAACTACTGTCTCACCCTACCATCAGAGTCGGTGTCTGAACTAATCCTCATCTATGAAGGTACTATCAAACAGTTCTCTACCAGATACTGCTGGCGCCTTTTTTGTGCATGTTGGCGCTGACACTCCTCCTGTTGGCGTGTACCCTGCTGTAGCACTGTATGCAACAGTTGCTGTATTTGGGATAGTCGTTTCAAACGCACTATCCAGCCCCGGTGAGGAATTCATCCCCCAGCTCTGTGGGCCTTGCTATCCAGCCCCGATGGAGAATCATCTCACAACTCCGTGGGCATAGCAGATTATGTGTGAACTTGAGCAACCCTGTCCCAGGCGTTGCTGGGGCCCCCTTTCGTAAAGGCCGGCGCTTTTTGACATGAAACAGCCCTGTACCAGGTGCTGCTAGCACAGCTCTCTCGTAGGCCGGTAATGTCACAAATGAAACAGTCCTGTATCAGGCGCTGCTGGTACAGCTCTCCCGTAGGCCGGCACTTTCATACTTGAAGCAGCCCTGTCAGGCGCTGCTGGCGCAGCCTGTCCCATATGCCCGCACTATTACCGTGTAAGCTCACTCAATCAACATTTTTAGTGTACAGCTTTACCTGTGAAGGGTTAAAACAATTCACAGCAACTTGTGCTAAACAACAAGCATTACATTGTCAGAGACATAAAACAATAACTTTTTATGACTTTAACTTTGCCTTTAGCTTTTAACTTTAAGAAAAACACTATAACATACATGTTTTTTATTATTAAGAGAAACCCTTTGTAGCCCGACTCACCTGAGTCCAAATAGGGCTGAATGAGTCCCATTTTATTCCTTGCCTGGGGACCAACGTCTGTGAGCCACTGACCCCACTGTCAGTGACTCTAGCGTTACTTCCTTGCCGTTCCAACGGCATCCCCGCAGGCTGGGAGCCGCTGACTGCCTTGTTAGCAGCTCCTTATCTCGCAACCCGATCTATTTGCCGGTTATCCGCTTCCGCAGTCAGACTGGGTTTCCCCACAGTCCATAACCGGCACACTCGTCGGGCTGCGAAACTGGCAGGAAAACCTCTGTGAAGAGGGGCTTCTGCCTGAAAAAACCTGGTAAGTAAAGACAAACTTATCTCTAGGTTTAACTTACCGCTGGCAGTCAAGTCAAGTCAAGTCAAGTCACATTTATTTATATAGCACATTTAAAAAACAACTCTCGTTGACCAAAGTGCTTTACATTTATTATAAGAGTAGTATACACAAGCACACAAGGCTACATACATATATACAAATAGCCCTCGCTCAGAGGACGTCAGGAAAGGCTTGGGAGAACATAACCGACTTCATCAGCTCGGGCTCCCTACCCTCCCGAGCCTCGGACCTCATCGTTTCCCAGCCCCGCACGGCCCGATTTTACCTTCTCCCCAAAATCCACGAACCCGACTGCCCTGGCAGACCCATTGTCTCTGCCTGTTCGTGCCCCACCGAACACATTTCCACATACCTTGACGCCATCCTATCCCCCTTTGTTAAATCCCTCCCCACCTATGTTCAAGACACCTCAGACACTCTCCGTCGGCTCCGTGCATTCCATTCTCCAGGCCTCCATCCTCTCATCTTTACCATGGACGTCCAGTCACTCTACACACTCCATCCCCCACCAGGACGGTCTCAAAGCCCCTCCGGTTCTTCCTCGACCAGAGGAGCAACCCATACCCGTCCACTGACACCCTCCTCCGCCTAGCAGAGTTGGTCCTCACCCTGAATAACTTCTCTTTGATTCTCCCATTTCCTCCAAACACAAGGCGTAGCTATGGGCACACGCTGGGCCCCAGCTACGCTTGCCTCTTTGTTGTGTACGTCGAACAATCCTTGTTCTCGACGTACCAGGGCCCCATCCCCGACCTCTACCTCCGTTACATCGACGACTGCTTTGGTGTCACCTCCTGCACCCACACACAACTGACTGACTTCATTCATTTCACCACCAACTTCCATCCGGCACTCAAATACACTTGGACCATTTCGACACTTCCCTACCATTCCTTGACCTCACCATCTCTATTGCAGGTGATACGCTCCTGACCGACATCCACTACAAACCCACTGACTCCCACAGCTACCTGGACTACTCTTCCTCCCACCCTGCTCCCTGTTAAGGACTCCATCCCTATTCCCAATTCCTCCGTCTACGCCGCATCTGCTCCCAGGATGAGGTGTTCCACACCAGGTCATCACAAATGGCCTCATTCTTCAGAGAACGGGGATTCCCCTCCCCCACTATTGATGAGGCTCGCACCAGGGTCTCCTCCATACCCCGCAACACTGCCCTCGCTCCCCATTCCCCCACTCGCAAACAGGGCAGAGTCCCCCTGGTCCTCACCTTTCACCCCACCAGCCGGCAAATACAACATATAGTCCTCCGCCAGTTTCGCCACCTCCAACGTGACCCCTCCACCCGCCACATCTTCCCATCTCCCCCCCTGTCTGCCTTCGCAAAGACCGCTCCCTCCGCAACTCCCTTATCCATTCTTCCTCCCTCCCACTCTACCCTTCTCCGGGCACTTTCCCTTGCAACCGCAAGAAATGCAACACTTGTCCCTTCACCTCCCCCTCCACTCCTTTCAGGGACCCAAGCAGTCCTTCCAGGTCCGACAGAGGTTCACCTGCACCTCCTCCAACCTCATCTACTGCAATCCGCTGCTCCAGATGCCAGATGATCTATATCGGTGAAACCAAGCGGAGGCTTGGCGATCGCTTCGCCGAACACCTCCGCTCGGTCCGCAATAACCAACCCGACCTCCCGGTGGCTCAGCACTTCAACTCCCCCTCCCATTCCACATCCGACCTCTCGGTCCTGGGCCTCTCCACGGCCAGAGTGAGCAACACCGCAAGCTGGAGGAACAGCACCTCATATTCCGCTTGGGGAGTCTGCATCCTTTGGGCTTGAATATTGAATTTTCTCAATTCTGTTAACCCTTGCTGTCTCCTCCCCTCCCACCTCTCCCTCAGCCCTCGGGCCCTGGCATTCCCTCTATCTCTATCTCCCTCCCCCACCCAGTCGCACCAGCTTCTCATTTTCACACCACAAACAGCTTACAATGGCTTGTTCGCTTATCACCGATACTTCTTTGCATATCTTTCACTCATTGTTCCTTATCTTCCAATCACCGTCTATATCTCTCGTTTCCTGATCCCTGACCAGTCTGAAGAAGGGTCTCGACCCGAAACGTCGCCTATCTCCTTCGCTCCTTAGATGCTGCTGCACCCGCTGAGTTTCTCCAGCTTTTTGTGTACCCTTGGGAGAACGATATGTTTTTAGACTAGACTTAAAGGAGTCGATGGAGGGGGCAGTTCTAATGGGGAGGGGGATGCTGTTCCACAGTCTAGGAGCTGCGACCGCAAGGCGCGGTCGCCCTGAGCTTATGCCTAGACTGCGGGGACATTCAGCAACCCCAAGTCGGCCGATCTGAGGGACCTGGAGGAGGTGTGGTGGTGAGAAGACTTTTAATGTAGGTGGGTGCAAGCCCATTGAGGGCTTTGTAGACAAAGAGGAGGGTCTTGAACTTTATTCGGAACCGCACAGGGAGCCAGTGGAGAGAGGCCAGGATCGGGGTGATGTGGTCCCTTTTTCGGGTGCCCGTCAGGAGTCTCGCTGCGGCGTTTTGGACCAGTTGCAGGCGGGACAGGGAAGATTGGCTGATGCCAGTGTAAAGGGAGTTGCAGTAATCGAGGCGGGAGGAGATAAATGTGTGGATGATCTTTTCGAGGTCATCAAACTGGAGGAATTGTTTTATTTTAGCTATCGTCCGAAGCTGGAAGAAGCGAGCTTTTACCACAGCAGTGACATGTTTGTCAAACTTCAGTGCTGAGTCAAATATCACACGAAGGTTTTTGACATGAGGTTTGAGTAGTGGGGTTAGGCTTCCAAGGCTGCCTGCTATCATTTTGATTGAGTCCGAGGGGCCGAGAAGGATGACCTCAGACTTACTCTCATTTAGTTGGAGGAAGTGCTGGGCCATCCAGCACTTTATATCCTCGAAGCAGCGGGTAAGGTTAAGCAGATTTGATTGTTTTTTGGGCTTCAGGGGGAGGTACAGTTGAGTATCGTCTGCGTAGCAATGGAAGGAAATGCCGTGCCTTTCAATGACTTGGCCTAAGGGGAGCATGTACAGGGAGAAGAGAATGGGGCCAAGGATGGAACCTTGTGGAACCCCACAGCAGAGGCTAGCTGGGGAGGAGAAAGAGTTGCCGATGTTAATAGAGAAACTCCTACCTTTGAGGTAGGAGATGAACCAGCTCAGGGCAGTGCCATCAATACCAACCCCGTGCCTGAGACAGTCAATTAGGATGGTGTGGTCGACAGTATCAAATGCTGCGCTGAGGTCAAGAAGGAGCAGGATTGCACAGTCGCCGGAGTCAACGGTGAGCAGTAGGTCATCATGTACCTTCAACAAGGCAGACTCTGTGCTGTGGTGAGCCCTGAAACCTGATTGGAAAGTTTCGAAGATAGTATTTTGGTGAATGTAAGGCATAAGTTGACTTAAGATTACCTTTTCAAGGGCTTTTGAGAGGAAAGGCAGTTTAGAAATGGGTCTGTAGTTGCTTGACAAGGTGGGGTCCAGGTTAGGTTTTTTCAGCAGTGGCTGGACCACCGCATGCTTGAAGCAGGTAGGTACAGTGCCAGTGGCCAGAGAACTGTTGAAGATGGCGAGGATATTGGGACCGGCTGTTATGATGACGTCCTTAGGAGGGCAGAGGGGACAGTGTCGAGGGGGCAGGTCGTAGGTTTCATGGTGGTGATCAGTTTTACAAGGGAGGGTAGAGTAACAGGTAGAGGAAACAATCTAATTTTGAAGAACAGACCAATGAGACAGCCAGGTCACGGGTGGGAGGGGAGATATTCATTCTTATGTTCTTTACCTTGGTGGTGAAAAATATAGTAAATTCCTCGCACTTAGTCGGGGACCCGGTTAAGCTGGTGCTGGGGGTAGGACAAATGATGGAGGTGATGGTGCTAAAAAGGACCTTGGAATTATGAGCGTTTTTGGAGATAAGGGTGGAAAGGTATTTTGTTCTTGCGGATTTTACCGCTTACTGGTATTTGTGAAGGTTGTTTTTCAGGAGTTCGAAGGAAATTTGAAGCTTATCAGATTTGTACCTCCGTTCTGATTTTCTGCATTCTCTTCTTAGGGCTCTGGTGGTGTCATTGAGCCATGGCTCGCCTATAGTCTTAGGCTCTTTCATTTTAAGAGGGGCAACAGAATCCAGGATGGAAGAGCAAGTAGTATTGAATAGAGAGAGGAGGTCGTCGGTGCTGAGGTGCGGGGTAGACGCCTCAATAGTGCAGATATCGGGGGCAGCTATGAGAGCCTCAGAGAACTTACTGGCTGTCGTGGAGTTAACGTAGCGGGAGTAGCGAGCAGGGAGATGGGACTTTGAGGGAGAGAAAGGCAGAGATATATTGAATATAATAGCACTGTCCTGCCAGTCTGATGCTTGCTCCAGTGCAGCTGACGTACTGACGCGCATGCGACCCAGACGGGGTTCTTCACGGAATCACTCACGTGACACGGAAGTAAAATGTTTAGTCCATGATACAGTCCAGTAAAGACTGATTAAAGATAGTTTGGTTCATCAATGTTGCCCTCGGCATCCATGTGTAACTTTATTCCTAATAGAAATGTTCCTAACTCCTCTATGTATTACACTTTCATTGTTTATGTCTATTTAAAACATTAGGATTCCTTTATCTGTTGGCAGCTAATCATTTATCAAACACTCTCTTTACCTCTCTTATGTTAATCTTCATATCCCCTCTGATTATCTTGTATGCAGCCTGATTGTCACTGATACAACATAATAGTAAGATTAAACGAGAACTTACCAAGTTCGAAGGATGATCTGTATTTTACGAGGAGTCGCGGTGAGGGATTTCGTGAAGACCCCGCCAGCACGCATGCGCGACATCCTTCAAAGCAGCGGTGTGGAATCACAGAACGCACCATGACTGAAAATAGTAAGATGAAGAACGTAGAACTTCCCAGTTGACCTTATGATAGAGGGTGGGAGCGAGAGGCACCAAGAAGAGGAGGGGCGGTCCGGGGGGGGGATGAGGGGGCTCGGGGACGGGGCGGCAATCCCCCTTCCTTGTTAAAATAAAGATTCAACCTTCGAACTTGGTAAGTTCTCGTTTAATCTAATTTATACTTCGGAGTCACGTGGAGAGTGACTTTGTGAAGATTTCAAAGCACTGTGATTTCACGCCCTGGACAACGGTCCATGCTATCACATTGCCGAACCCCAGCAATTTGATGGTGGAAGGCTGTTAATGCAGTTCAGTCAAAACCTGGCTGAAAAATAATGCAATTTATTAACCAAATAATTAAAACAAACAAATAACCCCTAATTCGGTGACAAACAATCACCTGAGATGGGCTCCCAGCACAGCTTCTGCGAATTCGCGGGGGCGACCAGTGGCAATTAATTGTACCTTTGGAAGGTTTCTTCACTGGCCCAGCCCGCGGTGGCCGAGGACGTGTGTCCATGGGCACCTCCATGGCCCTCGCCGCTGATGTGGATGCAGCCCTAGTGAATGAGATTTAAAAATGTTAGTAGCAACACTCCTGCTGCACCCAACATTTCGCCCTGAGGCCACTGGCGATAGTCCTGTACAGTCACCCGGTGATACGGAGGTTTGTGGCTGATGAGGAGCCCCTGCTCCCTTCTTCCTGATGGTTCTTGTATTTTCGGTATTGTAGTGGTGGGAGATGGGTGACTAATGCAAGTGTGTGCATCAGTAGGGTATGCCCGAAATCTCCAACTATTTATTGCAGCCCATGAGCCCCTGGCCTGTGCTGCTTTAATAAGTCCTGGGACAAAAAAGAAAATTCATCTGATGCTAGCCCTCCCCCCCCCCCCCGGGTGCGAGGACCATGCTATCCAGCCACAGCTTTTGTAATGCTGGACTCGTTGGGCTGTAGTCCAGTGTTCATCAGCATTAACCCACTTTTGAGGGTGAGACTGTTTGAGTGGTAACTCATTCCCATGGAGGACAGCGCCTCAGTTAGGGTCAGAACGATTCCCTTCATCCCAGGTGAAGGTGTATCTGGGCCGTGGCAGGGTTGGTGTTAAACCACTCCCCTCATGAGTTTAGACACCAGGTGGTTAGTGAGCCTATAACCTATGGTCCAGGTTTGAGGATAGTGGCAACTCCTGGCGCTGTTGATGGCACTGTAGCTCCAAGGCAGCATATCGAAATGAAGGCCAACTAGGAATTCCAGGACATTCAGGGATGTGTCGTGTTGGAAGTCGTGTTGGTAATGAGAGGCATGAATGCCTCCCACTTTCCTGATCTGCGTGAGGTACTGCCTTCCGACTTGATTCTTGGCATGATGCTGAGATGAGTTCCATGGCTCGTGGTGAGATGCCGCCTTGATGAGTGGTCTTTTTAGAAACCTTGCAGGCGCAACAAGTTTCGGTGAACCATGGGCATGGGATGACTATCCCCAGTAATGGGGTGTGTAATTAATTGGGGTGTTTCCCAATCGAAAGCCATGGTCGTCTCAAAATTTTAAGGACCATGCGTCGGGGTAACATTGGCTGTGTAGTGCCAGTCGGGGAAGAATGATCAATAATGCCAGTTGCAGAGTCCAGTTTAATTTTCTGCAATTACCCGATTGATGAGCAAAATGGGGGAAATGCGATAGCAAAACCATTTCCCCAATGGACAAGACAATACACACCATGCAATATGCCCCAGTGTCTGGTTCCATGACATACGTTGGTATCTGATGGTTCAACCTGGACGCAAAAAAGGTCAATATCTGTGTCCATAGTGAGCTGATAATGTCTCCAAAAATTGGGGGTTCATAATCACTCGAACTGTTGTCAATGACAGTTACTCGTGGGACTGGTGTTCCGCCAACTAGTATTAAGCGTTCCTGGCAAGATCAGGTTGCTGTATCCAAATATTTCTCTCGATGCACCAGTGCCAATTGTGTTTTTGCTCAATTCATCACAAGATTTGCAACCGATACCAACCCATATGATTTGATAATAAGCCACCACTGTTGTGTGTTTAATCTATTTTGAGGCCGGGACATGGTAAATTCCGTGAGTTTAGTACAGTAGCCCGGCAGTCATGAAAGGGCTAACATCTCTATATAATTTTTATTCCCATGTGACTAGATGGAGGGTAGAGAGTCCCCATTGCAACCCCACCACCCAATAAAACATGGTGTCAGTTGCACCAGCCTTGTGCGCTTGCATCTCTGTAGCACGCTGTCGGGTATGGGTTGCTTATATGATGGGTCTGCTACATCGCTAATCTTGTCAATCCCCATTGTAGCTCGGTTCTAGCTTAGGTGGTTTAATCGGATTGGTCGATCCAAAGTGCCCTAGCTTTTGCTTTTTAATGCTGCTGATCTTTGTTTCTTTGTACAATTTTGGTTAATGTGAACGGCCTGAATTGTGCAGCTGAGAATGTAGCTACCAGTTTACCTATTACTTTTGCCTGTTGCCGGATGGTCCGGGTTACCCCTGGCGCACGCAAGCAAGCAAGGGACTGTGGCACGCTTTTGGCATTTATTTTATAGCGGTTAGCTTTGTTGGTTGGGGATGGCGATCCTCATTAAGGTGGTGGTCTAGGTGTGAACCCAAATAATCCAGTATACCGTGATGGTTGTTTGCAGTTTTGACTGTGGTCGGGTGGATGGATTAACAAATCCTAGCTTATTGAATAAAGCCTTAGTTGACTGCCACTGCCACGTTTGTGAAGCCATATTGGAGGGGTTTGACCCACTATTCCCAGGATATCATCTGAGTTTGCCATGACTATGTATTTTGTTGTCGAAAGAGAGCACATACCCCCCCCACCCCCCCCCCCCCCCCCCCCCCAAAACATAACAACGGTTTTCACTAATATTTTGTAATAAGTCTGGGGTCTGTGGTGAGTGTTGTGACCATTGGCGCAAACGCTTTGTATTCCCCACACTGTTCCCTTCCAGACAAATTTCCCAGAAAACTTTTCTGTGAGAATTCAGTGATGGGCACGTATATAGTGCATCTTTTTAAATCGATGCAGAGCCATAGTAAGGTACCACGGGTACCGGGTTTAAAGCATAATCTGCTTGGCTGTTTCAAAACGTATCCATTTTAAAAGTGGGTTATTGTATGTACAAAATGTGTTTCAGCTCAGTTAGGTCTATTATAATCAGACACCCCCCATCTTTTTATTTTTGTGAAGATGTTGGACACAAACTCAAGGGGT
The DNA here is from genome assembly GCA_035221665.1 of Okamejei kenojei. Classification (NCBI taxonomy): domain Eukaryota; kingdom Metazoa; phylum Chordata; class Chondrichthyes; order Rajiformes; family Rajidae; genus Okamejei; species Okamejei kenojei. The sequence goes on from CM069161.1 coordinate 30,454,660, forward strand.
TCGTGCGTTGTTTTGCCAATCACCCCTTTGCTGCTTAGCGTATAATTTCAGCATGTCCTGCTTCCACCTCTTTTTGGGATAGTGTAAATTTCCGATGAGGCGAATGCTGGGTAGGGGGATTTTTACCGCATGAATTCTATAACATAGCCTTGAACACTTTGTAAATAACTCGTCTGTGGTGATAGTGTTCCATATTCCCAAAAAGGCCCGCAATCGTCCACCAATTTGTGCAGGAGGGATGCTACGGTCTGAGAGGAACCAGGCCCCCTTACCTCCATGGTTAACGACGGTTTACTGGCGTATGTCGTTTTGAGTGGACGTTGTGGAGGTTGTCGGGATGGCGGCCGCATCTTCCATGCAGGCCGCTGTTGGCCTTGTCTAAAAAAGGCCGTTGTGTTTGGGGAAGTGGAGGTGGATAGGTCCTTGGTGTCCTATCCGGCTGCCGCGGTTTCCAGTTGGTGTGTGGTTGTTGCCGGTGGTATGATGAAGTCAGGACGTAGGAGGTTTCATGAGGCCAGCTGTTTTGTCCTCCTCGTCCAGTTCCTTCACTTGTTTGGACAATTCTCCAAACAGTTGATGAGGCGGTGGAGCGGTTGATGGACGGCTCAACCCCCGGAAATTTGGGGTTGAGTGTGGGCTTTATGGAGCTCTTACGCAGGCAGTTGATTTCATACTGGGCGTTGCATAGGAGTGCCAGGGCATCTTGTTGCTCACTGGACACATTGTCCCCATCAAGGGTCCTAGCAAACGCCGTTATACCCGTGGAGAGGACCTTCAAGATACGCTGGAGGCGGACATCCTGCATCCTGGTGGCCGTGCTCAAATGTCCCCAGATCTGAGCATTGACCAGGGGAACACTGAGGTTGATGCAGTTCTCGGGTGGCTTTATTTTCTCCATTGTGTCATTGAGTACCTGACCCTGGAGTTGGTGAGTGGTCAGGTAATCAATGGTGCCCGCCAGTTTGTGGTTCCCCTGTTTGTGCGGTCGTGGCAAACTTGCCCACCACGTCCAGCATATCCTCCTCGTGCTCTGGCTCAGCGGTTTCTAGGCAGTCCCGGGTCGTCTTCAAATACAGCGGCCGGGCAACTGCTGGCACTTCTGGCTGGTGAAGACGAGAGACTGAGTGGACTCCTGGCGCGGCTTGTAGAGGCCTGCGAGTCCCGTTCTTCCTGGTCCCTGTCCCGCTGGAGGAGTTGCTCCACTAAGAGCTCCAACCGCTCAATGCGACCGTCCCTGCTATGTGCTGCGGACAAGCCGACTTCCCTAGGCCCTGCGATATCACTGGGGCTTCCACCATCGGACCACACCTCCGTAAGGTGCTGTCTAGGGTCCAATGGCAGGTCGTCGTGGCCTACCGCCCGAGTAGGCTCATACGACTCCCGCACGGACTCTCCGCTAGTCTGTCTTCTTGCAGACTGTGGCGGCCCACCAGTCTGGTACGAAGGCAGGTGAGTTGGATCGGCGCCGGCCCCCGGAACCTGGCTCCCCGGAGTCCGTGCAGGCTTACCTCCACTGTCGCCCAATATTCGGCGTGGAGGCGCATGGTCGGCCGCTCCCAGAGCTAAGCTGACCGACCGTCTACTGCTGCCACCTCCGCCCTTGACCGCAGCCTGACGGGGTATTATGCACCTGCTCCTACAGGTCTGCTCAACGCAGCAGTAGATCTGCCAGACTGCTCTATGGCAGATCTCCCTGGCAGTTGTACGTGGCGGCGTGCAGCTGCAGGGCTCCCCTGTAGTGCAGCTGTCCCCCGGCCCAGTCCCCGTGGGTCTGCTGGAACTCGGGGTGAGGTCGCTGGTGATGAGCGAGGCTCCTTCCCACGTACCTGTTTTCCCCCTCTTTTTCTGGGGGATGGGGGCTCGAAGTCTGGATCAGCAGTCTCCAGCTCCGGTGCGGTGAACCATTCAGGTGATGAGTCGGGCGCTGGTGTAACAGGAGCGCCCGACTTCCGCATTCTTACCCCCACACGTCCTGAAGCTGCTGGTGGTGCTTGCAGCTCCGGTGACAAAGGCCGCTGGCTGGTCGATGCACCACGGCTCCTGGAGAGCGTCGCCTTCCGTTTCCCTTTGTCCATCCTGTGGGAGTAAGGTAAGTACTTACCTGACGGTCCTTATGAAGGAGCTGGTGGAGAGAGCGCACTCCCCCCCCCCCAGCTTGTCGAGCAAATGCGCGCGACGATATGTCGCGCATGCGTGCTGGCGGGGTCTTCACGAAGTCACTCACGTGACTCCGAAGTAAAATACATGTTGTGAGCAGTCATTTTGTTTTGTTTTATCTTCCTCTGTGTCTCTTTTGTCATCCAGAGAGCTCTGAATTAATTTGTTACAGAATCACAGTTGTAGAGTGATAAACCAAGGGAAGAGATCCTTAGGCCCAACACGTTCATGCCGACCAAGATGCCACATCTAAGCTAGTTCCATTTGCCCATATTTGGCAATATGCCCCAAAACTTGCCTAACCATGTACCCGTCCAAGTGTATTTTAAATGCTGTTATCGTACCTGCCCCAACTACCTCCTCTGGCAGCTCGTTCCATATACCCACCAACCACTAAATAAAAAAGTTGCCTCTCAGATTCCTATTAAATTTTCGCCCTCTCGCCTTATATTTACGTCCTCTGTTTTTTGTTTCCTCCATCCTGGGTAAATAAATATTTTTTCTTCTTTTGCACTTCATGTTATAATTGTATCCAAACATCTCTTCACGGAGTCATAGTGTTGTACAGCACAGAGAGCAGGCCCTTCAGCCCATCATCTTGTTTACGTGGAAGAGCCTTCTATACCTTGGTGATTCATGTACTTACATCTTGGATGTACTTCTTAAATGTTGAGAGAGTATCTGATTGAGGCAGGGCATTCCAGATCTAACCACTCACTGTGTAAAGAAATTCATCCTTGAATCCCCCCAGAAACCTTCTACTCTCACCTTAAACCTATATCGCATTGCCATTGACATATGGTAGAAAGATTTTTACTATCCCTACGTTTCCTCAAGATTTTATATATCCCTATCAGATCATTCCTTAGCCTCCTCCGCTCCACAGAAAACATAGAAACATAGACATAGAAAATAAGTGCAGGAGGAGGCCATTCGGCCCTTCGAGCCAGCACCGCCATTCATTGCGATCATGGCTGATCATCCCCAATCAATAACCCATGCCTGCCTTCTCCCCAGATCGCTTGATTCCACTAGCCCCTAGAGCTCTCTATTAAATCCATCCAGTGATTTGGCCTCTGTGGCAGGGAATTCCACAAATTCACAACTCTCTGGGTGAAAAAGTTTTTTCTCACTTCAGTCTTAAAAGGCCTCCCCTTTATTCTAAGACTGTGGCCCCCTGGTTCTGGACTCGCCCAACATTGGGAACATTTTTCCTGCATCTTGCTTGTCCAGTCCTTTAATAATTGTATATATGTTTCTATAAGACTGCCCCTCATCCTTCTAAACTCCAGTGAATACAAACCTAGTCTTTTCAATCTTTCCTCATATGGCAGTCCCGCCATCCCAGGGATCAATCTCGTGAACCTACGCTGCACTGCCTCAATCACAAGGATTTCCTTCCTCAAAACGAACCCAGTATCCTCTGACTGAAGGTTGGATCATGTTGGAGGTGGCAGAAATATTGTAGAATGGTTTATGGGAGACTGGTAGGTTGAAAGGTGAGGACCAGGAGAACTCTATTCCTTGTTCCCTTAGGCAGGAAGGGGATGTGAGAGCAGAACAGGGGCTTGCAGAGGAGGCACGGATGAGGGATCCATCCACAACAGAAACCACATTTCCCGAAGAAGGATGACGTCTCAGATGTCCTAGAGTGGAAAGCCTCATCTTGAAAAGTGCTGCGATGAGGTGGAGATGGAGAGTCTGCAAAAAAGGAATGGCATCTTCGCGAGAGAGTGGGTGGGAGGAGGTGCCGTCATGGTAGCTTGGAAGACAATGGGTTTGGAATGGATGCCTGTGGATACTCTGTCTCCAGCAATGGAGATCAAGAAATGGGACGGTTGAGGAATGCTGCCAGGATACATTTGAAACAGAACAGAAAGTGTTCGATCTAACCCCCCGAAAAGATGGTCTTGGAATGTTGGAGATGTGGTCTCTGACTACTTCCAGGACTGTTGCTGAAGTCCACGACAGATTGGGGCACCCGACAGAAGGGGTGATGTTTCAGAGTTTAGTTTAGTTTAGAGATACAGCGCAGAAACAGGCCCATCGGCTCACTGAGTCCGCGGCAACCAGCAATCCCTGTACACTATGAAGCCCCTGTCCCAATTAGGAGACCTAAACAGCAACCTCTGGTGACCTTGCCCACCACGCAAAAAAAAAATCAAGGTCGAGGTGACCTGCAACCTCCTACCACCTCCCACGCATATGTTGAAAACCTTCCTCGACTATGAAGAAAACCAGCTTCGACTAGACCTGCGACTAAAACATTATCGATTTTTAAAACGGCAACCTATTTTTAGTTGAGGCCGGTTTTAATCATGATGAAAAAATAACAGCAACCTGGATGAAGCCTCGACCACGCGGAAACCACTTTTGACCATTAGGGAGAGTGACCAAAACCTCCGGTGACCTCATGGAAACCTTGGGTGGCGGGCAAGGTCACCGGAGGTTGCTGTTTAGGTCTCCTAAGTGGGACAGGGGTTTAACACTAAGCTAATTAGCTTACAAACCTGTACGTCTTTGGAGCATGGGTGTAAACCGAAGCTCCGGAGAAAACCCACGCAGTCACGGAGAGAACGTACAAACTCCTTACAGACAGCTCAGCTCCCATAGGCAGGATCGAACCCGGGTCTCTGGCGCCGTAAGACAGCGACTCTACTGCTGCATCAACGTGCTGCATAGTGTCTCACTTCTGAAGACACACTGGGGGACACAAAATGCTGGAGAAACTCAGCGGGTGCAGCAGCATCTATGGAACGAAGGAGATAGGCAACGTTTCAGGCCGAAACCCTTCTGAAGACACATTATTCATTATATATAGTTTGAAGCATTATAGTCTGAAGAAGGGCTCCGACCCGAAACATCATATATCCTTTTCCTCCAGAGTTGCTGCCTGACCTGTTGAGTTACTCCAGCACTTTGTGTCTATCTTCTGCATAAACTAGCATCTGCAGTTCTTTCCTACACATGAAACTGAGGCACAGCCGCTAGGAAGCACTGATTTTTAGCATGACTTACCTGACAAAGGTATCAGGCCTGTTACTCTGGCTTGGTGCATGTTGTAATACTTTTTATATTTGTCCACGGACTGCATTTTATAATGTGAAAGAGCCCTGTATTTTAGAATTGTGCAATGACAGTAATTTTATATGGACGTTGTGCTGGTACTAAAGCCAGATGCAACTGTTTATTCTGAATGTTAAACTATCCCACTGAACGTTGTTAAATCTTTAAAACCCTGATGTGCAATATTATTATTGGCAAGGTAGCTGCATTATTATTTCAATACTTAGTTCCCCATTAAATCCTCCAGTTTTAGTGCAGCACTTCAATGAACAGCCTTTACAATTTATTTTTGTTTGTGATGCTATTTTTCCATTGTTATATTTTCCTCATATCTCCCTCCATGCCAGCTGCTGCTGGGCCTCTGCCAGTGCTTCTCTGAGGCGCACAGCCAGGAGATGTGCCGTAATTGGCAAGCTGACTGGGGCTTTGAATTTGCCCATCTCCCTCTCCACTTTTCATCTCACTCCACCCTATAGCAATATAGCTAGGAATCAACCCACCCTTGGTTAACACAACTCACTGCCGACTGACTTTACTCTTTAGACATTAGCGATACAGCACGGAAACAGGCCCTTCGGCCCACCGAGTCCGCACCAACCAGCGTTCACCCCGCACATTACCACTATTTTACACACACTAATGACAATTTACATTTTTACCAAAGCCAATTAACCTACAAACTCACATGACTTTGGAATGTGGGAGGAAGCTGGAGAAAACCCATGCAGGTCACGGGGAGAACGTACAAACTCTGTACAGAAAACGCCCATAGTCAGGATCGAACCCGGGTCTCTGACGCTGTAAAGGGCCTGTCCCACTTTCACAACCTAATTCACAACCTTTTTAACGTGGACATTTTTCATCATGCAAGAAAAACGCCCCGACCCACTTGATGTCACGAGTACCTACGACTAGCATCACGACCTACCTACAACCTACCTGCGACCTCCTACGACCTCATGACGACCCTGCTGCGAGTATGAATCAAGGGCAAACTCGGCAGAGGTTGTGAAAGTGGGACAGGCCCTTAAGGCAGCAATACTACCAATGCGCCACCCTGCCGCCTAATTTAACTCGTTCAACATCCCACTGCTGCTTTGATATTATGGTAGCGTTCGATACATCAGTTGCTAAGTTACAATAGTCCTTGCATAGTTTGACTTGCTGTCTTTTACAACTATCTATCTATAAGATGCACAGCAGTAGCTTACCAAGGTTTCTTTGAAAGAAGCTCCCAAAGTGGCAACCTTTACTTCTGGGCACCAGTTCAGGGGAACAGTCATCTGCACTACAAGCTGCTCACGAGTTATCCACCTTATATTGAGAAAATGGTATTATATTAAGAAGATTATAGACCAAATGTCAGTGAATGGGACTAGTGTAGGTAAGTACTACGGTCGATACAGACAAAGTGGGCCGAAGGACTTATTTCTATGTTGTACTATTCCTATTTCTATGTCTCCGACTCTGTGACTATGACTTTCCATTGAAAGATTTGCCTTCAGTTGGGCCTCATTCACCTGCACACAGAAGGGCTAGTATATTTTAAATATAAAGTACATATATAAATATATTCGTTTATTGTCACGTGTACGGAGGTATATTGAAATGCTGTTGTTGTGTGGTAACCAGTCAGCGGAAAGACGATACATGATGACCCATTAACAGGAAACAGATATGTTATTCCCTTAGCATGTATCTGTATTGTGAATGGCTCGATTGTAATCATGTATTGTTTTTTTCCGCTGACTGGTTAGCACACAACAAAAGCTTTTCACTGCACCTCGACACACATGACAATAAACTAAACTAAACTAAATGGCAGGTGTTGTCACCAGTAACTGGTGGTTATTCAAGATACCAACTACTATTTATGTGAAACATGTAACCTCTCAGATTCTCGTTCAACCCCCTCCCTCTCATCTTAAACTTAAACCCTCTAGATTTGGACACTCTCACTATGGGAAACAGACACTGCCGATCTACCACATCAGTGCCTCTCATAATTTTATATACTTCTATAGAAATATTTGAAGAATTCCTTAATGATATGTTTCAACTGAATATTGTTGAATTTTTGCAATCTTGATTGTTGTATCAATACCGTGCTCTGATTACTAACCTGATACAACCTGACCAGCCCACACTGCATCTTTGCAAGTGAACATTGTCCGTCTCGGGTCCCGATCCAAAACGTCAACTGCCCATGTTCTCCGCAGCTGCTGCCTGACCTGCTGAGTTACTCCAGCACTTTGCGACCTTTTGAACATTGTCCATTATTTGTTCACTTTACATTCACACAACGTTGGTGAGGGCATATTTCGAGTATTGTGTTCAGTTTTGGGCACCCTGTTATATGAAAAATGTTAAGTTTGAAAGAATAGAGAGAAGATCGATGAGGATATTGCCAGGACCTAATGGCCTGAGCTCATGGGAGAGGTAAAGCAGGGTAGGACTTTATTCTCTGGAGCAGAGGAGGATGAGCAGTGATTTATAGCAGTGTATATGATCATGAGAGGAATCGTTAGGGCAAAAGCACAGTGTCTTTTACCCAGAGTAGGGCAATCACGAACCAGGTTTATGATGAGGGAGAAAGATTTCAATGATATCTGAACCAATCGCTCTTTTCACATATATTTATCAGAGATGTTGGGTGTGGAGCTGCATGCCCACAGCTTCAGGGGTTGCCGCCGCACAGCGCCAGAGACCCGGGTTCAATCCTGACTATGGGTGCTGTCTGTGTGGAGTTTGTACATTCTCCCCGAGACCTGCGAGGGTTTTCTCTGGGATCCTATGTTTCCTCCGAAGATGTATGGGTTTGTAGGCTAATTGGCTTGGTGAAATTGTAAATTGTCCACTAGAGTGTGTAGGATTGTGTTAGTGTATAGGGATCTGTGTACAGGTTTCTGCATTGCATCTCTGAACTAAACTAAACTAAACCAAAGTCAGTTTCACATTGTTTGTAAAATAAATATCCAGTCACTCAGGGCTGGTGGGCTGGCAGCCCCATCACTCAGGGCTGGTGGTCTGGCAGATCATTCATTCAGGGCTGGTGGGCTGGCAGTTCACTCATGGCTATTCCTTGAAATTCAATTTCAAGCAGCGTGCAGGCCACCAAATTAAATTTCATATCATTTCATCAGAGTGCAGGCCATTAAATAAATTCAATTTCATAGCATTTCAGGCAGTGCAGGCCACCAAACTCAATTTCATAGCATTGCAGGCATTGCAGGCCACCAAACTCAATTTCATATCATTTCAGGCAGAGTGCAGGCCGTTGAACTCAATTTCATAGCATTTCAGGCAGAGTGCAGGCCACCAAACGTAATTTCATAGCATTTCAGAAGAAGTGCAGGCCACCAAACTTAATTTCATAGCATTTCATGCAGAGTGCAGGCCACCAAATTCAATTTCATTGCATTTCATGCCGAGAGCAGGCCACCAAATTCAATTTCATTGCATTTCAGGCAGAGCGCAGGCCACCAAACTCAATTTCATAGCATTTCATGCAGAGTGCAGGCCACCAAATTCAATTTCATAGCATTTCAAACAGAGTGCAGGCCACCAAACTCAATTTCATAGCATTTCATGCAGAGTGCAGGCCACCAAATTCAATTTCATTGCATTTCAGGCAGAGTGCAGGCCACCAAACTCAATTTCATAGCATTTCATGCAGAGTGCAGGCCACCAAATTCAATTTCATTGCATTTCAGGCAGAATGCAGGCCACCAAACTTAATTTCATAGCATTTCAGGCAGAGTGCAGGCCACCAAACTCAATTTCATAGCATTTCATGCAGAGTGCAGGCCACCAAATTCAATTTCATTGCATTTCAGGCAGAGCGCAGGCCACCAAACTCAATTTTACTTCGGAGTCACGTGAGTGACTATGTGAAGACCCCTCCAGCCCGCATGCACATCATATATCGTCTATCGCATTGCGCAACGACAGGCTGGGGACGTGCTGCTCCACCAGCGGTAAGTTTCAAACCTGAAGGTAAGTTTTTTCAACTTATTTCCAGTTCTGTTTCTCCTTGCAGGAAGCTCTTACGGAGTTCCTGCTGGAGACGTTCCGGGGTCGAAATCCCGGCTCCACCCGGCTCGTGGAAACCTGACTACGGACATCGCAGGGAATCCCACCTACAGGGACCGCGGGGGAATCCAGGCTGCGAAAATCGCTGGGATGCCCGGCTCGGGGGGGGAAACCCGACCACAGACATCGCGGGGAATCCAGTCTTCAGGGACCGTGAGGAAATCCCAGCTGTGGAAACCGCGGAGATCAGAATCCGCAGGGAACCCGGGACAGCAGGAAGATTCAAGCCGCGGGGTGAACCCGGCTCAGGGAAACCCGGCTCGGGGAAACCCGTCCGCGGGGACCGTGGGAAGATACAAGCCGCGTGGTGAACCCAGCTCGGGGAAACCTGGCCCCGGGGACCGCGGGAATACAAGCCGCGGGATGAACCCGGATCAGGGAAACCCGGCCGCAGGGACCGTGGGAAGATTCAAGCCACGGGGTGAAGCTGGCCGCGGGGACCGTGTGGAAGACACGGCTGCGAACCGCAGAAGTGCAGATAGCCGGCGGCATTTATTTTCAGACTCCGGCAGCCCGGACAGCGGTCCAATGAAGTCTGAAAGGCCTGGAGTAGGACGTGTCAGGCCAGGAGGGTTCCCCTTCGACCTGGGTATGTCTGCGGATGTTTTTTACCCAGGTGGAGCATGGATAGCGTCCGCAGGCCGCTCATCACACTGAGGTGATCCATCCTGATGTGGTCCATGGAAGGCCATACCAGCGCAGGACCCCTAGGGGCCTCGGCAGCACCTATTTCAGGGCTGCATACAAATCTCCCTCTCTGTGAAGAGGAGTGCGAGGAGTCAGTGGGTAGCTGACTCCAAACTCGGAAGTATGTCCAGCGAACATACTGGGGTACAAGCGTGAGGTTCCAGACATTTCTGGCATGGCATCAAGACCTGTGCTAATGAAGAAACCTGGAAGGGCCTGAGTTCCCTCGTGAAGCAGCAGCCACCTCACGTCACATCATTACAGGAACAGGTGCCGGCTGTGAGATACCATGCACCTGTAAGATTGTTCCTGAAAGGACCAGCAGTGAACGGCGCTATGTGGGGGTACAATGCACACTTCAAAATGAACTGCTTCCAGAAGAACGCTATCGGACCTGCCTTAAATTCCAAATCTGCAGGCTCAAGTGAGGCCAGCAATGTCCAACCCGTTGAGTCCTCTCTTCAGGAACTTGCCCAAACAGGTACGACCCGGATGAAGAATTAAAGCTGTCCGGCTTATCAAGGTACCGCGGCAACAACACACCCCATGCCTCTATCGACAGCAAGCGTTTCACTGAAGCTGGTGGCAGCTCCAAAGCTGGGCGCAGGTCTTTCAGGCCAAGGTCCAAACCGGTCCTCAGGGAAAATATGGGATCCACGCACCCCAGCAATCCTACTCTCCAAATCGGGGACGGAAATAGAACCCGCATCAGGGGCCTTTGGGCTTACCACAAGACCACCAATAACCATGAAGGTAGGTGGGTCTGGTTCTTTCCGAAATATGAGGTATGTGGACCATTTACAAGTTGGTAAAATTTACACTTGTTCTGTGCATATGATCTATTTATAAACTAAAAGATAACATGAGATCAGTTTTATACTGCACAGTATACAAGCGAGATAGACGCAGGAATTGGCCAGAGTTCTCGGAATATGGCCGGAGTTGCCTTTCAAGACAGGCCTGCTGTTGCGGCCTGCTCATCGTCATAATGGAAGATACCGGTTCAACTCGCATGTGCAGTATAGACATTTCTGAATAGGAAACTTCATTCCTGTCTAACAACTGAGGATCAGTTTCCACTCACAGGGCTCACCGGAGGTATTTGAAATTTAGCTGGATGGGGCAATGATACAGTCAAAAGCATTGCAAAATGGGGTAACTTCAGCTCCCAGGTTATTTGCCAAATTACTAAAACCAGTGCTTCAGCTGCTCAGAGCTAAAAAAGCTATTGTTATGACCTATGTGGATGATGTTCTAAATGCTGTATTTTGCTAAATTAGCGGTATCAGCCACAAAACTATATTTCAGAAATTGGGTTTTCATCCATCCAGTAAAATTTAAGTTGATTCCAACTGAAATTATTGAGTATTGGGATTTATCTTTAACTCTATTAAATTGTCTGGGACTACGCCCTAAGGCAAGAGATTGGAATTAATTGAAGCCTGTAACAACCTAGTTGTTATCAAGCACCCTTCTATTCAAGTGTAATTGGCAATATATTGGCTTTCAGCTGTGCTATTTGGACCTTTACATTATCAGAGCTATACAGCGTGCAGAGGAGCAAGCTCTCAAGTACCATGTAGGCCATTGCTACCAGACCTATGCTATTCCCAGCTGAAACTATCAAAGTAACCTTGGTGGACAAACAGTATTCAGCAATGCTCCACTAACCTTCATCAGTAAATCTTCAGTTAATTACAAACTGATGCTATTGCTCAAAGATCGAAAATTACTAATACCATCTCTAGTTACGGAGGCGGATGGGTTTGCATGAGTTACCAATTGTTCAGTTATATGGTATCAACTACCTATACACACTAGGTGTATCCTATGGATTAAAGGTTTTTGCGAATATGTATAATCTGCATGCTCAAGTCTAACTTGACACTCTGGTGCTGTTATATGTTAATCACATGGATGCAATCAAGTCAAGGTATCCAGTGATAGTTTACCCAACCTCATTTGGCATTGGTGTATCATAATGTAAAATCAATGACAACACTGAATGGATGTTGGATCACAAGTATTTAATGACATTGTGGGCTTGATGGAACACTAAAAGATCGAGATGTTTGCATCCAGGCTCAATCAGTTTCCAACCAGTTGCAAAAAATATGTGGCATGTCAGTGGCGATGGATGCATTCTCGCTACACTGGGGAGGAATGTTCTTTTATGTCTTCCTCCATTTTGCCTCATCAGACGGGTCTTGCAAAATTCAGCAAGTTCCCGCTTCAGCCATTTTCGTAGTGCCTGACGGGCCTATACAGCCATGGTTCCCGCTGGTGTTGGGAATGATAATAGAACCTTATATGGTTATTTCTAGACACAAGATTTGCTGGTTTAGCCGTGACTCGGGAAACCATCCTCTGCATAATATAATCAATTCATTGACTTGCAGACTGGGTAGACCGTTCCTGCGGCTCGGGTTGTTAAACCAAACCATGGATGTGCTCACTGCAGATTGCAGGGATGCACCAAATAAGCAGTACTTTCCTTATAAGGAGATGGGACGTATTTTGTTTTATACTAATTACATATAATTCAGCACAGATGGCTGACGTCTTGAAGTTCAGTTCTATATGGGGTTTTGACAATCATTCATTTAAAGTGCCATTTACTGTGCCTATCGTGCCTTCTCATCACATTGGCTGTGGGGAGCAGAATCCACTCTGTCGGGTCACCTTCTGATATCTAGATTTATGAAGGGTATCTTCAACTCGAAACCTCCCAGGCCCAGGCTGAGATATGGGATGTTAACATTGGGCTACATCCCTGTCCTTGGTCAAACTCACTTATAAAGTGGTTATGCCATGGCACTGAGTTTAGCGCAATGATCATTCCAAAACATTTTAGAACTAACCCATTGCTAGACCGGGGGTATTTGCCAACACTATTTTAGGTCCTGTTTATAGTTTCCTCCCGGTTGAGGGAGGTTACTATTATCATTATTTGTTCATTTAAAGCATCAACATGTCTATATCTAGGTCATGTCTGAATGCATTTTTAATGTTCACTCATCATTGGTCAACTGATGCAGTGTGTGACGCATGGACTCGTTTCCATGGCATGAAATCACAGAGCTTTGAAATCTTCACGTAGTCACTCACGTGACTCCAAAGTAAAATAGTAAGATTAAACGAAAACTTACCAGTTTGAAGTTTGAAATTTATTTTATGAGGAGCTACGTTGAGGGATTACGTGCCCTCCATTCCCAACCCTCTATCATAAAGGTCAGCTGGTATTCTAATTTCTCTAAACTTACTATATTCAGTTCAACTACTGTTATCTGTGATTTCACACCACTGCTTTGAAGATTGATGCGGATGCGGGCTGGAGGGGTCTTCACGTAATCCCTCAACGTAACACCTCATAAAATAAAGATCAAACTTCAAACTGGTAAGTTCTCGTTTAATCTTACTATTTCATCGCATTTCAGGCAGAGCGCAGGCCACCAAACTCAATTTCATAGCATTTCAGGAAGGGCTATGACATTAAGTTTGGGTCCCACTTAGTCTAGTTTAAATAAAAGTCATCATCCCCACAGTTGTCACCTGCCCCACAGGGTTGCACCAGCATTTTATGTTCAATATTTAATTAAAACGCATATAAAGAAAACCAAAAGTTCAATAAATATCAATAATTTTTTTACAACTAAGTTTTTTTTTTAAGTAGCTTCCTACTTATTTCTATTGCACTGAGCATAATCCTATCTCAAACCAGGTGTATTAAGTGGAAGGCGAAAGAAAACATTTTCTTAAATAATTGGGTATTTTAATAAAACCGCAGATGCTGGAAATCTGAACTAAAGATAGAAAATGCTGAGGTGTCAGGTAGGCAGCATCTCTGGAAAGAGAACTTGAAATGTTAGTTAACTTTGTTTCTTTTTCCACTATCGATCCCTGACCTGAAGAGTTCCTCAAACATTTTCTATTTTAATTTCACATTCTTTAAGGCTTTGCTTAGAAGCCCAATCAATATAATTTGGTATTTATGGTGGATGTATCAGTAACCAGAGGTCATGCACTTAAAGAAATTAACAAAATAATTACAAAAAGGAAGATATTTCTAAATCTTTTAATTCACGCCTTGTTATTATGAGCTGAAATGCATTGCCTAGGAAGGGGACAAGATGCAGTTTTCAAAAGGTTCATCATCCAACTATCACTTGCCTGACTTTGTCCCACCCTACCTGGCTTTTTCACACCCCCCACCTCTCTTCCTGTTTTCTCCCCCTACAAAAATCTGTCTGAAAAAGGATCCCGACCCAAAACGATGCCTACCATGTTCTCCAGAGATGCTGCCTGACCCGCTGAGTTACTCCAGCAATATGTGTCATTGTTTGTCAACCAGCATGCCAGTGTGTGTTTGTGTGTGTACACTTGTTTTTATTTGTAGTCTGCGGTATTCACTCCAATATCTAAGCTTGAAACATTTCCTCTTTGCCAATGCCACACTCACTGCCTGCAGGGCAATGACTCCCCATTTGTGTGCGTGTGTGTCCCCGCATGCGCTTGCAGCCTATATGTTATGAAAAAAAACCCTCAAATAATTTGACTGCCCACACACTTCAAAGTAGTGAAGATGGAAAGAGTTCTGTTTTTAATGAAAACTCTGATCCAATTGAAAAAAACATCAAAGCTATTTAGGAAAATTTTAATTAAAAACAAACCTCAGATTTTTGTCACTATATAACAGCAGTGAATGAATAACCGGTGAAAATCCTAATTGAAAGGCTTTATATCTTTGCCAGGAAAGAATCTACTACTTTTCCAAGTATCTTTTAATAGGGAAACATAATTGCTGACATTGTTTGTTACAAAGATCAATTTCCAATCAACATTTTGCTAATCTTTCTTGTCTGCTGTTTGTTACTGTGAGATCCTTGAGTGTGGATTACAACTCATCAAGAAGATGTTTTATTAAATGCACCATTCTGCATACTGTAATTTTAAAAACAGATGTCCAATGTACATGTCTGAGATTTGGTATTCAAGCACGAGCATGAAGAGAAAGTAGGGACTCTGCAGAAGGACTTGGACAGGTTGGGAGAGTGGGCAGAGAGGTGGCAGATTAAATGTAGGTCAGCAAAGTGTGGAATTATGCATTTTGGTACTAGCAATAAAGGTATAGACTATGTTCTAAATGGGGAGAGAATCCAGAAATCGTAGGCGCAAAGGGACTTGGGAGTGCTGGTGCAGGCTTCCCAAAAAGTTAATCTGTAAGTCGAATTGGTGGTAAAGAAAGCAAACTCAATGCTAGCATTTATTTCACGAGGGCTTGTGTACAAAAACAGGCGCTGGTAAGGCTGCATTTTAGGAATATTGTGAGCAATTTGTTCACCATATCTGAGGAAGGATGTGCTGGCTTTGGAGAGGATCCGTAGGAGGTTTACAAGAATGATCCCTAGAATGAGTAAGTTAACCTATGATGAGCGTTTGTCAGCATTGGGCCTAAACTTGTTGGAGTTTAGAAGAATTCGGGGGGACCTCCTTGAAACATACTGAATAGCAAAAGGCTTGGATAGAGTGGATGTGGAGAGGATGTTTCCACTGGTGTGAGAGTCTCGAACTAGAGGCCATTACCTCAGAATTAAAGGATGTTCTTTTAGGAATGAGACGAGGAGAAATGTATTTAGTCAGATGGTGGTGAATCTATGGAAGTCTTTGCCTCAGAAGGCTGTGGAGGCCAAGTCGGTGGATATTTATAAGGCAGGGAGAGATAGATCTTGATTAGTACAAGTGTCAGAGGTTATGGGGCGAATGGGATTAGGAGGGAGAGATAGATCAGCCATGATTGAATGGTGGTGTAGACTTGATGGGCCGAATGGCCTAATTGTACTCCTATGTTATGACATTATGAACAAGCAGGTGGACCGGTCTTTGAAAATTGTGAGCCAAAACATGGTGCCTCTCGCACGTGGGCTCAGTAGACTCTTTCTGTACGCTTGCTAATTGGTGGATTGGGCTTAGTTATGGCAATACTCTGCTTCATGTTTGTGAGAAAATAATTTTGCTGCGCATTTGCATGAGAATAAAGCACCACTGAGCCATTGAAGCATTGAAGTGCGGTAGGGTATCTAGTTTACAACGGGATCTAGATCAGTTGGGATAGTGAGCCAAAGAATAGAAATTGGAATTTAACTCTGAGAAGTGTGAGATGTTGCACTTTGGCATGCCAAACCAGCCCAGGATTTACACTGTGAATGGTAGAGGCCTGGAGTGTGAAACAGATCAGAGAGATCTTGCAATATAAGTGCATGATTTTCAAAAAGTGGCGAGTCAGGTAGACAGTATTATGAAGAACTCATTTAGCACACTTGCCTTCAATGGGAAGGCGACTGAGTATAAATGTTGTGACATAGACACATAGAAGCATAGAAAATAGGTGCAGGAGGAGGCCATTCGGCCCTACGAGCTAGCAGCACCATTCATTGTGGTCATGGCTGATCATCCCCAATCAATAACACGTCCCTGCCTTTTCCCCATATCCCTTGATTCCACTAGCCCCTAGAACTCTATCTAACTCTCTCTTAAATCCATCCAGTGATTTGGCCTCCACTGCCCTCTGTGGCAGGGAATTCCATAAATTCACTACTCTCTGGGTGAAAACGTTTTTTCTCACCTCAGCCTTAAATGGCCTCCCCTTTAATCTAAGACTGTGGCCCCTGGTTCTGGACTCGCCCAACATTGGGAAATTTTTTCCTGCATCTAGCTTGTCCAGTCCTTTTATAATTTCATATGTTTCTATAGGATCCCCCTCATCCTTCTAAACTCCAATGAATACAAACATCTTATTACAACTGCACAAGTTGTTGGTGAGACCACACTAGGAGTACAGTGTACAGTTCTGGCCGTCCAGCTGTTCATAAGTCTCTGAGATCATAAGTTCTAGGAGAAGAATCAGGCCATTTGACCCATCAAGCCTGCTCCACCATTCAATCATGGATAATCTATCTCTCACTTTCAACCACATTCTCCATAATCCCTGATACCCTTACTAATCAAGAATCTGTCCATCTCTGCTTTAAGAATATCTACTGACTTGGCCTCCTCAGCCGTCTGTGGCTCAGAAAGTCACAGATTCCTCTCACCTCCTTTCTAGAGGTACGTCCTATTCTGAGGCTATGGCCTCTGGTCCTCGATTCTCCCCCTATCAGAAACATTCCCTCCACACCCACTCAATCCAGGCATTTTACTATTCGGTAAGTTTCAATGAGGTCCCCCCTCATCCCTCTAAATTCTAGCAAATACAGATCCAGTGCCTTCAAGCATTCATCATATGTTGCCCCAATCATACATGATCACATATCATTAAGCCAGAAAGGGTACAAAAGGGATTTACCAGGATGTTCCCTTGGTTGCGGGCTTGAATTACAAGGAGAGGTTGGATCGGCTGGGAACTTTATCTTTGGAACGGAGGAGGCAGAGGGGTGACCTTAATGAGGTGTATAAGGTCATTAAGTAGGAAACTGGAGAACCTGGAGAAAACCCACAATGTCACGGGGAGAGCGTAGAAGCTCCGTACAGACAGCACTTGTGGTCAGGACCAACCCCGGGTCTTCGGCGATGTAAAGGTCCAAGGGATTTGGAATGGAGGCAGGAACGTGACGTTTTATCACAGGTCAGCCGCTGCTGCCTCGCAAACAGTCTGTCTGTCCTTTCTCATTTTTGTTATTTTTAGTATGTGTTAAAAGTATGTTTTAGTGTTCCTTGGTTTGTTTTATGTGGAGGGTGGGGGGGGGGGGGCAGTTGGGGGAAACATTTTGTTAATCACTTACCTTGATGAAGATGCGATTTGTTTCCGTATCGTATCTCCGTCCCCGCTGCAGCCTAACATCGTGGAGTTGGCGGCCTTTCCTGGAGACCGACCCAGCGCTCCAAGCTGCGGCACTTTAACATCGTGGAGCTTGCGATCCCTTTGCCGGGGATCGAAGCTCCAACCGCGGGGCCTGTGGACTTCAACGTCGTGAAGCCCGCAGTCCCTGGTAAGAAGAGGCCGACTCGGGAGCTCCATGCCGCGGAGAGAGTTTCGACGCAGGAGATTCTATCACCCTGATGGGGGCATCGATGATCAGCTGTGGGGGCTTTGATCGCCCCGACTGGGGATGGTTTGACTGCCCCGACCGCGGGAGAACAAGAGGAAGAAGATTGAACTTTATTGCCTTGCATCACAGTGAGGAATGTGGAATCCACTGTGGTGGATGTTTATGGTGACTTTTATGTGGTTGTGTGTCTTGTTGCTTTTCACTTAATACGGCTGTCTGGTAACTCAAATTTCACTGTACATGTGACAATAAACTGACATTGAAACCTTGAATTTCATTGCATGAGGAAGCAGTTTATCACACACACACACACACACACACACACACACACACACACACACACACACACACACACACACACACACACGCACACACACACACACACACACACACACACACACACCCATGTGGCGACCGGTGAGACAGTGGCGGCCACAGGGAAGTCTCTCTGTTGACTGCCACTGGGAAAGTCATCACCAGATGACTCCTCAACCTCTTCATCCCAGTGGCTGAACTCCCCAAGCCACAGTGTGCATTCCATCTTAATTTTACTTCTGCGACATGACAGCATGCAAGCTATGTTAATAATTCTATAGCGACCACACCTGGGGTATTGTGTATGATTTTGGTCCCCTTGCCAACAAAGAAAATACTTGTTATACAGGGAGTAGAGAGAAAGCTCACCAGACTGGTTCCTGTTATAGGTCATCTTCCTTGGTCATCCGTTTCCAGCTCTGCTTTGTTCTGGCCTTTACCTGCCTCCAGTTCCCTCCCATCCACTTTCAGGGAAGGGTCCCGACCCGAAATGTCACCCATCCTGTTTCTCCGGGGATGTTGCCTGTCCCCACCAAGTTACTCCAGCACTTTGTGTCTCTCCTGGTATAGGCTAGTCTGTCATAGAAGAAGACATTGAGAGGTCTTGGCTTCTATTCTGTAGATTTTGTTTAAATGAGATGTTGTTTTATTCAAATGCATTAAATTCTTTGAGGTCCCAGCAGAGCAGAATGCATAAAGGATGATTCCCCAGCTGAAAATGTCCAGTTACATTTTCAGAATGAAGGGCAGACCATTTAGGTCTGAAATGAAGGGACATATATTCAGTCATTGGGGTGGGGCAAGGTTACAGTTGCACGATGTATCTTTGGGATGGTCTATCCCAGAGAGCTGTAGAGCCCCTGTCATTTCATGCATCTAAAACTTAGACGGATGGATTTCTGGATATTCATGCAGTTAGGGAACAGGGTGGGTAAATGGTGTGGGGGTAAACATTGCTTTTCTTTCTACAACAGGAAATTTTTTTAAAAAAGGCCCGGCAGAGTGGCGCAGCGCCAGAAACCTGGGTTCGATCCTGACTATGGGTGCTGGCTGTACGGAGTTTGTACATTCTCTCCGTGACCGCATGGGTTTTCTCCGTGTGCTCCGGTTTCCTCCCACATTCTAAAGACGTGCAGGTTTGTAAGTTAATTGGCTTCAGTAAATTGTCCCTACTGTGTAGAACTAAAACTAGTGTATGGGTGATCGCTGGTTGACACAAACCTGGTGGGCTGAAGGACCTGTTTCCACACTGTATCTCTAAACTAAGTTAAGGTATAAGATGGACCAGGGCTGGTTGAACATAGGGTCTGAGGGCTATTGCTCCCCTATTTATTATGGTCGATCCAATGACTCCATAATAGGCCCAATCTCAGTGCAGACTGCTGGCATTGCCGCAACTCTTTTCTTAATGTGCTTCACAACAAATGACTGACTTCACCTCCAACAGCTCTTCCACTGTGGTAGGGTGTAGTGTCACGTGACGCAAGCTACAGGTCCCACAGAAAAGCTGGAGCAACCCTTCCTTGGTCTCGATGCGAAACGTCACTACTTCCTTCTCTCCAGAGAAGCTGCCTGTCCCGTTGAGTTGCTCCAGCTTTTCGTGTCTACCTTCGGTTTAAACCAGCATCTGCAGTTCCTTCCTGCACACTACAATGGTATCATGAGCAAGCTCAGACAGAAAGAGCACGGACAATGCTCTTCTACAAATGCATACTATGTGAACATTATTTCAATCATTTTTGGAGAATAATTTTCATGAAGAAACCATTGCTGTCCTCACATCCCTGGAAGAGCTAGCTCACACTGGAGGCAAAGTTACCCTCTTCCTACTAATATATCTTCATTTATTTCATGTGCTTCCTTACACTTTCTCTAACTTTTGCATTGTTTTGGGCTATGACTCTTAAGTTTCCTGTGTACATGCAAACCTGGGCAAGGGCATGTTGGTCAGCATGGGCAAGTTGGGCTGAAGGGCCTGTTTCCGTGCTGCATGACTCTATGACTCAAGAGTGCACCATCTCCCAAACTACTCACCTCCTGCCCCCTCCATGGAAGAATCTGCAGTTCCCATCTTGGCCATCTCCGAACCTACAAAATCAGAGTGGAAGCTAGACATCCTCAATACTGAGGGACTTTCTAAGAAGGAGTAAGATTTTTCATTCAAGATGTGCTGACGCAGCAGTAGTTAACTTATTTGTCCATTTAGACCACAAGGTGGAGGAACTCCGTGGTCTTGAGGAAAAAAAACACAAAGTGCTGGAGTAACAGCAGTATGGAGTAAAAAGCACAAAGTGCTGGAGTAACTCTGTGGGTCTGAGTAAACAATGTAACAAGGAAGAGCCCCGACCCATAAACATCGTCTGTCCTTGTTCTCTAGAGATGCTGCATAACCCGTATAACCATATAACCATATAACAATTACAGCACGGAGACAGGCCCTCTCGGCCCTTCCAGTCCGTGCCGACCATTTGTTTTCCCCTAGTCCCATCTACCTGCACTCAGACCATACCCCTCCATTCCCTTCACGTCCATATACCTATCCACTTTACTTTTAAATGTTAAAATCGATCCTGCCTCCACCACCTCTGCTGGAAGCTAATTCCACACAGCCACCACCCTCTGAGTAAAGAAGTTCCCCCTCACGTTACCCCTAAACTTCTGTCCCTTAATTCTCATGTCATGCCCTCTTGTTTGAATCTTCCCTACCCTCAATGGGAAAAGCTTATCCACGTCAACTCTGTCTATCCCTTTCATCATTTTAAAGACCTCAATCAAGTCCCCCCTTAACCTTCTGCGCTCCAAAGAATAAAGACCTAACTTGTTCAACCTTTCTCTGTAACATAGTTGCTGGAACCCTGGCAACATTCTAGTAAATCTCCTCTGTACTCTCTCTATTTTGTTGACATCCTTCCTATAACTAGGCGACCAAAATTGTACACCATACTCCAGAATTGGTCTTACCAATGCCTTGTACAATTTTAACATTACTTCCCTACTCCTATATTCAATGCTCTGATTTATAAAGGCCAGCACACCATTGAATTACTCCAGCACTTTGTGTTTTTTTGCGCATGTATTTTCTTGTGGTTTATTCTAGGTCCATGTGAACAATCTCTAGTATCAGTCAGAATTATTCCACCGTTCGTTACTGGGAAATCCTATTCCTTGCAGATATTGTAACGGATTATAGGTAACTTGGAGTGTGCCATATACCTCAAACAAAACCTTGGGATCTCAGCAGCCATCACAAAGCAGGCTTGTGTGCTTTATGAACACCATCTGAATCCAGAGAGAAGCTGGTGCCAAAACACATTCCTGTATATTATTGCAGTTTGTAATGCAACTTAAAAAAAAGATTTAATGGATACCTCTGGCTTGGAAAAGAAAGCTGAATGAATGAAGAGGTAGAAGTGAACTGAGATGAATATAAATCACACATAAGCTCTTGGAATCTTTCATAATCTAATGATTTAAGCATGAAAGACAAAGCAGCTGTCCCAATGACTCACATGTCATATATAAAGATTGAATATGTTTCATGGTTTGTTTAAGAAGGTGGGATACACCAACCAGTGTCAGCTTTTAGATGGGTTTTTTTGAAAGAAAGATATACAGCAAGGAAACAGGCCTATCAGCCCAACAGGTCCAAGCCCACGGCCACCATCCATCACCCATTCACACTGGTTCTCTTATCCCACTTTCACATCTACGCCCTACAAAATGAGGGGCCATTCTTTTAGAAGCCAATTAAAACCGAAGATACACACAACAAGCTGGAGTAACTCAGCGGGTCAGGCAGCATCTCTGGAGAAAAGGAATAGGTGATGTTTCGGGTCGAGACTTTTCTTCAGACTGGGTGTCTTCAGACTTCAGCTTTTTGTGTCTATCTAACCTTTAAACCTACATGCTTTTGGGATGTGGGAGGAAACCGGAGAACACGGAGGAAACACATATGGTCACAGGGAGAACGTGCAAACTCGTTTCAGACAGCACCCGAGGTCAAGGTCGAACCCGGGTCTCAGGCGTTGTGAGGAAGCTCATTGTACTTCAGAGAAATGCCCATAAAAATTACCCTCTTCATAAAGGGCTGCATGCTTATAAGCACATTGTTGTATATCTGCAGGCTTGTTTAGGGAATAGAAACAGGAGCACAACATTTAGCCCCTGGAATCTGCTTCACATAATGGGATCATGGCTCATCTGCTCTGATCCCATGTAATAAACGCCTGCCTTTTGTATGAAAATATTTCCATTTTAATCAATTGTCCAAGCTTCAAATGGCATTTGCAGAACAAAGCTCCAAATCATTACAGTAAGAATAAGCCCCAGTCTCCAAAATTGGGAAATGCTATTAATATCTTGAAAAAGTATATCAACTCACCCCTTAACCTTCTCATTTCCAGAGATTAGAACTTTATGTTACGTTATAGATTCTCATAATTTAACCCTGAGATTCCAGATATCATTCTGATAAATCTATGGTTCAATCCATTCCTGGATTATATGGAAGATGGACACAAAATGCTGGAGTAACTCAACGGGCCAGGCAGCATCTCTGGAGAGAAGGAATAGGTGACGTTTCAGGTCGAAACCCTTTCTGTAGAGTGTGTGCCCAGAATATTATACCTCGGGTCCGTTCAGAGCTGGAGAGTAACTTCTGTCCCCCTGTGCACCAGCCTTTTGGATGAAATAATTTTAACACAATTAGGGTTTCAATTATTATCTGTACCTGTCGATGATGTCGTAAAACAAAAAAATCAAAATGCTGCAGATGCTGGAAATCTGAAATTAAATTGGGAAATACTGGAAATATTCAATGAGTTACATTCTGGGTTGGAAAATGTGATGAGTAAACTTAGAGGCAACAAAAGTTTTAAGTGTGTAGAAAGGAATTACAGTTGGTAGTCTTTACCGAAGATACACACAAAGTGCTGGAGTACCTTAGCGGGTCAGTCAGCGTCTCTGAAAATACCCTTGTTAAGATGGATGTTTTAAGTTGCAGAGAAAGGCAAGGAGAGTGAAAAGAACAAAATGGGACAATCAGGTTTAGGATGGTGATTAGGAGGGATAGAATGACACTGCTGGGGGTAGTATCATCTGAGACAGGGGAGATGGAGGCTGGTGAATAACAGTAGGTGTGTCAGGGAAGGCGAGAATAAGAAAGTGAAATTAAATCTGAAATTACAGGAAGATGAGAGAGAACAACAATTGAATGCTGAAAATGTGAGATGTGACTGGTGAGTATTTCCAGCAAGCCAGCATTACTCTGTACCCACCTATCACTTGCCAGGCTTTGTCCTGCCTCCACCTCCCTTCCAACGTTCTCTTCCTTAGTACAATCAGGCTGGAGAAAGGCCCCAATCAGAAACAAATGTGGACAGGATGTTTCCAAATGTGGGAGAGTCTAGGACCAGAGGATGTACTTTTGGAAAGGAGACAAGGAGGAATGTCTTTAGTCAGAGGGTGGTGAATCTGTGGAATTCGTTGTCGTAAAACAGCTGTGGAGGCCGTGAATGGATAGTTTTAAGGCGAAGATTGACAGATTCTTGATTAGTGTCAGGGGTAACAGGAAGAAGGCAGGAGAAAGGGGTTGAGAGAGAAAGATCATGGCTGATCTATCTTTCCCCCTCAACCCCCTGTCTCTTGGAATAGCAAAGTAGACCTGATGGGCTGAATGACTCAATTCTACTCCTAAAACTTATGAACTTAAGAACGTCACTTATCCATGTTCTACAGAGATGCTGCCCTACCTGCTGAGTTACTACAATATTTTGTGCTTTCTTTTGTAAACCAGCATCTGGTGTCCCTTGTGTCTCTTATTTTCATTTCATATCACAGAGTCCCAGCTGGAAGGGCTGCTGCCTCCGTGTTCTAGAGACCCAGGTTCAATCCTGACCTCAAGAGGCTGTCTGCGCAGAGTGTGCACATTCTCCCTGGGATCTTTTAGGTTATCTGCAGGTTGGTAGGTTAATTGGCCACTTTAAATTGTCCCTAATGTGTAGGTAATTGGTAGAACCTGTGAGGTGGAGAATTAATACAAATATTCATAGTCCTAGCGTTAAACAGCATGGCTGAACTCATTCATGACTCAAAGTGACCACCAAAGGACATCTTCATCTTCCACTGCAGACGTTTGCTCTCTATTGTAATGCACTGAAACCTCTGTGTGGCACGGTGGCATAGCGATAGAACGGTTGCCTTACAGTGCCGGAGACCCGGGTTCAATCCTGACTATGGGTGCTGTCTGTATGGAATTTGTATGTTCTCCCCATGACCTGCGTGGGTTTTCTCCGAGATCTTTGATTTCCTCCCACACTCCAAAGACCTACAGGTTTGTGGGCTAATTGGCTTAGTATAAATATAAAAAAATGGCTCTAGTGTGTATAGGATAGTGTTAAGGGTCTGTCCCACTATACGAGGTAATTCAGGAGTTCTCTCGAGTTCTCCCCTGATTTGAGCTCGTGTAATGTACGTAGCGAGTACGTAGGAGCTCGTGGATGTCTCGTAGCGGCTTGTACGAGTAACGGTAGGTACTCGGGAAATCCGGTAAACTCGTGACGTTTTTTTCAACACTGTGAAAAATGTCCATGAATAAAAAAATACTCGTGATTAAAAAAATGGTTACTTTTTACTCATACGAGCCCCTACGTACCCGCTACGTACATTACACGAGCTCGAATCAGGGGAGAACGGGAGAACTCTTGAATTACCTCGTACAGTGGGACAGACCCTTTAGTGTGCGGGAATCGCTGGTCGGTGCGGACCCGGTGGGCCAAACGGTCTGTTTACGTGCTGTATCTCTAAACTAAACTAAGCTATATGTTGTTTAAATTACTAGTGAAGGAGACCACACTGCTTGTTGCTTTTCTTTTTCCATGCAGTTACTACCTGGTGCAGAAATATGAGGAAAATAATCTATTTACTAGGAAATGAAGATTGTAGCTCACGTAAACGAGGGTGATATTTGGATGTGACGTTGCCTGTAGACCCACTAAATGTCCTTCAGGGAGAGAGTAGGACTGTAAACACTGATGCCAGTTGTACAATAGGGTCCTGCCAGGCATCCAGCTTTGGAAATTGTAGACAGATGCAAAATGCTGGAGTAACTCAGCGGGGCAGGCAACATCTCTGGAGAGAAGGAATGGGCGATGTATCGGGTCGAGACCCTTCTTTGGAAATTGGACAGTACCTGAAACGAATCGATAAAAGAGCCCCTGCCAGTGCTGGCTCCCATCTCCTGCAGACTGTTACAACCACCAGTGACAGGTTGAATAAGCACAAGTAAAGCTAAGTGAGAATGACCATCTGCCTTACATTAAAGTAGCAGCAAGGCTTAGACAGCACTTGCTGGTGATTGAACAGCTAATGCTGCATTTCTACTTTTGAACCGCTGCCAACTTCACATACAGACACCCTCACTGTTTTAGCTTGAAACTAAACTGGTTAAACCCTTCTCCCACTCCTCCAGCGCGCCCATTGTCAAGGTGACTCAGCTGAG
This sequence comes from Okamejei kenojei, assembly GCA_035221665.1. Classification (NCBI taxonomy): domain Eukaryota; kingdom Metazoa; phylum Chordata; class Chondrichthyes; order Rajiformes; family Rajidae; genus Okamejei; species Okamejei kenojei. The sequence goes on from CM069161.1 coordinate 30,480,520, forward strand.
AAAAATGGCTCTCCATTCAGGCTCATTCACTTTATATCGCAGAGCCTGCAACAAAATTCTCCACTGCACCCTTTTTATTAACTGCTCAGTGGGCTTACTGGACCGAAGATATGAGTTTGAACTGTGCAACATTATATGAGTAATGTTATGACTATTTATAATCAACCACCTTATAAAGCAGTTAATTAATTTGCTTTAAATCTTCACTGAAACCATGGGAAGAGAAATGTGGATTTGTAATACTTTCATTTTTGGTGTCAGGCAATATAATTTCAGTTCCAGGAGATTAGTGAATGTTATTAATTTTACATCCTCTCCCTCTTTCACAGTTTTCTTCATTGTTTGCAGGGTTTTGCACCTCCGGTATTACCTTACACATGCTCCATGCCTGGCCATATGTTCACGGACTGAATCAGTGAAAGAGTTGAGTCATTATACCTTACTTTCCAATATCAGACCATTGACTAACAATACAACCAGCCCACTAATACTTCAACAGATTGCCATGATCAGCAAGGAACATCTATTCATCATCTATTCATCAGCAATTCAACATCACTGACTGGTCAGCGCGCAACAAAGGTTTTTCACTGTACCTCGGTAAACAAAACACAAACTCAAACTCAAACATCAGTAAAATGGCAAACACGATAGGATCATCTTGAAGATAGACACAAAATGCTGGAGTAACTCAGCGGGACAGGCAGCTTCTTTGGAGAGAAGGAATGGGTGACGTTTTGGGTCTAGGTCCTTCTTCAGACTGGGCATCTTGGTCAGCATGGGAAAGTTGGGCTGAAGGGCCTATTTCCGTGCTGTATGACTTTCTCTCTATCCACTTTCTCCCTGATATGCTCATTAATACCAATTCCTTATTATCTTAAGATCTACAAGTCACCAACAGCCAATGAGTTGCTGAGTTATTCCAGCATTTAGTGTCTGTCTTGTAGGTTACTCTTGGTACAAAAATGGGAATAGAACCATCTCACCAAGCTTTAGGGAGACATTGCAACTTTTCATAGCCACAATAATCATTTGGTGTTTGGACAGTAAGTTGGCGACTGCCTCGAGTTTACACTGATACCTTTATGAATGTTGCTTGAAATCATTCCCAGGTGTTCATCATTTTCTACAGAGCTATAGTGGACAGTTTGTATGTATTCCAGGGATCAGGAAAAAAAATGGTAGAAATTGACTTGATATGTGGCAAAGAGTTAGATCTGGAATATTAACTGAATGGCTTTAACATAATTATTCTGAACAGACAAAAAACTTTGTGTTTTCCCAGCACTCATTGTCTGTAACTCGGTTTCACCCCGCCCACAGCTAATAATGGTCTGCTTACGTTATCATCATTACTTTTTTGCATGTCTTTCATTCATTTGTTCTATATCTCCCTATATCACCGTCTATATCTCTCGCTTCTCTTTCCCCTGACTCTCAGTCTGAGGAAGGCTCTCAACCCGAAACATCACCTATTCCTTTCCTCCAGAGATGCTGCTTGTCCCGCTGAGTTACTCCAGCCTTTTGTGTCTATCCTCAGTCTGAACCAGCTTCTGCAGTTCCTTCCTACACATGAAATTTGCAGCCTTGCGTTTAAGTGACGGGGCACATTGAAAGCCCTCGTCTGTGGGTAAGAACAACATTTGTTCAGAACTCCTGCATCAAATATCCAGAAATAAACTCAAATGCTGACAACATCAAGAGCCACGATTGAATCCAAGCTTGAGCCTTGACAGAATGTTTTATCAAACCACAAATCTTCCCACACCCTCTAATCTGTGGTCTTCTCCCCTTCTGAAGTCCTTTTGCAGCTTTCCATCCAGAACAACTGGACCAGATTACCCCAATCAATAGGGTTTTTGTTGGACAGCACAGTCTGATTTTAATCAATTAAGATCCCTATCTTTGCAACGTCATTTGTCAAAAATGTCAGGATTTTCCAGATCGCAGAGAGTTATGTTTCTGCTCAGTCTCGGGAATATCTGACAATACAGTACAATTTAAAAAAAATTACACGTTTTATACATTCTGTTCCCTAAAATGCACTTAATATTTATGAATGATAAAGCGCAATGCCGCAGAAGTTAGAAAACTGCAGTTTCACAGATAATGCTGGATGTACTAGATAGAGGTCACAGGTTTAAGGTGAAGGGGAAAAGATTTAATAGGAATCTGAGGGATAGCTTTTTCACACAAAGGGTGGTGGGTGTATGGAACAAGCTGCCAGAGGTGGTAGTTGAGCCAGGGACTATCGCAATGTTTAGCCAACAATTAGACAGGTACATGGATGGAACAGGTTCAGAAGGACATGGGCTAAATGCAGGCAGGTGGGACTAGTGCAGGGTGAGGCATGCTGGTCGGTGTGGGCAAGTTGGGCCAAAGGGTCCATTTCCATGCTGGATGATTTTATGACTCTACTCAGGAGTCAGAAGGATGAGAGGGAATCTCATTGAAACATATAAGATTGTTAAGGGCTTGGACACGCTGGAGGCAGGAAACATGTTCCCGATGTTGGGGGAGTTCAGAACCAGGGGCCACAGTTTAAGAATAAGGAGTAAGCCATTTCGAATGGAGACGAGGAAACACTTTTTCTCACAGAGAGTGGTGAGTCTGTGGAATTCTCTGCCTGAGAGGGCGGTGGAGGCAGGTTCTCTGGATGCTTTCAAGAGAGAACTGGATAGGGCTCTTAAAAATAGCGGAGTTAGGAGATATGGGGAGAAGGCAGGAACAGGGTACTGATTGGGGATGATCACATTGAATGGCGGTGCTGGCTCGAAGGGCCAAATGGCCTACTCCTGCACCTATTGTCTATTGTCTATTGGCGTGTGTGATGAACAGTAAATATTTTTGATCCATGACCTTTCATTGACATACACGATTCCTGTTACTTGTTAGCAGGCTCATATTTTAGAGGACAGCACTGTGGAAATATATCCTTGCTCAGGCAGATTAACAGAAACTCTCAGTCAGCAAGAAGCAAGAAGGCAGAATGTGACTAACTGTGTTTATAATGTGTGGTCACCATTACAGGAAGGAAGGAGAAACCTTGAGCTTCCATGTGAAGCAAAACAAGACTGATACTGTACTGCTGCTGATACATTCACCTCCCATCCCCGTGCCAACTAACATGAAGATGAACTAGGTCAAAGTCATTCCACTTCTCAGAAGTGGTCACACAGTATCTTTTCCAAAGGCAACAATACTCCTGCAAGTTGCAAATCTTGACGAGAAATGTTTTGCGATGTTTTGTTTAGTTTTCTTACGCAAAGCATCAGAATGTCCATTGTTACAGGTCAACTGTTCTTCCGTCAAGGGAATTGGTGTTGGGCTGGGAAATCTCTCTCTCTCCCTCATTTGATTATCTATACGTCACTAAGATTTGAATTCATATCTCATGGGTACATGAATGAGAGTCCAACAGGCGGCAAAGTGTGGCAGCAGGTGGAGCTGCTGCCTCACAGCTCCAGGTTCGACCCTGCCCTGCATTCAGTGTTGAGTTTGCACATATTCCATCATTGGACAGCAATCCAAGCTGCCTGACCTGCTGAGTTATTCCAGCACTTTGTGTCTGTTTTCTCTCTCTCCTAGTTTGGACAAAGGGTCTTCCACCGACGGTGTTGTCTTAGCTTAAACCTGCTGACAGTTTCCAGCATAGTGCCTTTTTATTTCAGATTTTCAGCATCTGTAGATTTCAGCTTTCCACTCAACTCTCGCGATCTCTAACTTTTAACTTGAGGAATGTCCAATCATTGTTCAATCTCCGGGTGGCTCGGTGGCACAGCGGTGGAGTTGCTGCCTTACAGGGACCTGGGCTCGATCCTGACTGCGGTGCTGTCTGTGCGGAGTTTGTACGTTCTCCCCGTGACCTGCGTGGGCTTTCACCGGGAGCTCCGTTTTCCTCCCACACCCCAAGGCCGTGCAGGTTTGTAGGTTAATTGGCTTTGGAATACTTGTATTGTCCCTCGTGTGTGTAGGATAGTGCTGGTGTGTGGTGATCGCTGGTCGGCACGGACTTGATGGGCCGAAGGGGCTGTTCCCACGCTGTATCTCTGAACTAGCACAGAATTTCAACATGTTCCTATTCTTTTGGATCCACTAATGGTGGAACGTTGGACTGAGATAGGTCCAGGGACCCGTGTAAAATGGTAAACCCCGTAACATCTTGATGGGGGGACTGTGTAGGGACAATGAAGAACAGGCTGACAGGGAGTGTGGGAAGGAACTAGCAATGGTGATATCCCTGTATAGCCAAACACAACAGTAAATGGTCTGAAGATCTCTCAGTCTTCACCCTTGCTGCTCAAAGGGAAAATGAACCATTTAAAGATTAATTGCTGGATTATTTCTTCTGGCTGCTAGTTAAATTGTGCACGTTTTTGCAGATTTGTTATACTTGTCTAAAGTTTTAGCTGTCTGCGGGAAGTGGTCTGGCTGTTGTTGAAGTACTTTTATTGTTCGTTTAAAAAGCTCGTGCTGAAACAAATCACTTCCAGACACGGGTGGCCTGGGATGAAGGCGGCGGAGTGGAGCATGACTGGAGAGCAAGCACGCTGGGGGAGTGAGGAAGGGAAGAGGAGGGGGAGGAGAAAGAGGAGGAGGGAGGGGGTGAAGGAGGTGGCATCAATCAACCTGTAGGGCGGCACGTTGCCTCACAGCGCCAGAGAGCCGGGCTTGATCCTGACTACAGGTGCTGTCTGTGCGGAGTTTGTACGTTCTTCCCGTGACGTGCGTGGATTTCCTCCGGGATACGATACAATTGAACTTTATTTATCCCAGTAGAGAAATTGATCGGTCAACAGTCATAAAACACAAGATACATGGAACATGAGATTAAAGTGACGAGTGGAAAGGATTGGGGATGTGCAAAGATTGGGTGGGAGGGGGAGGGGGGAGTGGAGTCAGTCTACCCCACGACAGAAGGGGGAGGAGTTGTACAGTTTGATAGCCACAAGGAAGAAGGATCTCCTGTGGCATTCTGTGCTGCATCTTGGTGGAACCAGTCTGTTGCTGAAGGTGCTCCTCAGGTTGACCAGTGGCCATGGAGGGGGTGAGCTGTATTGTCCAAGATGCTCCACAGTTTGAGGAGCATCCTCCCCTCCTAGACCACCTCCCATGAATCCAACTCCACCTCGAGGACAGAGTCAGCCTTCCTGAAGAGTTTGTTAATCCTGTTGGCGTCCACAGCCTTCGCCCTGCTGCCCCAGCACACGGCAGTGAAGAAGATGGCACTGGGTACCAAGGCATGTCTAGTCAAGTCTAGTCAAGTGAAGTCAAGTCATGATTATTTGTCACATACACGTACAAGATGTGCAGTGAAATGACAGTGGCAATGCCTGTGGATTGTGCAAAGACTACAGAACAACAGAACAGAATCAGTATTTACATTTTAGGAAAAAAAAGACACAACACAACAGTAAATTAGTAAATGAGTCCCTGGTGAGATAGGAGTTTACAGTCCTGATGGCCTGTGTCTCATCCTCTCTGTTTTCGCAGCATGACAGCGGAGGCGTTTGCCTGACCGTAGGAGCTGGAACAGTCTGTTGCTGGTAGGGGTCCCCCATAATGTTGCTGGCTCTGGATCTGCACCTCCTGGTGTATCGGTCCTGCAAGGTGGTGAGTGCTGGTCCCATTTTGGCCAAACGCATTACTCTCTGCAGAGCCTTCCTGTCCTGGGCAGAGCTGTTCCCAAACCAGATTGAGATGTTGCCGGACAAGATGCTTTCTACAGCCCCAGAGTAGAAGCACTGAAGGATCCTCAGAGAGACTCTGAATATCCTCAGCTGCCTGAGATGGTAAAGGCGCTGCCTTGCCTTACTCACCAGTGCGGCAGCGTGTGATGTCCATGTCAAGATCCTCTGTGATGTGGACTTCCCAGGTATTTAAAGCAGCTCACCCTGTCCACAGTAGTCCCATTTATCACCAGTGGTGTGTACGTCCTCGGATGTTGAGCCTTTCTAAAGTCCACGATCAGCTCCTTAGTTTTTGTGACATTCAAGAGGAGGCTGTTGTACTGACACCAGAGAGCTAGATCAGCCACCTCCTCCCGATAGGCCTTCTCATTGTTATCAGAGATCAGGCCCACCACCACAGTGTCATCAGCAAACTTGGTGATGGAATTGGAGCTGAACCTAGCCACACAGTCATGTGTGTACAGGGAGTGCAGTAGGGGGCTGAGGACGCAGCCCTGGGGGGATCCTGTGTTCAGGGTGAGGTGGTTGGAGGTATGTCTCCCCACTTGGGGCCTGGCGATGAGAAACGTTGAATGACAGGGATACAAGGATGCGAACAGTGGAACTAGTAGGATGACTAGGGAGCCACGGGGTGATGCCAGTCGCGGGGTGACGCCTGTTTGGTGGTGAGTAGTCACCCAAAGAGTTGTATCTTTTTCTGGTCCCCGCTGCATTTTCAACATGTTGAACATTTTCGGCAACCTGCTGAGACTATGACGGTGCTGGCAAGTCACCTAAAAAGTCGTGTACATGGGACAGGCCCTTTACACACAATATGCAGAGCCAAGGGGAAGATACAGAGTGAGAATATAGTTCTCCACTTTGCAGCGCATTAGTTCCATAGACAAAGTCCAATGTTCACAACGCGGTAATGGTGAATCAGACAGTACCCTAGCTCATGGAAGGACCATTCAGAATCCTGATAACAGAAGGGAAGAAGCTGTCCTGAATGCACTTGTCAATCAGCTGAAACCCATGCACTTAACCTCAATGCAGAGTAGGACAGCATTGCCTGCAGTCATATTTATAAGATTAGACACAAAATGCTGGAGTAACATATTGGGTTAATCAGCATCTTTGGAGACTGTTGACAGTTGAACGTTTGGCATGGGCGCCGTTTAGTTTTAGATTGAGTTTAATTTAGAGACACAGCACGGAATCAAGCCCTTCGGCCCACCGAGTCTGCGCTGACCAGCGATCCCCAAAGGAGTCGAGTCCCCAAAACAAAAGTAAACTGAGGTTGTTGTCCTGACACCCTTTACAAGGCTCTCTGTCTCCTTCCTCTAGTCCGTCCCGCCGTTGTTGAAGATCCAGCCCAGAGCAGTGGCGTCATCTGCAAACCTGTACATGTGCTGAGCGCAGAATCTGTCTGTGTAGCCGTGAGTGTATAGAGAGTGTGGCAAGGGGCTGTAATTATGTAGCTGTATGTCAGGCATGGATGCTGAGAATGTGTTAGCTGGAATTGTGAGATTTAGGCCGTGTAAAGAGCATTGATGATGGAAAGCAAATGAAAGCTAGAGTTAAGTTCTGATGGATTGGGGATGTTGGTGAAGATGATGAATTAAGGTGATTTAGCAGCAAATGAGGTTAATAGTTGGAAGAAATGAAATTTGAAGATGAACTCTGTGACCTTGGCTGCTTGAATGCGATTGTTAAACTTCCTGTACTCAATCCATGCTCCTGGACTGTTGCCCTGGGCTTCAACCTTTACACGAGTTGTTGCAGCTGCACGCTGAGTGTGTGACCAGAGAGGCTTCCAGCCGAACCCCTCGTGCCCAAACACCCCCCCCCCCCCGTACGAAGCGCTCTCCCCTCTCCGCTGGTGGCACGGAATCACAGCGGTAGAGTTGCTGCCTACAGCGCCAGAGACCCGGGTTTGATCCTGACAATGGGTGCTGTCTGTACGGAGTTTGTACGCTCTCCTCGTGACCCGTGTGGGTTTTTCCAGGGATCTGCGGTTTCCTTCCACATTCCCAAGACGTACAGGTTTGTCGGTTAATTGGCCTTGGTATAAATGTAAAATTGCCCCCTAGTGTGTGCAGGACAGTCTCAATGTGCGGGGGTCGCTGGTCGACGCGGGCGCGGTGGGACAAAGGGCCTGTTTCCGCGCTGCATCTCTAAAGTAAACCAAACACTGCTTACTCCCAAAACCCACGTTAGTGCATCCTCTCTTGCATGTGCAGCCATTGCTCAAAGAGTCAGGACACCGATCCAGCCCGAACAGCGATGCCCAACATTCCTTCCTGCCTCCCCATTAAGAGGCACAAGCAATGTTTAAAGGGCTCGGACCACTCCTGATAACAAGTCCACCAAAGATACGTGTAGTCCAGGTAGCTGGGCTGCATACTCCAATCATGTAGATATTTTGTAATACAGTAAATTTAAGCACAAAATTATTTACGGGGATCGCGGGTCAGCACAGTTTTGATGGGCCGAATGGCCTGTTTCCGCGTTGTATCTCTAAACAATTCTTACTGAATGCCTGAGCTAGCTGGAGGAACCATGTACAATCCATGTATGTCCTTTTCTGGAGAGCAGCAAGCAGCCTGAGATACACAGAACAGATGTAGGTTAATCTCACCACAATCCTCACACCTGATTTCAAGGCTGAAGCAAAATCTTCCTCTTGTAGTCTCCTCCTGACATTGGTAGAAGTGAATGAAAGGTTCTGGCCAAACATGGAGTGGTTCCAACAGTCTTTGTGGGTTACACCAACAGACGTGACTACACAAGACAACAGACGTTTTGTCAGTCCATCTCCAACAGTGAGTCTGTACTGGGGAACTGGCTTGTGGCGAGAGGTGAGCCTTAGAAACAATGATCTTGCATTGAGGGAAGGTATTTCAACAGATACTGTGGGTAGCCGGGGTTTATTCACCCAGAGGATGTCTGGCTCCAAATGTTGACAGGCGAACAGTGCAGCAAGCTCTGCATTCGGTGCTTGTGGTAGAAAGAAAGGCTTGCATTTATAAAACGTTTTTTGCAGCCTTAGGTATTCCAAAGAGGTTTGCAGTAATTTTTTATTAAGATTGTCATCATTGCTGTGATTTGGCCAAGCACAGGAACCAAGTTTAGTTTAGTTTAGTTTAGTTTAGAGATACAGCACAGAAACAGGCCCTTCGACCCACCGGGTCCGTGCTGACCAGCGACACTAGCGCTATCTTACACACACCAGCGACAATTTACAATTTAACCAAGACAACTAGCCTGGGTCTTTGGAGTGTGGGAGGAAGCCGGAGTTCCCGGAGAAAACCCACGTGGGTCACGAGGGGAACGTACAAACTCTGTATAGACAGCACCAGTAGTCGGGATTTATCCCAGGTCTCTGGCGCTGTAAGGCAGCAACGCTACCACAGCACCACTCTGCTGCCATTTTACACTGCAGGTTTCCGAGCGCACTATGTAATGAAAAGGAGTTGCAAATACTGATCTATTCTAAAGATAAAGATATCAAACTGAAGCTCCCAACCGTAAAAGTCACCCATCCATTTTCTCCAGAGATGCTGCCTGACCCGTTGAATTACTCCGGCATTTTGTGTCTCTCTTGCATGCCCATTGACATAATCTGCTTTGGTGATGTTCGGCTGAGGATAAACATTGGCCACCACACAGAGGTTCCTTCTCATCAAAAGGCAGCAACACGTAAGTGTGGCAATCCTCGAAGGAATGGCGGTGGAAGTTTCTGCTCAATCTAGCCTGAAACTTGCTCTCCCAGCCCAAGTAGTGCGATCTCAGCTCACTCCCAACAGAAAATACTCGCTGATACTCGGAAATATTAAAAGTAAAGTCCTCATCTTAATGAGGGAAGCAGTGGGAGGCATGTTCTTCTATTAGTAAATATACCAATTTTATTTCTGTTCAAGTCTGTGTTAAGGGCCTGTCCCACTTTCACAACCTAATTCACGACCTCTGCCGAGTTTGCCCTTGATTCATACTCGCAGCATGGTCGTCACGAGGTCGTAGGTAGGTCGTAGCAGGTCGTGATGCTAGTCGTAGGTACTCGTGGCATCAAGTAGGTCGGGGCTTTTTTTTAGCATGATGAAAAATGTCCACGAGTAAAAAAGGTCGTTAATTAGGTCGTGAAAGTGGGACAGGCCCTTTAGGGTGGATCTCCAATGATGTACATAGTAGCGAGTACATAGTCTCAACTAGAGAGTGGACCTGAGCTACTATCTACCTCATTGGAGACACTTCGACTATCTTTAATGGGATTTTACTGGACGTTAGCTTGCACTATACATTATTCCCTTTATCCTGTGACATGTACGCTGTGGACGCTTCGATTGTATTCGTCGATTGTAATTGTCTTCCCGCTGACTGGTTAACACGCGGCAAAAGCTTTTCACTGTACCTCGGTACATGTGACAATAAACTAAACTAAATCAAGCTACTATCTTCCCAAGGCACTAGAAGGTCTCAGACCTCCCTGCCAAAGAGCTGCGTAGGGAATAGGAAGACTGCAGATGCTGGAAATCTAAAACTAAAAATAAAGAGAATGCTGTAAACACTCAGCAGGTCATGCAGCATCAGCGAATGGACAAACAATTAATGTTTCAGAAATATTAACTCCGTTTTTTTTTCCCATAGGAAGACTGAAGAATGTTGGACAGAAAAAAATCTCCAAAACTTTGAGACTGGAAGATATACTCTTATGATGATCTCAATCAGTTCAGTTCTTCAACGAAGAAGGGTCCTGACCCAAAACATTGCCTATTCATCTTCTCCGGAGACGTTGCCTGTGTTACTCCAGCATTTTATGTCTGTTTTTGGTGGACCAACATCTATAGTTCCTTGTGTCTTCACTGCCCGTTACTCCCCTGGTGCAGAATTTCAGTGGCTACAAAAATAAGCAGTCCAGCAAATCTTTGAAGAATCTGTATTATTTATTTTTCCTTCATGAAACAACAATAAAACATTTTTTTCAGTTTGTACAATTTCTTTGACAATCCATTTGGAATCGGAATACAGTTCCTGCTGTTACTGAAGCGACCTTTAATTTGAACCATGCCTGACTCGCGGATGATTCAGGGATGGTGCTGGCCTGACAGCATCAGTAATACACTTCATGTAGCTGATACAATCTAACTTTTTTTTAACCTCCTTTTCACTCCATGCTCTAGCAGTGACTCAAATACGATTACTATCAATGCCCTGTCATTTCCAAGTCCCATAACTGAGTGATTAACAATGACTCTGTCTGTAATAATCTGTTCAGTTGATTTACCTGGATTATACAACCAGACTCTGTTGAGGTTTAGTTTATTGCAGAGATACAGTCCGCACCAGCCAGCAATTCCCATTCACCAGCACTATCCTCCACACACTAGGGATAAATGACTTATATACCAAGCCTATTAAGCTACAAGCCTGCAAATCTTTGGAGTGTGGGAGGAAACCAAAGATCTTGGAAAAGCCAACACAGGTCATGGGGGGAACGTACAAACTCTGTACATACAAGCACCCGTACTCAGGCTCGAACTCAGGTTTCTGGCGCAGTATGGCAGTAGCTCTACCACCACTCCACCCTGCTGTCCACTTTGCTTAAAGTTCCCACTAAAATTACAATTCTTTCTTCTTGAATCAAAGGGATACCAATAAGCAAAATGTATTTCCAGTGGAAGGGTAGTCACAAGAAACTGTAGATACCGGTTTAACAAAACGGACACAAAGTACTGGAGTAACTCTATGGGTCAGGCAGCATTTGTGAAAGGAATAGATTGGCAATGCTTTGGGTGGGGATCCTTCTTGAGGACTAAAGTTAGGTGTTTAGAATAGTTTAGAGATATAGCATGGAAATACGCCCTTCGACCCACCTTGTCTGCATCGACCAGTGATCACCTGCACACCACCTCTGTCCTACACACGAGGGACTATCTACAGAAAACAATTAATCTGCAAACCTGCATGTCTTTGGAATGTGGGAGGAACCTGAAGAAAACCCAGGCGGTCAGAGGTCAGGGGGCGAACGTACAAATTCCACACAGACAGCAGCCATAGTCAGGTTCGAACAAAGGTCTTGGGCGCTGTAATGCAGCAACTCTGCCGTGGCTCCACTGTCACACCCTAATGCGGGTGCAGTTAGTGTGAAATCCATGTCAAGTTAAATTTCTCATCCAGTGTTAAATGAACTGACTTTAATTCAGTGTGTTGGTGCTGATAGAGTGGGAGTTTGTTTATGACCACAGTCCTGAACATAGAATAAATACTTAATGTGCAGAAACTAGATCACATTGTGTATTGCCTCACGCCGGCAGCACTTGGCTACTTCCCATCATTGGACAAAGGCCTGAATTAAAAAAGATGGTGGGAAGTTCAGTGGCACAGTTGGCAGAGTTACCCCCGTCTGCCAGGCATCCTGACCTCAGGTGCTGTCTGTGTGGAGTTTGAACGTTCTCCCTGTGGTCATGTGGTTTTCCTTCGGAAGATCCGGTTTCTTCTCACATCCGAAAGACGTGCGGGGTTTGCAGGTTAAATCCTCCTCTGTACATTGCCCCTGGTGTGTACAGAGTGGATGAGAGCGTGGGATAACATAGAACTAGTGTGAACGGGTGGCCGCTGGTCGGCATGGACGGGGTGGGCCGAAGGGCCTGTTTCCAAGCTGTACCTCTGACCTAAACTAAGGATGCTAGAAAATCGCAAACTGCTCAACAAAATCTGCAGAGAGAGAACAAGGTTAAAGTTTCATGAAAGGTGATCGATCTGAAATAATAACTCTGTTTGTCTCTCAGTGGATGCTGCGTAACCTGCTTAGAGTTTCCATCATATTCTTTTTTTATTTCAGATTTCCAGTGCTTCGGTATTTTTTCCCTTTTAAAATAAATCCGATACGGTGTGTTATCCAATATAGCCTGAGGAGGTAACATTAAACTCGGACATTTGAAGCTGAATTTTCCCACAGCAGAATAATGTATTGAAGCTCACAGATGCACAATGGCCTCTTGGTTGAGAGAAACAAGAGCAGTTAAGTGGGTGCAATGTACATACAGTTTCACCGACATTTATTTCATCCATGGCCTGCATGGCTCCTGGTCTCACCCTGCTGTTTATAACTGAGTTAGAGTCGCCTGATTGATAGAAATACAACTTCGATTTTCTTGGGAATGAGTAGATTCTTCTGCAAAGCTGTATCAGTGCATCAGTTGGCTGCTGTTCTACTTATCTCCGGGTTTATGTGATTTGCCAGGGAGGTAAACAAGGAGGTTGGAAAGAACTTGCTGAAATTCAGACCATGTCACTTGTTCACCACTATCCGACTGCACGCAGGCCATTTGTATTCTCAACTTCTACACAATATTGTCTTAATTTCACAAATGTTGTTGCGACATAATTGTGAGCAGCTTAATTATGTTACTGCAACTTAATTATTCACTTAAATTATAAATCCTAACTGCGGGCACTGTCTGTACGGAGTTTGTACACTCTCCCTGTCACCCCGTGGGCTTTCTTTGGGAGCTCGGGTTTCCTCCCACTCTCCAAAGACGTACAGGTTTGTGGGTTGATTGGCGTGGTAAAATTGTAAATTGTCCCTAGCGTGTGCAGGATAGTGCTAGTGTATGATGATCGCTGGTCGGAGCAGACTCGATGGGCCGAAGGGCCTGTTTCTGCGCTATATCTCTAAACTAGACTAACCCAAACTCTGAAAATCAAAACGTCAAAATCAGGATAGTGAAGGGAAAAAAAAAAAACAAGAAATATTTGCATTTGTACAGTATTGCTCATGCCCACAGGATATCTCAAAATACTTTACAACCACTGACACACCTTCAATATATGGTTATAATCTGGAAGCAGACAAACGTGTAATACAGTCAAGGCTTTGTGTTGTACCTTTTCCAAAATTTACAGTAGCTAGATTGGTTTCTACAGTGTAGAAACCATTTCCTAAGGAAAGGAAAGAAAAGTTTGGAAGGGTGATTCGCCGGTCTCAGGGCAGAGAATGGTAGCTTGTACTGAGGCCTTCAAAAAGGAAGGAACTTTGTCCACTCCCACTGTTATTGTCTTTCTTTTCCATTTTCAAGACCCTCTCACCCCACCAAAGAAAAGTAACTTTGCAACAGTTGAAAATACTTTCAATAATTTCAGCTCACCTAGAAACATAGAAACATAGAAATTAGGTGCAGGAGGAGGCCATTCAGCCCTTCGAGCCTGCACCGCCATTCAATATGATCATGGCTGATCATCCAACTCAGTATCCCGTACCTGCCTTCTCTCCATACCCTCTGATCCCCTTAGCCACAAGGGCCACATCCAACTCCCTCTTAAATATAGCCAATGAACTGGCCTCAACTACCCTCTGTGGCAGAGAGTTCCAGAGACTCACCACTCTCTGTGTGAAAAAAGTCTTTCTCATCTCGGTCTTAAAGGATTTCCCCCTTATCCTTAAGCTGTGACCCCTTGTCCTGGACTTCCCCAACATCGGGAACAATCTTCCTGCATCTAGCCTGTCCAACCCCTTAAGAATTTTGTAAGTTTCTAGCAAACCAAATACTGACTGAAGTTTCCGATGTAATTGCTACCTAGCTTGCCACCTACCTGCACGGTGGCACAGCAGTTGAGTTGCTGCCTTACAGCCCCAGAGTCCCGGGTTTGATCCTGACTACGGGTGCTGCCTGAATGGATTTTGTTCTCCCAGTGACTGCATGGGTTTTCCCCGGATGCTCCGGTTTCCTTCCACGCACCAAAGGATTACAGGTTTGTACATTAATTGGCTTCAGTAAAAAGTCAATACTGTCCCATGCGAATGCTAGTGTAACTGGGATCGCAGGTCAGGACGGATTCAGTAGGCTGAATGTCAGCGTTTGTTTTGCTGTATCTCGAAACTAAACTAAACTATAAAATCTTCAGCTCAGAAACAGGACAAGTATTTAATGTTTGAAAACTTTGTTTGAAGCTTTAAGTCAATAACTTTCCATTAAGTCCTTTAAGAGCAATCAATATTTATATCCATGAAAATAATGCATGAACATGGAATAAGCTGCATGCTGAACCTGTTTAAAGTGGGGAATAGCATTATTCACTCATCACCAATTCCAGTTCACTTTAGTATATTGTCACATTTGCCGAGGTACAGTGAAAAGCTTTTGTTTTGTGCTAAACAGTCAACAGAAAGACAATACATGATTACAATCGAGCCATTTACAGTCTACAGATGCATGATACAATAATAACATTTAGTGCAAGGTAAAGGCAGCAAAGTCTGAACAAGGATAGTCCGAGAGTCACCAATGAGGTAGACAGTAGTTCAGGATTGCTCTCTGGTTGGTGAGATCAGAGAGCAATCGGTGGGGGCGCTGCGAGCCGGCAGCCCTGATAGCAGCTGTCCGTCTTTTTTTCCACTTTTTTTTGTTTTCAGTATGTTTTAGTGTACTGTTTAAATGTTTCTTGGTGTGTCTTGTGTGGGGGGTGGTGTGGGGGGGTAAGGGGGGAACCGTTTTGGCCGCCTCCTCAACGGAGAGGCGACTTTTTCCATGTCACCTGCCCCGTGGCCTAACTACACGGATCGGCGCTGCCTTTCCCGGAGACGTGTCCGGGGCTTCAGCGGCGGGCGCAGCGTGGACACTCGGCGGGGAGCGGGCGAGCCCTCGCTGTTGCTCGCCGGAGGGGAGCGCTTCGTTTCGCTGGCCCACGGCAGTCGGCAGCCTGAAGCCGCGGTCTGCAGGGCTCCAGCGCGGAGCGGCGTCGGCAGCCCGGGATCCCTCGTGGGGGACCCGGGGGAAGAAGTAACCACCACCGCCGGCCCGCAGCCTATTTCTACCGCGGGTCCGGCATGGACTTACCATCACCCCCGGATGGGAGCTTGAACCGTCGGCCCTGCTGTCTGCGGTGCTTCTGGCTGCGGCAGGAACTATAAATCTTCAACCGCTGGCCTGCGGCCTATACCAACCTGAAGCCGCGGTCTCCGGTGGGGAAGTGCCGACCCTGGACTTACCTTGTCTGCACATCTGGACGCCTCCAGCGACGGCTGCGGAGGGTTGAGGTCACGACCACGGGGGAAAGTGGAGGAGGACTGGCAAATGTCTGTGCCTTCCTCCACGGTGACGAATGCTGTGCTGGATGCTTCTGCTACATTTTTATTGTGTATTTGTGTGTTCTTTATTATTGTATGCTGCTGACAAATAAACCGTATTGTATTGTATTGTATTGGTTGTAGTAAGATGGTTCAGTTGCCTGATAACAGCCGGGAAGAAACTATCCCCGTATCCGGGGGTAGACACAAAATGCTGGAGTAACTCAGCGGGACTGGCAGCATGTCTGGAGAGGAATGAGTGATGTTTCGGGTCGAGATCCTTCTTCAGACTGAAAGTCATGGGAAAGGGAAATGAGAGATAGAGACGGTGATGTAGAGAGATATAGAACAATGAATGAATCTGAAGGTGTGTGTTTTCACACTTCTGTACATTTTGCCTGATGGGAGAGAGGAGAAGAGGGAGTGGCCAGGGTGTGGCCCGTCCTTGATGATGCTGCAGGCCTTGCCGAGGCAGCGTGAGGTGTCGATGGAGTAAATGGAAGGGAGGTTGGTTTGTGTGATGGTCTGGGATCCGTCGACAACCACTCACAAGCTCTGACCTAAAACCTCACTGACAGCACTGTAGAGAATAATTCTCACTCCTGTCCATGCCCCATCCGTGCCAGCCCACTTGCCCGCCTACACTGATCCTGTTTGCCCACACTAGGCCTTCACTGTCATGCCTACATACATTCCTATTTAAATGCTCCTTAAATGAAGCAATTGTACCTGACTTCAGCACCTCTCTTGCAACTGTGGTGTTTATGTTACATTTATTTTATGTGCGTATTGTGTTCTTTTCACTAAGTAGGGCTAAAAGCACCTCCTCTTGACTCAAACGCCACTGCATCTATTCTATTCTATTCACTAAGCAGAATAGTGAATTCACTATTCTAGTCAATAGTGGACGTAATTTCACTTGGGACATTAGAAGCTCCAAGTAATGCCCATGCAAATTTAAAACCAGGCAATGATCATTGCCACCAAAAGGGAGTCTAACCACCCCTCCGGGTCCTTCAGCAAGGTGGTGGCGCAGTCTCATGGCACCAGAGACCCGGATTCGATCCTGACCCGGGTGCGGGGGATCACCGACGGATCCACCGATCGTTAGCATGGAAATAGGCCCTTCAGCCCAACTTGCCCATGCCGTCCCATCCACACTAATCCCACCTGCCCACGTTTGGCCTATCTATCTATTCTATACATAACGAAAACTCTGAACTTGTGCTTTTCTGCTTTGCGCGTTTTTTCTATTTGCACAAAAACGGTACAGCTCACTCACCTTTCTCCTGTGCTGTGAGTGCTCCAAGTTTCGTTCCGATCGGTAGTATATTGTAAAAGTTAGCGAGGTTTAAAAATCACAAAAACCGTCCGTGCGCAGATCGATCTCCTCTCCTGCCAGTCAGCGCCGAGGGGATTGGTTGCTTCTCCTGTCACTCCCCGGGACGGTCCACCCCTTCTTGTGCCATCGCGTCTTTACTGGAGCTGAGGATGGCCAGCGGAGGTCTCCAACCGGACAGAATTTTCGAAGGGATCGGAAGTGGCACGGCCCAGAGTCGGAGATGTCGCCAAACAGAAAACGCATCCCAACGGAGGAGAGCATCATGGGCCCACTGTGGGTCCCAAATGCACCGCCATCGCAACGCCCCGCAACTCCAGTCCCTTCCCCTCTGCCCCCCCCTCGCTGGCTCCTGCCCCCCTCCCCCGTGACATCCCCCTCCCCCCCATGGCTCTTCCCCCGTCTTGCCCCGAGCTCCCCTCCCCCACCCCCACACCACCCCCACCCACAAGTTGGTGCAGCTGCAGCTGCTGGTGCTTCTGGGCCGAGCCGAGGATCCGAGGCCTGGTTCTATGGGCGCTGACGGCTGATGCTCCTCCGGGGCACGCAAGAAGGGAGCGGAGCGGTAACCTCGAGATCCTGGGGAGGGAGAGTGGGGAAGAGAGGGGATAGAGGGAGAGGAGGGGGTAGTAGAGGATGGGGTAGTGGGGGAGGCAGGGAGTGGGGAATAGAGGGAGAGGAGGGCTGTGGGGGAGGTGAGGAGGGATAGTGGGGGGATAGGGGGAGGTGGGGATAGAGGGAAAGGAAGGGGGTAGGGAGGGGAGAGGAGTTATGGAGGGTGAGAGGGAGTGACTAAGGATAGGGGAAAGGAGAGGTAAAGAGAGGTGTGGGAGGGGAGGAGGAGAGGGGAAAGAGGAGGGAGGGTGAAGAGAAGGGGGGGGAGAGTGCTAGTGATGAGGGGAAACGAGCTGTGCCTGTGCAGTTGGCTATGGGTGAGTGGTGGAATATTACGTTGGGGGCACCAAGCCTCCTGTGTGACAGGGACCCAATGGATCTCAGTTAGTCTAGTATCCTTCTAAACCTTTCCTATCTACGCACAGCCCACATGCCTTTTAAATATTGGTACAGTACCTGCCTCAACTACTTCTCGCAGCTTGTTCCATATCAGCCATTCTCCATAAAACAAGGTGTATCCCTCAGATCTCTTTTAAAACTCCTTTCTCTCACAGGAAGCCTATGCCCTCTTGTTTTAGAGGCTGCCACCATGGATAAAAGATTCCTCTAATCATCTTGTATGGTTTTATCAGGTCACCACGCAACTTTTTCGCACCAGAGATATCCCAGTGGTATGAACATTGACCTCTAATTTCAGGTAGTCCTTACCTTCTCCTCCCCTTCTCAGCTCTCCCTCTGCCCACTGGCTTTTCTTCTTCCCGCACCCCCCACCCTCACATCAGTTTGAAGAAAGGTATCGGCCCGAAACGTTAACTATTTCCTTTGCTCCATAGATGCTGCCTCACCCGCTGAGTTTCTCCAGCATTTTTGTCTACCTTAGTATATCCAACCTCTCCTTATAACTGTCGCCCTCCATTCCAGGCAACATCCTGGTGAATCTCCATTGCAGTCTCAGCAGCACAATTACATCCTGCCATGGGGCACCCAGAGCTGCAAGCAATGTTCCAAGTGCAGACGAACCAGTATTTTGCAATGATTCACTGACATCCATTCAACCTTGTGTAGGAAGGAACTGCAGATGCTGGTTTACAACAAAGATAGGACCAAAGGCCATAGCCTCACAATTAAAGGACGTGCCTTTAGGAAGGAGATGAGGAGGAATTTCTTTATTCAGAGGGTGGTGAATCTGTGGAATTCATTGCCACAGAAGGCTGTGCAGGCCAAGTCAATGGATTTTTTTTTAAGGCTTTGATAGATAGATTCTTAATTAGTACAGGTGTTCGGGGTTATGGGGAGAAGGCAGGAGAATGGGATTAGGAGGGAGCGATAGATCAGCCATGATTGAATGGCAGAGTAGACTAATTCTGCTCCTATGACTAATGGACATAAACTTATCAAAATGCTGGAGTAACTCAGCGGGACAGGACAGTCTGAAGAAGGATCCCGAACTGAAACGCTAATCATTCAACCTTATTTGCCAAGGAATTGAAAGATTAACTGGTGCGGAGGAAATGTGATGAGAAGGAAGTGAACTTATATCGAAGCCTTTTACTATTTTCAGAAATCTCCCAAAGGACCTCCCACACAATTATTTTTGATGTTTAGTTATTATTTCTTTGTGTGTGAGATGACTTCACATCCAATCCAGCGTTAGGCACAATAACAATAAAATCATGATTTGCATTTAAATGGTTTCTTTTATGACCCACATATCTTTCAAAGTGTCATACAGTGAAGTAAATATTTTTGACTGTTATTGTACTGCAGAAATAATCAGTTTTATTTCCATTGTTTTCTTTCTTAACGTAAGAATATTGGCCAGAAACATCTGCTTCTCTTTAAATAGTAATGCAGGAGTTTTAGCATATGCGTTGACACTTCTGCCCAGTACTGAAGAAAGCCTGTACTGTTTAGGTTTAGAAAGGAACTGAAGATGCTGGTTTACACTGAAGATAGACAGAAAATGCTGGAGTAACTCAGCGAGACAGAGAGCACCTCTGGATCAAAGGAATGGGTGAAGTTTCGGATCGAGACCCTTCTTCAGACTTCTCCAGCCTACTGTTGAGACGCCAGCTCTAGGATAGGAACTTCTCACACTATCCTCTTCATCTTATATGCTTGATCATTTCACATTGCCACAGCGGTAGAGTTGCTGCCTTACAGCGCCAGAGACCCGGGTTCAATCCTGACTACGGGCGCTGTCTGTACAGAATTTGTACATTCTCCCTGTGACTGCGTGGGTTTTCTCCGGGTGCTCCGGTTTCCCACCACACTCCAAAGGCGGACAGATATGTTGGTTAATTGCCTTCAGTGAGTCAATTGTAAATTGTCCCTGGTATGACAGTGCAAGTGTGCGGGGTGATCACTGGTTGGCGTGGACTTGGTGGGCCGAAGGGCCTGTTTCCACTCTGTATCTCTGAACTAAACCATGTTTATTTTATTCACAGTAATTGCTAATTACAATAAAATCAAACTTCACTTAGAACACAGCACAGCACAGGAATGGGCCCTTCAGCCCACAATGGTTGTGCAGAACATGATGCAAGTTAAACTAATCTCATATGTCTGTGCATGACCCATATCCTCCTATTCCTTGACTTCCCTGTGCCTATTAAATGCCTGTGCCTATTAAATGCCACCACTACAATGCGTCTCAGGCCATCGCCATTCTCTGTGTAAGAAACGTGCCCCGCACATCTCTCTTAAACTTTCCCCCTCTCACAGAAACAAAGAAACATAGAACATAGGTGCAGGAGGAGGCCATTCGGCCCTTCAAGCCAGCACCGCCATTAATTGTGATCATGGCTGATCGTCCCCAATCAATAACCCATGCCTGCCTTCTCCCCATATCCCTTGACTCCACTAGCCCCTAGGGCTCTATCTAACTCTCTCTTAAATCCATCCAGTGACTTGGCCTCCACTGCCCTCTGTGGCAGGGAATTCCACAAATTCACAACTCTATGGGTGAAAAGGTTTTTTCTCACCTCAGTCTTAAATGGCTTCCCCTTTATTCTAAGACTGTGGCCCCTGGTTCTAGACTCGCCCAACATTGGGAACATTTTTCCTGCATCTAGCTTGTCCAGTCCTTTAATAATTTTATATGTTTCTATAAGATCCCCCCTCACCTTCTAACTCCAGTGAATACAAGCCTAGTCTTTTCAATCTTTCCTCATATGACAGTCCCGCCATCCCAGGGATCCATCTCGTGAACCTACGCTCTCACCTTATAGGTACGCCCGATAATGTTGGACACTTCTACCTTGGGCTAAAGGTTCTGACTTTCTACCATATCTATACCTCTCATAATTTTAGTTGCTTTTATTGTCTCCCCGCAACCTCCGATGTTCCATAAAATTGATGTGGGAATTGTAAATGTTTTAAATTGCTGAAAATACTCAGGAGTTCAAACAAAATCGATAGAAACCTTTAGAAATGTTTAGAAACCTTATCCACCTACAGGTTCGTTACTGGTTGGTTTCTTCAGGTGATTTTGAGTGCTTTCTATAGTTGTGTTAAAAATTTTAAAAATCACAAAGAGGAACGTGGCAAACGCTGAAGTTATTTCTCTGGCCAACGGTTTTGCAAGCGAGATTAGTTGCTGTAAGATGTTTATGCAATGGGAAGGTTCCCCTGGGAACTCAGTGTAGCTGGAGAGTGAAGCCAAACCATGCAGAGATGTAAGGGGAGGCTTAGAAGGATTCAGTGCTAATGTTGGCATCACACTACATGGGGAAACAGGCCTCCGCTGACATGCTGGGCTGTGCTGCCCAACTCTGCGACTCTACACAGAGACAGAGGAGAGGAGAAACATTCACAGATAGAGCAACTCCGCTACTGAAATGAGTAATGATTTGAGGCCCACATTCGCATCTACTCCCTACACACTAGGAGTAATGAGAAACCTTTGCTCCACTGAGGTGGATTACACTGACGTTGACAACTGCTTCACGTTCAACACCAACTTCCAGCACGACCAAATTTTAGTTTGGAGATACAGTGCGGAAACAGGCCCTTCGGCCCACCGAGTCCAGCGGTCGCCGCACGTTAATACTACCCCACACGCACACCAGGGACAATTTCACATTCACACCATGCCAATTAACCTACAAAACCTGTACCTCTTTGGAGTTTAGGAGGAAACCAAAGATCTCGGAGAAAATCCATGCAGTTCGCCTGGAGAATGTACAAACTCCATACAGACAAGCACCCACAGTTAGGATCAAACCCGGGTCTCTGGTGCTGTAAGGCAATAGCACCACTGTGCCACCCTTAAGTTGTTTGCATTGCTGCTGGTGACTGGGGCTCTGAGCCTCTATGCTCTACACTATGCCTACATTGTTTACTCTCTGAGCTTCGTGTGAACAAGGAATTTCATTGCACCCTGGAATACACTGTATGACAATAAACTAAACTGAAACTGAATCGGGTTTGCTATTCCCCTCTCTTTTTAACAGCTATGGGTTATGGGGAGAAGGCAGGAGAATAGGGATAGGGGGTAGGGGATAGGGGGTAGGGTAGAGATAGGGATAGAGGCCCACAGGAGCCGTTGGAAGTGAAGGAGAGGGAAGAGCGACACCCGACCGGTAAGGTTAAAAATCAAGCGCGGGGCTTGTTTTTACCTAAATCCATAACGTTCCATTTGGAGAAGTGTTTTTCTTTTTGAGGAAGCAGCTGATTGGTGGGAAGTGGACTAGGATCCTTGCTTTGTATTGTATTGTATCCAGGGTAAGGGGGAGTTTGAGTGCCAGGGCAGTTTACTGTTCTGGATGTCAGATGTGGGAGGTCATGCAGTCAGATAGCTCTCCAGACGTCCACATCTGCGACAGGTGCGTCAAGATGGCGCTCCAAATGGACCGTATTCGGTACCTGGAGCAGCAGCTCGATGACCTCCGTCTGGTCAGGGAGAGTGAGGAAGCCATAGAGAGGAGCTACAGACAGGTGGTCACTCCAAAACCACAGGAGGCAGAAAAGTGGGTCACGGTTAGGAGAGGCAAGGGGCAGAGGCAGGGACTAGAGTACCCCGGTGGCTGTACACCTTGGCAATAAGTACTCCTGTTTGAGTACTGTTGGGGGGCACAGCCTACCTGGGGGTAGCAACAGCGACCGGGCCTCCGGTACAAAGACCGGCCCTGTTGCTCAGAAGGGTAAGGAAAAGAAGAGGAGAGCAGCAGTAATAGGGGACTCTATAGTTAGGGGGTCATAAAGGCGATTCTGTGGACGCAGTCAGGAGACCCGGATGGTAGTTTGCCTCCCTGGTGCCAGGGTCCAGGATGTGACTGAACGTGTCCAAGATATCTTGAAATGGGAGGGAGAGGAGCCAGAGGTTGTGGTACATATAGGTACCAATGACATAGGTAGAAAAAGAGAGGAGGTCCTGAAAGGAGAATTTAGGGAGTTACGAAGAGTGTTAAGGAGAAGGACCGCAAAGGTAACAATCTCAGGATTACTGCCTGTACCACGCGACAGTGAGAGTAGGAATGGAGCAAGGTGGAGGATCAATGCGTGGCTAAAGGACTGGTGCAGAGCGCAGAGATTCAAGTTTCTGGATCATTGGGACCTCTTTTGGGGAAGGTGTGACCTGTAAAAAAAGGACGGGTTGCACTTGAACCCGAGGGGAACCAATATCCTGGCGGGGAGATTTGCAAAGGCTACTGGGGAGACTTTAAACTAGATCGGTTGGGGGGAGGGACTCAAATAGAGAAGGCAAGTAGTCCGTTTGTGAGGCAGGAGGCAGAGAAGAGAAGCAGTCAGACGCAACACGTAGGGAGGAAAGAAGAAAAAAATAACAAACGGAGAATAAGAAGTGGAGGGTTTCTTAAATGTGTGAGCAGAGAGACAGAGTTGTGTAAAATGAGGATAGGAGCAATAGGTAGCAAGGTGAAAAGTGGCAGGAAAACAAATCCAGGGCAAAAATCTAAAAGGGCCACTTTTCAACATAATTGTAAAAGGGCCAAGAGTGTTGTAAAAACAAGCCTGAAGGCTTTGTGTCTCAATGCGAGGAGCATTCGTAATAAGGTGGATGAGTTGAATGTGCAGATAGCTATTAATAATTATGATATAGTTGGGATCACGGAGACATGGCTCCAGGGTGACCAAGGCTGGGAGCTGAACATCCAGGGATATTCAATATTCAGGAAGGATAGACAGAGAGGTAAAGGAGGTGGGGTAGCGTTGCTGGTTAGAGCGGAGATTAACGCAATAGAAAGGAATGACATTAGCTTGGAGGATGTGGAATCGATATGGGTGGAGCTGAGAAACACTAAGGGGCAGAAAACGCTAGTGGGTGTTGTGTACAGGCCACCTAACAGTAGTAGTGGAGTTGGGGATGGCATCAAACAGGAAATTAGAAATGCGTGCAACGAAGGTAAAACCGTTATAATGGGTGACTGCAATCTACATATAGATTGGGTGAATCAAATTGGAAGGGGTGCTGAGGAAGAGGATTTCCTGGAATGTATGCGGGATAGTTTTCTAAACCAACATGTGGAGGAACCAACGAGAGAGCAGGCTATTCTAGACTGGATATTGAGTAATGAGGAAGGGTTAGTTAGCAGCCTTGTTGTACGTGGCCCCTTGGGCAAGAGTGACCATAATATGGTTGAGTTCTTCATTAGGATGGGTTGACATTGTTGACAAGATGGGTTCCATTTGTTGACAAGAGTGACATTGTTAATTCAGAAACATGGGTCCTGAACTTAAAGAAAGGTAACTTTGAGGGTATGAGACGTGAATTAGCCAAGATCGACTGGCAATTGATTCTTGAAGGGTTGACGGTGGATATGCAATGGAAGGCATTTAAAGACTGCATGGAGGAACTACAACAATTGTTCATCCCAGTATGGCAAAAGAATAAATCAGAGAAGGTGGTGCATCCGTGGATAACGAGGGAAATCAGGGATAGTATCAAAGAAAAAGATGAAGCGTACAAATTAGCCAGAAAAAGCAGCCTACCAGAGGACTGGGAGAAATTCAGAGACCAACCAAGGAAGACAAAGGGCTTAATTAGGAAAGGGAAAATGGAGTATGAAAGAAAACTGGCAGGAAACAAAAAAACGGACTGCAAAAGTTTTTATCGATATGTGAAGCGCAAAAGATTAGTTAAAACAAATGTAGGTCCCTTGCAGTCAGAAACGGGTGAATTGATCATGGGGAACAAGGACATGGCAGACCAATTGAATAACTACTTTGGTTCTGTCTTCACTAAGGAAGACATAAATAATTTGCCGGAAATAGCAGTGGATCACGGGTCAAATGAGATGGAGGAAATGAGTGAATTCCAGGTTAGCCGGAAAGTGTTGTTAGGTAAATTGAATGGATTAAAGGCCGATAAATCCCCAGGGCCAGATAGGCTGCATCCCAGGGTACTTAAGGAAGTAGCCCCAGAAATAGCAGATGCCTCAGTGATAATTTTTCAAAACTCTTTAGATTCTGGAGTAGTTCCTGAGGATTGGAGGGTAGCTAATGTAACCCCACTTTTTAAAAAGGGGGGGAGAGAGAAAACGGGGAATTACAGACCAGTTAGTCTAACATCGGTAGTGGGGAAACTGCTAGAGTCAATTATTAAAGATGGGATAGCAGCACATTTGGAAAGTGGTGAAATCATTGGACAAAGTCAGCATGGATTTACGAAGGGTAAATCATGTCTGACGAATCTTATTGAATTTTTTGAGGATGTAACTAGTAGAGTGGATAAGGGAGAAGCAGTGGATGTGTTATATCTGGACTTTCAGAAGGCTTTCGACAAGGTCCCACACAAGAGATTGGTATACAAACTTAAAGCACATGGTATTGGTGGTTCAGAATTGATGTGGATAGAGAACTGGCTGGCAGACAGGAAGCAAAGAGTAGGAGTGAACGGGTCCTTTTCAGGATGGCAGACAGTGACTAGTGGGGTGCTGCAAGGCTCAGTGCTGGGACTCCAGCTATTTACAATATACATTAATGATTTGGACGAGGGAATTAAATGCAACATCTCGAAGTTTGTGGATGACACTAAGCTGGGGGGCAGTGTTAGCTGTGAGGAGGATGCTAGGAGGCTGCAGGATGACTTGGATAGACTGGGTGAGTGGGCAAATGCATGGCAGATGTAGTATAATGTGGATAAATGTGAGGTTATCCACTTTGGTGGCAAAAACAGGAAGGTAGACTATTATTTGAATGGTGACCGATTAGGAAAAGGGGAGATGCAGCGAGACCTGGGTGTCATGGTACACCAGTCATTGAAAGTAGGCATGCAGGTGCAGCAGGCTGTGAAGAAAGCAAATGGTATGTTGGCATTCATAGCAAAATGGATTTGAGTACAAGAGCAGGGAGGTTCTACTGCAGTTGTACAGGGTCTTGATGAGGCCACACCTGGAGTATTGCGTACAGTTTTGGTCTCCTAATCTGAGGAAAGACATTCTTGCCATAGAGGGAATACAGAGAAGGTTCACCAGACTGATTCCTGGGATGGCACGACTTCCATTTGAAGAAAGACTGGATAGACTCGGCTTGTACTCGCTGGAATTTAGAAGATTGAGGGGTGATCTCATAGAGACTTACAAAATTCTTAAGGGGTTGGACAGGCTAGATGCAGGAAGATTGTTCCCGATGTTGGGGAAGTCCAGGACAAGGGGTCACAGTTTAAGGATAAGGGGGAAGTCTTTTAGGACCGAGATGAGAAAATCGTTTTTCACACTGAGGGTGGTGAATCTGTGGAATTCTCTGCCACAGAAGGTAATTGAGGCCAGTTCGTTGGCCATATTTAAGAGGGAGTTGGATGTGGCCCTTGTGGCTGAAGGGATCAGGGGGTATGGAGAGAAGGCAGGTACAGGATACTGAGTTGGATGATCAGCCATGATCATATTGAATGGCGGTGTAGGCTCGAAGGGCCGAATGGCCTGCTCCTGCACCTAATTTCTATGTTTCTATGTTTCTCTCAGCCATGATTGAATGGCAGTGTAGACTCGATGGGCCGAATGGCCTAATTCTGCTCCTATCACTTATGACAATTGAAGTGTCCCAGTACCAAGCACAGTGCATCGCTCTTTAAAAAACGCAGGCCAGTTTAAAGCACCGTAAAGTCACAATTGGAATGACTATTTAAACGCACAGTCAATGAATAAGGAAGGACAATGATAGTCACACGCAGACAGTTTTATGGTTAATTAGTGCCCTAATGAGGGGATATTACACTATATTTATAGTATTTGTTCACTGAAATATGATATGTTTGGATCTGAATCCTGTTTACTGAAAGATAAAAGGAATCCTGTTCAATATCCCAGCAAAAAGAGTCAGAAGGGGAAGAAATGTAAATATGTCTGTTCCGAATTATTTACTTTCCATCCGCCGTTTGATGCACTTTTTTTCCCTATCTAACACCGGTTGTGGGAAAAATTAGACAAAGCATTTTACAGGAACGTATCAAGGCTGATCTGAAGAACAAAGTGGTCAAGTGACCATAAAGATAATTGAATTACTGCCTTATAATGCAAAGCAGAAGGAAAGGACTGTCTCTGGTTTGCTACCCATCAATATTAGTAACTCTTGACAGGATTTGGGAACTGAGATACTGCATGACGACCATCTCCACTCATCCCCTGGAGTCTGTCACCCTATTCAGTTAAATTATGTATGAAGCAGTTTTGCCCGTGATTAATGGATTTTTTTTCCCCAGCTGTTTCAAGTATGTTCCCTGAGGTCTTTAGGTCAAACTGTGGCATCCTTATCCATTGAGGAAGGCAGCAGTACCTCAATATCACAGAGACCCTGATTTATTTTTAGAGATACAGCACTGAAACAGGCCCTTCAGCCCATCGAATGTGCGCCGACCAGCGATCTCCGTACATTAGCACTGTCCTACGCACACTGGGGACAATTTACAGTTTTTTCTGAATCCAATTGACCTACAGACCTGAAGACTCATCAGTCTTAAGAAGGGTCTCAACCCGAAACGTCACCCATTCCTTCTCTCCAGAGATGCTGCCTGTCCCGCTGAGTTACTCCAGCATTTTGTGTCTACCTTCAGTTTAAACCGGCATCTGCGGTTCCATCCTACACATAACCAACAGACCTGTACGTCTTTGGAATGTGAGAGGAAACCAGCGCACCCGGTGAAAATCCATGCGGTCACGGGGAGAACGTACAAACTCTGTACAGACAACACCCCTAGTCAGGATCGAACCTGGGTCTCTGGCGCTGGAAGGCAGCAACTCTACCGCTGCGCCACCGTGCTGTCTCTGTCGAGAACTTTCTTCCAGGTTTTCCACAGATCCTTAAGCAAGAGGAGAACTTTAAAACGTTGTTCTAAGTATTATCATTCATACTGCTCTGGATACCCCTGGGGACCTACATGGAAGGTGCAGAAGGAGGAGGAACAGGAGTGGGCCATTCAGCCCAGAATGCCTATCCTGCTGTTCTCCCATGGGTTTCCTCCGGGTGCTCCAGTCTCCACAATCCCAAAGACGAGCGGGTTTGAAGGTTAACTGGCCGCTGTAAATTGCCCCTATAAGGAGTGGATGGGAAAGTGGGATTAATTTAGAACTAGTGTGAATGGGTGACCGATAGTTGGCATGAACTCGGAAGGGCCTGTTTCCATGTGGTCATTCAAAACTAAACTAAACTTAACTTAACAAAACTAAACTACAACCATCCTGGGTGATCTGACATTACTTGAGTCATTTTCCTGGCCTTTCCCTCTCACTCTCGGTTTCCTTACTGATTAGAAATCTATCCATCTCTGTCTTATATATATGCACAACTATTCTACATCCACAGATCTGTGACAAGGGATTCAAATATTAGCAGTTTTCTGAGAAAATAAATCCTTCCTCATCTCAGTCCTAAATACACACCCACCCATTCTGAGACCATTCTCTCTGGTTCTGGCTGCCATCAGGAGATGAGGCATCCTCTCAGCATTTACTCCACACAGCCCCCTCTGCACCTTATGTTTTCATTAGATCACCTCTTATTCTTCCACACTCACTTACTTAAGTCCCAGGCTTTCTTCAAAGGACAATTCACACCATCCACTAGGTAAACCACATCCACTGACTTTCCTTTGTCTATCCTGCTATTTACTTCCTCAGAGAATTTCCTGGCCTAGTTTTTCAGAAGGCCTTTGAGAAGGTGCCGCACATGAGGCTGCTGAAGAAGATGAGAGCCCATGGTATCAGAGGGAGGATTCTAGCATGGATAGCTGGTTGTCTGGGTGGCAGGTGGCAAAGAGTGGCAATTAAAGGGGCTTTTTCTGGTTGGCTGCCAGTGACTAGCGGAGTTCCGCAGGGGTCGGTCGGTGCTGGGGCCGCTACTCTTCACGTTGTATATTAATGCTTTTGATGAGGGAATTGAAAGCTTTGTGGCCAAATTTGCAGAAGATATGAAGTTAGGTGGAGGTGCAAGTAGTATAGAGAAAGCAGGGACTCTACAGAAGGACTTAGTCCTGTTGGGAGAGTGGGCAGATGGAATAGAGCATAGTAAAAGTGCGGAGTCATGCCTTTTGGTAGTAGGAATAAGGGTGTAGACTATTTTCTAAATGGGGAGAGGATTCAGAAGTCGAGGTGCAAAGGAACTTGGGAGTAGTGGTGCAGGATTCTCCAAAACTTGATTTGCAAGTCAAATTGATCATAAGGAAGACAAACCTAACGCGAGCATTTATTTCAAGAAGATTAGAACATGGAAACGGGGATGTAATGCTGAGGCTTTATAAGGCACTGGTCTGACTACATTTGGAGTATTGTGAGCAGTACGGGGCCCCATATCTGAGCATGGATGTAGTGGTGTTGGAGTAGGTCCAGAGGAGGTTTACAAGAATGATCCCAGGAATGAATGGTTTAACATCTGATGAGCACTTGACACCATTGAGCCTGTACTTTCTGGAGTTTAGAAGGTCGAGCGGGGACCCCATTGAAACTTACCAAAGAGTGAAAGGCTTGGATAGAGTGGATGTGGAGAGGATGTTTTCACTGGTGGGAGAGTCTACGACGAGAGGCCATAGTCTTACAATAAAAGGACGTACCCTTTGGAAGGAGATGAGAATGAATTTATTTACTCAAAGGATGGTGAATCTGTGGAATTCATTGCCACAGAAGCCCGTGGAGTCCAGGTCAATGGATATTTTTAAGACAGAGATTGATAGATGCTTGATTAGTACGGGTGTCAGGGGTTATAGAGAGACGGCAGGAGAATGTGGTAGAGAGGGAAAGATAAATAGATCAGCCGTGATTAAATGGTAGAATAGACTTAATGGGTCGAATGGCCTAATTCTGCTTCTATAACATAAGAACTTATGAAATCCTTGTGAACCTTCTTTGAGCCATCCTCAAAATCTTGCCTTTACTGGGGGAACAACACTTTACGCAGAGCGCGAGATGTGGTCTCAATACTGCCTCCTACATGGAACATAGAACAGTGCAACACATAACAGGCCCTTTGACCCATTGATGTTTGTGTTGACCATGCCAAGACTGACCTATACTCCTCTTCTTCTTAGGCCCCCCTCAGTCATGGCTGACCATGTGCGTGACTTTGTTTAACGTGGGGAGACTGGTGCACAGACAGCCACCCCACAGTCCTTGACAGATCTGGGTCAGGATCCAGTGGCATGGAGTCCAAGACGACCGGAGACCCTTTTCTGCCGCAGCCTTCATCCGCCTTCCCAGCCGTTGTGACGCTCCACTAAGGTCAGCCATCGTCCTCCGTCTGTTCCACCGTTGAGTTTTTGGTTGGATTGCTCTTTGTCAGAGTCCTCCCCCTCGACCTAACCACCAGGGATGGCTGTACCAGAAGCATAGCTCCAGACGACATCACTCTCAGGATCTCAGGACCATGACAAGGTGACAATCCGCGGAGAAATAAGCACCAGCATTCCATGACCTTTATCTGTTTCCTGTTGCATCTTTTATATTTGTAAAAGATGACCCTCACCCTCCCTCCACCCCAACTTAGCAAGGTGGCACGGTCTGAAGAAGGGTCTTGACCCAAAACGTCGCCTATCTCCTTCGCTCCTTAGATGCTGCTGCACCCGCTGAGTTTCTCCAGCCTTTTGTGTAACCCACAGCGGTAAGAGTTGTTGCCTTACAGCGCCAGGAACCCGAGTTCCAGCTTGACTACGGGTGCTTGTCTGTACGGAGTTTGTCCGTTCTCCCCGTGGCCAGCATGGGTTATCTTCGGGATCTTCCGTTTCCTCTCACATTCCAAGGACGTACAGGTTTGTAGGTTAATTGGCTTCGGTAAAATTGTAAATTGTCCTTAGTATGTTTAGGATTGTGTTATTGTGCGGGGAACGCTGGGCCGATGGGCCGAAGGACCTGTTTCCACACTGCATCTCTGAACTGAACTAAACTAAAGTCAATGAGGTCCTGGTTGAATCCTCACTCCCTCCCTCATGCTTTCCGCAAGCCCTTGAAACATATCTGGCTCTGTATGCCACGCTCCCTTTCAACTTACAGAAGTCGCTGTAACATTTGTTTTGCTGCTGTGTAACATCCGAAAAAAAAGTCAATTAAATTGTGTTGGGGGAATTAATTGGAATAACAACTCAAAGTCTGGAAAATATGTCAGCTCAGTGGCACCAATCGCCCGATCACACTAGATTAACAGAGTTTTACTGTAACACTCTGATCTTTTGTTCTTCCCTCCAAAATGAGCATTTTCACATTTTCTTTCATCGTATTCCAATTGCCAACATCTTTGGCCCACTAACTTCACCCATTGGTGAAGACTGTTTGTAAACTCCTTGAAACTTGCCTTCCCACCTATTTTGGTTGTCAACAGATTTGATTATTATACACTCATTTCCTCTCATAGGTCACTGATATAACAGTTGTGGTCCCAACGCGTTCCCACTGCTGTCTGGCTACCTCAAGGAAAATGATTCCTGTATCCCAACTCGCTGCATGATGTCTGTTAGTCAGAGTCATGGAAACTGGCCCTTTGGCCCAACTTGCCCACACTAACCAACATGTCCCATCGACGTCCCACCTGCCTGAGCTTGGCCCTTATCTCTCTAAACCTATCCATTCCGTGTACCTGTCTAAATGTTTCTTAAGCATTGGGATAGTACCTGCCTCGACTACTTCCTCCAGCACCTCGTTCTACACATCCACCACCCTTTGTGTGAAAAAGTTACCCTTTAGGATCCTATTGAATTTTTCTCCCCCTCTTGTTAAACCGATGTCCTCTGGTTCTTGATGCCCCTACTCTGTGCAAGAGACTGTGCATTTACATAACCATATAACCATATAACAATTACAGCACGGTGCCTCCACCATCTCGGCCCTTCCAGTCCGTGCCGACCATTTGTTTTCCCCTAGTCCATCTACCTGCACTCAGATCATACCCCTCCATTCCCTTCACGTCCATATACCTATCCACTTTACTTTTAAATGTTAAAATCGATCCTGCCTCCACCACCTCTGCTGGAAGCTCATTCCACACAGCCACCACCCTCTGAGTAAAGAAGTTCCCCCTCACGTTACCCCTAAACTTCTGTCCCTTAATTCTCATGTCATGCCCTCTTGTTTGAATCTTCCCTACCCTCAATGGGAAAAGCTTATCCACGTCAACTCTGTCTATCCCTTTCATCATTTTAAAGACCTCAATCAAGTCCCCCCTTAACCTTCTGCGCTCCAAAGAATAAAGACCTAACTTGTTCAACCTTTCTCTGTAACATAGTTGCTGGAACCCTGGCAACATTCTAGTAAATCTCCTCTGTACTCTCTCTATTTTGTTGACATGATCTATTCCAAATCACACATCAATCTATCAATCATATATCCGTGATCATTACTCTCAAAGCCATGTGTTCTTATCTTGTGACTTATCCTTTCACGAAGCATCTTATGTATTGAATTCTGGAAATCTAAATTTATTTCTGATCCTTCTGATCAGCCATGATCACATTGAATGGCGGTGCTGGCTCGAAGGGCCGAATGGCCTACCCCTGCACCTATTGTCTATTGTCTGTTGTCTATTGTCTAAATATAATATATTGACCAACATCCTTCTATTCTTTCAATTGACACTTCAAAAAATGAATACATTTTTTAGGAACTTTCTCTTCACGAGCCTCTGCTGATTCTGCTTGATTAGATGAGTTGATGGGCGAACCGTAAAACATAGCACATAGAACAGGAACAGGCCCTTTGGCTCACAATGTCTGTGCCAAACTTGATGCTGACCAAATCTTATCCGCCTACACATGATCCACGGCCCTCCATTCTCTGCATATCGATGTGCCAATACAAAAAACTCTTAAACACCCTTATTGCATCTGCCTCCTCCTCCTCCCCCAGCAGCGTGTTCCAAGAACCCACTGCCCTCTGTGTAATAAACATGTTGCACATCTCCTTTAAACTCTGCCCCATTTCGCCTTAAAGCTCTGGCCTCGAGTCTTCGATATTTTCATCTTGGGAAAAAAGCTCAGACTTGTCTGCCCTATTTATGCCTTTCATAATTTTAGAATTTTACATTACAGAGGAAACAATCCAAGTCTGTCCAACCTCTCCTTGTTGCGAATACCCTGTAATCTCGGCATCGTTCTGGTGAACCTTCTCTGCACGCTTTCTAAAGCCTCGAAATCCTTCCTGCAATGGGGTGACCAGAACTGCATACAATACTCCAAATGCAGCTTAAAGTACGATAGAGCCACATCATGACTTCCTGACTCTTATAGTCAATAGCTCCACCAATGATGGCCAGTACCATATGCCTTCTTTACCTTCATTAAACATATTGCAAGGTTTCAGGAATCAGGACCCCACCACCTTCCCAGGACAAATGGATCATTGGGTATTTTTGAAGCGGATATTGAAAGATTCTTGATTGGTAAGGGCGTCAAAGGTTGCAAGGAGAAGGTAGGAGAATGGGGTTGAGAGGGAAAGATAGATCGGCCATGATTGAATGGCGGAGTAGGCTCGATGGGCCGAATGGTCTAATTCTGCTCCTATGACTTACGCCTTGAGCAGCTATTGAGGTGCAAAGAAGTGTCTTGCTGGGAATGATCTGTTCCTCAGGATGAAAATATTCCAATAAGTCTGAGCAATAGGATTGTGAGGAATACAAAAGCCTTTATTCTTAGCCACACAGAGAACGAGGTACAATTGCTCTTTGTTCACAAGATTGGAGAAGATCCTCATTTGTTGATATCAAGATGCACACGCGCATGGTGGCGCAGCGGTAGAGTTGTTGCCTCGCAGCGCCAGACACCCGGGTTCCACCCTGACCTTGGACACTGTCGCCCCTGCAAGGAAAAAATATTTTCTCATTTTAAACAGAGGACTGAACGTCGAACTGAACCAGAAGGTGAGGGCAGACAGATTAACATCTTCTGTGGAGAGATAATGGATTTTAATGGACGCTCTATGTTTGGACATTCATGTGTGCATATCCACAGGTGCTGCTTGGTCTTTTACATTTTTCCAGCATTTTCTGCTTTGTCTGAAATTTCAAATGTCCAAATTGAACAAATAAGTGGTTGTGAGAGAAACCAAGGAATTAAGGGATAAGCAGAAAGATTAACTGGCCGAGTGCACCATGAAACACAGAGGAAACTAGCAGAGCAGAGGGATTTGGAGAGGGAATTCTAAAGTACCAAAGGACAAGGAACCCTTTGTAAAGAGGAATAGAGAGAGTGGTGAGAATAATTCCATGGCCAAGGTGTTAAAGCTGGGACTGGATAGTAGCCTGGAGATGAATAGCAAGGATGGAACGATGGCGCAGCGGTAGAGTTGCTGCCTCACAGCGCCAGAGACCAAGGTTCAATCCTGACCACGGGTGCTGTTTGTCTGGAGTATGTACGTTCTCCTCGTGACTTGCATGGGTTTTCCCTGAGTGCTCCAGTTTCCTTCCACACTCCAAAGACATCGGCTTAGGTAAAATTGTAAATTGTCCCTAGTGCGTGTAAGGTAGTGTTAATGTGCTGGGATCGCTGGTCGTTGCGAAGGCCTGTTTCCACGCTGTATTTCTAAACTAAAGAGCCTGTCCCACCAGCATGCGACTCCATGCGGTGAGCGCGACCTAACGTGGTCGCTTGAGCCGTCCGGCCTCGCAGGGCGGTCCCACTTCGATCGCCGGAGCCGTATGGAGTTGTGCGGAGCTAGTCCCGACATCGCACGGGGCTCCGAAAAACTGACCGTGTTCAAAATCCCGCGCGGCAATGGCCTGTCGGCCCGCAGCCACCTCGACGCCATACGCACCGCCTCGACATCGTGCCTCCGTGTCCCTCTCTGTGTGCCCCTGTGACCCTCTATATGTGCCTCCGTGTCCCTCTCTATGTGTGCCTCCGTGTCCCTCTCTGTGTGCCTCCGTGACCCGCTCTGTCCTTGCGAACTTACCGCGGACTTCGCTCCAACGTCGCGTCTCTCACCCGACCTCCGCGCGGCCCCCGCTTCCGGTTTGGTCACGCTTGCCACATGCAGGTCGCTTGCTCGTGGGACAGACCCTTAAGGAAGCTGGAAGGTTGCTTGGAGTCTGGCAAGTTTGGAAGTTTCCGGATGCTTCCTGTTACATTACTCCCGTGTCATTAATGCGTTTTATGCACGCTTCGAAAGGGAGAACACTGATGTGCCTTCCCGAGCCCCCATAGCCCCTGATGTTATTACAATCTTAGTCAGAAGATCATTCAGGAGAGTGAACCCTTGGAAGGCGTCTGGACCTGGTGGTATACCTGGTCGTGTTCTTAAAACCCGTGCAGTCCAACTGGCTGGAGTTTTTGCGGACATATTCAACCTCTCATTACTGAGGTTCCTACCTGCTGTAAAAGGGCATCAAGAAGAGTAAGGTGACATGCCTCAATGACTACTGATCGGTGGCACTAACATCAGTGATGATGAAGTGCTTTGAGAGGATGGTGATGGTGCATATCAACTCCTACCTTAGCAAGAATCTAGACCCACTCAAGTTGCCTACAGCTGGAAGAGATCAATGAGGGATGTAATCTCGCTGGCTCTTCTTTCTGAACTTGACCACTTGGAAAATTAGACTACAACTTGGCGTTAAACACCAGCATCCCCTCCAAACCTAGTACCATGCTCACACAACTGGGGTTCTACGAGTCTCTCTGCAACTGGATCCTCAACTCCCTTATCAACAGACCACAATCTTCTTTTTTATTGTATGGTTATTTGTTTATTAAATTATCTATTGAGTACAGTGTTTATAGACTTGTGGTGCTGCTGCAAGTAAGAATGGCATTGTTCCGTTTTGGTACATATGACAATGGATCCCTCTTGGGATTGTTCAAAGAGAGAGGCAGATGCTGGCTTGAAGTAGTCTGATTACACATGGGCTGAGGAATAACTAATGCAGATTAGTGCGAGTCGCTGCATTTGCGAAGTCAAACAACAGCAGGATTGTCACACTACATGGTAAGGCCCTGGCGATCTAACAGTCCAAGTACATGGTTGCCTGAAATATTTGTCACAGGTAGAGGGGGTGGTAAGGAAGGTTAGGAGAATCAAGAACCAGGGGACATAGGTTTAAGGTGAGAGGAAAAATATTTAATAGGAACCTGAGGAGCAACTTTTGTTCAGAGGTGGGTAAATGGAACAAGCTGCCGGAGGAGGCAGTGGATGCAGGTCGTATATCAGCATTTAAAAGACACTTGGACAGGTACATGAATAGGAAAGGCTTTGGGGGGGACATGTGCCAAACATTGGGACTCGCTTAGATGGGGCATCCTGGTCAGCAGGGGGGGGAGTTGGGCCAAAGGGCCTGTTTCTGTGTTGTATGGCTTTGAATGATGGGGGGAGTGATTCTAACTGTTTGCATGGCCAACGAGTGAAGACTCGGGCTGCAAAGTAGCCTGGAGATGAAGAGGAAGCCAAAAGATTTATTGGAGCTTGGGAACTTGGGACTTCAGAATCCTTAACAGGAGAGGATGATGTGGCTGTAGGAAGTCTGATTACAAGATGGCAGAGCAGGTATGCAAGGATGTTGGGGACGATGCAAGGTGTGGTGGTGACCACAGAACAGAGAACACGGTGGGTTCACCGTGGTGCAGCGGTAGAGTCACTGCCTTACAGCGCTTTCAGGGCCGGAGACCCGGGTTCGATCCTGACTACGGGTGCTGTCTGTACAGAGTTTGTACGTTCTCCCCGTGACCTGCGTGGGTTTTCTCCGAGATCTTCGGTTTTCTCCCACCCTACAAAGGCGTACAGGTTTGTAGGTTAATTGGCTCGGATTTGTTTCCTTGGTATAAATGTCCCCTAGAGTGTGTAGGCTTATATTAATGTGCGGGGATCGCTGGTCGCTGCGCACTCGTTGGGCCAAAGGGCCTGTTTCCACGCTGTATCTCCAAACTAGACTAAACTAACCTAAAAAACGGTACGGCACAGGAACAGGTTCTTCGGCCCACAATGTTCATGTTGAACATGAAGTCAGGTTAAACTAATCTCTGGCTGCTTGTGGTCCATGTCCCTCCATATCCTTCATGAAATGTTCATGACAAATGTTCCTGCACCTCTTGGCTGAAGCAACTTTGGGCACTAACGGTGGCTGAGTTGCTGCCTTACAGCGAATGCAGTGCCGGAGAACCAGGTTCGATCCCAATTCGGGGTGCTGTCTGTACGGAGTTTGTATGAGCCCGTCCGCACCCTCGCTCTCCAACCAGGTCGACTCCAGAGCAGCGGCTCCGAGTCGCCCAACTTGGAGCAGCGCCGGCGGCTGCCCATCTTCAGCAGGGTCTCGGTGTCGGACTGAGGGGGTGGGGGTGGAGGTGGATGGCTGCTGGCCAACCCGGCGCGACAGGCAGAGCCGAGCTGGAGTCAGCGGCTGCAAGTCCGGGGCCGCCCCCACAGCCCAGGGTCACCCCGGACAGGGCCGGGACACCGGGGAGGGGACGGGGACGGCCCAGCAGCAACTCAACAGCACCCGCAGCAACGGAGAGCCGGGCCCGGCCCCGACTACGCCCCGACGAAACGCAAGCCTGCACACAATGCAGCACCACCGTTGCCCAGACGAGTTACCACACGGCCACACCAAGTGAAAAGCAGTAAGACACACAACCACATAAAATAACATTTAACATAAACATCCACCACAGTGGCTCCCCACATTCCTCACTGTGATGGAAGGTAACAAAGTCCAATCTCTCCCTCTTTCTTCTTGTGAGTTTATGGAATCCCCTGCCACAGAGGGCAGTGGAGGCCAAATCACTCGATGGATTTAAGAGAGAGTTGGATAGAGCTCTAGGGGCTAGTGGAGTCAAGGGATATGGGGAGAAGGCAGGCACGGGTTATTGAACGCAGATGATCAGCCATGATCACAATGAATGGCGGTGCTGGCTCGAAGGGCCGAATGGTCTCCTCCTGCACCTATTTTCTATGTTTCTATGTTTCTACGTTCTCCCCCTGACCTGCGTGGGTTTTCTCCGAGATCTTCGCTTTCCTCCAACATTCCATGACGTGCAGGTTTGTAGGTTAATTGGCTTGGTAAAAATGTAAACAACTTGTCCCCAGTGGGTGTAGGATAGTGTTAGTGTGCGGGGATCGCTGGTCGGCGCGGACCCGGTGGGCCGAAGGGCCTGTTTCCGTGCTGTCATCTCTAAAACTAAAACTAAAACTAAAACTTTATGGACCCATACAATCTTGTTTATTTTTTCAGTTTAATTTAGTTTAGAGAGACAGCACGGAAACAGGCTCTTCAGCCCACCGAGTCTGCACTGACCAGCGATACACATACACTAGCTCCAACACTAGGGAAAAATTGACAATCTTTACCGAAGCCAATTAACCTACAAACCTGCACATCTTTGGAATGTGGGAGGAAACCGGAGCACCTGGAGAAAACCCGCGCGGTCACAGGGAGAACGTGCAAACTCCATACAGACAGCGGCCGTAGTCAAGATCGAACCCGGGTCTCTGGCGCTGTAAGGCAGCAACTCAACCACTGCCCCACCATGCCACCCTCTTCACATTTCGCACATGGATGGCTTTCTATTTTAGCTGGTCTACTTCCCACTTGAAGTTTT
Source organism: Okamejei kenojei (assembly GCA_035221665.1). Lineage (NCBI taxonomy): Eukaryota > Metazoa > Chordata > Chondrichthyes > Rajiformes > Rajidae > Okamejei > Okamejei kenojei. The sequence continues at coordinate 30,519,162 of CM069161.1, forward strand.
AATCAATTCTCCTACCGTGGTATTGTTACTCAGTGCTGTTTTTAATCTCTGTTTAATGTTTAACCTGCACTTAACCTTGTGAGTGTATCTGGAGAAGGAGAAGAACAAAATAAAAAAGATAATCCTACTTGCATCCTCACAGACTCGTGAGCAGACGGTATTCTATTACACGGCTGTGCTCAGCAGTGCAGAGACAGTTTTGCGCAGCCCAGCTCCACTGAAAGGGTTAATAATGTGCAGCTGCAGTCAGATGCCAACAAGCTAATGATTTCCTGCTGCTGGCTACAACACTAGGTTCAGGAATAATGACTGAAAACGCGGCTACAAGTCTATGGTTCCTGTTGGCTGTGGGCAAAACTCCTTTCATGTTAATGATCTGACAGGAAAGGAAATGGTTTGTTGTTAATAGAAGCACCTGAGGTATTTCGAGCTCGACGCAAGAGCAGTGGGAATGACAGGAATAGCAGCACTTGTTTAACACAGAGGGCAGAGGCCTCAATTAGCAAATTAAAAGCAATTCATTTATTTATGCGTGTACAGAATCACTTTCACTGCATTAAAGGAGGAAAGGCCAAAGATTCGACCTGATTATTGCGTGAGTAATTAGAAATATCGGGACTGCGGGCAAAATGTATCTTTAAAGCATGGCCCAAAGTAAAGGATGAACCAACGCTCAGCGTTTCAATGAACCTAGGGGTGAAATTGAACTCCGTGGGAGCTGCTCACACACCCACAAAAGCTTGCAGTTGGAGTGTAAGGCGCATTTCACAGCGCAGCTGGCTTTTTCAAGCCATCTAGTTTAGTTTAGAGATAGCATGGAAATAGGCCCTTCGGCCCGCCGAGTCTGCGCCGACCAGCGATTCCAGCGCGATAACACTATCCTACACACCACGGGCAATTTAAAATTATACCAAGCCAATTAATCTACAAATCTGTATGTCTTTGGAGTGTGGGACGAAACCGGAGCACCCGGAGAAAATAGACACAAAATACTGAAGGAACTCAGCGGTACAGGCAGCATCTCTGAAGAAAAGGAATGGGTCATGTTTCAGGTCGAGACCCTTCTTCAGACTGATGTCAGGGGAGGGGGTGGTCTGGAGATAGAATGTAGTTGGAGACAGTAAGACTGGTCGGAGAACTGGGAAGGGGGAGGGGATGAAGAGAGAGGGAAAGCAAGGGCTACTTGAAGTTAGGGAAGTCAATGTTCATACCGCTGGGGTGTAAGCTGCCCAAGGGAAATATGAGGTGCTGTTCCTCCAATTTGCGCTGGGTCTCACTCTTACAATGAAGAAGACCCAAAACAGAAAGGTCAGTGTGGGAATGGGAGGGGGAGTTAAAGTGTTGGGCAACCGGGGGATCAGGTGGGTTTAGGCGGACTGAGCGGAGGTGTTTAGTGAACCGATCACCGAGCCTGCGCTTGGTCTCGCCGATATACAGGAGTCCACACCTGGGACCACGAATACAGTAGATGAGGTTGGAGGAAGTGCAAGTGAACCTCTGCCTCTCCTGAAAAGACTGTCGGCGTCCTTGGATGGAGCCGAGGGAGAAAGGTAAAGAGACAGGTGTTGCATCTCCTGCGGTTGCAGGGGAAAGTACCCGGGGAGGGGGTGGTTTGGGTGGGAAGGACGAGTTAATCAGGGAATTGCGGAGGGAAAGGTCTCTGAGGAAAGCGGAAAGGGGTGGTAATAGCAAGATGTGGCTAGTGGTGTGATCCGGTTGGAGGTGGCGAAAATGTCGCAAAATTTTGCCTGACCCACTGAGTTACTCCAGCATTTTGTGTGTGAGTTAAGCCCCTATCCCACGCTGCGAGTTCACCCAAGAGCTCTCCCAAGTTATTTATAAAAATCAAACTCGTGGTATGTACGTAGCGGGTACGTAGGACCTCGTGGATGTCCTGTAGCGGCTCGTAATGCTAACGGCAGGTACTCAGGAAACGTAACTCGTGAAGTTTTTTCAACTCTGTGAAAAATGTCCAAGAGTTACCACGTTTCCCTTGTACCTGCTGTTAGTATCGTGGAACAGGCCCTTTTTTACTCCAACATTTAAACCAGCATCTGCAGTTATTTCCTACTCAGAGAAAACCCATGTGCTCACATGGAGAACGTCCAACCTCCATACAGACAGCGCCCGTAGTCAGAATTGAACCCGGGTCTCTGGCGCTGTAAGGCAGCAACTCTACCGCTGTGCCACCGTGCCACCCATCATCATTACACCTCCTCTTAAAAATGCGAGGCTGAACATAGAGGGAGGCCATTCGGCCCACTCACAAACATAACCCATTCTACCAATTTGCCCAGCAACTTATTCTCCACACATTCCCAGCCTCACCGGCAGGGAGTTGTCCAACAGAATTGTGGAAGGATCATCAATATCTTGCTGTTGTTTAAGAAAGAACTGCAGAGAAACTGCAACTGGAAAAATCAAAGGTAGACAAAAATACTGGAGAAACTCAGCGGGTGAGGCAACATCTGTGGAGCGAAGGAATAGGTGACGTTTCGGATCGAGACCCTTCTTCAGACTGATGTAGGGGTGAAGAGGGCGGGAAGAAGAAAGGAAGAGGCGGAGACAGTAGGCTGTGGGGGAGCTGGGAAGGGGAGGGGAAAGAGGGAGAAAGCAAGGACGACCTGAAATTGGAGAAGTCAATCTTCATACAGCTGGGGTGTAAACTACCCAAGCTAAATATGAGGTGCTGGTTTGTTGTTGCTTTTAGTTTGGTTTAGAGATACAGCTTGGAGACAGGCCCTTTGCCCAAGAGTGAACGCTGACCATCGCTCACCTGTTCACATTGGTTCTCTGTTATCCCATTCTCTCATCCACTCCCTACAAACGTGGAGCAATTTAGGGAGACCAATTAACCTACAAATATGCGCGTCTTTGGGATGTGGGGGAAACCAGAGCACGCAGAGGAAAACACACACCTTCACAAAATCTACACAGACAGTACCGGAAATCAGGATGGAATGTGGGTCTCTGGTGCTGTCAGGCAGCAGGTTTTCCAATCTGTACCCTAAATTCTTCATTGCATCCTTGTGTTGGCACATTCTAGTTGTCACTAGAGTGGTGTTGATGGACTTTTACCAACTTATATAGATCTCCATAAGGCTTTTGACAAGGCCTCTCATGGTATACTGATCTAGAAGGTTAAGGCAGACAGGACTGAGGCAGATGAAATGTGTAGGAAGACACGACAGATGATGATGACGTTTTGTGTCGAGACCCTTCTTCAGACTGGTTAGGGATAAGGGAAACGAGAGATATAGACGATGATGTAGATAGATCATCATTGGTGGTCACTTGAAACAATTATGACTGTCCTCTCATAGAGGACGCCTGTGCGTGACTTTGTTTAACGTGGGGAGACCGGTGCACAGACAGCCACCACACAGTCCTTGACAGATCTGGGTCAGGATCCAGTGGCATGGAGTCCAACACGACCGGGGACCCTTTTCTGCTGCAGCCTTCATCCGCCTTCCCAGCCGTTGTGACGCTCCACTAAAGTCAGCCATCGTCCTCCGCCTGTTCCACCGTTGAGGTCTTGGTTGGATTGCTCTTTGTCAGAGACCTCCCCCTTGACCTTACCGCCATGGGTGGCCCTACCGGGAGCATAGCTCCAGACGGCATCGACTCAGGATCCACACAAGCTTCTCCGCCACAACGAGGTGACAATCCACAGAGAAGAGAGAGATACAAGAACAACAAATGAAAGATACGCAAAAAAGTAACACCGATAAAGGAAACGGGCCATTGTTAGCTGTTGGGTGTAAGCACGTTAGTGCGACTTGGGTGGGGACGGGGTGGAGAGCGAGGGAATGCCAGGGACTATAACAACATTTAAAAGGTACTTGCACAGGTTCTTATCCAATCCCTATACACCAGGGAAAAGTTGCAGAGGCCAACTAACCTGCATGTCTTCGGAATGTGGGAGGAAATTGGAGAAAACCCATGGAGTCACAAGGCGTACCTGCAAATTCCACACGGACAGCACCCGAGGTTAGGATCAAACACAGGTCTCTGGTGGTGTGAGGCAGCAGCTCTACTGCTGAACCACCATGCCACTTCAAAAGCGAGATGGTTGCTTATAAAGCATGATATAGTATATAACATGTAAGGGCAGTGAATGCAGGACTGGTGCTAGCTTATGAAAAGGAGTTGGATAACTGGTTGATGTGCAAAATGTTTCAACACTTTAGCGTTGGGCAGTGAGACAGGATATTTGGAAGCACCACATCCACGATTCTCCGCAAGCTCTACCGCTGCGCCACCATGCTGCCCAATTCTTGAGTCCGACACCGTTCTCCAACCCTTACTTTCTGCGCAAAGGACCATCACTTCAAGTGACGAGAGACAACTTTAACAGCGAGCTGCGTCTGTTGAACAATCATGATATCGGCCACTTGAACAGCGCTCCAAACAATGAACAGTGCAGTTTGCACCGGCGACATGTTACAAGCATGGAAAGCAGTAAACAGCACAAGGTTGGCACGATGCCCAGGTCCTTCGGATCACCGAGTCCGCTGATGATGTGCTGCTGTGGTCTAATGTGTGTCAGTAACGCAAATGAAAAACTACATATTAATTTTGCCAGTGAAGATTATGACCGAGAGGCGCAAGTGGTTTCTGCGACAACTGGTATAACTGGTACACAGTTTAGTTTAGTTTAAAGATACAGCGTGGAACCAGTCCTTCGGATCACCGAGTCCGCACCGACCAGCGATCCCCGCACTTTAACGCTATCCTACACCAGGGACCATGTTTACATTTATACCGAGCCAATTAACCTACAAACCTGTACGTCTTTGGAGTGTGGGAGGAAACCAAAGTTCTCGGAGAAAAGCCACGCAGGTCACGGGGAGGACGTACAAACTCCGTACAGACAGCACCCGTAGTCAGGATCGAACCAGCCTCTCTGGCGCTGAAAGGCAGCAACTCTATCGCTACAGTTAGCAGAGTGGGCAATTGTTATGTGCACTGCAGGGTCAAACTCGGTGAGGAAAGGTGGTGCTGGTCAAAGGCAGGAAGGGTAACACTGTCCTCCCAAGAACTAGAAGGTCATCAAAGAGATTTCTCTTCAATTGAAATTGTTCTAAATGCCAGGTGAGATATAGAACCTCAGACATATGAAAGTCTCTCACATAGACAGTCACAGAGACATACACCACGGACAAAAGGGTCTTTGGCCAATGCAGCCATGGTGACCAAGATGTCCCAATGAAGCTGGCCACATTTTCCCACATTTGGCCCATATCCTTCCTATCCATGGACCTGTCCAAGTACCATTTAAGTGTTGTTATAGTGCCTGCCTCAACTACCTCCTCTGGCAGCTCGTTCCATTTACCCACCATCTTCTGAGTAGGACTCAGTAAAATTGCTTCGTCAGATGCTCACTTATGTATATTTTATTTACCATGTTAAAAAAGCTCAGGATGAGATGGGGTGCTGTCCCTTGCCATCAGGGGGTATGTGTGATGGTGCTACCGATCTCAGGCTTGTCCTGGTTGCTCACTCCTAGTCACGAAAGAGGAGACCTGGCAATCTCAGGCTTAGGTGGCCTCTATGTGCCTGGCAATTGGCCTCTCCTGGCCTGTCAGCTAGTGATAGGCATCCGAGCGACTTCCAAGGCAGGGGGCTCTATCACAGTGTATAGGGAGTGGGAGTGGGATAGCATAGAACTAGTATGAACAGGGTGATCAATAGTCGGCATGTTCTCTGTGGGCCGAAGGGCCTGTTTTCCTGCAGTCATTCAATCAATCTATTAATAAAAAGCACAAAACTGGAGTAAATCACCCTAAATCCCCAGGGATTTCCACAAAGAAAACCTTGGGTTAATAGCAAGGAACATGCCTGAGAGAAAGTAAATTGCAAGAGTTAGGGGATTGGGGCCGGGGAAAGGAGAATGGGGAAGGGCAACAGAGGGGTTAGGAAGCAACTGCAGATGCTGGTTCATACCGAAGATAGACGCAAAATGCTGAAGTAACTCAGCAGGTCAGGCAACATCTCTGGAGAAAAGGATGGGTGATGTTTTGGGTTGTGAACCCTTCTTCAGAAGAACTCATTTTCTGGAGAAGACGAGGAAGGGACCTGACCAGAAACATCACCTATGCGTGTCCTCCAAAGATGCTGCCTGACCCGCTGAGTTACTGCAGCATCTTGCCTGTCTATCTTGGGAATAGAAGGGGGATGGGTTTGCTCCACCCAGAGCTTGCAAGGACTCAATGGGATGAATGGTCCCTCCTGTGCAGTAAGTCAGTGGACAGTTTCTGCAGGGAAAGAACAGTATCATTGTGGCGTGGAGCTAAAAGCACAACTTGAAAGCTATGCAAATATCTCTTCCCAGCGTCACCACCCTCCCTGGGAAACAAGCTTCACCGTTCTGCCGCTTCTGAACATCCTCCTATTAGGAGGAAGTGTGTGAACTGTGACCCATTTTCTCCAACTGTGTTGATTTTCTTGAATCCTTCTGCTTAAATAATGACAGATTACCTGGCCTAGGTGGGTTAGTCATCCTCATTAACGTCCCTCTCTCTCCCAGGCACCCTGACTGTGACTGATCCTGGCTCTGCTGTAGATTTTAATTAAAACGTAGAAATTCAAAAGACATGATTGCTGAAACGGCCCGGGTTAATAACCATATCTGCGTTAATATCAATGTAGCTCCCTCGCATTGTCAGGGCTGCCAGAATCTCGAGCTCCTCCAGACTTGTGGAAAATAATTGGTAGAATTTCCTCCGTCCTGTGCCACGCAACTCACTACAGATTACGAGGAGCTCTTGCCTGCGCTGCCAACCCTCATTATTTCTAGAAATAAGACAAAAATATCCATCGATATAGGCAGAAGCACAGTGATCCAAGAACCTTAGAAAGAAGTACCCTTTGTTTAAAACATTCAGGGTTTGAGTATTTTCAGAATACGAACATCACAAAAGCGGATTTTATTTGATCGCTGCAGGAGTATGTTCATGGGATCGTGCTTTTCACAAATCTTCCTCTAGCACGAACCGTATTGCATTGGCTCTAATGTGTGGGAAGGATCTGCAGATGCTGGTTTACACTGAAGATAAACACAAAATGCTGGAGTAACTCAGCTGGGACTGGCAGCATCTCTGGAGAGAAGGAATGGGTGACGTATCTTCAGAAGGGTCTAGACCCGAAGCATCACCCATTCCTTCTCTCCAGAGATGCTGCCTGTCCCACTGAGTTACTCCAGCTTTTTGTGTCTATCTTCAGTGTAAACCAGCATCTGCAGTTTCTTCCTACTCAGTTCAACTTCAGTTCTCTGCAAAACAAAATAAACCCTGTATGTACACAGACAGACACACTTTATACTGCAGGAGCCCGCTGAAGGGACGGTAAATAAAGTGTGAGACGCTGATATGGACGTCACCCATTCTTTCGAGAGCCTGTCTTGCATTGGCTCTAAATTGTTTTAATATGACTTGAGGCTGTGAAGGGCACTATATAAATGCAAGTCTTCCACTTGTAACTCATTCTAACCTTGGAAGTACCACTCTTAACTGAGAAGGGCTTTAACCTTAAAGCCCCAAAATGGCTGCTCTCTGCTCTAAACTCAATTAGGTTTTTTTAAATTATTGTAATATTGTCAAACACAGATCACTCTCAGCAAGTCTAGGCCTGAGAAGGGAAGGAAATCAGCTAGGCCTACAGTCGCAGTTTCAGTCAAATAGTTTTCTTGGCGTATCTTGAATAAGGACCGACAAGCATCCAAAGAAGGAGTAGGCCATTTGGCCCCTCAAGTCTGTACTGTTCATTATCAGGACCATGGCTGGTCAGATTGTTCCCTCAGGACTGGAATACTCCCATTTCTGGAACCTCCACTATTCATTATTTGGACTCAAGAACTGAAGGACCATTGGTATTTAGACCTAGATGTGTCTATGACTCCAGTGGTAACATCTCATCTGACTCAATATTCATGCTTCACTCCAGGAACAGAAGTTTAGTTTAGTTTAGTCTAGAGATAAGTTGAGAGTCAAGAGCGTTTTATTGTGATGTGTCCCAGATAGAACAATGAAATTCTCTGGTGCAGCACAACAGAATATGTAAACACAATACACTGTGAACAATATGATAAACGAGAGAATAAAGAAAAAAAAATCAGTATGCATTTACACACATACTCACAAGTACACACACACACACACACAAACACTCAAAAAACAAACAATAGTAGTGCAAAAATGATAATCATAATAATAATAATAGTTTATTGTAGTTCAGAGCTTATTTGAGGTTGTATGCTTAATAGCCTGATGGGTGTATGGAAGAACTATTGCTGAACCTGGATGTTACAGTTTTCAGGCCCCTGTACCTTCTTCCTGATGGCAGGTGTGAAATGAGTGTGTGGCCAGGGTGGTGTAGGTCTCTGATGATGCTGGCTGCCTTTTTGAGGCAGCGACTACGATAAATCCCTTTGATGATGGAGAGGTCAGAGCCGGTGATGGACTGGGCAGTGGTCACAACTTTTTGCAGTCTTTTTCCGCTCCTGGGCGTTCAAGTTGCCGAACCAGGCCATGATGCAACCAGTCAATATGCTCTCTACTGTACACCTGTAGAAGTTCAAGAGAATCCTCACTGACGTACCGAATCTCCGTAATCTTCTCAGGAAGTAAAGGAGTGGATGTGCTTTCTTTATAATTGCATCAGTGGCTGGGTCCAGGAAAGATCTTTGGAGAAATGCACGCCCAGGAATTGGAAGTTTTTGACTCTCTCCACCATCGTCCCGTTGATATAAACAAGACTGTGGGTCGGAATGCAGCCCAGAAACAGGCCCTTCAGCCCAACGATTCCATATCCTACACACTAGTGACAATTTACAATTTCTACCAAAGCCAATTAACCTCCAAACCTGTAGATCTTTGGAGTGTGGGAGGAAACCGGAGCACCCGGGGGTAATCATGGGGAGAATGTACAAACTCCGTACAAAGAACACCCTGACTTAGGAAGGAACTCGGGTCTCTGACACTGCGAGGCAGCATCTCTACTGCTGCATCACCATGCCATTCAAAATCCAGGTTGGCAGTGTAAGGCAGAGATGAGATGCCTTCCTTTGTGGGAAATCATAGAAATGCCCAGCACAGAAATAGATCCATATGACATATTTGGTTCATGCCTATGATAATGGTTTCCATCAGTACAGTAATCGTATTTGCCTGCATTCAGCCCAAATCCCCACACTATTCCTATCCAAGTACCTGTCAAAATGCCCATTAAACAAAGTATTTCCCCCTCTGGCAGCCCATTACAAATATGGGTGGCACAGTAGTGCAGCGATAGAGTTGCTGCCTTGCAGCGCCAGTGACCCGGGTTCGAAGGGTGCTGTCTCTACGGAGATCGTGTGGGTTTTCTCCAGGCACTCCGGTTTGCTCCCACACTCCAAAATGTACAAGTTTGTAGGTTAATTGGCTTTGGTAAAATTATAAATTGTCCCTAGTGTGTGGGATAGTGATGGTGCATAGGGTGATCACTGGTCAGCACAGCCCTGGTGGGCTGAAGGGCCTGTTTCTGCCCTGTAAGACGAAAGTCAAAAGATATTGACCATTCTCGCTATAAAGTACTTGCTCCTCTCATTTAAAGTTATTTCCTCTCACCTTATACCTGTGTTCTCTAGTTCTAGACTCTCCTGCCCTGCGATAATCTCTGACCATCTATCCTTTCTATTCCCCACACAACTTTGTAAACCTCTATAAGGTCACCCCTCATCCTAGTATGCTCCAGTGAAACAAACCCAAGTCTGTCCAATCTGTCCTTATAAATGTAGCCTTGCATTATAAGCAACATCCTTGCAGAATCGCTTCTGCACTCTCCATTGCGACCATGTTCTTCCTGTAGTTCGGCGATCGGAGCTGAACACAATATGTGGCATCTAACCAATGTTTTGTATGACTGCAACGTAAAGCCCCAAGTCTTACACTGAATGATACCCACAAAGTGTTGGAGTAACTCAGCCAGCCAGGCAGCATCTCTGGAGAAAATGGAGAGTTTAGTTTAGTGGAAACGGACATTCGGCCCACCGAGTCCACACCGACCAACGTACGCTAGCACTAACCTGCGCACTACTGGACTTTGAAAGTTTTATTCCCTTTACCTAGTATCTGCACCCTGTGGGCAGCTCGATTGTAATCATGTACCGTCTTTCTGCTGACTGGGTCGCTCGCAACAAAAAACTTTTCACTGTACCCCCGGTAAACGTAACAATAAACTAAACGAAACTAAATTTACAGGAGCCAATTAACGTACAAACCCTGCACGTCTTTGGAATGCAGGGGGGAGCCGGAACACCCGGAGAAAACCCACGCCGCAGTCACGGGGAGAACGTACAAACTCTGTACAGACAGAACCCGTCGTCAGGATCGAACCCGGGTTGGAGGCGCTGTAGAGGCAGCAAGTCTACCGCCGCGCCACCCTGTCCATCATTTGTATTTTTACAGGAGTTGGGGAGAAAAATTGTTATCAGAGGGTTGGCAAATGAGTACAGATATTGGAAAAAGACAAGGTAATTTGGATATGATTGTGTGCAGTGAAGTGATAGTCACTTGCTCTCACCTTCTAAGAACAAGGATATCACTTGAATTTGAAGTCACAAGTTAGTTACTAATAGATAGAACAAGGAATTCAGGGCAAACCTTCTCACCCAGGGATAGGTAAGATTTTGGAGCTTACAACCATGCAGTTAAATGAGTCCCCATTTTGTCCGAAGAAGGGTTCCAATCCGAAATATCTGCTCTCCAGAGATGCTGCCTGACCCGCTGAGTTACTCCAGCACTTTGTGTATTTATTATTTGTAAACCGGCATCTGCAGTTGCTTCTATCCCCATTTTGTTTCCTTCCTTCATTCTTCTCAGATCCAAGCGTCATCAGACCATGTTTCTCACTCCACAAACACCACACCCCCATCTTGAGGCATAATTAGGTAATTAGCTCTTACGTGTAACACTTTTAACACTTAAAAATTAACGAGAAAATTTACATCTTTCCTTCAGACTTACATCCAATGTTGGAAACACATAGACAACAGGGTATGTGTGGGGCCGGGAACAGCATGCAGGAACTCGGTGGGCCGAAGGGCCATTTTCCGTGCTTTATCTCTAAACTAAACTGAACAACTGCTATAAGCTGCACTTGATTAAAATTCACTTCTAGATTTGACATTAATCGCGTTAGGGTGGTGTTTTCATTGAGTCCAAGTTTTAGTATAAAGTAAATGGCTACAGCTTTCTGTCACTTACAAGGAGGGCTGACTACCAATTCTGCAAAATCGTACCCGTAGTTAACTTTTCACTTGACACATTGCAGTTTGAAGAACTAGAAGGACCAAAAATGTTTTAAAATGTCTCTGGTAATAAACAAACGTAAGAATTCAGGCTGAAGATGAAAATTATCGGTGGCACAGTGGTGTAGCTGGCAGAGGTGCTGCCTCATAGCACCAGAGACACAGGGTCGGATCCATGTGTTTGGAATTTGCACATTCTGTCTATGACCAAGGGGGTTTCCTCTGAGTGCACCAATTTCCTTCCACATCCCAAAGATGTGTGTTTATACAGTAATCAGCCTCTGTAAATTGCCCCTAGTGTGTAGGGAGTGGATGCAACAGTGGAATGACAAAGTACGATGATGAACGTGTAATTGTTGGTCAGTGTGGACTCCGTGGGCCAAAGGGCCAGTTTACATGTTGTATTTCTAAACTCAAATACACAGGACTAGATGTTAAGAAGTCCCTTGTGCCAGTAGTGGGGAGCATTTCACGACATTCATTGATTGCTGAGAGTGGTGGACGCTCAACATCAGGGGGGGGGGGGCTGGGGGGGGGGGTACGTATATGTATATCTTGGCCTGGGTAACCTTCAGGACAGCTGGGCACAGGACACATCATCAGTAGTGTACCCTTGCATCACTGGTGTTTCGGCCTTTTATCACTATACACCCTCCACAAGGCGGCCGCTGCAGGATGATCAGCCCTCAGCGTGTGTCCCGTGTCAAACTGCCTCAAAGATTCACCGTGACGCATTTGGGGCCCAGCATGGGTCTTTCCGCTTGAGCCAAATCCAACAGCTGCTTCTTTCAGCCGCGTCTGAGAGTGATCTTATAGTCTTCTGCAGAGCCTGACCATGGATTCCAAGCTCCTTCAGCAGTCTGATGGTAGATACGCAACAAATCCTCTGCATCCCACTTCAACTGGATAAACGTTGATGTTCCAGCCACGCTGCCTTGCCTCTGCTGCAAGCTCTGTGTAGCGCAGCTTCTTACGCTCATAGGCCTCCACAACAGAGTTCTCCCATGGAACTGTGAGCTCTATGATGTAAGCAGTCTTCTGTGAAAGGGACCAGAACACCAAATCTGGCCTGAGGTTGGTCGAAGCAATTTCAGGTGGAAAGATTAGTTGTCGGCCGATGTCCGCCAGCTTCCTCCAGTCACGGGCCCTGCATAGTTTCCTTCTTCTGATCTAGTGGAAGGATGTTTCGGTGTTTTCTGTCCTTCTCGACAAAGGTTGTCGCCCTTAAGTGGGAGGGGTTTGCTTGCTCTCGGAGGCAAGGAGTTGGTCGCACACAGCCTGTTCTCAAGGGCTGTTGCCAGGCTTTTTAATACCTGATTATGCCTCCACGTGTATCTCCCTTGCGTGAGGCTGGTCTTGCAGCCTACCATGATGTGTTTGAGGGTCGCTGGAGTTGGGCAGAGGCACAGGTTGGATCCTCGCCGTACCACTGATTGAGGTTCTTTGGTGATGGAAGGACGTCGTATGTCGCTCTGATGATGAAGCTGATCTTGCTTGATTCCATTTCCCATAGTTCTTTCCAGCTGATCTTCCTCCGCTCCACACCTTCCCACTGCATCCATTGCCCCTGTTTGGCAAGCGAGACCGCCTTTGCACTTCTTGCGGCCTCCTCCTGTCGCCGCACCTCCTCAACCACCAATGTCCTCCGCTCTGATGTTGTGGCCTTCGCCAAGTTGGTTTACTTGTCGTAAGGCCAAAGCCTCCTCTTCCCTGCTGCACTTGCCCCACGACGTCTTTGTGCCTCAGGGCTGATGAAGCTTGCTGTACTGCATCAGATGGTGTCCACTTCCAGCCGGTTACTAAGGGGCGGCGCAACAGCACTGATGGTCTTGTCTCTAGAGTCCCCTCAGTGTCATCTGGAGTCTTACTTTGGAACACTTGTATTCCTCTGTTAGACTAGTGAGAGGTAAGTTCCAGAACCCCTTTTGCCATAGAGGCCGATGTTAGTTAGACATCGTGGGACACCGAGCCATTTCTTCGCGTATGAAGTTATGGTTCGCTCCATCTTCTCCACAGTTGTTATTGGAGCTTCATAAACGGTCAGTGGCCACATTGTCCGAGGAAGAGTCCAAACTGTAGGCACCAGAGCTTCAGTTTCCCAGGCAGTAGGGTCTGATTGATGATCTCCAGGCCGTTGACAATTTCTTGCCTTAGCTGTTGCACCTGCTCTTTGTCCTTGAGACTTGCGTTGTACCATCTGCCCAGGCTTTTTACTGGCTGCTCAGACACTGTTGGTATTAGGTCGTCACCGATGCAGAACCTTGTGTCTCTAAGCACCCCCTTAACTATGGAGATGCTTCGAGACTTACTTGGTTTGATTTTCATTCGGGCCCACTTGATGTTCTCCTGCAGCTTTCCAAGTAGCCGCTTGGTGCATGCTGCAGTAGTGGTTATTGTTGTCATATCGTCCATGTATGCCCTGATGGGTGGCAGACGGAGCCCAGCTCTGGTTCGTTCACCGCCCACCACCCATTTTGAGGCCCTGATGATGACTTCCATGGCCATTGTAAAGGCCAAGGGTGAGACTGTGCAGCCTGCCATGATGCCTACTTCCAAGCGCTGCCATGTTGTACTGAATTCAGCTGTTTGTGAAGCACAGCTGCAGGTCTTGGAAATAGTTCTTGACCAGTGTGGTGATGAGCTCTGGTACATGGAAAAAAGGCAAAAGATTCCCAAAGGAGTTCATGTGTGAACTGAACCAAATGCATTGGCCAGATCGAGGAAGATCACATGTAGGTCTCTCTTGTCCTTCTTAGCTGCTTGGATCTGGTGCCAGATCATGCTTGTATGCTCCAAGCAGCCCGAAAAACCTGAATTCCTGCTTTCTGTACAGATGTATCAATGTACTTGTTTGTTACCAGATAGGTGGATAGCCTTTGTGATACAATGCTGAAAAAGATTTTTCCCTCGACTTGAGGAGACATATTGGCCGGAATTGGCTGATGTCTGATGCATCCTTTTCTTTAGGTATTAGTATGCCGCCGGCCCTTCGCCACACCATTAGGTATTGTTTGCTTCTTCCACACCACCCTCATGAGCTTCCATAGAAGCGTAACACATCCGTGCATTCTTGTAGAGCTTGTATGGTACTCCGTTTGGCCCCGGAGCTGATGCTGCTCTTGCTCGCCGACCGTGTTCTCTACCTCTTTCCATTTCGGAGGGCTGGTGTCCATGTTGAATTCAGGTGGTTGAATAGTGGGATGTCATGTGGGATGACTAACTTCTCATGCCTTTTCGTGTCTTGGTGGGCCTTTTCCAGGTGTTCCTCCAATTCTTGTTTTGATGTTTTCAAAGTTCCACTTTTTTCCTTTGCGAAGAGGTCTTTGATGAACTTGAAAGGGTCTTTGTAGAACCGTGTTCTTGTGTGTTCTTTATTCTTGCGAAGTTTCCTCATGTTCTCTCTTTTCGCAAGGTTGCCAATCGGCTCTTGATGTCCTCTTGAGTAGCATGAGACCTTCTCTCTCTGCGTCAGTTGCTTTTTTCCATTGCTTTTTCAACTGTCTCCTCTCTCTGATTAGCCTCTCGATCTCCTGCTGCCTCCTGGACTTGATTGGTGTTGGTAACTTCTTTCCACCTCTCCCTTTACTTACCCCAAACCGTTCTTCTCCATAGCTGTAGATTATGTTGCCCATCCTTTCAAGCTTTTCCACTGCTGTGCCCACTTGTTGCTCCAAGATATGTATAAGGTCACTGTTGACCGTCTCCCACTCTTCTCTTTTCAACAGCTTTGGGCCACTTCACTCCAGGTTTAATGCCCTTTGATCTTTCCCTCCAATGGAGGTCTTTGTAGTTGTTGCGTGGGCTCCTCCACCGGCATTTCTGTGCTTGTATCACCCTCTTCAGTGACATGGGTGCTGATGCTCTGCGAACTTTGGTTTGTGTCCCGTCGCTGTGCTTCATTCGACTGATTTGACTGGTTGCTTCGTAAGAAGTACTGGTCAATGCGAGGCCCATGTCTCTGCTCTCTCAAGCACTTTTTCCTCCTTGGTGGATCTTCAAGCCCATCATTGATGTTCTTTTCTCCCAACCACAGATGCAACACCTGAAGTTTGTGTCCCGCAGCTGTTGTGGATGTCTCATGTGCCATGCTCTCCTTGTCCGTGGTCGTTTCCGTTCCTGGGTCTGTAACCGTGTTATCAATCGGTGAGCCATCTTGCGCCCCCGCTCTCGCAGGCTCTAGGGTATTTCTTTTAATTTACTTTTTGTAGCATTTAGCGGGTGTCTCCAACTAGCTGAAACAGCTTTGGAGACTGCTGTCATGGGGAGCTAGCCCATGACGGCCCCATTGGGGTCTGTTTTCCCTCCTGTCAGCTGTCTCTCCAAGCTGTCACATGGACTTTCCCATGTTGTCAGCTGTCCTTTCACAGCAGTCACTGGATAAGTCCAGATTTTCAGAATCAAATACACAGGACTAGATGTTAAGAAGTCCCTTGTGCCAGTAGGTGGGGAGCATTTCACGACATTCATTGATTGCTGAGAGTGGTGGACGCTCAACATCAGGGGGGGGGGGGGGGGCTGGGGGGGGGGTACGTATATGTATATCTTGGCCTGGGTAACCTTCAGGACAGCTGGGCACAGGACACATCATCAGTAGTGTACCCTTGCATCACTGGGTGTTTCGGCCTTTTATCACTATACACCCTCCACAAGGGCGGCCCGCTGCAGGATGATCAGCCCTCAGCGTGTGTCCCGTGTCAAACTGCCTCAAAGATTCACCGTGACGCATTTGGGGCCCAGCATGGGTCTTTCCGCTTGAGCCAAATCCAACAGCTGCTTCTTTCAGCCGCGTCTGAGAGTGATCTTATAGTCTTCTGCAGAGCCTGACCATGGATTCCAAGCTCCTTCAGCAGTCTGATGGTAGATGACGCAACAAATCCTCTGCATCCCACTTCAACTGGATAAACGTTGATGTTCCAGCCACGCTGCCTTGCCTCTGCTGCAAGCTCTGTGTAGCGCAGCTTCTTACGCTCATAGCCTCCACAACAGAGTTCTCCCATGGAACTGTGAGCTCTATGATGTAAGCAGTCTTCTGTGAAAGGGACCAGAACACCAAATCTGGCCTGAGGTTGGTCGAAGCAATTTCAGGTGGAAAGATTAGTTGTCGGCCGATGTCCGCCAGCATCCTCCAGTCACGGGCCCTGCATAGGTTTCCTTCTTCTGATCTAGTGGAAGGATGTTTCGGTGTTTTCTGTCCTTCTCGGACAAAGGTTGTCGCCCTTAAGTGGGAGGGGTTGCTTGCTCTCGGAGGCAAGGAGTTGGTCGCACACAGCCTGTTCTCAAGGGCTGTTGCCAGGCTTTTTAATACCTGATTATGCCTCCACGTGTATCTCCCTTGCGTGAGGCTGGTCTTGCAGCCTACCATGATGTGTTTGAGGGTCGCTGGAGTTGGGCAGAGGGCACAGGTTGGATCCTCGCCGTACCACTGATTGAGGTTCTTTGGTGATGGAAGGACGTCGTATGTCGCTCTGATGATGAAGCTGATCTTGCTTGATTCCATTTCCCATAGTTCTTTCCAGCTGATCTTCCTCCGCTCCACACCTTCCCACTGCATCCATTGCCCCTGTTTGGCAAGCGAGACCGCCTTTGCACTTCTTGCGGCCTCCTCCTGTCGCCGCACCTCCTCAACCACCAATGTCCTCCGCTCTGATGTTGTGGCCTTTCGCCAAGTTGGTTTACTTGTCGTAAGGCCAAAGCCTCCTCTTCCCTGCTGCACTTGCCCCACGACGTCTTTGTGCCTCAGGGCTGATGAAGCTTGCTGTACTGCATCAGATGGTGTCCACTTCCAGCCGGTTACTAGGGGCGGCGCAACAGCACTGATGGTCTTGTCTCTAGAGTCCCTCAGTGTCATCTGGAGTCTTACTTTGGAACACTTGTATTCCTCTGTTAGACTAGTGAGAGGTAGTTCCAGAACCCCTTTGCCATAGAGGCCGATGTTAGTTAGACATCGTGGGACACCGAGCCATTTCTTCGCGTATGAAGTTATGGTTCGCTCCATCTTCTCCACAGTTGTTATTGGAGCTTCATAAACGGTCAGTGGCCACATTGTCCGAGGAAGGAGTCCAAACTGTAGGCACCAGAGCTTCAGTTTCCCAGGCAGTAGGGTCTGATTGATGATCTCCAGGCCGTTGACAATTTCTTGCCTTAGCTGTTGCACCTGCTCTTTGTCCTTGAGACTTGCGTTGTACCATCTGCCCAGGCTTTTTACTGGCTGCTCAGACACTGTTGGTATTAGTCGTCACCGATGCAGAACCTTGTGTCTCTAAGCACCCCCTTAACTATGGAGATGCTTCGAGACTTACTTGGTTTGATTTTCATTCGGGCCCACTTGATGTTCTCCTGCAGCTTTCCAAGTAGCCGCTTGGTGCATGCTGCAGTAGTGGTTATTGTTGTCATATCGTCCATGTATGCCCTGATGGGTGGCAGACGGAGCCCAGCTCTGGTTCGTTCACCGCCCACCACCCATTTTGAGGCCCTGATGATGACTTCCATGGCCATTGTAAAGGCCAAGGGTGAGACTGTGCAGCCTGCCATGATGCCTACTTCCAAGCGCTGCCATGTTTGTACTGAATTCAGCTGTTGTGAAGCACAGCTGCAGGTCTTGGAAATAGTTCTTGACCAGTGTGGTGATGAGCTCTGGTACATGGAAAAAGGCAAAAGATTCCCAAAGGAGTTCATGTGGAACTGAACCAAATGCATTGGCCAGATCGAGGAAGATCACATGTAGGTCTCTCTTGTCCTTCTTAGCTGCTTGGATCTGGTGCCAGATCATGCTTGTATGCTCCAAGCAGCCCGAAAAACCTGGAATTCCTGCTTTCTGTACAGATGTATCAATGTACTTGTTTGTTACCAGATATGGTGGATAGCCTATGTGATACAATGCTGAAAAAGATTTTTCCCTCGACGTTGAGGAGACATATTGGCCGGAATTGCTGATGTCTGATGCATCCTTTTCTTTAGGTATTAGTATGCCGCCGGCCCTTCGCCACACCTTAGGTATTGTTTGCTTCTTCCACACCACCCTCATGAGCTTCCATAGAAAGCGTAACACATCCGGTGCATTCTTGTAGAGCTTGTATGGTACTCCGTTTGGCCCCGGAGCTGATGCTGCTCTTGCTCGCCGGACCGTGTTCTCTACCTCTTTCCATTTCGGAGGGCTGGTGTCCAGGTTGAATTCAGGTGGTTGAATAGGTGGGATGTCATGTGGGATGACTAACTTCTCATGCCTTTTCGTGTCTTGGTGGGCCTTTTCCAGGTGTTTCCTCCAATTCTTGTTTTGATGTTTTCAAAGTTCCACTTTTTTCCTTTGCGAAGAGGTCTTTGATGAACTTGAAAGGTCTTTGTAGAACCGTGTTCTTGTGTGTTCTTTATTCTTGCGAAGTTTCCTCATGTTCTCTGCTTTTCGCAAGGTTGCCAATCGGCTCTTGATGTCCTCTTGGAGTAGCATGAGACCTTCTCTCTCTGCGTCAGTTGCTTTTTTTCCATTGCTTTTTCAACTGTCTCCTCTCTCTGATTAGCCTCTCGATCTCCTGCTGCCTCCTGGACTTGATTGGTGTTGGTAACTTCTTTCCACCTCTCCCTTTACTTACCCCAAACCGTTCTTCTCCATAGCTGTAGATTATGTTGCCCATCCTTTCAAGCTTTTCTACTGCTGTGCCCACTTGTTGCTCCAAGATATGTATAAGGTCACTGTTGACCGTCTCCCACTCTTTCTTTTCAACAGCTTTGGGCCACTTCACTCCAGGTTTATGCCCTTTGATCTTTCCCTCCAATGGAGGTCTTTGTAGTTGTTGCGTGGGCTCCTCCACCGGCATTTCTGTGCTTGTATCACCCTCTTCAGTGACATGGGTGCTGATGCTCTGCGAACTTTGGTTTGTGTCCCGTCGCTGTGCTTCATTCGACTGATTTGACTGGTTGCTTCGTAAGAAGTACTGGTCAATGCGAGGCCCATGTCTCTGCTCTCTCAAGCACTTTTTCCTCCCTTGGTGGATCTTCAAGCCCATCATTGATGTTCTTTTCTCCCAACCACAGATGCACACCTGAAGTTTGTGTCCCGCAGCTGTTGTGGATGTCTCATGTGCCATGCTCTCCTTGTCCGTGGTCGTTTCCGTTCCTGGGTCTGTAACCGTGTTATCAATCGGTGAGCCATCTTGCGCCCCCGCTCTCGCAGGCTCTAGGGGTATTTCTTTTAATTTACTTTTTGTAGCATTTAGCGGGTGTCTCCAACTAGCTGAAACAGCTTTGGAGACTGCTGTCATGGGGAGCTAGCCCATGACGGCCCCATTGGGGTCTGTTCCCTCCTGTCAGCTGTCTCTCCAAGCTGTCACATGGACTTTCCCATGTTGTCAGCTGTCCTTTCACAGCAGTCACTGGATAAGTCCAGATTTTCAGAATCAAATACACAGGACTAGATGTTAAGAAGTCCCTTGTGCCAGTAGGTGGGGAGCATTTCACGACATTCATTGATTGCTGAGAGTGGTGGACGCTCAACATCAGGGGGGGGGGGGGGGGGGGGGGGGGGGGGGTACGTATATGTATATCTTGGCCTGGGTAACCTTCAGGACAGCTGGGCACAGGACACATCATCAGTAGTGTACCCTTGCATCACTGGGTGTTTCGGCCTTTTATCACTATACACCCTCCACAAGGGCGGCCCGCTGCAGGATGATCAGCCCTCAGCGTGTGTCCCGTGTCAAACTGCCTCAAAGATTCACCGTGACGCATTTGGGGCCCAGCATGGGTCTTTCCGCTTGAGCCAAATCCAACAGCTGCTTCTTTCAGCCGCGTCTGAGAGTGATCTTATAGTCTTCTGCAGAGCCTGACCATGGATTCCAAGCTCCTTCAGCAGTCTGATGGTAGATGACACAACAAATCCTCTGCATCCCACTTCAACTGGATAAACGTTGATGTTCCAGCCACGCTGCCTTGCCTCTGCTGCAAGCTCTGTGTAGCGCAGCTTCTTACGCTCATAGGCCTCCACAACAGAGTTCTCCCATGGAACTGTGAGCTCTATGATGTAAGCAGTCTTCTGTGAAAGGGACCAGAACACCAAATCTGGCCTGAGGTTGGTCGAAGCAATTTCAGGTGGAAAGATTAGTTTCGGCCGATGTCCGCCAGCATCCTCCAGTCACGGGCCCTGCATAGGTTTCCTTCTTCTGATCTAGTGGAAGGATGTTTCGGTGTTTTTCTGTCCTTCTCGGACAAAGGTTGTCGCCCTTAAGTGGGAGGGGTTGCTTGCTCTCGGAGGCAAGGAGTTGGTCGCACACAGCCTGTTCTCAAGGGCTGTTGCCAGGCTTTTTAATACCTGATTATGCCTCCACGTGTATCTCCCTTGCGTGAGGCTGGTCTTGCAGCCTACCATGATGTGTTTTGAGGGTCGCTGGAGTTGGGCAGAGGGCACAGGTTGGATCCTCGCCGTACCACTGATTGAGGTTCTTTGGTGATGGAAGGACGTCGTATGTCGCTCTGATGATGAAGCTGATCTTGCTTGATTCCATTTCCCATAGTTCTTTCCAGCTGATCTTCCTCCGCTCCACACCTTCCCACTGCATCCATTGCCCCTGTTTGGCAAGCGAGACCGCCTTTGCACTTCTTGCGGCCTCCTCCTGTCGCCGCACCTCCTCAACCACCAATGTCCTCCGCTCTGATGTTGTGGCCTTTCGCCAAGTTGGTTTACTTGTCGTAAGGCCAAAGCCTCCTCTTCCCTGCTGCACTTGCCCCACGACGTCTTTGTGCCTCAGGGCTGATGAAGCTTGCTGTACTGCATCAGATGGTGTCCACTTCCGCCGGTTTACTAGGGGCGGCGCAACAGCACTGATGGTCTTGTCTCTAGAGTCCCTCAGTGTCATCTGGAGTCTTACTTTGGAACACTTGTATTCCTCTGTTAGACTAGTGAGAGGTAGTTCCAGAACCCCTTTGCCATAGAGGCCGATGTTAGTTAGACATCGTGGGACACCGAGCCATTTCTTCGCGTATGAAGTTATGGTTCGCTCCATCTTCTCCACAGTTGTTATTGGAGCTTCATAAACGGTCAGTGGCCACATTGTCCGAGGAAGGAGTCCAAACTGTAGGCACCAGAGCTTCAGTTTCCCAGGCAGTAGGGTCTGATTGATGATCTCCAGGCCGTTGACAATTTCTTGCCTTAGCTGTTGCACCTGCTCTTTGTCCTTGAGACTTGCGTTGTACCATCTGCCCAGGCTTTTTACTGGCTGCTCAGACACTGTTGGTATTAGGTCGTCACCGATGCAGAACCTTGTGTCTCTAAGCACCCCCTTAACTATGGAGATGCTTCGAGACTTACTTGGTTTGATTTTCATTCGGGCCCACTTGATGTTCTCCTGCAGCTTTCCAAGTAGCCGCTTGGTGCATGCTGCAGTAGTGGTTATTGTTGTCATATCGTCCATGTATGCCCTGATGGGTGGCAGACGGAGCCCAGCTCTGGTTCGTTCACCGCCCACCACCCATTTTGAGGCCCTGATGATGACTTCCATGGCCATTGTAAAGGCCAAGGGTGAGACTGTGCAGCCTGCCATGATGCCTACTTCCAAGCGCTGCCATGTTGTACTGAATTCAGCTGTTGTGAAGCACAGCTGCAGGTCGTGGAAATAGTTCTTGACCAGTGTGGTGATGAGCTCTGGTACATGGAAAAAGGCAAAAGATTCCCAAAGGAGTTCATGTGGAACTGAACCAAATGCATTGGCCAGATCGAGGAAGATCACATGTAGGTCTCTCTTGTCCTTCTTAGCTGCTTGGATCTGGTGCCAGATCATGCTTGTATGCTCCAAGCAGCCCGAAAAACCTGGAATTCCTGCTTTCTGTACAGATGTATCAATGTACTTGTTTGTTACCAGATAGGTGGATAGCCTTTGTGATACAATGCTGAAAAAGATTTTTCCCTCGACGTTGAGGAGACATATTGGCCGGAATTGGCTGATGTCTGATGCATCCTTTTCTTTAGGTATTAGTATGCCGCCGGCCCTTCGCCACACCTTAGGTATTGTTTGCTTCTTCCACACCACCCTCATGAGCTTCCATAGAAAGCGTAACACATCCGGTGCATTCTTGTAGAGCTTGTATGGTACTCCGTTTGGCCCCGGAGCTGATGCTGCTCTTGCTCGCCGGACCGTGTTTCTCTACCTCTTTCCATTTCGGAGGGCTGGTGTCCATGTTGAATTCAGGTGGTTGAATAGGTGGGATGTCATGTGGGATGACTAACTTCTCATGCCTTTTCGTGTCTTGGTGGGCCTTTTCCAGGTGTTCCTCCAATTCTTGTTTTGATGTTTTCAAAGTTCCACTTTTTTCCTTTGCGAAGAGGTCTTTGATGAACTTGAAAGGGTCTTTGTAGAACCGTGTTCTTGTGTGTTCTTTATTCTTGCGAAGTTTCCTCATGTTCTCTGCTTTTCGCAAGGTTGCCAATCGGCTCTTGATGTCCTCTTGGAGTAGCATGAGACCTTCTCTCTCTGCGTCAGTTGCTTTTTTCCATTGCTTTTTCAACTGTCTCCTCTCTCTGATTAGCCTCTCGATCTCCTGCTGCCTCCTGGACTTGATTGGTGTTGGTAACTTCTTTCCACCTCTCCCTTTACTTACCCCAAACCGTTCTTCTCCATAGCTGTAGATTATGTTGCCCATCCTTTCAAGCTTTTCCACTGCTGTGCCCACTTGTTGCTCCAAGATATGTATAAGGTCACTGTTGACCGTCTCCCACTCTTTCTTTTCAACAGCTTTGGGCCACTTCACTCCAGGTTTATGCCCTTTGATCTTTCCCTCCAATGGAGGTCTTTGTAGTTGTTGCGTGGGCTCCTCCACCGGCATTTCTGTGCTTGTATCACCCTCTTCAGTGACATGGGTGCTGATGCTCTGCGAACTTTGGTTTGTGTCCCGTCGCTGTGCTTCATTCGACTGATTTGACTGGTTGCTTCGTAAGAAGTACTGGTCAATGCGAGGCCCATGTCTCTGCTCTCTCAAGCACTTT
This sequence comes from Okamejei kenojei, assembly GCA_035221665.1. Lineage (NCBI taxonomy): Eukaryota > Metazoa > Chordata > Chondrichthyes > Rajiformes > Rajidae > Okamejei > Okamejei kenojei. The sequence goes on from CM069161.1 coordinate 30,542,417, forward strand.
TTCCTCCCTTGGTGGATCTTCAAGCCCATCATTGATGTTCTTTTCTCCCAACCACAGATGCACACCTGAAGTTTGTGTCCCGCAGCTGTTGTGGATGTCTCATGTGCCATGCTCTCCTTGTCCGTGGTCGTTTCCGTTCCTGGGTCTGTAACCGTGTTATCAATCGGTGAGCCATCTTGCGCCCCCGCTCTCGCAGGCTCTAGGGGTATTTCTTTTAATTTACTTTTTGTAGCATTTAGCGGGTGTCTCCAACTAGCTGAAACAGCTTTGGAGACTGCTGTCATGGGGAGCTAGCCCATGACGGCCCCATTGGGGTCTGTTCCCTCCTGTCAGCTGTCTCTCCAAGCTGTCACATGGACTTTCCCATGTTGTCAGCTGTCCTTTCACAGCAGTCACTGGATAAGTCCAGATTTTCAGAATCAAATACACAGGACTAGATGTTAAGAAGTCCCTTGTGCCAGTAGGTGGGGAGCATTTCACGACATTCATTGATTGCTGAGAGTGGTGGACGCTCAACATCAGGGGGGGGGGGGGGGGGGGGGGGGGGGTACGTATATGTATATCTTGGCCTGGGTAACCTTCAGGACAGCTGGGCACAGGACACATCATCAGTAGTGTACCCTTGCATCACTGGGTGTTTTCGGCCTTTTATCACTATACACCCTCCACAAGGGCGGCCCGCTGCAGGATGATCAGCCCTCAGCGTGTGTCCGTGTCAAACTGCCTCAAAGATTCACCGTGACGCATTTGGGGCCCAGCATGGGTCTTTCCGCTTGAGCCAAATCCAACAGCTGCTTCTTTCAGCCGCGTCTGAGAGTGATCTTATAGTCTTCTGCAGAGCCTGACCATGGATTCCAAGCTCCTTCAGCAGTCTGATGGTAGATGACGCAACAAATCCTCTGCATCCCACTTCAACTGGATAAACGTTGATGTTCCAGCCACGCTGCCTTGCCTCTGCTGCAAGCTCTGTGTAGCGCAGCTTCTTACGCTCATAGGCCTCCACAACAGAGTTCTCCCATGGAACTGTGAGCTCTATGATGTAAGCAGTCTTCTGTGAAAGGGACCAGAAACACCAAATCTGGCCTGAGGTTGGTCGAAGCAATTTCAGGTGGAAAGATTAGTTGTCGGCCGATGTCCGCCAGCATCCTCCAGTCACGGGCCCTGCATAGGTTTCCTTCTTCTGATCTAGTGGAAGGATGTTTCGGTGTTTTCTGTCCTTCTCGGACAAAGGTTGTCGCCCTTAAGTGGGAGGGTTTGCTTGCTCTCGGAGGCAAGGAGTTGGTCGCACACAGCCTGTTCTCAAGGGCTGTTGCCAGGCTTTTTAATACCTGATTATGCCTCCACGTGTATCTCCCTTGCGTGAGGCTGGTCTTGCAGCCTACCATGATGTGTTTGAGGGTCGCTGGAGTTGGGCAGAGGGCACAGGTTGGATCCTCGCCGTACCACTGATTGAGGTTCTTTGGTGATGGAAGGACGTCGTATGTCGCTCTGATGATGAAGCTGATCTTGCTTGATTCCATTTCCCATAGTTCTTTCCAGCTGATCTTCCTCCGCTCCACACCTTCCCACTGCATCCATTGCCCCTGTTTGGCAAGCGAGACCGCCTTTGCACTTCTTGCGGCCTCCTCCTGTCGCCGCACCTCCTCAACCACCAATGTCCTCCGCTCTGATGTTGTGGCCTTTCGCCAAGTTGGTTTACTTGTCGTAAGGCCAAAGCCTCCTCTTCCCTGCTGCACTTGCCCCACGACGTCTTTGTGCCTCAGGGCTGATGAAGCTTGCTGTACTGCATCAGATGGTGTCCACTTCCAGCCGGTTACTAGGGGCGGCGCAACAGCACTGATGGTCTTGTCTCTAGAGTCCCTCAGTGTCATCTGGAGTCTTACTTTGGAACACTTGTATTCCTCTGTTAGACTAGTGAGAGGTAGTTCCAGAACCCCTTTGCCATAGAGGCCGATGTTAGTTAGACATCGTGGGACACCGAGCCATTTCTTCGCGTATGAAGTTATGGTTCGCTCCATCTTCTCCACAGTTGTTATTGGAGCTTCATAAACGGTCAGTGGCCACATTGTCCGAGGAAGGAGTCCAAACTGTAGGCACCAGAGCTTCAGTTTCCCAGGCAGTAGGGTCTGATTGATGATCTCCAGGCCGTTGACAATTTCTTGCCTTAGCTGTTGCACCTGCTCTTTGTCCTTGAGACTTGCGTTGTACCATCTGCCCAGGCTTTTTACTGGCTGCTCAGACACTGTTGGTATTAGGTCGTCACCGATGCAGAACCTTGTGTCTCTAAGCACCCCCTTAACTATGGAGATGCTTCGAGACTTACTTGGTTTGATTTTCATTCGGGCCCACTTGATGTTCTCCTGCAGCTTTCCAAGTAGCCGCTTGGTGCATGCTGCAGTAGTGGTTATTGTTGTCATATCGTCCATGTATGCCCTGATGGGTGGCAGACGGAGCCCAGCTCTGGTTCGTTCACCGCCCACCACCCATTTTGAGGCCCTGATGATGACTTCCATGGCCATTGTAAAAGGCCAAGGGTGAGACTGTGCAGCCTGCCATGATGCCTACTTCCAAGCGCTGCCATGTTGTACTGAATTCAGCTGTTGTGAAGCACAGCTGCAGGTCTTGGAAATAGTTCTTGACCAGTGTGGTGATGAGCTCTGGTACATGGAAAAAGGCAAAAGATTCCCAAAGGAGTTCATGTGGAACTGAACCAAATGCATTGGCCAGATCGAGGAAGATCACATGTAGGTCTCTCTTGTCCTTCTTAGCTGCTTGGATCTGGTGCCAGATCATGCTTGTATGCTCCAAGCAGCCCGAAAAAAACCTGGAATTCCTGCTTTCTGTACAGATGTATCAATGTACTTGTTTGTTACCATATTGGTGGATAGCCTTTGTGATACAATGCTGAAAAAGATTTTTCCCTCGACGTTGAGGAGACATATTGGCCGGAATTGGCTGATGTCTGATGCATCCTTTTCTTTAGGTATTAGTATGCCGCCGCCCTTCGCCACACCTTAGGTATTGTTTGCTTCTTCCACACCACCTCATGAGCTTCCATAGAAAGCGTAACACATCCGGTGCATTCTTGTAGAGCTTGTATGGTACTCCGTTTGGCCCCGGAGCTGATGCTGCTCTTGCTCGCCGGACCGTGTTCTCTACCTCTTTCCATTTCGGAGGGCTGGTGTCCATGTTGAATTCAGGTGGTTGAATAGGTGGGATGTCATGTGGGATGACTAACTTCTCATGCCTTTTCGTGTCTTGGTGGGCCTTTTCCAGGTGTTCCTCCAATTCTTGTTTTGATGTTTTCAAAGTTCCACTTTTTTCCTTTGCGAAGAGGTCTTTGATGAACTTGAAAGGGTCTTTGTAGAACCGTGTTCTTGTGTGTTCTTTATTCTTGCGAAGTTTCCTCATGTTCTCTGCTTTTCGCAAGGTTGCCAATCGGCTCTTGATGTCCTCTTGGAGTAGCATGAGACCTTCTCTCTCTGCGTCAGTTGCTTTTTTCCATTGCTTTTTCAACTGTCTCCTCTCTCTCTGATTAGCCTCTCGATCTCCTGCTGCCTCCTGGACTTGATTGGTGTTGGTAACTTCTTTCCACCTCTCCCTTTACTTACCCCAAACCGTTCTTCTCCATAGCTGTAGATTATGTTGCCCATCCTTTCAAGCTTTTCTACTGCTGTGCCCACTTGTTGCTCCAAGATATGTATAAGGTCACTGTTGACCGTCTCCCACTCTTTCTTTTCAACAGCTTTGGGCCACTTCACTCCAGGTTTATGCCCTTTGATCTTTCCCTCCAATGGAGGTCTTTGTAGTTGTTGCGTGGGCTCCTCCACCGGCATTTCTGTGCTTGTATCACCCTCTTCAGTGACATGGGTGCTGATGCTCTGCGAACTTTGGTTTGTGTCCCGTCGCTGTGCTTCATTCGACTGATTTGACTGTTGCTTCGTAAGAAGTACTGGTCAATGCGAGGCCCATGTCTCTGCTCTCTCAAGCACTTTTTCCTCCCTTGGTGGATCTTCAAGCCCATCATTGATGTTCTTTTCTCCCAACCACAGATGCACACCTGAAGTTTGTGTCCCGCAGCTGTTGTGGATGTCTCATGTTGCCATGCTCTCCTTGTCCGTGGTCGTTTCCGTTCCTGGGTCTGTAACCGTGTTATCAATCGGTGAGCCATCTTGCGCCCCCGCTCTCGCAGGCTCTAGGGGTATTTCTTTTAATTTACTTTTTGTAGCATTTAGCGGGTGTCTCCAACTAGCTGAAACAGCTTTGGAGACTGCTGTCATGGGGAGCTAGCCCATGACGGCCCCATTGGGGTCTGTTCCCTCCTGTCAGCTGTCTCTCCAAGCTGTCACATGGACTTTCCCATGTTGTCAGCTGTCCTTTCACAGCAGTCACTGGATAAGTCCAGATTTTCAGAATCAAATACACAGGACTAGATGTTAAGAAGTCCCTTGTGCCAGTAGGTGGGGAGCATTTCACGACATTCATTGATTGCTGAGAGTGGTGGACGCTCAACATCAGGGGGGGGGGGGGCTGGGGGGGGGGTACGTATATGTATATCTTGGCCTGGGTAACCTTCAGACAGCTGGGCACAGACACATCATCAGTAGTGTACCCTTGCATCACTGGGTGTTTCGGCCTTTTATCACTATACACCCTCCACAAGGGCGGCCCGCTGCAGGATGATCAGCCCTCAGCGTGTGTCCCGTGTCAAACTGCCTCAAAGATTCACCGTGACGCATTTGGGGCCCAGCATGGGTCTTTCCGCTTGAGCCAAATCCAACAGCTGCTTCTTTCAGCCGCGTCTGAGAGTGATCTTATAGTCTTCTGCAGAGCCTGACCATGGATTCCAAGCTCCTTCAGCAGTCTGATGGTAGATGACGCAACAAATCCTCTGCATCCCACTTCAACTGGATAAACGTTGATGTTCCAGCCACGCTGCCTTGCCTCTGCTGCAAGCTCTGTGTAGCGCAGCTTCTTACGCTCATAGGCCTCCACAACAGAGTTCTCCCATGGAACTGTGAGCTCTATGATGTAAGCAGTCTTCTGTGAAAGGGACCAGAACACCAAATCTGGCCTGAGGTTGGTCGAAGCAATTTCAGGTGGAAAGATTAGTTGTCGGCCGATGTCCCGCCAGCATCCTCCAGTCACGGGCCCTGCATAGGTTTCCTTCTTCTGATCTAGTGGAAGGATGTTTCGGTGTTTTCTGTCCTTCTCGGACAAAGGTTGTCGCCCTTAAGTGGGAGGGGTTTGCTTGCTCTCGGAGGCAAGGAGTTTGGTCGCACACAGCCTGTTCTCAAGGGCTGTTTGCCAGGCTTTTTAATACCTGATTATGCCTCCACGTGTATCTCCCTTGCGTGAGGCTGGTCTTGCAGCCTACCATGATGTGTTTTGAGGGTCGCTGGAGTTGGGCAGAGGGCACAGGTTGGATCCTCGCCGTACCACTGATTGAGGTTCTTTGGTGATGGAAGGACGTCGTATGTCGCTCTGATGATGAAGCTGATCTTGCTTGATTCCATTTCCCATAGTTCTTTCCAGCTGATCTTCCTCCGCTCCACACCTTCCCACTGCATCCATTGCCCCTGTTTGGCAAGCGAGACCGCCTTTGCACTTCTTGCGGCCTCCTCCTGTCGCCGCACCTCCTCAACCACCAATGTCCTCCGCTCTGATGTTGTGGCCTTTCGCCAAGTTGGTTTACTTGTCGTAAGGCCAAAGCCTCCTCTTCCCTGCTGCACTTGCCCCACGACGTCTTTGTGCCTCAGGCTGATGAAGCTTGCTGTACTGCATCAGATGGTGTCCACTTCCAGCCGGTTACTAGGGGCGGCGCAACAGCACTGATGGTCTTGTCTCTAGAGTCCCTCAGTGTCATCTGGAGTCTTACTTTGGAACACTTGTATTCCTCTGTTAGACTAGTGAGAGGTAGTTCCAGAACCCCTTTGCCATAGAGGCCGATGTTAGTTAGACATCGTGGGACACCGAGCCATTTCTTCGCGTATGAAGTTATGGTTCGCTCCATCTTCTCCACAGTTGTTATTGGAGCTTCATAAACGGTCAGTGGCCACATTGTCCGAGGAAGGAGTCCAAACTGTAGGCACCAGAGCTTCAGTTTCCCAGGCAGTAGGGTTCTGATTGATGATCTCCAGGCCGTTGACAATTTCTTGCCTTAGCTGTTGCACCTGCTCTTTGTCCTTGAGACTTGCGTTGTACCATCTGCCCAGGCTTTTTACTGGCTGCTCAGACACTGTTGGTATTAGGTCGTCACCGATGCAGAACCTTGTGTCTCTAAGCACCCCCTTAACTATGGAGATGCTTCGAGACTTACTTGGTTTGATTTTCATTCGGGCCCACTTGATGTTTCTCCTGCAGCTTTCCAAGTAGCCGCTTGGTGCATGCTGCAGTAGTGGTTATTGTTGTCATATCGTCCATGTATGCCCTGATGGGTGGCAGACGGAGCCCAGCTCTGGTTCGTTCACGCCCACACACCCATTTTGAGGCCCTGATGATGACTTCCATGGCCATTGTAAAGGCCAAGGGTGAGACTGTGCAGCCTGCCATGATGCCTACTTCCAAGCGCTGCCATGTTGTACTGAATTCAGCTGTTGTGAAAGCACAGCTGCAGGTCTTGGAAATAGTTCTTGACCAGTGTGGTGATGAGCTCTGGTACATGAAAAAGGCAAAAGATTCCCAAAGGAGTTCATGTGGAACTGAACCAAATGCATTGGCCAGATCGAGGAAGATCACATTAGGTCTCTCTTGTCCTTCTTAGCTGCTTGGATCTGGTGCCAGATCATGCTTGTATGCTCCAAGCAGCCGAAAAACCTGATTCCTGCTTTCTGTACAGATGTATCAATGTACTTGTTTGTTACCAGATAGGTGGATAGCCTTTGTGATACAATGCTGAAAAAGATTTTTCCCTCGACGTTGAGGAGACATATTGGCCGGAATTGGCTGATGTCTGATGCATCCTTTTCTTTAGGTATTAGTATGCCGCCGGCCCTTCGCCACACCTTAGGTATTGTTTGCTTCTTCCACACCACCCTCATGAGCTTCCATAGAAAGCGTAACACATCCGGTGCATTCTTGTAGAGCTTGTATGGTACTCCGTTTGGCCCGGAGCTGATGCTGCTCTTGCTCGCCGGACCGTGTTCTCTACCTCTTTCCATTTCGGAGGGCTGGTGTCCATGTTGAATTCAGGTGGTTGAATAGGTGGGATGTCATGTGGGATGACTAACTTCTCATGCCTTTTCGTGTCTTGGTGGGCCTTTTCCAGGTGTTCCTCCAATTCTTGTTTTGATGTTTTCAAAGTTCCACTTTTTTCCTTTGCGAAGAGGTCTTTGATGAACTTGAAAGGGTCTTTGTAGAACCGTGTTCTTGTGTGTTCTTTATTCTTGCGAAGTTTCCTCATGTTCTCTGCTTTTCGCAAGGTTGCCAATCGGCTCTTGATGTCCTCTTGGAGTAGCATGAGACCTTCTCTCTCTGCGTCAGTTGCTTTTTTCCATTGCTTTTTCAACTGTCTCCTCTCTCTGATTAGCCTCTCGATCTCCTGCTGCCTCCTGGACTTGATTGGTGTTGGTAACTTCTTTCCACCTCTCCCTTTACTTACCCCAAACCGTTCTTCTCCATAGCTGTAGATTATGTTGCCCATCCTTTCAAGCTTTTCCACTGCTGTGCCCACTTGTTGCTCCAAGATATGTATAAGGTCACTGTTGACCGTCTCCCACTCTTTCTTTTCAACAGCTTTGGGCCACTTCACTCCAGGTTTATGCCCTTTGATCTTTCCCTCCAATGGAGGTCTTTGTAGTTGTTGCGTGGGCTCCTCCACCGGCATTTCTGTGCTTGTATCACCCTCTTCAGTGACATGGGTGCTGATGCTCTGCGAACTTTGGTTTGTGTCCCGTCGCTGTGCTTCATTCGACTGATTTGACTGTTGCTTCGTAAGAAGTACTGGTCAATGCGAGGCCCATGTCTCTGCTCTCTCAAGCACTTTTTCCTCCCTTGGTGGATCTTCAAGCCCATCATTTGATGTTCTTTTCTCCCAACCACAGATGCACACCTGAAGTTTGTGTCCCGCAGCTGTTGTGGATGTCTCATGTGCCATGCTCTCCTTGTCCGTGGTCGTTTCCGTTCCTGGGTCTGTAACCGTGTTATCAATCGGTGAGCCATCTTGCGCCCCCGCTCTCGCAGGCTCTAGGGGTATTTCTTTTAAATTTACTTTTTGTAGCATTTAGCGGGTGTCTCCAACTAGCTGAAACAGCTTTGGAGACTGCTGTCATGGGGAGCTAGCCCATGACGGCCCCATTGGGGTCTGTTCCCTCCTGTCAGCTGTCTCTCCAAGCTGGTCACATGGACTTTCCCATGTTGTCAGCTGTCCTTTCACAGCAGTCACTGGATAAGTCCAGATTTTCAGAATCAAATACACAGGACTAGATGTTAAGAAGTCCCTTGTGCCAGTAGGTGGGGAGCATTTCACGACATTCATTGATTGCTGAGAGTGGTGGACGCTCAACATCAGGGGGGGGGGGGGGGGCTGGGGGGGGGGGTACGTATATGTATAATCTTGGCCTGGGTAACCTTCAGGACAGCTGGGCACAGGACACATCATCAGTAGTGTACCCTTGCATCACTGGGTGTTTCGGCCTTTTATCACTATACACCCTCCACAAGGGCGGCCCGCTGCAGGATGATCAGCCCTCAGCGTGTGTCCCGTGTCAAACTGCCTCAAAGATTCACCGTGACGCATTTGGGGCCCAGCATGGGTCTTTCCGCTTGAGCCAAATCCAACAGCTGCTTCTTTCAGCCGCGTCTGAGAGTGATCTTATAGTCTTCTGCAGAGCCTGACCATGGATTCCAAGCTCCTTCAGCAGTCTGATGGTAGATGACGCAACAAATCCTCTGCATCCCACTTCAAACTGGATAAACGTTGATGTTCAAGCCACGCTGCCTTGCCTCTGCTGCAAGCTCTGTGTAGCGCAGCTTCTTACGCTCATAGGCCTCCACAACAGAGTTCTCCCCATGGAACTGTGAGCTCTATGATGTAAGCAGTCTTCTGTGAAAGGGACCAGAATTAAACTAAATTAAACTAAAAGTAAACTAAACTAAACTAAACTCAACAGCTAAAAAATCACAATGATAAGTTGTTTTAAGGTTAGAAGGACCTAGCATAAAGATCAGAGCAAAATATTCACTGCAATTGAAGTGTTAAAATGAGTCACTGTTTGAAGTATAAATTAGAAATAAAGAAAGTGTGTCAGATCTTCCTCCCCAACAAGAGCAGAGTTCCAGATCTTGGAGCAGGCAAGGTATGTGGGTTCAAAAAAGAAATACAGGCTAGGATTAGAAGGCTGTGAAATGTGATGAGAGGGTGGATAGGTATGAAGAACAGAGCCTTGTTTATGCCTAAAAATCTTCAAACAAAATTCTGCATGAAGGACAAAGCTTCCATTAGAACATGGATAAAATCACATATCTCATCTGGAAATCATGCAATCGTTAAACAGCATTAAATAACATCATAATTTAGTAAAATGTTGGGCTGTCACATGACAAAGTCCTAGAATCGTACAGTGTTGAAACAGGCCCCTCGGCCATCTTGGCCACACCGACCAACATGTCCCACCTACACTAGTCCCACCTGCCAGCGTTTGGCCCATAACCCATTAAAACTGCCATAGCCATGTACCTGTCTAAATGTTTCTTAAATGTTACGATAATACCTGCCTCAATTACCTCCTCTGGCAGCTCATACACCTGCCATCCTTTGTGTGAAAAACCTACCCCTCAGATTCCTATTAAATCTACCCCCCCTCATCTTAAACATGTCCTCTGGTTCACGACTCCCCTACTCTGGGCAAGGGACTGTGCGTTAACATGATCTATTCCTCTCATGATTTTGTAAACTTCTATAAGATCACCCCTCATCCTCCTGTGCTCCAACCAATAGAGTCCTAGTCTAAATATCTCATTATAGTGCAGGCCCTCGAGTCCTGGCAACATCTTTCAAATCTCAGCTCTGAATTGGTGAAATTAAAATTTTCTCTCTGACTAACGTGAGATTGGCAAATAAACAATATAGATCAGTACGAGGAAGAATAAGGAGGTATACTGAAACCACTTGAAAAGTGTTACGTGCAGACAAACATGACCTTGGGTGATTGGTGCACTAATCACAGAAAATGAATTCACTCGGACCATAAAAAACGGTGAGATTAATTTCTGGGAGAATTAAATCAATAAGGGGAGAGTTTATTTTAGTTTAGTTTAGTTTAGTTTAGTATAGAGATACAGTGGGGAAACAGGCCCTTCGGCCCACCGAGCTCATGCGGACCAGCAATCCCTGTACACTAACACTGTACTACATACTAGGGACAATTTGTAATTTACAGAAGGCAATTAGCTGGCAAACCTATACATCTTTGGAGTGTGGGAAGAATCTGGGGCATTCGGAGAAATCCACGCAGGTCACGGGGAGAACGTACAAATTCCCTACAGACAGGACCCGTAGTCAGGATCGAACCTGGGTCTCTGCCGCTGTAAGATGCAGCTCTAACACTGCGCCACCGTGCCGTTCACTTTGGTTGCACCGTATTTGGAAGATTATCGGCAGAATCTTTGTAATAAATGGGATGCAGAAGCACTGCAGCAAGGGTAAAATGGAATTTCACTGGATTGGTGGCAAAACACAGAGGTTATAAGTGCTGGAATTGATTCAACAGGATGAAACTGTTCTTGAGGTGAGGACAGATGGGTTATTAATAAATGTTTATGGAAAAAGAAAATGTTTGAAATATTCATTCAGTCAGACATCATCTGTGGAAAGAAAAACAGAGCTAAGGTTTCTGCATAATGATGTTTCATCAGTTGGGCGGCACAGCAGTAGAGTTGCTGCCTTACAGTGCCAGAGATCCGTGGTCGATCCTGACTTGTCGTCGTGGCTTTCCCTCGATGTCGGGGATGATGGTCCACGTTCTGTTGTTTTTGGGGACTCTCAGGTGACTTATGAGTCCAATCCTGGCTTCACAAGCCACCTGAGAGTCCACGAAAACAACAGAATGTAGACCATCATCCGGGTTCGATCCTGACTACAGGTGCTGTCTGTATGGAGTTTGTACGTTCTCCCTGTGACTGCGTGGGTTTTCTCTGTGTGACCTGATTTCCTCCCACACTCCAAAGATGTGCAGGTTTGTAGGTTATTTGGCTTGGTTAAACTGTAAATTGTCCCTAGTGTGCAGGACAGCGTGAATGTCCGCTCGGACTCGGTGGGTCAAAACGTCTGTCTCCTGGCTGTATCTCTAAACTAAACTAAACTAAGTTCTGAAGTTCTAATGAAGAACGCTGAAATGAGATGTTGACTCTGTTTCTCTCTCCACTAATGCTGTGCGGTCTGCTGTGTATATCCAGCATTTATTCTTTTCACTGGCTGGTGTAGTGTTAGAGCTACTGCCTTACAGGGCCAGAAACCCGGGTTCAATCCTGACTACGGGTGCTTTCTGTAGGGTGAGCTACGTGGGTTTTCTCTGAGATCTTCGTTTCCTCTCACACTCCAAAGGTTTGGAGCCAAGTGGCTTGCTATCAATATAGAATTGTCCCTCGTGTAGGGTAGACTTAATGTGTGTGGAGATCGCTGGTCTGTGCAGACTCAGTGGACCAAAGGGCCTGTTTCCGCGCTGTATCTCTAAACTAAACTAAGCTGAACTAAACAAAACTAAACACTGCGTTCCAGCATCCATATTTATTTTTAATGAAATGGTTTGGGGGGTGGGGGGTGAATAAAATACACACCACAATCCTCTCCAACATCAAGTCTATTCCCCACAAGGCAAATTGAAGGAACAGCACCTCAAATTTTGCTTGGGCAGCTTATAACAGTGTCATGCATAGACCCAGGATGTTTAGGCACTAAAAAACTCTGAAATAGGCAGGCAAAAAGGCAAAATCATTTTTATTTAAAGGCTCGAAAAAGGCATTTATTGACAAAAAAGGCATGTAAAGGCATTTATTTCCACCACCAAAATATGGTTTTAAAATAATAATATAAAGGTATACTACATTAAATGACCAAAGTTTCCTGGTTGCACATAATAAATAGTTTTTTTTTCAAATTATCTGGCGTTAAACTATGTTGTCTGTCAGACAGAATATGCTTCAGTTGTGAAAAACTTATTTCACCCCAGCTGAGGTCACTGGTGCATACCCAAATCAAGCTACAGACTCTATATTCATGTTGATATCTTGTGCATTACAACTACCTTTGAGAACCTTAGATATGTTTTGGATTTCTTCAATATTTTTGTTAGCTAAAATCACTCTCTCACATTTCCCTTGTATGTATTTATCTACATCGCCAAGATCTTTACGAATATCGTCAGTTACATTGTTGAAAACCTGCAAGTTATTCACTAATGCTTCGCCACGTTTCTCAAGGGAAGTGGTAGTTTATGGGAAGTTTGCAAAATTGGAAGCAATAAACACAAGAGGGACTTTTTCTGCATGATTTTATTGACGATTCTGACTGTAGCAGATTTGTCTTCTTCAAAACAGTTAATGATTTATTTCAACTTTTCAACATTTGTAGCCTAGTTGAGTACAGCAGAGAGCCATGTACCCCACCTAGTCAAAACGGGCTGAGGAGGTAGCGGAATCTCGGGTGCCATTTCCTTGAACAACTGCACTCGTGACAGTGAAGATTTTCTTGACATTGGAAACTAGGCGATCGACATTTTGAAACAAGCTACGTTTGTGCTTGGCATTTCTATGAAGTCCTTGAGCAGAGCATGTCAAATGCAACATTTTGAGGAATAAAACTTGAAGTCACAAACAGAAGTACATTCTCGTGCTTTATACCTTCTGGCCAAAGTACAACAAGTGTAAGCAACTGAGCAATTGTTGAGCTGTTTGACTTCTCCAATACTTCCGATGTCAACAAATACTCCTTTGATGGTTGACATGCCTCCAGTGTGCCAATGACCACATTGGCAACTCCCCTCAGCATCGGTTGTCCCGTCTATTGAGATCCATATTTTGTTACGTGCAACTTCATCTCTAATTTCCTGCACAACAATGTGGAAGTTGGTGTCAACATAATTTTTCCGTAATGATGACTCGTTTGGTATATGTTCCTCTGTGTATTGCTCTAAAATACCTCTGTGAGGTTTGTTTTCCAATTTCCACAGTGGAATTCCAGCATCAATGAGTGCCTTGCACAGATCACTCAAACTCCGATTTGCGACTGGAGCCAGCAGTAAATGTAGTGTGGAGACAAGCTTGGGTATTTCGCTTGGGTAGTCTACACCCCAGCAGTATCAACATTGACTTCTCTAATTTTAGATAGCCTTTGTCTTCTCCCTCCTCCCCATCCCCTTCCCAGCTCTCCTTCTAGTCCTAATTTTCCACCTCTTCCTTTTTTTATCCCGCCCCTCCCACATCAGTCTTAAGAAGAGTCTCAACCTGAAACGTCACCTATTCCTTCTCTCCATAGATGCTGCCTCACCCATTGAGTTTCTCCAGCATTTTTGTCTACCTTCGATTTTTCCAGCAGCTGCAGTTCTTTCTTAAATAAATCGTGGAGAAAACTGAACCAGCGGGCAGTGGCATGAACGAATTACCCCGGTTTTGCACTGGTGGTGGAAGTTTTCTTGTAAGTTATACTATGTTAACATGTTAATAATTACATTAATATTAATGTGTTAACATAGAAAACGTCATTGTAATCACAGTACAATTAGAGGAAATAGCACGACCTTTCAGCAAATGGCAAAAAAGGCTGATTTAGGCACTCGATCATGAAAAAGGCATTATCCTGGTGAAATCAACAAAAAAAATGTATAAAAAGGCACATGGCATTTATGGTAAAATCCTGGATCTAGTCATAAATATTAATTTTTCTATCTTCATTCCCTCCCCCACCTTAGTCCTCATGCTAATTTCACCGTTTGTATCCCTTTGTTATCACCTCGACCCCAACAATGGACCATTGTGGGCTCCACCTTACCTGAGTCATCGATGTAGGCTCTTCTTTGTTCTGTACCTTCCCGTACCTAAAGCTTCCCCATTCCTGACTTTCAGTCTGACCAAGGCTCTCGGCCTCCAGAGATGCTGCCTGACCTGATGAGTTACTCCAGCATTTTGAGTCTTTTCCCATGAGGCAACCCATTCTTGATTTAAGACCAAACATCTTGGTCCAATTCTTGGACTCATCCAGTCTGAAGAAGGGTCCCATCCCGAAACTTCACCTATCCATGTTCTCCAGAGTTGTTGCCTGCAGTTTGTGTCTTTTTTTGTAAACCAGCATTTGATTTCCTTGTTTCCACCAAGCTATTTGTGGTGTGAGTTTATTGTTGTCATGTGTCCCAGAGAGTTGTGAACCTGTGGAATTCTCTGCCACAGAAGGCAGTGGAGGCCAATTCGCTGGATGTTTTCAAGAGGGAGTTAGATTTAGCTCTTAGGGCAAACGGAATCAAGGGATATGGGGAAAAAGCAGGAACGGGGTACTGATTTCGGATGATCAGCCATGATCAAATTGAATGGTAGTGTTGACAGAAGGGCCGAATGGCCTACTCCTGCATGCATTTTACCATCACCTCTGCCACTTGCCAGGATTCTGATACCACCCCCCCTTCCTCCCCCATCACCAACCTCAACAACCCAGGGAGATCAGAGTGTGTAGGAAAGAACTGCAGATGCTGGTTTAAATCGAAGATGGACACAAAATGCTGGAGTAACTCAGCGGGACAGGCAGCATCTCTGGAGAGAAGGAAGGTTCTGAAGAAGGGTCTCAACCCGAAACATCACCCATTCCTTCTGTCTTGAGATGCTGCCTGACCTGCTGAGTTAGTCCAGCATTTTGTGTCTATCAGGGCGACCAGAATCTCTTTACCAGCCTCCACCACTGCTAGAGAAATTGCAATTCATCTTCCCGCCCTCTCATATCTAATGACGCGTGGGTCTCAATCCCTCCTTCACACCTTGCCCCTAGTTTCACACTTCGAGTGTTTAAAAAATATATTTTTTTATAGAGATACAACGCGAAAACAGGCCCATCGGCCCACTGTGTCCGCACCGAGCAGCGATCCCTATACACAAGCACTATCCTACACACTGGGGACAATCTAATTTTTTTTTACCAAAGCTAATTACTGTTCCATAAGGGCCTGTCCCACCAGCATGTGACTGCATGCGGCGAGCGCGACCAAACGTGGTGGCTTGAGGCGTACGGCCTCGCGGGGCCGGTCCTACTTCCAACCGCGGAGCCGTATGGCGCTGGTCCCGACATCATACTCACCAATCAGCTGGGCAGGAGGTGGGCCGAATGAATTTGGATGTCGCACGGCGTCGGGCAGTGATGTCATCGCGTAACGGCACACCGGGTGGCGACGTCATTGCGCAACGTCACACGCTAGGCGTACGCCATCAATACGCCGCGTACGGCGTCCAGACGCTGCGTACAACATCAAAATGCTGCGAACGCCCGTCGAGGTGCTGCGTACGGCCTCAATGCGGCTGCAGGCCGACAGGCCGTTGCCGTGTGGGATTTTTATACAGTGTCAGTTTTTCGGAGCCCCGCATGATGTCGGGACCGGCCCCGCACAACTCCATACGGCTCCGGCGATCGAAGTGGGACCGGCCCTGCGAGGACGTATGGCTCAAGCAACGACATTAGGTCGCGCTCGCCGCATGCAGTCGCATGCTGGTGGGACAGGCCCTTTACTAATCTGTACATCATTGCAATGTTGGAGGAAATCGAAAAACCTGGAAAAAACCAACACAAGGAGAACCTACGATCTCCTTACAGACAGCACCCGTAGTCAGGATCCAACCAGGGTCTCTGCCGCTGTCTGGCACCAGCTCTGCCGCTGTGTCACCGTGCCGTCGTGCCAATGTGCCAAGCTGCAGCTCCCCCCTAGAATGCTGACAAGGCGTTCACAGACACGTGACAATAGTAATGAACCTGAACGCTAACTGGGGGTCTGAGGTCATTGTTTACACTTTTGAGGAACCAGAGGGCATATGACACTAATAAATCTAATTGGGAGAGGTTAGAATGCAATTCTCTTCCACTCCTCCAAAGAATTAGTTAAAGGCAATAGATTAAATGCCTTTACAGGGAAATTAGACAAACACATGTTTTACTGGTGCTTGTAAAAGTAGTCTGGAGGGTGATGAACGACATTAACTTAATTAGGACTAAATGGTCTGTCTGTGCACTGTGAACATTATACAATGCAAACCCCAAGGGTTCAATGTGAGGTGGAATCCACAATTCCAATTCTCACATAATCACCAACCACCCCCAACTCTGGCATGTTGGCGCAGCAGTAGAGTTGCTGGCTTACGGCGTCTACAGCGCCAGAGACCCGGGTTCGATCTGGACTACGGGTGTTGTCCGTGCAGAGTTTGTACATTCGCCCCGTGACGAGTGGGTTCCCACCGAGATCTTCGGTTTCCTCCAATACTCCAAAGACGTACAGGTTTTTTTAGGTTAATTGGCTGGGTATAAATGTAAAGCATGTGGATAATATATCTGTGCCTGTTAGCACCTGTTTCCCAGAAGAGCCAGCGAGATTTTGAATTGAGGTTTACCATGTGAGTTGGGACATACTGGTATCAGATGTTCTCTGTGCTTGCCAGTTCACTGCTGTTACGTTTGAGGTCTGCACTTTCCACTGTTACACGTGGAGGAACAAATGTGTTTATGCCTCTGTTCTCTGCCCTGTGTCAGAACAGCTGCTACTGACACCTTCATCCATAAAAGAAAAGGAAATAATTTGCTGAACATAAGCCCTCCCCAACATTAGGATCCCTCACCAGATGAGTCAATATCCCAGTGATGGTCCGTGTTTGGTCGCAGCAGGTCGCTGTCCTGCCTCTTGATCCCGCAGTTACCCCACCAAAGTTATCAAAGCGTGCATGGTGACGATCACCTATCTGTCCACTCAAACCGAGTAGCGACCAATATCGGTCCAGAATGGGCCAACTATAAATCAATGCAAATCCAACAGATGCCAAGACATATAGAACCTCATGAGTACAACTGACCTCTCCATCCACACCATAAGACCATCAGCAGAGTTTTTTTTAAATCTCACTAACCTTCCTGATAAACAGCTGCCGACATCTGTGTGTGCAGGAACGAACTGCAGATGCTGGTTTACTGACAGACACAAAATGCTGGCGTAACTCAGCGGGACAGACTGCATCTCTGGAGAGAAGGAATGGGCAACGTTTCGAGTCGAAACTCTTCTTCAGACTCAGAAACAGGCAGATTAGTTTAGTTTAGTCTAGTTTATTGGCAATTGTACAGTTACAAGCTTTTTGGTGCGTGCTAACCAGTCTGCAGAAAGACTATACGTGGCGTACTCAGCTTCTGATAATGCCGAACAGCAAAGGAAATCGGTAAATAACAATGGTATATGAATACAGATACCAGCTGACTACATAATCCACTGAAATTGGTGCTGAAATCAATGTGAACTAAAATGTAACGTTATCTATTTGGCCAAAGTTAGATAGAGCTCTTAAGAGTAATGGAATCAAGGTGATATAGGGTGAAAGCAGGAACGGATTACTGATTTTGGATAGAAAAGAACAGCAGATGCTGGTTTAAATCAAAGGTGGACACAAATGCTGGAGTAACTCAGCGGGACAGGCAGCATCTCTGGAGAGAAGGAATGGGTGACGTTTCGGGTCGAGACCCTTCATCAGATTCTAATTTTGGATGATCAGCCATGATCATATTGAATGGCGGTGCTGGCCCAAAGGGCCGAATGGCCTACTCATGCACCTATTTTCTATGTTTCTATGTTTAAGAAGGAATGCAGATGCTGGAAAATCAAAGGTAAACAAAAATGCTGGAGAAACTCAGAGGGTGAGGCAGCATCTATGGAGCAAAGGAAATGGGCGACGTTTCCGGTTGAAACCCTTCAGACTGAAGAAGGTGCAAACCCTTCTTCGGTCCTTCCATAAGCCAGGGTATGTCAGGGGCTTTGGGAGTGGGGGGGGAGGGGGGGCTGAGCGATCACTGATCACCTTCCCCGGGGGGAGGGTGGCACAATTATTTTTTGTTGTTGCTGGGGGCCTGGGCCTTGGCCTAAAAAATACCCATATCGAGTTGTTCACAGCCGGTACACTTAGCGAAGCACAGTTCCCAGGTGCATTGTATTTGGCAGATGTATCTATCATTACCTGCTCCTGCAGCTGGTGGAAGGTGAGGTAGTTGATGCTTGCCGCAAGTTCCTCCTGTAACAGCTACCCTGTTTGCGAGGGTATCGCAAATTTGGAAGCTATGGCAGGCAAATCCTGTGCTTCATGCACTCAATGCATACTGGTATGTTCCTCAGCCATACCACCGAATTCGGAGGCAGTCCAGTACTTTTTTTTTGGCTTTACCCCCTTTCTGGGGAACCATAGTGTTCTCCACAGGCACTAAGTCGGAAGCCGCTGACCGTACCATCAACGACTCGGGTGGCGAAATCGACGGCCGCCGGCTACCTGCACTCCCGCGGTGCTCTGTAGCCGGTTTCCCCGCAGCCCGTTTATACTTCGCCCTGGACTTTTCCATAGTAATCGGAAATTTGCCTTCAAAAAATGACTTCAGAATAAGTGCAAACTTACCTGTAGGGCCTTTTTAAACATACCGCTGGAGGAGCAGCGCGCCGCCCAGCCAGTCGTGCGTCATGCATTAGACGATAATGGCGCGCATGCAGGCTGGCAGGCTCTTCACGTAGTCACTCACGTGACTCCGAAAATTTCCAATGTTCTATGGACTGAGGATTAGTTCCTGTGGATTGGAGGGTAGCTAATGTTATCCCACTTTTTTTTAAGAAAGGCGGGAGAGAGAAAACAGGGAATTATAGACCAGTTAGCCTGACATCGGTGGCGGGGAAGATGCTGGAGTCAATTATAAAAGATGAAATAGCTGCACATTTGGATAGCAGTAACAGGATCGGTCCGAATCTGCATGGATTTACAAAGGGGAAATCATGCTTGACTAATCTTCTGGAATTTTTTGAGGATGTAACAAGGAAAATTGACAAGGGAGAGTCAGTGAATGTAGTGCACTTGGACTTTCAGAAAGCATTTGATAAGGTCCCACATAGGAGATTAGTGGGCAAAATTAGGGCACATGGTATTGGGGGTAGAGTGCTGACATGGATAGAAAATTGGTTGGCAGACAGGAAACAGAGAGTAGGGATTAACGGGTCCCTTTCAGAATGACAGACAGAATGACTTGTGGGGTACCGCAAGGCTCGTTGCTGGAACCACACCTCTTTACAATATACATCAATGATTTGGATGAAGAGATTCAAAGTAACATTAGCAAATTTGCAGATGACACAAAGCTGGGTGGCAGTGTGAACTGTGAGGAGGATGCTATGAAAATGCAGGGTGACACGGACAGGTTTGGGGAGGGGCAGATGCATGGCAGATGAAGTTTAATGTGGATAAATGTTCTGCAGTTGTAAAGAGCCCTAGTGAGACCACTTTTGAGTATTGTGTGCAGTTTTGGTCCCCTATTTTGAGGAAGGACATTCTTGCTATTGAGGGAGTGCAGCGTAAGTTTACAAGGTTAATTCCCGGGATGATGGGGCTGTCATATGCTGAGAGAATGGAGCAGCTGGGCTTGTACACTCTGGAGTTTGGAAGGATGAGAGGGGATCTTATGTTCCTGATGTTGGGGGAGTCCAGGGGCCACAGTTTAAGAATAAGGGATAAGCCTTTTAGAACAGACGAGGAAACATCTTTTCTCACAGAGAGTTGTGAGTCTGTGGAATTCTCTGCCTCCGAGGGCGGTGGAGGCCGGTTCACTGGATACTTTCAAGAGAGAGCTAGATAGGGCTCTTAAAGATAGCGGAGTCAGGGAATATGGGGAGAAGGCAGGAATGGGGTACTAATTGGGGATGATCAGCCATGATCACATTGAATGGCGGTGCTGGCTCGAAGGGCCGAATGGCCTACTCCTGCACCTATTATCTCGGTATCTTCCCGTTAGCTCTACCTATTGTACCTGAGTTTGACTCGAATGTATTTATGTATAGTGTTATCTGATTTAATTGGATTCCATGCAATCCAAAGCTTTTCATTGCACCTCATACACTTGACAATATTAAACCTAAACTTAAGTCTAAATCGAACTGGTTTCATGGAGCAGAGTGTGATGCGTATACTGTGCTGGTGGTGCACAACCCATGGTATAATTCAGTGCAACTATTTCACGGACCAACTATCATACAGTCCAAAGCCTTCTTTTTGATCTGCATCCTGCTACTCAAACTGATTTAACTCAAAAATAAGTTTGGAATAATATAACAATTCATACTATTCATTTTTTTTAGTTTAGTTTAGTGATACAATGCCGAAACAACCCTTCGGCCCGCCGAGTCCTCACTGACCAGCGATCCCCGCACACTAGCACTATCCTGCACACACTATGGACAAACCTGGAGAAAGCTCATGTGGTCAAGCGGAGAACTTACAAACTCCGTACAGACAGCACCCGCTGTCAAGATTGAATCCGGGTCTCTGGCAATGCAAAGAGCCTGTTCCACTTGGGCGATTTTTCAGCGGAGTGCCGGCGAATGTCAAGTTCGTGGCATTCGCTGAAAAACCGGGAACTGGCACGGCGAGTGTCGGAATGGAACACGCACGCACACACACACACACACACACACACACACACACACACACACACACACACACACACACGCACACACGCACACACGCACACACACGCACACACACACACACGCACACACACACACACACACACACGCACAAACACACACGCACACACACACACGCAACACAACACACGCACACACACGCACATCCACACGCACACACCACACACACGGCACACACACACACACACACACACGCACACACACACACACACACACACACACGCACACACACACACACACACACACACACACACACACACACACACACACACACACCCACACACACACACACACACACACACACACACACACACGCACACACACCACACACACACAACGCACACACACACACACACACACACACACACACACACGCACACACACACACACACACGCACACACACACACCACACGCACACACGCACACGCACACACACACACACACACACACGCACACACACACATGCACACACACACACACACACACACACACACACACGCACACGTGCACACACACGCACATTGCAAGGCGGGGGCCAGAGAAAGCGGGGGAACCCTGCTGAAATTCGCACGGTGCAAATCCAAGGTGATACAGACACACCGCGATGAACAGGAAGGTTAAGACGGCTGGCACAATGTACGGTAAGTCCTTAAAAAGAGGGGAAGGGGAGAGAAGGGCGTAGAGAAGGGGGGGAGAAGGAAGGGGAGGGGGAGAGAAGGGCGTAGAGAAGGGGGGGAGAAGGGAGGGGAGAAGGGGCTGGAGAAGGGACTGGAGAAGGGGTCAGGAGGTGTGGAGACACTTTTAAGAAGTCAGACAACTTTTAATAAGCTAGAGATGTGAAGTTCAACGGGCATTTAACATTACCGGTCAGTTCTCCATGGTTCTGAAAACTCTTGCTTACGTTTTTTTCCCCCCAATGAGCCAATAAAAATGCCCGGTCAGCAAAGGTAAATAACTACGACTACCTCGACTAGCCATAACTACATGGCGACCCCACTACAACTGCACCTACAACTACAAAAGCATCGATTTTCTCCATGGCGACCAATTTTTGGTCGCCGAAAATATATCAACATGTTGAAAAATTTGTGGCGACCTTACTGAGGCCGCGACTAGTTCCCAGAATGCGGGAACACCTCGCGACCATGAAGGAGACTCACCAGAGACCACCAGCGACCATGTGGCGACCATGTGGCGAGCGCAGAGGCTCCTGCACTCGCCTAAAAAGTCTCCTAAGTGGGACAGGCCCTTGAGGCATCAACTCTACTGCTGTGCCACGGTGCTACAGGAAAGTAGAAAACATTTAATGAAAAAATGCCACTAAGGGATGTGCAACTGAGTTAAGCAGGAAATGGCATTCTCATTTTATAAGTTCAAGTAACCATTCTATTCAGATCCATGATTGATAGAGATTTCTGATCACAGCCAGTCGATGCCACAGTATAGGCACAGAGCTGCCTGTAGTTATTATTCCACCTGGCGAAACTGTGTTACACTGGCTCTGATCAGATATCCATCACCTTAACTGTGGAATGGAGTGTGGTCAAAATGGAGGATATACAGTAGCATAGAAATAACACGTGAAAATAAAAATCCATGCAAATAGTTTGCCATTGAATTGCATAAATAAGCAACTTCTGTAGTTTAGATTAGTTTTGTTTAGTTTAGAATTACAGCACGGAAACAGGCTCACTGGCCCACTGAGTCTGCGCAGACCAACGATCCCTGCACACTAACATTATCCCACTATCCTATTTATGATTTTACCAAGGCAATCAACCTACATAACATGTATGTCTTTGGAGTGTGGGAGGAGACCGAAGCTTCCGAGGAAAATCCACGTGTCACAGGGAGAACGTACAAACTCCGCACGGACAGCACCTGTAGTCAGGATCGAATTCGGGTCTCTGGAGCTGTAAGGCAGCAACTCCACCACATCGCCACCGTGCTGCCCTGCAGAAGAGTCCCTAGTGAGTGTCAAAATCATCCCTGCAACTCATTGATACTTCACATATAACTTAATGAAACCCGTCTTGCATAAATGTATTAATTGGGTAAATCTATGCCCAAAGCCTTAATAGGTAACAAGGTCATAATCTTTTCACACTGTTACATTAGTCGTAAATCCCTTTGACTCCAATTTGGTTTAAAACTATGCGGAACATTGGATAAACCCAAGGCCTGGTTTTAATCTAGATGATAAACAATAGAGTGTGGTGGTGTACCAGAGTCTAACCACTGAACGCTATCGGATCCACGTAAACCAACTCTGCAGTTAGTTATTTGCTACTTAGAGGTTTCAGATCGAGTGCATTGTATTTTCACTACACTCATAGTTTCAGGCAATCCCTCTCATTTACACAATGCTGACATTTCATAAGGTCATGTGAGAGGAGTAGAATTAGGCCTTTCGGCCTGTCAAGTCTACTCCGCTATTCAATCATGGCTGATCTAGTCCTCCCTCCTAACCCCATTCTCCTGTCTTCACCTTATCTCTACCTTAAAGATATCCACTGACTTCACCTCCATGACCTTCTGTGGCAAAGAATTCCACCAGATTCACTAATTCACAGATTTCACTGCTGCATTGTGGATGATTTCTTGCAGGTGAAACTGGCTTAGCTATTCCCTGAAATGTAAAGATTCCATGATATTATTTGAAGGAGATGTGAACATCCAAACATACAGGTTAGCTGCAATCTGCCCATCCCACCAGTTAATACGCTGATGGTGTACAGAACTCCAGATTCCTGTCTACAGGGAGTAGTCGTTCACCGCCATACACATCAACAACCTTAAAACCCCTGTCCCATGGTACAATACAATGCAATACGGTTTTATTCATCACATTGCACATAAAGTGCAAGTGAAATCAATTTGCCAGCAGCGGTCCAATGTTAAAGAACACCCAAAACACACTAAAAAGTTAACATAAACATCCACCACAGCATTCATCACTGTGGTGGAAGGCACAAAATTCGGCCAGTCCTCCTCCACTTTCCCCCGTGGTCGGGACCTCAACCCTCCACAGCCGTCGCTGCAGGCGTCCAGATGTACAGACGGGGTAAAGTCCAGGTTAGTCCAGAATCGGTGCTTCCCTACCGGAGACCGCGGCTTCAGGTTGGTGTAGGCCGCAGGCCGGCAGTCAGAGATTTAAAGTCTCTTCCGCACCGCAGCCAGAAGCACTGCAGACCGCAGGGCCATTGGTCAGAGCTCCCCTCCAGGGGTGATGGTAAGTCCACGCTGGGCCCGCGGTGCAAGTAGGCCGCGGTCCGACGGTCAGAACCTCTTCTCCACCCGGGTCCCCACAAGGGATCCCAGGCTCTGGACGCCACCAGCTGGAGCTCTGCAGACCGCGGCTTCAGGCTGCCGGCTGCCACGGGCCAGCGAACGGAGCGCTCTCCTCTGGCGAACCCCGGTGAGGGCTTGCCCGCTCCGCGCCGAGAGTTCTCCACCCACCCCCCCCCCCCCCCCGTGCCTCGCCCGCACGCTGGAAAAGCCCAAGGGCGCGGTCTCCGGGAAAGGCCGCCATGATTGGGTGGCGACATGGCAATAAAAGTTGCCTTCTCCGTGGAGGAGGCGGACCAAAAACTGTTTCCCCCTTATCCCCCCTCACATCACCCACGACTTCACACAAGACATACAATAAATCATTAAAAAATACCTACAGTAAATACCACACTAAAAAAAATTTAAAAAGGTGAAAAATGGACTAACTCGGCTTGCTGACCAGGGCTTGCCGGCTGCGCAGCGCCCCCAACCGACCTATTGTAACCGTACGAGTTTCATTCAAGAGTTCTTCGAGTTTGCCTGATTCGAACTCGGAGATTTACAGTAATGGCCAATCGTCGGTACTCGGGGCTCTCGTGGACATTATTATCTCATAGTTGAAAATTCTTCAAGTGTCATTCCCGTGCTTACTGCCGTTAGAGAGTCTTCCGAGTACCTGCCGTTTGCACTAAGAGACATCCCCGAGCTCCGACGTTTTTTTTTTTTTTTTTTTTTTTTTTTTTTTTTTTTTTTTTTTTTTTTTTTTTTTTTTTTTTTTTTTTTTTTTTTCTTTTTTTTACCCGTTACATTCATTCTTCCCGTGCTTACCACGAGTTTGATTTTTACATTTAAATAGGGGGGGAGGCGGGAGCTCTTGGAATGAACTCGTACCTGTGGGACAGGTGCGTTTTTGGCTTAGATTTTAGGAATATTATTGTCATCGTTACCAGGTACAGGTTGTCAGAGGTTATGGGAGGAAGGCTGGAAAATGGGGTTAGAAAGAATAGGTCAGCCATTGATTTGAATGGCGGAGTAGACTGACGGCCGCGACATGGCCTAATTCTGCTCCTGATATCATTTTGATTCTAATGAACGGAGGTACAGTGCATGTTATTCAAATCAATACTATGACAGACAATACAAATCGCTAAACCAGGGCCCTTCATACCCACCGTGGTCCATGCCTATCAAGTTGGCCACATTGGGTTTTAGGTCCATTTTGTTCTGCATTTGGCCCACAAAACTCTCTAAATCCCTCCTGTCATACAACATCCAAATGTCTTTTAAAATGTCGTACCTTGCACTTGCTTTCATATCTTCTCTGGCCACCTCAGGTATGGGCTACCCCTCTGAGTAAATGGAATTGCCGCTGAGGGTCCTCATCATCATCTCCCCTCAACAATAGCAGCTATACCCTCTCTAGGATAGACTCCTCTACCCTGGGAAAAAGACTGTGAGCATTTAACTTATCATGTCCCACCTGATCTTCTACAGATCAATAAGGTCACCACTTAGCCTCCTGCACTTTCAAAGGAAAAAAAACACTCAGCATTCTTAACTTCACCCTAAGAAATTGACAAATAGCTTCTGACTCACTTCTATTCTGGAACCATACACCTGCACTCATAGATCTTTCTATTCTGCAACACTCCTCAGGACTCTAGGCTTTACTGTGTAAGTCCTGCCCTGGTTTTACATATCAAAGTCCAACAACTCACACTTGTAATTTCCATTTGCCATTCCTTGGCCCATCATTTCAGCTGATCTAGATCTTGTAAATCCAGATAACCTTCCTCATTGTCTAATATGCCAGTGAGTTGCTATCTGCAAATTTTGCTATCTATTGTATGAAATAGAATACTCACTCCATTTTTTACTACCCTCTAGAGGGTCGTAGAGATCTACAGCATAGAAACAAGCCATTCAGTCCACTTAGTGTGTGCTGACCATTAAGCAGCCATTTAGACTCCTCCTGCTCCATTCTCCCCGCATTTCCATCACCTCCACCCAGATGCTAAAAACTCATCACATTTGAGGCCATTTTGGGCCTATTTACCTACCAACCCAATGCATCTTCAGATGAGAGAGGAGGCTATGGAATCTGAAGGAGACCCACAGTGAGAACATGCAAACTCCACAAAGACAGCACTCGGAGCTCAAAAATGGAACCAGGGTCACTGGAGCATCTCTCCTTAGTTTAGTTTTTAGATTTGTTTAGCTTAGACATACATGACCAGTAACAAGTCCTTAACCCCACCGGATCTGCCGCCGACCACGTGATCACACCCCACACTAACCCAACACACAACACCCTACCCACACTGGGACAATTTTACAACTTTCAGAAGAAGCCAATTAAATTTACACCTGTACGTCCTTGTAGGTGTGGGAGGAACCAGAGCACCCGGATGAACGGAAAAAAACCCACACAGCTTCGGGAAGAAAGTACAAAACTCCGTACAAACAGCACCCGTATTCAGGCTCGAGACCTGGACTCTGATACTGTGAGGCAGCAACTCTGCCGCTGCAACACCGTGCCACCCGCTAGTGCACAAGTGCATGCAGTAATGTTATTTATGTGAAGAATATTTGAAAAAATATTAGCAAAGTTGACAGCACCATATAAATCAAGATTTTCATGTTTAATTCAAGAAATAATATATATGGACGTTCCACAACCTAATTCTGAAACTAAGAACACTGAAGCTATCAAGGTGATTAAGTTTGCTCGTGGTCTGTATAAAGGTCTTTGATCTCAAACAAGTTATTTCATCTTGGTGCGGAAGCCATGTGTGTGGAATGGTGTGGAGGAATTGGTCGGAAAATATGGTGAATGTGATGAGGATGGTTTAAGTGGGGGTAAGCGATCAAAACTAATCCCCGAATTTACTTGAACATCACTGTCAGATTTTCTGTCCTGGCATGGTTTCTAAAGATGAAGGTGAAAACTACATGGTGAGCTATCTTGGGTTTCTTAACTGCTGTTGAGGAAATGGTTGGAAGACAATTAGATAGAATGTCCAAACTACTTTGTTCAGATTTAGTTGAGAGATTTGCCAGAGTTGAAAACAGCCCTCCGGCCACCGAGGAGTCACAATGCTGACGAGTAGTGATCCCCACACACTAAAGTAGGTGCTGTCCTACTTGGGTGACCTAATTGAGCGAGTTTAGAAGAGTCTGAAAAAAATAGTTCATGTTGAATGACCTCCTGTCTACTATGTTAGACCTCCTTCAGCCTCTCTTCGACTATGTTGAAAGGACTAGCTCTCGTAATAGCTACGACTAAATTCGGGAAAATTGGGACCACCGAAAGAGGAGGAGGGTGAAGACGACTTTCGATCTCCTTCGACCTCCCTTCGACTATGATGAAGACTATCTACGACTGCCTTCGACTACCCTCGATTACCTACGACATAACATGCCGACCTACTATGACCGACTAAACCTACGAGTCAAAAAAGTATGTTTTATGTTCATGGCCACCTTTTTTTACTCGTGGGCATTTTTTAACATATTGAAAAAACCGCCACGACCTAGCTGAGGCCTCGGGTACACGGCTACCACTCTCGAGCATGAAGGAGAGTTACGAAGACCTCCTACGACCTCATGTCAACTAGCAATGTTACAAAATGTTGAGATTTAAAAAATCAAGTCTGCAATTTATCCCATCAGATAAAGCATAAAAAAAAAGTTTAATTTGACACCTAATTCGCTTTCATGTCTTCAGTATTAAAAAGGTTATGGCCATTTTCATACTCGGAAATTAGCATCTTGTTCCCTATTGCTCAAGATCAGAACTTAAATCCGTAACAGATAGGTAAATAAATTACAATTTCTAGCAATAGACCAAGTCTTTATGGAGAAGATCAGTTGCTAGCTGGTACACTGGCATATCATAATCGGTAGCATCATCATAATCCTCAGATTGTAACCAATAAGCAACTCTGTACACCTTGTTTTTCCTCAACTTTGCAATGTTGGCATAGTAAGCTACAAGTTGTTGCTCTTCAAACCACACATGACATGCCTTTCTGCCCACTACTTCCCCATTAACAATGTCCTGTAGATTCAATTTCTCTAAGAATTTATTATATTTTTAAATAGCCTAGTATCCAAATAACAAACTAACCCCATTCACACAAGAATTCACAATATAACATGATTTTTAAATCTCACTGTCATTAACTTATATCCCAGATGGAAGGAACTTAATGTTTAATTCCCATAAATTAATCTAGAAACATCACTACAAAATATAATCAAATTTAGACTTTTTTGGCACAATTACATGTGACGCTCAAATGTTTGTGTTGAATATTTAGTTTAAGAAATTTAATGACCATGGAGAGAGAGGAATTAAGACAAATACAGACAATTTATGACGGCTTATCTCCAAAAAAAATGGGCATTTTAATCATCTTGTTTCTGGAACGCGATCGATTGGAACGTTGCATTTGCGGTGGATTTGAACCCCAAGCAGGAAAAACACTGCCGGTTCGTATTGGGGCCAGATCAACCATTTCACTTATTAGAGGTGATTGAATTTAAAGTCATCCCAAGAAGCAAGTTTTATTTATTCAAAATGATCGACTTACACT
Organism: Okamejei kenojei; assembly: GCA_035221665.1. Classification (NCBI taxonomy): domain Eukaryota; kingdom Metazoa; phylum Chordata; class Chondrichthyes; order Rajiformes; family Rajidae; genus Okamejei; species Okamejei kenojei. The sequence continues at coordinate 30,570,958 of CM069161.1, forward strand.
GTGTTTTGTCCCGTACTTGAGATCCGTCACTTGTAGGCATTGACGGCGTTAGAAGTCGCTTTTTATTTTAATATAATGATGAAATTGTCTCGCGATTAAAAAAAAGAATCGGGAATGGAACGATTTTTCTGCATCAGCTAGCAGCCCGAGGAAATCCGCCTCGGACAGGCGGGAGAAAACTGGATTTTAAACCCGCTCCACCCTCCTCAAAGGCGCCAAAGTCACGCACACGGCCAGTGGCAGAACTACAGCGCCGCTGAAGGTAAGTTTCGTAGCATCGCTATGTCAACCATGCTGCGAGTGTGAGTCGAGGGCAAACTCGCTAGAACTCGCGGATTAGGTCGCCCAAGTGGCACAGGCCCTTAACACTATCCTACATATGAGGGACAATTCAAATTTTACGGTGGCCAATTAACCTACAAATCTGTATGTCTTGGGAAAGTGGGAGGAAACCAGAACACCCAGAGATAATCCATGCGGTCACGAAGAGAATGTACAGGACCGCGCCCGTCAGTCAGGATCGAACCCTGGGTCTCTGATGCTGGTTATAGGGCAACCAACTCTACTGGCTGTGACACCTGGTGTGACACCCTTTTATTTTGACTTATTAGTCCAGCACAGTTCAAATCAACAATGAATCCACAAGCAAAATTTTTGATTGAGAAGTATTTATTTTACTTCGAGAGTGTAGTCACGTGAGTGGACTACGTGAAGACCCCTGCCATGGTCGCATGCGCGACATATCGTTCGAACGCATTGCAGATGCGACAGTCGGGAGGAGCGCCGCTCCTTCCAGCGGCGAGAGTTTTGAAAAATTACTGAAGGTAAGTCTTACACTTTTCTGTGTAAAGAGCAGTGGTGACTCGGTGTGTTTCTTTTCAGAACAGGAGGAAGCTCCCATGGAGTCGCGGCATGCAGGGAGTGCATCAGCTGATACCGCCTGCTGTGGAAGCAGCCAGCAGCGTGCCGTCTCTCCAGAGCTGCAGGTGCTTGCAGGCAGCTGCGCGGCTTCTCGACACGCTTACAGACCGCAGGATGCGCCGCGGTTCGGACGGCCCAAACACCATCCGGATTGTGCGGACTGGTCCGTTGACTCAACTGGGTAGGACTGGAAGTCATCCCCGTTCACGGATTTGGACGGGACGGGCGTCTTTCGCGCGGGAGCGGTGGGGAGCAGTGCTTCCACGTGACCCTGGCTTATATGCAGAGGGCAGAGTCACAGTGGGTCGTCACTCGCAGACCCTCGGCAGCATCCTTTCACAGGACTGCCAAATGTCCTCACCTCTTCGCAGGGGTGCATTAGGTTGTCAGAGCTGGGCTGACCCTGATGAAGATGGGACAAATGTTCTGAACAGTCAACTGTGAGGGGTGCCAGAAGGGGGGGGGGAGAGAGAGCAGCAGAAGATTTGTGGGGAACCACATGCTGTATCAACTCAAGAAGGACTGCCTATACAAAGCTTTGCAAGCCAGTTACAAAATACCATGGCTACAAAACAGCTACAGGAGCAAACCATTAACTTTATGGCTGGGAAGTACATTGCTCCAGAGAACTCCATATTTCTCTTAAACGTACACAGCAGGTCTATGACCCATCTGGGGCAACAGGAGCCCAGAGGAAACTGCTGGCAGCTAAAATCACAGCAGTTTACCAGGACAACTGAATGGGGTGTGAATTTGCCTGAAGAGTGACTTACTAGATGCTCTAGCTGACTGTGTTAATTATCTCAGTGGAGATTAACAGTTAACAGGAAGGAAGAAGCATCATCAATGATGTGCGGAATTATTGCAAGACCAAATAAGTAGCACACCAGGCGCCAAATTGCTGTTGGGGGACCCCTCCGACGCAGGTGAAAGACCTGCATGAGGAAGCCAAGGCTTATAAGGCCTGATCAAGGTGCCAAGCACCTCTAAAAAACCCACTACTCATTATAAACAGCGGCAGCAAACCCCTAACACACCCACCAGTACCATCGGTGCTTATTGGAAGCGTAGCCATCTGGTGGTGAAAGCTCGAAGGCCTGCGCCCCCACCCTGCACAGCGGTCTTTCAGTCCATGGCCCAGGCCCGTGCCTTCATGGAAAATGAGCCATCCCCACTACGCAGCATCACAATACCAGAAGAAACAACACTGCGGAGACTTACCCACACATCACCCGGTAACCATGGAGGTAGGTGGTCTGGTTGTCTTAAAAAAGATTGCATGTCCGATTCAATCAAAAAGTTGTGGGGACGGTTGCACTTGTTTTCATCATGTGTGCTGGCAACTTTTTTTACCTCTGAGATCTTTTACAATACTCGGAAGTCTATTCAGAATTACATAAATTGAATTTGTATACGAACTTACCGTCCCAGTTCAGCAAAAAAACAATACAGCTTCTTAGCAGGAAGTTCCATACTTCAACAAAAAGAGGGGGGGTGAGAACAGGCAGGCCATGCTGAACTGTTGAAGACTAAACACATAAGGGATTGAGAAATCAATCAGAGAAGATTTCTAAGAGTTGCGTATCAAAATATATATTTATAAAAAACTAAAAAGGATGGGTGGTTGCCGTATCATTACAGAATTTGACGAAACTAAATACTTCCGTTCTCAGGTATGCCCATTCAAAAATAGACACTCGTTTGTTCACACACACTGGGTCATCGTAAATACCTGAAATTTATCATGGATGGGACAGCTAAGGCAGTATCACAGCCTTATTTCCCATGGTTATGTCAAATCATCACATTTCCACAGGACTATTACAAATCACCCTCATGCTACAAGAGCCATTTACTGCACCTCAACCTTTAAAGAAAACATAACCATATCGTCATGGCTTTACCTTAAATGATTGATATTCTCATTGTAGGTGAAAATTTGGAGCTGGCCTACATTGGTGGGTATCAGCCACAACACAGAGATTTAACTTACATTCCAGGATTAAGTCAAATTGGGAACCCTCCACTACCATTGGATTATTTGGGGTTCAACTATTGACTCTGTTCAATTTGTCCATCACCTTGCCACCAAACAAAGTGACAGACTTGATGATGGAGTATGCAAATAGCCTCACTGGCCATGCAGGGAACCATCCATTCGGCAAGGAAGAAGAGTGATTGGGGGAAATTGGTGCTGCGTTCCTGCTTGACACAATTGGACCACTCCATTTATTAAAACTGGAAGAGGGAAATTTTAGCTCTCAAAAATCATTGCAGGCCATTTTCATAGGCCTATTGCAACTACCAGGAAAAGTAAATATACAGAATTAAACTGGTGGATAGAAATGTTCATATTATCCTAACCCCATCTCCCCAATTTCTTATTATTCCAGGGTACATTACTAAATACAGAACTAGAAAAACTGAGAAAAACCCAGTGTACTAAAAGGTTGGAGAGCAACTAATACCACGCGGCAAGTTGTTGGGTGGCAGGGTGGCATGAGTGCACAAAAATTATTCTGTTTAAAGCACTAACAATTAATTATCTAGAAATGCTGGTGAGCAAGTTTCATGGGACTCAGGGCACTACTGCTCAAGATGTGCACCAGTTGCATGTTCGGTACAAATTGATATACACAGTGGAGGGCCTATTTATATTAATCAATATGGGTGAAATAAATAATTCGATATCCGTGATGAGATTGCCTAATAATATCTTGGCACTGGTGTCTGGGAGAGAGATTTGGATCTCTAAACCACATTACCTTCCACCATGTAAGCTTAAATACAGGTGGGCAGACACCAGAGTCATCGTAAATTAAACGAACATACATTAAATGGGATGTTGGTGATCGGAAAGTGTTTACAGATTATTATTAGAACCGGTCTGGCTATAGGACAAAAAACCAGATGATCGACCTTTTTTCCATCCAGAACCAATTCACCAACTACCAACATATGTTGCTTGGGAACCAGACCCAGGGGGCAGATGGACGATTTCTCTCGGTGCCTGGGGGGGGAGGATTTGTTTTGCTATTGCATTTTCCCCTTCTGCCTCAACAGGCGAGTCTTACAATAAATTAAACAAAGACGCCAGCATACGCTGGGTACCATGGTTTTCCCCAACAGTACAAAGATGGTCTTCAGAACCTGCATCTGGATCATCAACGGGCAAGGAGGTTGGTGCACACCCCCGTGGCGGGGAAAGTATCCGTGCCATGACTGTATGAACTTGTTAATTTGCAGTTTCTGAACAGGGGCCCATTTTCTGGGATACGGACTTCTCCGAAAGGACGATCAATGACATCTTCAGCGTCGTGCAGGGATAGTCCCCGAGGAAGTCACAGTACCCTGACATATTTTGTATGTCAGGACGATTGGAAGTGTTCTGCACCAGGACGAACACTACATATGGGGGACTTTTCAGCCACCAAAACAATGATGTGCTGGAGTTCTGGCCACCCTTCATTTCGATGAAGGATTGAGTTACAGTGCCATTATTGTGCAAGGAGTGCCCTATCTAATATCTGGGCAGAGGGAGTGATCACCTGGCTATAGGATCACACCACTAGTACCTAAACGAATGAGGGGTATTTGTACTCTATTCCCCCCAGCCCAGATACCACCTATATATGGAACATAGGTAGTACACCATGTTACGAGGATGGACACCCAATTATCGGGGCTCACTCTGGACAAACTAATATCCTAGATGGGAATGATTATGGCACTTGGATCAGCACACGGCCCAGTCCCTTACACAAGCTAGAATAGGACGTCACCTGTCACAAATGGCAGATAACCTGCCACATACAGGGTACTTAAACAGACTGACCGGTTCCTTTGGCCAATATTAGAGTTCTGGCCTATCACTGCAGATAGTCGGCCCTGCATAGTGACACATATTTTCCAGTCACCAAGACACTTATGGGCACGGAGAGAGCTTTCTCATTAGCCATAAATGCCCTCACCTAAGGTCACAGTGCAAACCATATCCAGATGGTTCGGGTGGTATTACGTTGCAGTGGTGATTACTAATTGTTTCAAATTCACTCCAACAGGGCTGCATCTACATCGGACGCAGGATGATGGGAGTTCCTATGGACCACATTCCTTGCCACAGCGGGGGGAGCAATGAACGGCGTTCAATGCTTTTAATAAAACCCGTGGCCGATCCTGAGCGTTTGCAGGGGAAAAAATTAAGTTCTGTAAAATAAATTACCAATGTGGGGCATAATTATTTTAGGTATGAATTATACCTTTATTGTTTTTCAGCACAGTGTCGTGTTGTGAATATGTTCATCCTCCGTCCCAGAAATGGCAGTGTGTGAGCATGGTCTCGTTCCAGGGTATGTAAATCACAGAGCTTTGAAATCTTCACGTAGTCACTCACGTGGACTCGACGTAAAATAGTAAGATTAAATGAGAACTTACCAGTTTGAAGTTTGATCTTTATTTTATGAGGAGTTACGTGAGGGATTACGTGCCCTCCGCTCCAAAATCCTCTATTATAAAGTTCAACTGGTATGGAAGTTCTCTCTTATCTTACTATTAGTCTACTCTGGTATCTGTGATTTCACACCACTGCTTTGAAGAATGTCGCGCATGCGTCCTGGCGGGTCTTCACGTAGTCACTCACGTGACTCGAAGTAAAACTTCACAATTATAACCTGATTTTTACCTCTAATTGTCATTAATGTATAGGCCCAAATCGAAGGAATTTAGTGTTTTGTGTCGATTAATGGGCCATTTAAATCAGCTTGCATGAGGGACTTTTTCTGGATCGCGATGGATTGGAACGGTTTGCGGTTGCCGGTGAACTTTAAACCCCATATCGGCAGGGAAAGGATACTGCCGGTTCGTACTATGGGGAATATAAATCACTGTTTCGCAACAATGAAATGTTGATTAAGGTCATCTGAATCAAGCAAGGTTTATATGACAAAAAAACAACTTTCAATTTCCCTGTCCCCTACGTAAACATCCGTCCCAGTCGTCGGCATTCCACGGCATTAGGAAGCCTAATTTTTATTTATACTGCAGCCTGAAAAAAATGTTGGTTGGCGCGATTTAACCCCCCCAAAAAAAATAATTCACTTACAGGCAGTCGGAAAGAAGCCTCCAGAGAAATTCTCGCACTCAAGAAAATAAAGCTTCGGCATTATGACATTGGAAAACCGCAATTTTAACCCCCCCCCCCCCCCCCCACTCCACCCCCCCCCCCCCCCCCCCCCACAAAGGGCGCCCAAGTCTGCGCACACCCTAGCCAGTGTGACAGAACTGCAGCAGCGCAAAGCTAGTGTTTGTTACATACCTACCTTAACCTCCATTCCTCTACATATTCCCTCTGCCTATCCAATATACTTTTAAATGTCACTATACGTATTTGGCTTCACCACCACCCCCAGCACCACTTTCTAGCATAACCACTCTTCTTGCTATAAACCTTTTTTGCCCCCCGTACATCTCTCATTAATCACTTTATCATAGGGCCCTGAGAGGGGTTCATACTTCTCTTGGCCTACTGAGCGAAGGCTATGAAAAGCATTTGTCTTAAGAAATTTAGCTATGGGATCTGACCTCCACTACTACTAAAAAAGGGGTTTCTTCTAACTACCGGGTTTCCAACTCCAAGGACAGCTTGATCATTCAAAGACCAGAGCAATTCGGGAGAGAGTTGATGGTCGGCTAGGACTCTTTTCCCTGGAGCGCAGGAGGATGAGCGGGTAACTTATTGTGGTGATAGAAAATCATGAGAGGAATAGATTGGGGAGGCGCCAGGACACTCTAGTCCCAAGAGTAGGGGAATTGAGAACCTGAGGACGTAGGTGAGGGCGGACAAAGATTGTAATCGGAACCTGAGGCAATGACCCAATGATACTTTTATGTCACCGGGTCGGTGGTTATATGGATCGAGCTACTGGAAGGAAGGTAGTTGAGGCAGGTACTATCGCAATGTTTAAGAAACGTTTAAGCAAGTCAAAGAGGGATATGCTTTAGAGGGATATGGGCCACAGGCAGCAGGGACTAGTGTCGATGGGACATGTTGGTCGGTGTGGGCACGTTGGGCCGAAGGTTCTGTTTCCACACTGTCTAACTCTGTGACCCTATGAATCTATATCCTAAATAGGTTGCAAGAAAGGACACTGGCACGCATCATTTTGGGAACAAAGGTCCCAACCGAGTCGGCTGATGGAAAGGTTTTGGTCTAATTATTATTTTAGGCTTGAGTTAGGTTTAACATTGTCTCATGGATAATACTATACAAAATACAGTCAGGTCAAACCCAGGTACAAATGAAGAGCAAAGGGGATGATACAGACTGCAGGATATGGCTTCTCAATTAATACACAGTAAATGGCACGATTGTAATCATGTATAGTCTTTCCACTGACTGGTTAGCACACAACAAAAGTTTTTCACTGTACCTTGGTACAACGTGACAATTTAAACTAATCTAAACTAGACACAATAAACTACAAACTAAAGCGATTGTACTGCACCCATTCCAGGGAAAAAAAAAATTCAATGATTGGCAATATGGGTAGTGAGTTCGACAGTACCCTGCTTGGATGGGAAGGGACCGTTCTCAGAAGCCTGATAACAGAGGGGAAAACGATGTTCCTTGAATCTGAAATGATGCTTAAAAGCTAAAAAGATGTTATGAGTCTGTGATGCTTAAAAGCTACGTATCCCGCCAGACAGGTACAGGGCGAAGAAGGAATAAACTTGAGGTGAGACAAGTCTTTTGGATATATTCTGCTTATCGGCACAGCTTTTCTGAGGCCAGCGTGAAGTGTAGATGGAGTCAATGGTTGCGGGTCTGGTCTCGGTGTCTGTGTGATGGGACCTGGGCTAAATCTACAACATTCTCTCTGCAATCTCTTTGGGTTTTGGGCAGTGAGGCAGTTCCTGAAACAAGCTGTGATGCAAACCCCAACAGTCTGTTTCCTGTGGTGCATCTGTAGAAGTTTGTAAGACTCATTGTCAGATTTCCTCAATCTCTGGAGGACGTTTATTGGCCTTGGTGCACCTATTGCATGCCACTTCTGTATGATTGTACTGGGCTGGGATTATCTGAAGATAGACACAAATAGCTGGAGTAACTCAGATGGTCAGGCAGCATCTCTGGAGAAAATGAATAGGTGACATTTCAGGTCAAGACCCTTCTTTAGACTGCCTTCAGACTTCAGACTATCTGAATCAGACTAACCTCATGCTCTCAGCAAACACAAAAATGGATGAATTAGTGTGGGGACTGGTCATCTGCCTGATCAGATGAGTGCTAACCCTGCTGGGACGCGCTAGGAAGATGTTGGCCCCCATATACAAGGTCTGGGCAAACAGAACCAACTGCTGGATAGGGACCAGCTATTAAGACGCTTCTGGTAGCTGGCACTGGCAGCTTTCAGCAGCATCGCACATGTGAAGCAGCTGTTCCCTGATGTTAGCTGAATAGCACAGGGCCATTGCCAGCGACCAGCATTATTATGTGTTGATAGCTTTTTCCAGTTGCCTTTATTCAAGACTAATAACTCACGGCTTTAAGGGGCCTGACCCCACTTGGGCAACCTATATTTGGCGATGAGTTAGTTAGAAGAGTTTAGGACCGTTGAAAAAAAAAAGGGCATGTTGAAGACCTCCTTCTGACTATTTGTAGATAGAAGACTCCTTCGACCTCCTACATCTCCTCTTATGTAGAGACTTGCTTTGATAGTGACTAGCTACAACTTACAACTTAGCTAGCGATTACACCTCAGGAAAAAATTGGACACCGATAAGTGGAGAGTGAAGACGTTACTTCTATCGATGCCGTCGATATGATGAGCTACCTTTCGACTTACCCCTCGATTTCCTTCTACTTAAACTAACGTGCGACATAATACGACCTACTCTATGATCTAGTCGGACTAAACCTTACGAATAAAATAACGTTATCGATTTTTTCGATTGCAACCTTAGTTTCGCTGAGGCCTGGAGTAGTGGTGATACTACTCGAGCTCATGAAAGAGGAGGTTTACAAATGACTCTACGACCTACGTGTCGACCCATGTTTGCACGTAATGTGTAAGAGGGCCAAACTCGCAGAACTTGCGGATTAGGATCCCCCCAATGGGACAGCCTCAACCCTTAGACAGTGAAATGCTCAGCCCGTGAAAAATCTCGTTAATGGTTTAACTAACCTTTTATGCTAAGCCATAACTAGTGGTCTCTATCGCCAATAATCTCCAAGGTTTCTCCTTGAAGGCCGTTCCTTTGGCTATATTTATTAGACAATCACGATGAAATTATACTGATCCGTTGTGTATGAAGCCACTCACTATAGATCGTTTTTTTAAGTTTTAGAGATTACAGCGTGTACATGGATCTTTGCCAACACCAAGTCTTGCACTGCCAGTCAGATCCCCTGAAACCATTAGCACTCTCCTACTACTCATGAGGGACAAATTTACAATTTTACCAAGCAATTAGCCTATTCAAAATGTAAGTCATTGGAATGTTGGTAGAAAACCGGAGCTCCCCAAAGAAATACCACAAAGGTCCACGGGGGAGAACGTACAAAAACTGCCCATTGTACAGACTTGGCACCCATTGTCCAGGATCCGAAAAGCAGAGGTGTCTCTGGTCGTTTGTAAGGCTGTAGCTCTACCACTGCTCCTCCGTGCCAACCCTCATCCACCACCTATTACGGGAAAAACAACTGGGAGGAAATCCTTGTAACAATAATTCCTGCACCAATTTCACCCGAAATCTACCCAAGGGCAGGAAAGTTGACAGATGTGTTACCTGTTATACATGTCCAGTGGCTGGAAAATATAAATTATATCTCTTTTTTTCACCTGAGCTGAGAAACTGTATACGGCTGTTGCTGGTCTGTTTTGAGAATGAACTAACAACCTCAACATTCATCCCAAATGCCACTAAAATGTTTGGTTTCTATTAATAGAGGGTTTGTTGGACATTGTTAAGGGTGGGGAGAGGGGGGGAGGACGGAGGGATGTGGAGGTTTTGGAGGGTGGGACCGGGATATCAACTGTGGAGAGCCCTGGGGAGGGCGGGAGGGGACTGGGGGGGGGGGGGGGGGGGGGGGGGGAGGAGGGCGAGGAAGGACGGAGGAATTTGGGTGAATTAGGGGGGAAAGGAGCTGGAGTAAAGGGGGGAGGGGGGCGGTAGGAGGAGGTCCTGGGAAATCCACTCATGGGATGGAGTCTTCTTTTGAAGAGAAATCACTCTTAATAGCTAAGCAAGTTGTTTTATTGTCATGTGATGTCCAATTAGACAAGTAGTTCAATAGGTGACAGCAGTAGGCCATTCCAGCCCGAACCAGGCTGCCATTCAATGTTGATCAATGAAAGTCATTGGATGATCAATCCCAATCAGTACCCTGTTCCCTGCCTTTTTCCCCAATATCCCCTGACTCCGACTTTCTTGTAAGAGACCTATTTAACTCTCTATTGTAAAGCACTTCCAGAGAACCGGCCTCCTCCCACCCCCTTCTGAGGGCAGAGAATTCCTAACTGACTCTCAACAACGCTGTCTTTGTGTGAAATAGAATTGTCCTCATATCTGTCTTAATCCTAATTTGGCTTACTCCTATATTCTTAAACTGTCGGCTCCTGACTTCTGGGATCCCCCTACATTCAGGTAATATAGTTTCCTGCACTCTAGCTGTCCAAACCCTAAATAATCCTATTGTTTGTCAATATCGATTACCTATCATCAGCTTCTTAACACCAGGAGGTAATACAAGCTCTGCCGCTCCATTCTTCCAAACATTATGACAGGGACATGCAGCATCCCGGGAATTACACCTTCTGTAAATCCTACGCTATGCACTCCCTCAATAGCAAGAATGTCCTATCCTTCCTCAAAATTTGGAACGCAGAAACTGCCCCCACTTATGATATTCCAGGTGTGGTCTCCACTACGGGGGGGGGGGAGTCCCTGTACAACTGCAGAAGAAGACTCTGTGCTCCATACTCAACACTACTTGTTATGAAGAGCCAACATGACTATTCAACTGTCTTCACTGCCTGCTGAACCTGCATGCACTTCCTTTCAATAGAAGGACTGATGAACCCCCCAAAGGACCCCCCCGAGATCTTCGTGTACTTCTTCCCTTAAACCACCGCCTGACACCATTTAGATATTCATCTGCCTACCTTTTTTTGTGCCACCAAAGTGGATTAACCTCACAGTTTTATACACATCATTAAACTGGCATCTTGATATCTGGCATCTGCCCACTCACCACCAACTGTTTAATGTCTCCTAGCATCGTCCATAGCAATCCTTCCTCACAGTTCATCCTGCTAACCGAGCTTTGTGTCATCTGTCTGAATTAATAGTGGCAATAATTATACCTAAGTATTAGTACTAAGTAGTCAGAGCCTTTTGAGAACCGATTGGTTGTAGGGAAGGTAGCTGGTTCTGAACCTGGAGTCATTACAGTTTGCAGGCTCCTGCTACCTTTTTCCCGATGGCAGGGGTGAAATGAGTGTGTGTGCCAGGGTGGTGTGGGTCTCTGGATGAGCACTCAGCCAAAGTGGAAGCCAAGTGGAAGCAAAAAGTTTTATATTCTCTAATATAAATTTTTAATTATAAAAACCATTAGACCATATTTTGGTTCAATTTTTTTCCACAACTGAAACCATTCATAGAATAAGGCGTCATTGTAAGCCTCTCTCATTTAATGGCGACACCCATGATTGAAAAGATAAGCATCAGTAAAATGGCCGACGGCGCTGGGTTGCTGCCTTTACAGCACTAAGGGAGACCCTGGTTCAATCCTTAAACTATGGGGTGAACTGTCTCGTATGAGACCGTGAGTTGCTGGAGTTAGCACCCCAGTCCAGTCTCTCATGTGACAGGAAGTCTCGACCACCCCCTCCTGCATTCCATAAGGCCTGTATGTGGGTTCTAATTTGAAGCCTTTCTGTATGAATTGTTGGCTAGAGTGTTGCCACTGGATTAGACCACCTAAGTGTCAGGGGTGATTGTTGGTCCGGTCCAAGACTCGATACGGGGCGAAGGGCCTGATTGCCACGCTACTATCTCGCCTAAACTAGAAAACAACTCGCAAACTAAAGAGGACTAGTGTGCTCCAGTGTGATTTATTCCATTTGCACTTACAGATTCAATCTTCAAAATGGGCATTTTGTGTGTAAGGTTATTTTTATTAGCTGAATCTATCATCTGTGGGCTGGCAGTAGATTATCCATACATTGCCTGTACTGTTTTGGATTTAAACCTCACGCATCTCCTTTGAATCCTCTGTTCAATTAATTGGTTTTAATTGCCAATATCTTTGAGATGTTCTGTGCAACATTGTAGCATCTGCCCTTTATGTCGCTGTTAAAATCTCTTAAATTGCGTCCTAAAAATAATCTCTAAATTTGCATGATTGTTTAAAATCCAGGGCGTGCGGATTGAGCTTGTAGGACGAATGCAGATGACTGCTGTTTACCACCAAGGTGGGCACACAACATGCGCGGGAAGTAACACAGTGGGGGCAGCATCTCCTGGAGTGATAAGGAATGGTGTGATTTCGAGTCCAGACCCTTCTTCCCGACTGAAGACACGTTAGGGAAGAAGAGAGAATCTCGAGCGATATATGGGGGGGTGACAAGAGTGTGAAAATGACAGATCAAAGTCAGAAGATGATAAAGAAATAATGTGGAATAAACACATGAATAGAAACATAGAAAATTTAGGAGCAGAGACAGCCATGTGTCCCTTGACGCCTGCACCAGTCATTCAAATATGATCAGGCTGATCATACCAACTCCAGCTATCCTGTACCTGCCTTCTCTCCATACCCCCTGATCTCTTCACAGCCACAAGGGCGCCCACATCCAACTCCTCTTAAATATAGGCCAACGACTGGACCAACTAACTTCTGTGGAGGCAGAGAATTCCACAGATTAACCACTCTCTGGTGAAAAACCGAATTTTCTCATCTCGGTCCCTAAAAGACTACCCCTTATCCTTAAAATGTGGACCCCTTGTCTGGACTTCCCCAACATCGGGAAACAACATTCTCCCCCCCATATCCTGCATCTAGCACCTGACAAAACCCCTTAAAATATGTCAAGTCTCTATGAGATATCACCCTCAATCTTCTGAATTCCAACAAGTCACAGCCGAGTCTATCAGTCTTTACGTTCCTAAGGAAGTGCGTGCATTCCAGGATTCATTTGCTAGCTCTGGGAAGAAGTCACACGGCGGCACCAAGCAGTTAAAATAAATTAATCAGAATGGGACAGTGAAACTAGTCAAGTATAGCAGCACGGGAGTTGGCGGACCTAGATGAGATGGGAGAGAGAAAGGAAGGGTTACTTGAAAGTTGAGAGAAATTCAATTATCATACGGTATGGGATTTGTAAAGTTGCCCCGGAGCGCAGATATGATGTGCTGTTCCTCCAAATTTGCATTGGGTCTCACTTGGAACGGTGGAGGAGGCCCAACAGTAACAATAATTTTTGGCGGACCGTAGCGTTTAGCTAGTTTGTGTAGCGTTGCTTAAATAGACACGTCACATTCTTGTGGTTATTGTAACCTGACCATCGCCACAAAGGCTCTGAAAAACAGAATACCCTTCTTTTGGCCAATCAGCAGCAACAAATTCCGAATTAAATTTACACATTATAATTTCTCTTTTCATTCAGTGGCTTTCGTATTTAAGATCTAGCAGTTCCAATAAAAAATATAGTTATATAGTTGTTGGAGAAAGGGCAGTTGTTCACCATTCCATCATTGTCTAAAGCCTATAATTGAAGCATTCTTCCCATTGTGACAAAACAAATTTGAATTTTGTAAACTGATATTTCATGGACTGTATGTATCCAGAATTTGTTTAGCAATTGTACTGTATAATATTTCCACTCACGCAGATGGAAATGGTGCAACGCTCGAATGTCCTTTGATTTGGCTGCCCACAACGTGCATGCTGGACGGTAACACAAAATTGGAAGGGATTATTGAAGGTGAAAACCCGGGTTAAAAATTCCACTTTGTTTATTAGAAGTAACTGCAGATGCTGGGAAAAATCGAGAGTGAAGGACTAGAATGTGGAGAAAACTCACCGCCGGGGCGGCAGCATCTATGAGCGACGAAATTAGCAACGATTTTTCGACCCAAGCATTGGCTATACTTGCTCCATAGATGTGCTCACCGCTGAGCGAGTTTCTCTCCAGCATTTTTGTCTACCCTAGAGTAATTCAACTCTATCTTTAGTATTATATCAATAAAACTCATAAGATATGGATCGCATTAAAAATGCATTCAGTCTTCTCTCCCATTACCAAAAAAGGAACGTCTGAGGATGGCCACAGTGGTTACAATGGCATGGTATTAACAGTGTTACAGTGTTACAGTGCACGGTAGGCACGGGCGGCATCAGCAGAGCGCGTCACCGTGCCCGGATGACCGAGTTTTGGATCACACTCCACCTTTCCGCATGCGTCTGTGTGGAAGTTTTTTTGGCACATTCTCCCTCTTGAACCATGTGGGTTTCCTCAGGGTGCTCCAAATGGTGTGCAGATTCGAGGTTAATTGGCCTCTGCATAACGTACCCCTGGGTGGGTCTGGAAGGCATACAAAAGTGAGTGGCATCGAGACTAGTGTGAGTCAGTGGGGTCCCCGCACGGTTCAGCATATGACTCAGTGGACTATCTCCAAGCTGTATCTCTAAACTAAACTATATTGCCTCTCTCGTGGAGAATAAAGCACTGAACAGTCGACTTCTTTGACCATATCGTTCATTATAAAAATAAATGAATACGCATGATCGATATACAAGTATGTTTATTAATAATATCATATTAAATACAAAAAAACATATTGGTTGTTTAGTGAGCTGAAAAGCTATAACACCTTTGAGGTTAGTTGTCTTGGTATAATTGTAAATTGTCCCAGGTGTGTAGGATAGTATTAGTATATGGGAATTGCTGGTGGGCTTGGACTCGATGGGCCGAAGGGCCTGAACTAAAACCTCAAAAATGATGAACGCTTTGGTTCAAAACTAAATGCAAATGTCATAGGTTTTATTTATTTTGAATGCATGGGAAAGGAACTGCAGTATATTACTAATCATAAAGGAAATATATCGCAGATTAGAGCAGTCCTGTTTCCATTTGAGCTGATTACAAAGGTGTCCTTCAGCACTGGGACAGTTAAACTCAATTAACATTGATAGATGGTTATTGAATATCGTGGGATATTTGACAAAACAGTCGGTTGCCAAAGGCAAAACCATATCAGTTTCCTTAATCAATCACAGGAGGATCGCAATGCTTCTATTACTTCCTATTAAAAGGGTCAGAGGACATTCCTCATTCCATTCAAAATAATGAGAATTTAAACTACTGTTTAATTTGCATATTTGCCTCAATATTCTCATTGCAGATTGCAGCCTAATTATAGCAAAGCCTCCTAATAGAAGCCATCTTGTTGCAGCTACATCATCCCCTGTGTTGGTCTGCCGATGCTTTTAACTATGTCTATTAACCACAAGTAGCAATATTTTGCTCCAGTTCATTCTCCAATATCCAAGGGCACCAGCCTTGAAACAGCAGGTTCGGATTATGTGAAATATCCTGGAAACAAGTCCATTTACACCCTCAGGGCAAAGTGAATTTCATAAAACCATGAAAAACAGTATTGAAGCAAACCTCAAAGGTATTCTTTTCGGAGAAACTTAATTAGTTCCCACCAGAGAGGTCGACAAGGCATACTATGTAACTAAGTTTCTTAAACCTTAAATCAATAGGATTATATAGATAGTCAGCTGTTCAAGAAAACCTCTCTCCTTCCTTTGCTGTTTGTTTTGAAATGAATTCACAAAAAAATTCTGGGGCAGCACAGTGGTAGAGTTGCTACTTCACAGCGCCAGACACCCGGGTTCAATCCTGACTATGGTTGCTGTCTGTACGGAGTTTGTACGTTCTCCCTGTTACCTGCGTGCGTTTTCTCCAGGTGCTCTGGTTTATTCCTTCACTCCTAAGATGTACAGGTTCGTAGGTTAATTGGCTTTGGTAAGTTGTAAAAAAAAAGTCCCCAGTATGTAGGATAGTGTTAGTGTACGGGGTGATCACAAGTTGGTGCGGACTCAGTGGGCGTAGGGCATGTTTCCATGCCACCTCTAACGGGATCCCACCACTAGTTACATCTTTCCATCTCCGCCCCTTCCCGCCTTCCGCAGAGACCGTTACCTCACCGCCTTTGCGGTTGCAGCACCTAGACTGTGGAACAGCATCCCTCTCCTCATCAGAACTGCCCCCTCCATCAACTCCTTTAAATCGAGGCTCAAAACCTATTTCTACTCCCTAGCAATTTTGAAGCCCTCTGAGGGGGCGCTGTAAACAGTTTATGTATGTATTGTTAGGTCTGAGTACCATTGTATGTAGCACATTAGTATCTGACCTGATGTACAGCACTTTGGTCAACGTGAGTTGTTTTTAAATCTACTATACAAATAAAATTGATTGGTTGATTGATTGATTGGTTAACATCCCTTCCCACCCAAACCACCCCCTCCCCAGGTACCTTCTCCTCCAACTGCAGGAGATGCAAAACCTGTCCCAATAACCCCTCCCTCGTCACTGTCCAGGGACCCCGACAGTCCTTTCAGGTTAGGCAGAAGCTCACTTGTACCTCCTCCAACCTCATCTACTGTGTCCGTTGTTCTAGGTGGGGACTTACACATCGTCGAGACCAAACGTAGTCTGGGCGATCATTTCGCTGAACACCTTCGCTCAGTCCGCCTGGACCTCCTGATCTCCCAGTTGCTAAACACTTTCATTCCCCTTCCCATTCCCACACTGACCTTTCTGTCCTGGGCCTCCTCCATTGTCAGAGTGAGGCCAAACACGAATTGGAGGAACAGCACCTCATATTTTGGTGATGCAGCTTACACCACAGCGGTATGAATATTGACTTCCCTAACTTCAAGTAGCCCTTGCATCCCTTTCTCTCCATCCCTGCCCCACCATAGTCATACTAGTTTTTATGTCGTCCTGGTGAGTTTCATTATCTGTAACTCGTTTTCACCTAAGCCACAGCTAACAATGGCCTGTTTCTTTTGACATTGTTACATTTTTGCATATCTGCACTCATTTGTTCTATATCACCGTCAA
Source organism: Okamejei kenojei (assembly GCA_035221665.1). NCBI lineage: Eukaryota > Metazoa > Chordata > Chondrichthyes > Rajiformes > Rajidae > Okamejei > Okamejei kenojei. The sequence continues at coordinate 30,588,015 of CM069161.1, forward strand.
TATCTCTCATTTCCCTTTTCCATAACTCTCAGTCTGAAGAAGGGTCTCGACCCGAAACGTCACCTATTCCTTTTCTCCAGAGATGCTGCCTGACCCGTTGAGTTACTCCAGCCTTTTGTGTCTAACTTCGGTCTAAACCAGCATTTGCAGCTCCTTTCTACACAAAGGACTGCAGATGTTGGTTTACACTGAAGATAGACACAAAATGCTGGAGTAATTCAGCGGGTCAGGAGCATCTCTGGAAGAAAGGAACGGATGATGTTTCAGGTCGAAACCTTTCTTCAGACAGAGTCAGGGGAGAGTGATACAGGAGGTATGAAATGGTTCAGAACAAATCAGAGTTGGCACCGACAAGTCCATTGGTCCATTGTGATCCACAATGGTCCATTGTTGGCTGTGGAAGAGGTGATAACAAAGTGATACATGGATGTGAACAGTGGAACTGGCAGGATGACTGGAGTGGGGGAGGAACACAGAGAGAGAGGGAATTAAGGGGTTAATAGACCACAGCCTAGTCTGTGACGTAGACTTTGCGCCAGTTCCATGGAGGGCAAGGTCTCAGGTAGACGACTCAAAGATCATGAAAGATAAAGTAATTTCTTGACAAAGGCACTTGCTCGTGCTCATCACACTTATTGACCTGTGTGAGATGATTAGGAACAGGGTAAATTCACCTCCAACCTTAGAGTTTGGAAGCAAAAATTCATGTCGACAGACGAGAGCAAAACCATGATGTAGAGTCCAATGATCTAAGTCTCTGCTCCTTCTGGATTTGAGGGTAAACGATCCAATATTGATCAGCACCGTGGCCTCTGCCTCACAACACAAACGCCCCGATATTAAACCCTGACCTTTGGTCCTGTCTGTGTGAAGTTTGCATGTTCTTCATGTGACCGTGTGACCGTTTCATCCACATCTCAAAATCCAGCGGGTTAGTGGGTTAATTGTCTGCCGCGAATTGCCGTCAGCATGTGGGCTAGAGGTAGAACCTGGGGGGTGTTGATAGGATTGTGGGGATGATAAAATACGGGAAGCAACCACCCCCCAAGAAGATGCAAAGTGCTGGAGTAACTCACAGGGTCAGACAACATCTCTTGAGATAGACACAAAATGCAGGAGTAACTCAGATCTGGAGTAATGTAGAAACATAGAAACATAGAAATTAGGTGCAGGAGGAGGCCATTCGGCCCTTCGAGCCAGCACCGCCATTCATTGTGATCATGGCTGATCGTCCCCAATCAATAACCCGTGCCTGCCTTCTCCCCATATCCCTTGACTCCACTAGCCCCTAGAGCTCTATCCAACTCTCTCTTAAATCAATCCAGTGATTTGGCCTCCACTGCCCTCTGTGGCAGGGAATTCCATAAATTCACAACTCTCTGGGTAAAAAAGTTTTTTTCTCAGCTCAGTCTTAAATGACCTCCCCTTTATTCTAAGACTGCAGCCCCTGGTTCTGGACTCACCCAACATTGGGAACATTTTTCCTGCATCTAGCTTGTCCAGTCCTTTTATAGATCTGGATCTGGATTTAATGTAGATCTGGAGGATTGGTAGTTGGTGTATTGAATAACATTGGGTGTCCTTTATCATGATTATTCAGTGAGACGCTGAACATGAATAACATGCTTCGCTAATGAGCATCCCCTTGTCCTGATGAAATAGCAAATCTAAAACAATTACCTAACTGCTGATATAATGAAAGACTACTTTTATCAATTCCATTCTCCTGGAGCTGTGTAAGCTTGTGGCAAGTACAAAATGCCATCTTGGCTCTAAAAAAGATATGAACCACTACATCAGATTACATGAGCACATGGATGGGTGACACTTTGGGTCGGGATCTTTTTTCAGACCCTAATGCCACCTCTCCATGTTACCCTTAGATCCTACCTGCTAAACTACCACAGCACTGGTGGGATGAACGGCCAGTCTCTGGGTTGTATCGCTGCACGGGCCAGTGCCTGCTACCAACATTACTCTGGATTGCATGGTCTGTGTGGTCTTTGAGAGCTCCCTGACTTTTCAACAATCTCCCACCTGCGTGTGGTGGGGTAATTGCAGCAGCTTCGTTGTCATGGCTCTAATAATCCTTGTTGGCAACACTGCCATTCCTGCCCTGTTCTTGCTGCTCCCTGTGAGCCTGCTTGGTGAGATGATGCCGTCCAGAACCAAGTCACATGCAGGTGTGAGATTGCTGAAAAGCCAGAGAACTCTCAAAGACCACACTGACCATGCAATCCAGGGTCACTCACAACCAGCATTCACCTGGTACCCTCTCCACTCCACAGAAGCTAACACCCCCCAAGAAGACACAAAGTGCTGGAGTAACACAGCGGGCCAGGCAGCATCTTTCCTTTTTCTCCAGAAAAAAGTCTGCCTAACCCGTTGAGTTACTCCAGCACTTCGCGTCTATCTTTGGTATAAACCAACACCTGCAGTTTTTTTGTTTCTGCATTTGTGGAGAACATGAATAGATGAAGCTTCGGGTGGGGATCCTTCTTCAGACACTAATCCCCCTCCTTGGCTTCTGCCACTGGACAACTCAAAAGTTGGCGAAAGGCAGATTGAAAACAAGTGGTCAAAAAGATGCTTCGTAAATCGAGGGCGGTGCAGTGACACATCTGGTGGAGCTGCTGCCTCACAGCGCCAGAGACCTGGCTTCGATCCTGACCTCGGATGCTGTCTGTGTGGAGTTTGCACGTTCTCCCCGTGACAGCCTAGGCTTCCTCCGGGTGCTCCAGTTTCCTTCCACGTCCTAAAGACGAGCGGGCTTGCAGGTTAGTTGGCTTCCGTAAACTGCCCCTAGAGTATCTACGGAGTGGATGAGAAAGTGGGATAACATAGAACTGGTGTGAACTGGTATATCGATGGCTAGTGAGGAACTCGATAGGACGTAGGGCCTATTTCCATGCTGTATCTCTAAACTAAAACAATCGTATAATATGTGCTTGACTGATGTGTAAAAATGTTTGGAATGTTGCTTTCCTTGGATCCACCTTACGGAAGCGGTGCCGAAGGAATGCAGATGACCAGAAAAGCGAGGAAAGGAAACATCGCAACTGTTTCACTGCTTCGCGTACCTGTCCCACTTAGGTGACTTTTTAGGCAACTGTAGGAGACTCTGCGGTTGCCACATGGTCGCCACATGCCGGGGAGTCGCCTTCATGGTCGCGAGGAGTTCCCGCATTCTGGGAACTAGTCGCTGCCTCATTATGGTCACCGTGAATTTTTCAACATGTTGAAAAAATTAGCGGCGACCAGAATGAAGCCGCCATGGAGGGTAGCGAGAATTCTCGTGCCGTAGGTGGGTGGGCAGGAGGTCCTAGTGGGTTGCCAGGAGGTCGAAGGTTCATGTAGGTTGTAGCCGGTCCTGACCGGTGAATGTCATTGGCTCATTGGGGAGAAAAAAACTTAAGCAGTAGTTTTCAGAACCAAAGATAACCGACCGGTAATATTAATGTCTGCCGAGCATCACAGCCGTGTATCTCTGGCTTCTTAAAGGTTGTCTCCAATCCTTCTCCCTCCTTCTACCCCCGTCTCCACCCCTCCACCCTCTCCCCCCTCTCCCCCCTCTTTTAAAGGACTTACCGTACACTGTGCTTTAGCCGTCTTAATTACAGCGCCAACCTTCCTGTCCATCGCGGTGTGTGTCTGTATCACCTTGGCTTTTGCACCATGTGAATTTCACTCAGACGGTGCTCCCCCGCTTGCCCAGTCCCCCGCCTGCATAACGGGCTGGTGAAGGAAGTGATGTGTGTGTGTGTGTTCCACTCTGACAGTCGCCGTTCCAGTTGCCGGTTTTTCAGGCGACTGCCGGCAACTTGACAGTCGGCAGCAGTCGCCTGAAAAATCGCCCAAGTGGGACAGGCTCATTAAGCTTCTGTTTATTCATTATCACTGACATTGAGGAGCACATGAGGAGAAATAACATTTATTTAAACTTGCAGCTTTCATATCCACTGGCTGTCCTGGTGAATGATATCTTAACGTGGTGTCTATGTTATGATGTAGGCAGCTTTATATAAAGCAGGCTCCCACAACAGCACAGGGCGCCACGGAGGCGCAGTGGTAGAGTTGCTGCCTCACAGTGCCTGAGACCCGGGTTCGATCCTGATTACGGGTACTGTCTGTACGAAGTTTGTACGTTCCCCCCATGACCTGTGTGGGTTTTCTCCTGGTGCTCCGGTTTCCTCCCACACTCCAAAGACGTACAGATTTGTAGGCTAATTGGGTGGGTAAAATTGTAAACTGTCCCTGGTGAGTGTAGGATAGTGCTAGTGTGCGGGCATCACTGGTCTACGTGGACTGGGTGGGCTGAAGGGCCTTTTTCCACGCTGTATCTCTAAGCTAAACTACACATAAAAGACAGTAAAGATCAATCGATCTGCATTGATCATGGGATAAAAGATTACTCAAATAACAGAACTAATCCTTGCCTTGCACCTGGGCAGGCAGATTGGACCTTGCCTTGGCATGACATCAGAATAACACACGTGAATATTGCAGAACCTTCCCAGTGTTTTACTAAATTACATTGTAATGATCATGGAATGTTGTAACCAGTGACTCATGGCACAGTCATTCCTATCCCAAAGCAAGAACACTTAATGGGAAATCTTACACGGTGCTAACAATAGTGTGTCAAAATGGGCGGAGAAGTGGAAATAACATTGTTATTAAGTTATTCATTAACATCAAGGTCAGCATGGTGGAGCAGCGATAGAGTTGCTGCCTCACAGCGCCAGAGACCTGGGTTTGACCCTGACTTCTGGTCCTGTCTGTATGGAATTGGTACGTTCTCCCCGTGATGACATGGGTTTTCTTTGGGTGTTCCAGTTTCCTCCCATACGCTAAAGATCTATAGCTTTGTCCCTAGTGTGTAGAATAGTGCCAGTACACGGGCTGCAATAGTCAGTGTGGACTCGGTCGGCCAACGGGCCTATTTCCGTGCTGTATCTCTAAAACTAAGACTAAAACTAATTAAGTGGACATATTATTGTCTATGGAATAGAAGGAGCAAACTGATTCAGTTTGAACAACCAGACAATTCATTTGTGGTTGAATGTTTGCTGTTAATAAATTAAAAAATACTCATCTATTTGAATAAATAAAGTGTCTCTTTCCCTCAACACCCATTTTGCAAACTGTTACTTTAGAACCAATATTCAACAAGGTCCACAGGTATGAAATTGATAATTATTGTTGTCATGGAACCATTGGAGACAATACATCATCAAACATGAAATCTGATGGAACTGCAGATGCTAGAATTGTGAGCAAACACTGAGAACTGGAGCAACTCAGCAGGTCAGGCAGCATCTGTGGAGGACTTGAATATTTCCGGTCAGGACCCTTCTTCAGACACCATGTACTCTGATATAGAAACAAGGAACTGCAGATGCTGGCTTACAAAAGAAGACACAAAGTGCAGTAGTAATTCAGCAGGGAGCATCTAAGGAGAACATGGATAGGTGGCATTTGGGTCAGGTCTGAAGAAAGGTCCCGACCCAAAGCGTCACCCATCCATGTGCCCATGTAATCTGATGTGGTGGTTCATATCTTTTTTTAGAGCCAAGATGGCATTTTGTACTTGCCACAAGGTTACACAGCTCCTGGAGAATGGGATGGATAAAAGTAGTCTTTTGTTATATTAGCATTTGGGTAATTGTTATAGATTTGCTATTTCATCAGAACAAGCCAATGTTCATTAGTGAAGCATGTTATCACTGTTGACTGTTACCACTGAATAATCAGGATTAAACGACACCCAATGTTATTCAATGGGACCCATACACAAATAAAAACACTTCTTCCATCGAATGTGTCCAAAGACAGGCAGCTCGAATTGTTACTAATACTAATACTGAGAGAGAAACGAGTGTTACCAAACTGCTGAATTCACTGGGGTGGAACCCTCTCCAAGACAGACATGAAGCTCACCGTTTGACCTGTTTTTACAAAATGTTAAATGGCCAGCTCGACATAGATTACAAAACCTACACCAAACCCAAACCAATTAGGAGCAGACGAGGGCATTCGAGCCAATTTGAAATACCTACTACCAAGACAGATGTGTACAGCAATTCATTCTTCCCCCACACAATTAAAGCATGGAATAGTAAGATTAAACGAGAACTTACCAGTTTGAAGTTTGATCTTTATTTTATGAGGAGTCGAGTTGAGGGACTACGTGAATAGAAGCCCGTACAGCCGTTGGTGCGTCAATCTTCAAAGCAGCGGAATGAATTCACAGCTAACAATGACCGAAGTATAACGGTAAGATGATAAAACTAGAACTACCAGATGAGATCTATGAGGGTGGGAGCGGAGGGCACATAGTCCCTCAACTCGACTCCTTATAAAGTAAAAGATCAAACTTCAAACTGGTAAGTTCTCGTTTAATCTTACTATTTCACTTCGGAGTCACGAGAGTGACTACGTGAAGACTTCAAAGGACTGTGAATTCACGCCGCAGACTCAAATCCGACGTTCACACTGCCTGGATTGACTCAAAAGTCGTTAACAATCAATCATGCATCAGTAATACATTTGTTAAATGAAATAACAGTTTATTTACAAACAAATCATAACAAACCCCTCTAACTCAGGGGAAAAATGTAACAGTACTGACACCAGAATCAGCAAACACCCCGAGCCTTGAAATTCGGCTTGTGATAAAAACCACTGAAAAGTTAGCTCACTGGACCATCCTGCGGCCGCGAGGACCTTGAAATCGTTTGCACCGACACCTTACTGTGTGGTTTTTTGTGACTAATAAACAAAGCCAACTCTGTTCCTCTCAGAGGTTTAGTAATCTCAATGTAACGAGATAAATGTGAGACTATACAGAAGCGATCATCTGCGTGGTATGCTGAAAACACCATCTTACATCCTGTCTTGCCTCTTTTATTATGTTTTAAGCAAATCATAGACATAAAATATAATGGCATCAGCCGACACATGCATTCTATCTAGCCGTAGCTTTTGCAATGTTTGTACACGTTGGGCTGAAACCAACACCAGAAGCATGACCACCTTCATAGTTAATTTGGCTTGTAACCAGAGCCCACTGGCGAAGAACCATAAGAACCTCACTCACATTCCAAATCCCGGCATACCTGGGTTTAGGAGGATTAGAATTGAAAACTCCCTTCATGAATCGTGAACTAACGGATCTGTCCCTACTGTATGCAATTCTGCATTCATAGGTAAATAAGAAGACAGAGCACTTCTGGCTGAATTAATCGCACTGTAACTCAATTTTTTGGTCAAAATAAAGAGTTGACAAACTCCAATACATCCGTGATCCCTGCAGTGTGATATACAATATCCTGCTGTAGGCAGAATTGCTCGCACTTCCTTATATAGGTGATATATTGCTGCTGTGTACTATCCCTGCAGGCCGATGTGAGAACATCCACCGTCCGATGAGACAGTCCTCTCCCCAGGTATGGCCTCCTTAAAATCTGCAAATTAACAGATCAATACGATCATATAAAGGATTGTTGATCCCCAGTGACTGGATTTACCAGTAGATTTTTATTCTTGGGCATAAGCATGTAAGGCTCCCTAGCCATTTGTAATACAACGGGAAACCATGCTCGTGTAGGCCAATCTGGCACTGCCAATACCCCTGAAGCGGAAGTCCTCCTTGATCTTTTGCAAACATCTGCTGATGAGACAGAATGAAGGAAATACATACACAAACATTCCTCCCCCAATGCAGCGAAAATGCATCCACTGCTACTGCCCCAGGATCTGGTTACCATGAAACATATCTAGGTAACTGATGATTTAATCGAGATGCAAACAAGTCAATATCTGGCAATGCATACTGATCAATCATTTGGTTAAATACATCCTGATTTAACATCCATTCAATGTTGTCATTAAACTGACATGACCTCTTCCTGGCAAATAAAGTGCTGAAAGCCAGATATTTTGGTCAATACACCAGCTCCAAATCTGGTTAGCCAGTCTATCACAAGACTGTGACTTAACTCCACCCATGTGGTTTACATATGCCACTGCTGTGGTGTTGTCAATCTGACCTGCACATGCAGATCCCTCCTTGTAGAACAATAAGCTTTGAGCCCATACCAGGTGCCCAACAACTCTAAATAATTAATCCCTCTTAATTGAGGAAGCGATGTCTCATCCACATTCCATCTGCCTCCACAACTAGAAGACATATCTGTTGCACCCCAACCCAGTGCACTTACATCAGTCTGTAATATCAGTGACGGTGATTCCACCAAACCTTCCTTAAATTTTTTGAAACATGTACTATCCACCATTGTATGTCAGCCGCTGCAATTGCCCCAGGTGACAACTGCATAGGCCTATCAAAAATGGCCCCTTTGTATTCTCAGTGCCTGTTCCTTTGATGGTTGTAATTGTTGATAATGCAGAGGACCATACTGCACAGCTGGAAAGGCTGCAACAACTTCCCAATAAAACTGGCTGCTTGTCTAATCGAAGGCCGTTGTTCTCCAACGAGATTAACACAGTCCTCAATTAACTGATTCAATTTAGCCCTGGGCAAAGTTACCAACATGTGATTGGAATTAATGGTAAATCCCAGATAATCAATAATTTGGACTGGTGATAATTTAGATTTATCTGGGTGAATAACAAATCCCATTTGTTCAAAAGTGACTTTAACAACTGAAACTGATGATTGGGTTTCAGCATGAGTCTTTCCAACAATCAGAATATCATCTAAATAGACCATTACCACATGCCCCTGAGCTCTAAGTAATGCTAACACAGGTTTTACCAATTTAGTAAATAACCTAGGAGCTGAAGTTAATCCATTCGGCAATGTCCTGAATTGCCACAGCTCAGTCATCCAAATAAATTTCAAATATCTTCTATCATCACCATGAATAGACACTGCGTAATACGCATTCTTTAAATCAATGGTTCCCCGTGGTAAAGGTCTCCATTTTGAAATGCCTATAACAAACAAATTTGTTCGATAAATCCAGAATAATTGTACATCCCCCAGTCTTTTTAGATCTGGGAAATATACTTGACAGAAATTGTTGACTTTGATAGACAGAAGACTCAATTACCCCTTCTTATGTAACGACTGAATCTCTGCTTGAATAAGCACATTTTCCTCATCTGAAAATAAGTTTATGACTAGGAAAATGTTGATTAGGTAGACTGTCCTTATAGTAAAATCCAATTTTTCACCCCTTCAATACACTAAGTATGAGCAAATCTGATGTCAACTGCTGCCATTGTTTGAGAACAATTTTAACCTTCCCCAATTTGAACAGGAACATCAGTTAATTCATCATCTGTCAATGTTATATTCCTTACCAGCATCTTTCCTTGCGGCCTTGTTGTCCTCGACTTCTTGTAGAGAACCTTTTTTGCCTTGCTTCCAGCTGGCTTAATGAGGGCCATGGTTATAACAACCTCATAATAGTCTTTGACCCTTTTTGCAAGGTTACCACCAAACAACAGATTTCGTGGTGGTACACTGGTCGGTTTGCACAACTCGCCAAATTCGGGTTAGCACTGGCCTAATAGCCGCCCTCCCGATATTATTAATTTCAAAATGCATTACAAAGGAGTCCCAGTTCATCCTGGTGTGCTTCAACCATATCATTTGTATCAATAACTTTCACCACAGCTGTAATACCTGCTGACAACAGTTTAAGCACTTTTTAAAAAACTTCATCTCCTGGGCCCTAGCAGGCAAACCCATCTATGCAAATTTGGTGATTAACCACCAGGAGATCACAATTAACAGGAGCTTTATAGTTCTTTGCTATTTCATCCATAGCTAGCTCCTGTAACTGATGGGAGAGCATATACTGAATGGCTTCGGCCAATTCTACATCAATCGCCTTTCCTGCCTCTACACTCAGCAAACTTCCCAGCAATGTTCGGAATTACCTCCAACCGAACACCTTTACTGCTCTCCCCCAGCATAGAAACAGTGTCAGCAAACTGCCCTGATAGAACATCCTCCTCACAGGCAGGATAGTTCTGCAGCCCTGAAACAGGTGCTGCTAGCACAAGCTCTCCATCAGCCTGGCTTGGGCACCACTCCTCCTCAAGGAGCTGGAACATCCTCCTCACAGGCAGGATAGTTCTGCAGCCCTGAAACAGGTGCTGCTAGCACAAGCTCTCCATCAGCCTGGCTTGGGCACCACTCCTCACCACGGAGCTGGTCCCTGTCGAGCATTCTTTTGAAATAGAATCTCGACGTGGGAGAGCCGTGAGCAAACGGACTCTCCTATGGAGGGTATAACCTCCAGGCCCGACTCATCTACGGGCCACAGAGACTTGCCAGTGGCCTTCCACCCTACTGACAAGCCTCCACTGCCCCCCGGCAGTGGGTCCGCAACCACTGGCTGTGTAGCCAGCACCGGACCAGGTGTACCAGACGGGCCTCCATTATCAACACTCTCCTGCCACTTTTCCTTTCTACCCCCGGAGCACCTCGCCGACACCTTCTTCCCTTTCTGCAACATTCTCTACCCAAACCGTCGCAGAAATTGAACATGCGGTAAAATTTTTTTAAAAACCTTACCTTTTAAACTTTTTTTTTTTTTTTTTTTTTTGTTTGTTTATTTTTGTTAGAAGTAAGTACAGTAGTCTGGTACTTAAGTACCTAATACATAATACATAAATACATATTTTCATTCTTGTACAACTTCATATTTTTTGGTGCAATAATAAAAGAACAGTGAGAGAAAAGAGAAATAAAGAGTGTCGGAATAGATAGACAAGCAAGTAGAAACAGAAAGTAAAAAAAAATAAAGGACAGAGGTGAGAAGTTAAAAGATTGAAAGAAAAGGAAAAAGTAATAAGAAATGAAAGATTAGGAGAGATCTACCTATCTCATATTTTTGCCCATTCGTCACCCAGTTCTGAACCATTTAATTTCTAAGGTTATGTTATGTTGCACCATATGCTTTGTATAAAGTTGATAAACGGAGACCAAATCTTTAAGAATTGGTCTACTTTGCCTAGTAAGAGGAATCTCATTTCTTCAAGATGTAGCGTTTCAGACATATTTGAGATCCACATTTTGAATGTTGGCATAGGTGCGTTTTTCCAAAATTTAAGTATAAGTTTTTTCGCTGTTATTAGACCATAATTAAGAAAGGCTTCTTGGGATATAGTTAGTTTACTTCCCTCTTCCATTGATCCAAAGATAATCAATTCAGTATTGGGGTTCAATTTTGTGTTAAATAGTTTTGTAAAAATTCCAAAAATTTCATTCCAAAATGTATACAGTTTTGTACAAGAGACAAAGGAATGTGCTATAGTGGCATTTTGAGTTAGACATTTGTCGCAGATGGGGGAAACATTGAAAATATTTTATTCAGTCTTGTTTTCGAATAATATAATCTATGTAAAATTTTAAATTGAATTAGGTTATGTCTTACATTCATTGAACATTTGTTTACATATAATAGATTTTTATCCCATCTATCGTTCGGAATTTTTATCAATAACTCTTGTTCCCAGTCTCTTCTAATTGCTTCTGTCGTTGGTGTTTCTATATTTAGAATTATATTATATAAGTAAGATATTAAATTGCTTGATTCTGCCTTTCTATTCATTCCTTCCTCCAGTAGATCTGGGGTTAAAGTTTGATATCCTTGTATATACTTTTTCAAATAATCTTGAATTTGAAGGTATTTGAAATATTGATTACTTTTCAAATTATATTTTAGTTGTAATTGTTGGAATGATAAAAGTTTTCCCATTTCATACATATCTCCCATCATTTTAATTCCTATTCTTTCCCAATGGGTAAACGTTTTATCAATAATGGATGGTTTGAATGAGGGATTATTAGCTATTGGAGAAAGAAGCGATAATTTTCTTAATTTTAAAGTTAATTTTATTTGTTTCCAAATTCGATTATACTATGAATAATTGGATTCTTCTTGTATATTACATTGTTCAGTTTTATCGGGGAAAGAAGGATCGCTCCTATATTATAAGGGGAACAATCCTCTTTCTCCATTCTTATCCAATCTACCTGTTGGGCAGAACTGTCCAACCAGTAGATTATATTTTTAATATTCACTGCCCAATAATAATACAATAAGTTAGGGAGTGTCAGTCCCCCTGATTCTTTAGATTTACACAAGTGTTTTTTTTTTTTATTCTGTGTGATTTATAATCCCATATAAAGTTTATAATATCAGAATCTAATTTTTTGAAGAATTTTTTAGGTAATGTATATTGGTATTGATTGAAATAGGTACAATATTTGTGGTAAGAAGATCATTTTTATCGCGTTTATTCTGCCTATTAATGACATCGGCAGTGTCTTCCAAAATTTAATCAGCCCATTTAATTTAGTTAATAAAGGCATATAGTTTGCGTTGAGTAATGATTTATAGTTCCTAGTAATTTGGATGCCCAAATATTTAAATTTTTCTGTTGTAATTCTAAAAGGGAATTTCAACAGATGTGTCGACTCTTGAGGTTTTATCGTCATAATTTCGCTTTTGTTCCAATTTATTCTATATCCTGAAAAAGAACCAAATTCCTCTATTAAATTTAGTATATTTGGTATGCTAATTTGCGAATTTGTAATATATAATAATATGTCATCTGCATATAATGAAATTTTATTATTTGAGTGTTTGGTAATATACCCATGAATGTTCGGATGGCTTCTTATACTTTCAGCTAAAGGCTCTATCACTAGTGCAAAAAGCAGGGGCGATAACGCGCACCCCTGCCTATTGCCCCTTGTTAAGTGGAATTTCAGGGATAATATATTATTAGTCAGTATTCTAGCCGTCGGCTTATCATATAATAGTTTTACCCATGAAATAAAATTATCTCCCATATTAAATTTTTCCAATACTTTGAATAAATATTGCCATTCTACTTGATCAAAAGCTTTTTCTGCATCCAATGAAATAATTGCTAGTTTCTTCTTCAGTATTATGTGAGTACATTATATTAGACAACCGTCTCAAATTGTTTAAATGAGTATCTCTTTGGTATGAACCCTGTTTGGTCCGGATTTATTAGTTTTACTAACATATTTACTCAATCTTCTCGCTAGGGTCTTCGTTAATATTTTTTGGTCTGTATTTAGGAGTGCAATAGCTCTATATGAGCCTGGGTCTTCTAGATCTTTATCCTTTTTTTGGTATAAGTGTAATAGTTGATTCAGTTAGTGTTTCTGGTAGTTTATTTTCTTTAAAAATGTATATATATAAATCTTGCAACCGTGGAGAAATTATTTCGTAGAATCTTTTATAGAATTCATTACTGAAGCCATCTGGTCCTGGGGTTTTGCCGTTCTTCAACGAACTAATTGTTTCTTCTATTTCCTGTAGTGTAATCTGAGCTCCTAATGCCTCTTGTTCCACCATATTTAATTTTGGAAGATTACAATTATCTAAGAAATTTGCAATTTGAGTATTATTTGCAGAGGTTTTCGATGTATATAAGTTTTGATAAAAATTGAGCAAATCTTTTATTAATATCTTTAGGTAGTGTTAGTAATTCCCCTTTGTCTGATTTAATTTTAGTAATTGTATTTTCTGTGTCCCTTTTTTTTCAGTTGGCGTGCTAGGAGTTTATGAGGTTTATCACCAAATTCAAAATTTTCTTGTTTTGTAATTTGAAATAATCTCATTATTCTGGCCGATAAAATTTTATTTAGTTTATATTTTAGTATTATTATCTTATTATGTTTATCTATAGTTGGTTCTTTGGCATTTTCTGAATCTAATTGTCTAATTTCTTGTTCTAACTGCAATTGTTCAGTATTATTCTTTTTATTTTGGAAAGCTTGATATGAGATTATAATTCCTCTAATAAATGCCTTAAAAGTTTCCCATAATAAAGAGGGTGAAATATCTGGTGTATCATTTGTCTCAAAGAAGAATCTCATCTGCTCTTTTAAATATGTGCAACCTTGTGAGTTATTTAAAATTTGGGGGTTAAACCTCCAAAACGAATTTTTATCGGGCATTCCTTCTAATTTTAAAGAAAAAGTTAACGGGGAATGATCAGAAATGATACTATTATGATATTTAGAATTATATGTATATGGAATTAGTTTTTGTGTCCACTAAGAAATAATCAATACGTGAATATGTTTTATGTACTGTTGAATAAAATGAATATTCCCTACTTACTGGGTTAGCGATCCTCCATACATCTGTTATATTAGAATTTTTCATGTATGTATTTAGGAGTTCACTCGTTTTAGATTTTATGTTAGTCCTTTTTTGTTTTGCTGATTTATCCAAATATGGATCTAAAACACAATTCAAATCTCCCCCTATTATCACATTTTGATGATTAAGTTCTGAAATTATATCCAAAATTTTACTAAAAAATTGGGGTTGTCAAAATTAGGAGCATAAATATTTATCAAAGTAAGTGGAGTAGAATAAATTTCTCCCGTAACTATGACGTACCTCCCCTCTTTATCTGCTATAGTATTCTTTAAGTTAAACTTGTTTAACGAAGAACTGCAAATGCTGGAGAATCGAGGGTGAAGTATGAAGAAGGGTCTCGACCCGCAACGTCGCCCATCTCCTTCGCTCCTTAGATGCTGCTGCACCCGCCGAATTCTCCAACTCTTCGAATAACCCGCGGTTTACACTTACCGCTCGGAGGAGCGCTGCTGCTCCAACCGCCCGACTGCACCAGCGTCTGATGTCATGACGCACCAACGGCTGTACGGGCTTCTATTCACGTAGTCACTCACGTGACTCCGAAGTAAAATAGTCTTCCCCCTATCATAGTTACCCAACCAGATGCAACTAAATTTAAGTTAGCTCTTTCTTCCCAAAAACCCTTTCTGGCTTCAGTCCTCCCTCCACCACCTCCAGTTTAAATTCCATTTGGAATATTTTGGAGGACCAAGAAACCAAGAATACACATCAGACTGGTATTCAGTCACGGATGCTCACCTGGGTCCAGCAAACATACGGGCAAAGCAGTTTACATCCAGTTTTTATAGATGAAAACACACCAATTCCTTCTCTCCAGAGATGCTGCCTGTCGCACTGAGTTACTCCAGCATTTTGTGTCTATCTTCAGTTTAAACAGCATCTGCAGTTCCTTCCTTCACAATGCCTTAAATGTTCCATAAATCGGGTGGATATCTATCAAGAAAGTGTTGCTTTCCATGATCTATTTCCTGATTATCCATGATCTCATTAAAATGTTCATCAGGCATGATGAGCAAAATAACTTGCTGACACATTTCCCTCTGTGGTCCTTGTCCTAATGTTGGAAGGTGTTACACAGGGCCGCAGAAACATCATGATGGCTTTTCCAATCTGAAACAAACCAACCAATACAAATGACACAAGAGATCTTCCAAGATACAATGAATTAGTCTGTTTCCAATGGTTTCCAATTATTTATTTGTTTCAATGTCAACTTAGGGCCATTAGACCCTTGATGTGGGTATGGGTGACATACAAATATCAACAAGCAAACTGGAGACGCAATTGAAGCTAGATAATTGCAGGGTATTAACAAAGATGCAAGATCTTGAACATGCCTTACAGCTAAAAGCAACAATTTGGGATAATTGACTATTTTTAAATACTCACTGCATGGATACACACTGCTGTGTAAATTTTCAGTCTAATTACAGTCACAAAAGACCACTTCTCTCCATTGCAGTTATAAGAAAAAACTTACCACCAAGAACAGCACAGTGTTATTCTAAAGTTAAATATATCATTGGTGACTCTCGGACAATTTGATCGGACTTTACTGGCCTTTTCTTACACTAAACATTATCCCCATATCATGTGTCTGTTCACCTGACAATAAACTGAACTGAACTGATAACATATTTACTAAGGGATAAAGAATGCCCAGGTTAATGGTACCAGTTACATATTAGAGTTTTGGCTGAACTCAGTAGAACTAAGTGTTGTGAACATCACATGTTCAATATTGCATGGTTTAGGACTGAGTTTTTATCACTTAGAATTCTACAGATCTACAGTGGCACAGTGGCGCAGCGGGTAGAGCTGCTGTCTCACAGCTCCAGAGACCCAGATTGAATCATGACCTCAGATGCCGTTTGTGGGGATTGTGCAGGTTCTCCCTGTGACCGCGTGGGTTTCCTCCGGGTGCTTCGGTTTCTTCCCACATGCGAAAGGCGTGCGGGTTTGTAGGTTAATTGGCCTCTATCAATTGCCCCTGGTGTGTAGGGAGCGGATGCAAAATTGAGATGACAAAGAACTAGTGAACGGGTGGTCGGTGATTAGTGTGGACTCGGTGGGCCGAATGGCCTATTTCAGAGTAGCCTGGTTCAGAGATGTTCAGAAGGTACAGGCACTTTGTACCGTCTCCACCATTCAATAAGATTCATGCCTGATCCATCAGGCTCTTGGCACATCCCTAACCACAACCCTGCCTCAGCCATAATCTACTATAGACTTTGTTTGGATTGAACTACATACTTCGGTTTGCACTTTTATATTCTGTTAACGTGGTATAATTGATCATTTGCTTTATTATTGTAAATTCTTCATTTATTTTTAGGTTTTGTCCGGGAAACTCCGCTTTCCTCCCACACTCCAAAGACGTACAGGTTTGTAGGTTAATCGGCTTGGTAAAATTGTAAATTGTCCCTAGTGTGTGTAGGATAGTGTTAATGTGTTGGGATCGCTGGTCGTGCGGACTCAGT
This sequence comes from Okamejei kenojei, assembly GCA_035221665.1. NCBI lineage: Eukaryota > Metazoa > Chordata > Chondrichthyes > Rajiformes > Rajidae > Okamejei > Okamejei kenojei. The sequence goes on from CM069161.1 coordinate 30,604,684, forward strand.
GGGCTGCAGGGCCTGTTTCTGTGCAGCATCTTTTAACTCTACTAAACTAAACTATTTGTTGCTGTGTTGCATTAATGTGATCTCGCTGGCTCTCCACTCTGCACTGGATCACTTTGAAAATAAGGACACATACATCAGACTTTTGTTCATTCAACACCATCATCCCCACCAAATTCATTATCAAACTCAAAGATCTTCGCCTCTGCTCCTTCCTATGTAATTGGATCCTCGACTTACTCATCAGCAGACCACTATCTGTACGAATTGGCAACAGCACTTCCTCCTCGATAACCATGAACGCAAGAGCACCACAAGGCCGTGTGCTCAGTCCCCTGCTCTACTCTCTATACCCATGACTGTGTAGCCAGTGACTCAGGCAGCATCTCTGGAGAAGACGAATAGCTGATATTTTGGGTTGAGATCTTTCTGAAGAAGTATTCTTTTTCTCCAGTGATGCTGCCTGACCCGCTGAGTTACTCCAGCTTTTTTGTGTCTTTATGTTGCACTAAACATTCTTCCCTTTATCATGTTTCTGTACACTCAACTGAAATCACGTATTGTCTTCCCACTGACTGGTTATCACACAACACAAAGCCTTTCACCGTACCTTGGTACTTGTGACAATAAACTAAACTAAACTAAAACGGCACTTTATGTCTATCTTCGGCATACACCAGCATCTGCAGTTCCTTCCTACACACTGTGTAACCAGTCACAGCTCCAACACCATCTTTATAATTGGCCGATGATACAACTGTTGTTGGATGCATAATGGGTGATGATGAGTCAGAGAACAGGAGGGAGATTGAAAAACAGGAGGGAGATAGAAACCAGCCATTTGACCCCCTTAACAACATCATTGATATAGGTTGTGAATAGTAGGGCCCCACGCCTATGTCCATGGTATCCCATTAACCCCAGCCCGTCAATGCTTATTTTCACTTTTTGCTCTTTGTGGCAACCAATTCCCGTCCATGCCTGGATGCGATCTCTAATTCCATGTACTCTAACTTTGTTGAGCTGTAACATATCTATTCCATGTACAATGTACACTGGGCAGTAATACAGCTGTGGTTTCACACCAAGTCATTGAGCGAGCTTTTTTAAAAGTTATTTTTCTCCTTTGTAAGAAATATGCTCACACTTTGCAAGTGAAATAGTAAGATTAAACGAGAACTTACCAAGTTCGAAGGTTGATCTTTATTTTATGAGGAGTTGCGGTGAGGGATTTCGTGAAGACCCCGCCAGCACGCATGCGCGACATCCTTCAAAGCAGCGGTGTGGAATCACAGAACGCACCATGACTGGAAATAGTAAGATTAAGAACGTAGAACATACCAGTTGACCTTATGATAGAGGGTGGGAGTGGAGGGCACGAAATCCCTCACCGCAACTCCTCATAAAATAAAGATCAACCTTCGAACTTGGTAAGTTCTCGTTTAATCTTACTATTTTACTTCGGAGTCACGTGAGTGATTTCGTGAAGATTTCAAAGCTCTGTGATTTCACGCCCTGGACATCGTCCATGCTACAACACTGCCGCAATACTGATGGAGGAAGGTAGTTAATGCATTCCAGACGGAACAGGCTGAAAAATAATGCACAGTTATTAACACAAATAATAACAAAGCAAAAGACCCATAATTCGGGGACAAATCATTGACGGAGCGGCTCCCAGCATGGCTTCCGCGAACGTCGCCGGGCCAACCAGTGGCTTATTGTAGAACCGCTGGAAGGTTGCTTCACTGGCCCAGCCTGCGGTGGCGAGGATGTGGTCCATGGGCACCTCCATGGCCCTCGCTGCTGATGTGGATGCAGCCCTGGTAGAGTGAGATTTAAAAAATGTTAGTACCTATTCCTGCTGCACCAAACACCGCCCTGAGCCACCTTGCGATAGTCTGTACAGTCTCCCGGTGATGTGGAGAGTTGTGGCTGACGAGGAGCCCCTGCTCCATGTTCCGGATGGTTCCTGTAGTGCGGATGTAGAGGCGGAGATGGGTGACTATGCAGAGGGTGGCATCAGAGGGGTACGCCCGAAACTCCAACTGCAGCCCACGATCCCCAGGTCTGTGCTGCTTCAATAGGTCCTGGACAAAGAAATTCACCTTTGCAGGGGTGGAGACCATGCTATCCAGCCGCAGCTTTTGTAATGCCTTGACTCGTTGAGCTGTAGTCAGTGCTATCAGCATCACCACTTTGAGGGTGAGCTTTTTGAGTGGTAACTCTGTCATAGGAGACCAGCTCCTCAGTAGGGTCAGAACGATCCCTACGTCCCAGGTGAATTTGTATCTGGGCCGTGGAGGGTTGGTGTTAAACACTCCCCTCATGAATTTAGACACCAGGTGGATGGAGCCTATACCGATGTCTAGGTATGAGGTCAATGCACTCCTGGCGCTGTTGATGGCACTGGAGCTAAGGCCCGCATCATAATGAAGGCCCGCTAGGATTCCAGGACATCAGGGATCGTGCCGAGTTGTAGGTCGTGTTGGTACGGGAGCAGAATGCCTCCCACCTCCTGACCTGGGTGAGGTACTGCCTCCTGATTGATGCTCGGCAGGACGCTGAGATGAGGTCCATGGCTCTTGGTGATATGCCGGCCTTGACGTGCGGCCTCTTTAGAACCTGCAGGCCAACATGTTTAGGTGACCAAGGCACGGGTGACTGTCCCCCGTAGTGGGGTTAGTAATCAATGTGGGATTTTTACCAAACTGAATCCACGGACGTTGCAAGATTTGGAGGGCCATCGGGTAGCATGGCTGAGTAGGCCAGTCGGGTATGATCAAAATGCCAGTTGCAGAATCCAGTCGAATTTTCTGCAATACCCGACTGATGATGCATAATGGGGGAAATACGTAGTAAAACCATTTCCCCCCAATGGAGAGAAAAAGTATACATAGCTACTCCTCCAGGGTCTGGTTCCCAAGACACATACGTTGGTATCTGATGGTTCAACCTGGACGCAAAGAGGTCAATATCTGGCGTGCCAAAGTGAGCTATAATTTCAGCAAAAACTTTGGGGATTCAACATCTACTCGATGTTATCATTGAACACTCGTGACCTTGTGTCCGTCACTGTATTGAACTTCCCTGGTAAATAGGTCGCTGTGATCCAAATATTTCTCTCAATGCACCAGTGCCAGATTGTATTTGCCAATTCGTCACAAGATAACGACCTGATACCACCCATATGATTCATATAAGCCACCACTATAGTGTTATCTGTTTGGAGGCGGACATATAAGTGCCGTGAGTTAGGACAGTAAGCCCGTAGTCCATGACCCCTAACATCTCCAGATAATTTATCCCTTATGTCTGGAGGAGGGTAGACTTCTGGGGCTGTGGGTAATCCATTGGGTAAGGCTTTGTATTGCCACAACTGTCCCTTCCAGACAAAGTTCAGGAACTTCCTGTGAGATTCTGTGATGGGAACTGTATAGTATGCATCTTTTAAATTGATGCAAGCCATAAAGTACCCTGGGTAAAGCAGCTGCTTAGCTGTTTCGAAGGTATCCATGTGAAAATAGGTATATGGTACGAAAGTGTTCAACAGGGTTAGGTCTATGATAATCCGACTCCCCCCATCTTTTTTGGTTTTTGTAAAGATGTTAGACACAAACTCAAGGGGTTCGTGTGTCGTTTTGCCAATCACCCCTTTGGCTGCTAGCCGTAAGATTTCAGCATGTCCCTCCTTTATCTCAGTCTGAGAGAGCGTAAAAATGCGTCGAGGTTCATGCTGTGTAGGGGGAAGTTTACCGTCAATAAATGCTATGACATAACCGTGAACACTTTGTAGAATAAACGTGGCTGTGGTGATTGCACCCCAAGCACCACGAAATGCCCGCAACCGACCCCCGACTTGTGCGGGTAGAAGTGCTACTGCCTTAGAACCTGACCCCTTACCTCCATGGTTAACGGTGGTCTTGGCGTATGGCGTTTTGGGGGAACGTTGCGGTGCTGTCGTGGCGGTGGCCCCATCGTCTGATATGGGTGAACTTTAGCCGGTGGAGGTTTCATAAGGCCCACGGTCTTGGCCTCCTCGTCGAGTTTTGTGACTTGCTTGGAGAGATCTTCCCCAAACAGCTGATGAGGTGGTGGAGTGGTGGAGGGACGGCACAACCCTGCAAATTACGGGTTGAGTGTCGGCCGGATGGAGCTCTTACGAAGGCAGTTAATTTTGAACTGCGCATTGCAGAGAAGTGCCAGGGCATCCTGCGGCTCGCTGGGCACATCATCCCCATCGAGGGTGCAGGCAAATGCTGTAATGCCCGTCGATAGAAGTTGGAGGATGCGCTGTAGGCGGACGTCCTGCATCTTGGTGGTAGTACTCAAATTCCCCCAAATGTGAGCATTCCCCGTGGGCACACTTAAAGTGATGCAGTTGTCGGGCGGTTTGAATGCGTCCATGGTGTCAGAGACTACCTGACCCAGGGCTGGTGAGTGGTCAGATAGTCAATGGTTCCCGCCAGTTTGGGGTGCAGCGGCTCCCCATTGTGGGTAGCTGTGGCAAATTTTCCCCACGACATCCAGCAGGTCCGCACCTAGGACTGGCTCTGCGGCCTCCGGCATCCCTGGTTTACCTCCACTATCGCCCAATCTTCTGCGTGGAGGCGCATGGTCGGCAGCTGCCAGAGCTAAGCTAACCGACCGTCTACTGCTGCCACCGGCGCCCTTGACCGCAGCCTGACACGGCGTTATGCCGGCAGCACCTGCTCCTGCAGGGCTGCTCGACGCAGCAGTAGCTCTGCCAGACTGCCCTACGGCAGATATCCCCGGCAGCTGTACGTGGCGTGCTGCGGCTGCGGGGCTCCCCTGTAGCGCAGCCGTTCCCCGGCCCGGCCCCCGTGGATCCACAGCAACACGGGGTGATGCCGCTGTCGGTGAGCGAGGCACTTTTCCACGTAGCTGGTTTCTCCCCCGCTTCCTGGGGGATGGGGGCACAAAGGCTGGGTCTGGAATTCCCAGCTCCAGTGCGGACATCCATTCGGGAGATAAGTTGGGCGCTGGTGTAACTGAAGCGCCCGACTTCCGCACATTTAACCCCGGCCGCCCGGATGCTGCCAGCGGGTCTCGCAGCTCCGGGGAAAGTGGCCGCTGGCCTGTCGGCGTCCCGCGGCTCTTGGGAAGTCTTCCTTCCCTCCCGTTGCCTTCCATCCTGCAACCAACAAAAGGTTAGTGTACTTACCTTTGCCGGTCTTGTTGAAGGAGCTGGTGGAGAGAGCGCACTCCCCCCCCAGCTTGTCGATGCAAATGCGCGCGACGATATGTCACGCATGTGACTCCGAAGTAAAATTGAAAGTAAACTGCATAATTGTGGAAGAAATTAATTTATAGGTAAATCAAAGGAAAAAAAAGAAAAGTTTTAAGGGCCTGTCCCACTTTGGCGTCATTTGAGCGTCATTTACACGACATCCTAAAAATTGATTTGCGCATCGTGACGCGCGCATGGCGTGCATTACGCGGTCATGACGCGTGGCGAGGCGTGGTGGCGTATGCAGTTAAGCGCGGTAGCGCGCGGCGCCCAGGATTTCGGGATGCTCAAATCCTTGCACGCCACCTGCATGATGCGCAAATGACACCCAAGTGGAACAGGCCCTACAGACGTTGCAGGTTTGCTTCATGAGACTTTATTGCATGATATCATGGAGAGATGGCTGCAGTAAACTGCTCACCAGTTCTCTGACTTCTAAGCAGAATTAGCCAACAGTTATACTGTGAAGTAAATAAGTTTTGTTAGATACTATTCTAGAAAAACATTCTATCACCACATGGGTTCCAATTATTTCATTAGTCATAACATAGTGTTCGCTCATGTTAATCTTATTCAACAACAGGTGGTTAATACAAATCAAATGCAAACAAGGGAATCTTGACCTAATTCTATCTCATCTTTGAAGCGTGCCATGTCACCATCCCCATTCCGAGCCGATCATAAGCCTCCTATTTGCTGCAATGTATTTACGCTACTTGCGGTGGGGGGCGCGGGTGATCCACTGTAACTTCTCAGAAATGTAAACAAGCTTCGTTATCTCCTCCCATTTCATGTTTACATTTACCATCCACAATTCGTCACATTCCCAGTCTGGAGGTAATACGTCTAATCTTTCTTTGTCGATTCTCACAAACTTCTTCTGCACCTGAGCTGCCAATTGTCACATCCAAAAACCCTATTGTTGCCTTGTTCAATTCCAATGAAATAAAAAAGGATATTAATTTTTCTTCCACAATAATATATCTGGAACTTTGAACTAAACTATTCAAATGTGCCGAATTGGTAAATATTGCAAATATTGGTCCCCATCCCCATTTAATTCCTTTCCAGTAATTGAATTTGTGAATGTAATCCTGTGAGCTAACCACACTACGGCAAGGAATTTGCCAGAGGTCAAATGTTGGAATGTCTTGGATACCATGAATGCATGAAAACACCTGACTTCACTAATAACCTCTTAACATTCCTTTGATCCTTGCTAACTGTTTCCGTGTCCCTCCGTTCATCCATACTCCCAACACAGGAAACTGTGAATCAAAATGGCTTGAAAGCATTATCATTTTCAAAAGTGTACTGAATTGGTCATTGGTGTAATTTTAGTGTTAGTGACACAGCGCGGAAACAGGCCCTTCAGCCCACTGATCAGCGATCCCCGCACATTAACACTACCCTCCACACACTAACAGAGACTGGAGTAGCTGGGACTGTACATGTTGTAACCATGAAATTTAGGAAGGATTAACAGTAATCAACAGGGTATTGATGAAGTGGGAAGAAACTGTTCTTTTCTGATTGAGAGTGAGCAACCAAATGTTAATTTAATGGAACCAGTCGGGTACAACTGGTGTCTGACACAAAAATAAAACAGATGCTGGAAATATAGAACATAGAACAGTACAACACAGGACCAGGCCCTTCAGCCCACGATGCCTGTGCTAACCATAATGCTAATTTGCTGGCACATAACCTATATCCCTCAATTTCCTGCTTGTCCATTCGAGGGTGGCACGGTGGCGAAGTGGTCGAGATGCTGCCATACAGCGCCAGAGACCCGGGTTCAATCCTGACTTTCGGTGCAACCTGTGTGGAGTATGTACATTCCCCCTGTGGCCATGTGGGTTTTCACCGGTTGGTCTGGTTTCAACCCACACTCCAAAGATGTACAGGTTTGTCAGTTAATTTGCTTCTGTAAATGTTTCCGCATCTGTGAGATTGAACTAATGTACAGGTCATCACTGGTCGGCGTGGACTGCACCCGGAGTAATTTGAAGAAGGAATTTATTGCTACTGAGGGAGTACGTTTCACCAAGTTAATTCCCGGGATGGCAGGACTGCCATATAATGAAAGAATGGGTCGACTGGACTAGTATTCACTGGAAATTAGAAGGATGAGAGGGGATCTTAAAGAAACAAATAAAATTCTTAAAGGATTAAACAGGCTAGGTGCAGGAAAAATATTCCCGATATTGGGAGAGTCCAGAACCAGGCGTAACGGTTTAAGAATAAGGGGTAGGCCATTTAGGATTGAGATGAGGTAAAGCTTTTTCACCGAGAGAGTTGTAAAGCTGTGGAATTCTCTGCCACAGAAGGCAGTGGAGGCCAATTCACTGGATGTTTTCAAGAGAGAATTAGAAATAGCTCTAAGGGCTGAATCAAGGTATATGGGGAAAAAGCAGGAATGGGGTACTGATTTTGGATGATCAGCAGTGATCATATTGAATGGCGGTGTTGGCTCGAAGTGTCGAATGGCCTACTCCTGCACCTATTTTCTATAATTCTATGTTTCTATACCTGACAACTGATTTCAGTCGAACACCAGGAATCAGCAGGAAATGGATTGTTTAACTTAGTTTATTTTAGATACATCATGGAGAAGGGCCCTTCGGCCCATCGAGTCCATGCCAACCATCGATCACCCATTCACAACTAGTTCTATGATATCCTACCCATGCACCTGGGGCAATTCACAGAGTCAAATTATCTTACAAACTGCGCAGACAGGTCGGGATCAAACCCGGGTCTCTGGCGCTGTGAGGCAGCAGCTCTGCTATGTTTAAGGGAGGGAAATGTTTAATGCAGCAAGAAGTGAGAATCTGGCATTATGAGGTGTTTTCGTGACTCGCGTATCATGGTAAAGTCCACCGGTGTGGAGATATCTTTACATAAGAGACAGGAAATATTAGGTGTGTCACCAGAGACTTGGACTTTTCCCCACAAGCGTCTGATACATGTTGTGAATATTATTGATGGGGATTTTCTAATATGTAGAATTTTCCAGCACAGTGGGAAGCCATTAGGCAGCTTCAACCAATATCAGCTCTTCAAAAGAGCCGCCTAATTAGTCCCACTCCCAGGATGGGCCTCTTTGAAACGGTCCTTTCACAAATATTTTTTCCACTCCAAAAGCTCTTTCAGAGATTTATCTTTTGAGAAAGACACACATACAACATGAAGACATGCGACGGCACTTTTAGCTCACGTTTTCCTTAATGGGAAATATAAGGTGAAAAGAATCTCGACAATAAACATTGTGTTGAAGAATGTTTCCACAATGCAGTCACGCACAATTGATACAGCAACAAATTAATCTCAAATTGGTTAGCAATTGCTTGCTTATTAAACACTGCAAACCGTAATACAATTAACTTTCAAGTTAGCAGACATCAGTGCCTTACAAATAAACATCAACATGCAGGAATGTTCCCAGGCTTTAGGCAAAATCATTCAAATATCTATTACTTATATCATTTTTTAGATTAACCCAATTAGTTTATTCATCTTCCAAATGATTGAGCAGAAGCGTTCAATACAGCTGATGGAAGAGTTTGGAATAAAGATCTACACTATTGAACATCAGGAATACAATCTATGCTTTAGTCAATAATGTATATGGACCTCATACACAACTAGTTTAGTTTATTGTCACATGTACTGAGGACGCAGAGTGCCTTTTGGCCAGTTCAGTATTCTTGGAGAACTACTGCAGACACAAGTTCCCACAAACCTCAATGAGAAAATGGACAGATAATTTATTTCCAAACTATGGTTGCAGAACAAATGCTGGAAATAGCTTATTTTCTTCCTCAAAATCAATTATTTTCTTCCTCAAAATTGCATCATGAGGCCCATGCTGAATGGACATACATGGCCTTGGTTTACACCAAAGATAGACAAATGCTGGAGTAACTCAGCGGGACAAGCAGCATCATTGGGATCTATCGAAGTTGCTGACTCAAAAAGGCGGCCAACATCATCAAAGACCCACACCGTCCTGGCTACACAGCCTTTCACCGTTGCCATAGGGTAGAAGGTACAGGAGCCTGAAAACTGTAACGACCAGGTTCAGGAACAGCTGCTTCCCCACAGCCGTCAGGCTATTAAACACGACAACAAATAAACTCTGAACTACAACAGACTATTATTATTATCGCACTATATTTGTTTATTTATTGAGTGTGTGTGAATGTGTATATATACACACTGAACTTTTTTCTCCCGTTATGTACCATGTTTACATATTCTGTTGTGCTGCAGCAAGCAAGAATTCCATTGTCCTCTGGGACACATGACATTGTCCTATCTGGGACACAAGCAAGAATTCCATTATCCTATCTGGGACACAAGCAAGAATTCCATTGTCCTCTGGGACATATGACATTGTCCTCTGGGACACAAGCAAGAATTCCATTGTCCTCTGGGACATATGACATTGTCCTCTGGGACATATGACATTGTCCTCTGGGACACAAGCAAGAATTCCATTGTCCTCTGGGACATATGACATTGTCCTCTGGGACACAAGCAAGAATCCCATTGTCCTATCTGGGACATATGACATTGTCCTATCTGGGACACAAGCAAGTATCCCATTGCCCTCTGGGACATATGACAACAAAACAGTCAAAGTCAAAGTTGATTCTACTCTTGACTCTTGAGTAGGAATGGGTGATGCTTCGGGTCGAGACTCTTCTTCAGACTTCCCTCCCTGCACATGGCCTTGGTTTAATGGTTTAATGACTCCATTTACACCTCATGCTGACTGCAATGCCACCAATATAATCAAGGGCGAGTCGCACCCCGGCCACTCCCTCTTCTCCCCTCTCCCATCGGGGCAAAAGGTATAGAAGTGTGAAAACACACACCTCCAGATTCAGGGACAGTTTCATCCCAGCTGTGATCAGGCAACTGAATCATCCCATTCCAACCAGAGAGCAGAGCTGAACTACTATCTACCTCATTGGTGACCCTCAGACTATCCTTGATCGGACTTTACTGGCTCTATCTGGCACTAAACATTATTTGCATTATTCCCTTTATCCTGTATCTGTACAGTGTGGATGGGTCAGTTGTAATCATGTATTGTCTTTCCGCTGACTGGATAACAGGCAACAAAAGCTTTTCACTGTAGCTCAATACACATGCCAATAAACAAAACCACACTAAACTAAAAACGAAACAAATGTTTGATCTCAAAGCCTTCGATCCTTAGAAGAACTTTAAATAGATCTTTACATACAGCTGCAAACATTTTGTGGTGTCGGGGATGATGCCGTGTTCGACAGTGACCACACCGACACTTGTGGTAGGGTGAACTCACATGATATGATTTATTTACAGGTCCAGGGAAGTCCAGGTCCACGTGAGGGTGCTGTCCCTCGTCATCGGGGCACATGTGAGGAGGCGCTGGCAATCTCGGGCTTGTCCCAGCAGCTCAGTCCTGGACTCAAAGGAGGAGTCGTGATGTGGCCTCAGTATTTGACCACTGAAGAAATAACATGTTGAACCAGCATCATGGATCCACTAACGTTGTGCACAGTAAGTCTTTCTCCATGAGGGGGAGAGGGGAGGTGAGAACAGAGGAGGTCCTGGTGTGAGGAAACCACGGTGAGGGTAGGGGGGGGGGGAGGGTACAAAGGAAGATCCTGTATGGGGGAACCACCATGTGGGGGGAGGAGGGGGGAAAAAAGGAGGACTTGGCGCGGGACACGTCGTGACCTTGTCGTCACCCTTTATGTGGTGACTATTTGCATACCTTGGGGATGCAAAACAAAGAATATCACTGTGGCTTGTTACATGTGACAATAAAGAATTCATTCATACTTCATACTTTATCATCCAGTATACAAAAATAAAGTAGAGCAGAAGTAGGCCGCAAGGTTCTTTGCCATCTCCACATTATAGATCATCCACTCCAGTACATAAAAACAGAACGCTGGAGAAACTGAGCAGGTTGGTCAGTCGACATCCGTGGAGCAGTTGGTCGATGACATGAGAATCACAGACTCTTCCATAGATGAAGCAGGAGGTGTCTGGTGGGGAGGGTGTGCCATTGAAGAGATGGTTCACTCCGAGCACTGGTTGCTTAAGGTATCTGACTGTCCTTGATGCATGGACTCCAGGCTCTCAACACCATCCCAAGTGCTCCATGGGCCAGAGATCTCCAGGAACTAGTGGGGACATTGCATTTCTTCAAAGAGATTTTGACCATTTCCTTTAATCCTTTCCTCTCTTCATCTTTCCATCCCTTCCAAGACTAAATTTGAAGTAGATTGTCTGTATGAGTATGCAGAATATGCATAATAGGGGGGCGGAGACTAAACTAAACTAAACTAAAGTAAACTGTTTTGGATATCTAGTGTTTCAATGAGGCAGCTTGGTAGAGAATCTTTGTCATGCAGATGTTGAGCACCAGGCCCATCTCTTGTTTGTTCCAGTTGACAATGTCCTGGGACTGAGTAGTATAGGGGGGATACTGTGCTCCGGGTGACCCTGGTTCTGGAGACCACTCCTCACCATTACTGACTGAGCTGTATTTTGCTGATCTTGTAATGTCCTCCAGTCCCTCAAGCAACCACTGCTACAAAGCCAAGATGGACAACTTAATAGGAACAAACGTTCAAATAAAAAGAGCCAAAGGAAAAACAAATGTTGTTGTTATTGTTTTCTAAGTCATTTTAAAGTTTCAATTTAGTGTTCTAATCAATGTTTATTTTTTAATCATCATCTCTATCACCAAGTAAAGACATAAAATACCTGAGTCCCACTCGCAACAAGACCGGGGAGAAGCAATGGTATGTGGTGCTAGTGGCTGACATGTACTAAGGGCTAGTACAGGGTGGCATGGCAGTGCAGTGGTAGATTTGCTGCCCTACGGTGCCAGAGACCTGGGTTTGATCCTGAATACGGGTGCTGTCTGTACGGAGTTTGTACGTTCTTCCCGTGGCTGCGTGGGTTTTCTCAGGGTGCTCCGGTTTCCTCCCAAACTCCAAAGATGTGCACGTTTTCAGGTTAATTTGGCTTCAGTAAAATTGTAAATGATCCCTAGTGTGTAGGATAGTGCTCGTGTACGCCGATCGCTGGTCAGCGCGGACCCGGAGTGCCGAAGGGCCTGTTTCCACGCAGTATCTCTCGAAACTCTAAACTCTCTAAGCTAGTACACACATGATGGGCCAGATGATGTTCAAATCTGAATGACTATGACTGACTCTGGGGGATTCCTGTAACTATCTATCAAAACCACAAATTGCAGTTTAACCCACTGTTAATTAGCTGATGGGTATAATGGACTGATACTCACTTTTACAGTTACATAAAAAACATTTGGAAACTTTTATGACTGAAGCAGGAGCAATTAGACTGTGCACACAGACAAACCACACTCTCTGCAAACAACTACTGCTTGGCAACTGAGTTCAGACATCATAAGATTCTTATAAGGGACCTCCCGCGGTGATGGAACACATCAAGTTTGTTTGCTCTTGCTGTTTCATTTCCACTGGCAGCTTTGTGTCAAAGTTGGCGGCTTTCTGCCATTACGGCAAAGTCCTCTCTGTGATACTTCTACACATTTACGATCGTAGAGCCAAAGAGTCATAGAGTAACACAGCATTTAAACAGGCCCTTTGGCCCAACTTGTCCATGCTAACCAAAATGCCCCATTTACGGTTGAACCACCTGCCATCATTGAGCCCATATCCCTCTAGATACATCAAAGATAGACACAAAAGGCTGGAGTAGCTCAGCGGGACAGGCGGCATCTCTGGAGAGAAGGAATGGATGATGTTTCGGGTCGAGATCCTTTATCTCCCTCTAAATAGTCCTATATAGGATGATGTCTAAATAAGATACATAGGACTCTGATATATCGGCGAGACCAAGCGCAGACCGACTGGGCTGACCACCTATTCTCAGTCGGCCTTGGCCGAAGCAATTTCCCTGTTGCCAAACATTTTAACTCCCCTGCCCACTTCCACACTGACCTTTCTGTCCTGGGCCTCCTCTGTGTCAGAGTGAGGTGACACATAAATTGGAGGAACAGCACCTCATACTTCGCTTGGCAGCTTACAACCCATTGGTATGAAGATTGATTTCTCTAATTTCAAGTAACCCTTACATTCCTCCCTCCCCGCCAACTCCCCCACCCTATCCATCCTGCCAGTTCCACTGTTTGCATCCATATATTTCTTTGCTATCACCTCTTACACAGCCCACAATGGACCATTGTGGGCTCCACATGTCCTTGATCATCGGTACCGGCTCTGAATCTTCATACCTTTTCATAGCTCTAATTTCTGTCCTCACTGCCTCTCAGTCTGAAGTAGGGTCTTGACCCGAAACATCACCTATTCCTTTTCTCCAAAGGTGCTGCTTGACCCACTCAGTTACTCCAGCATTTTGTGTCCCTCTAAACCTTTCCTGTCAAGAATGCTTAATTACCAAAATACAAAGTGCTGGAAAAATTCACCAGGCAGTTGGAGGGCAATAGACAGGTGGTGTTGCAGATCAGAACTCTTCATCAGATCCTTCATCATCGTTAATATATTTAAACTTTAATATATTTTGTGTGGAAATTCATATGTTTTAGCTTTTCTATATTTAAATATAAATTAGTTATATTATAAGTATGTGTATTATGTTATATTTTGGGCAGCACAGTGCTGCAGCGGTAGAGTTGAGGCCTTTTGTACCAAAGACCCGCATTCAATCCTGACCACGGGTGCTGTCTTTATGAAGATTAGACTGTGACCACGTGGGCTTTCTCCAGCTGCTCCAGAAAGGTTTCCTTCCACACTCCAAAGGATTGTAGGTTAATTGGTTTCTATAAATTGTCCCTAGTGTGTGTCGGACAGTGTATGTGTACATGGTTGTTGGTTGGGTGCGGACTTTGTGGGCTGAAGGGCTGTATATCTAAGTTCTGAAAGACTAATATATAGAAACTCCATTAAAGAAATGTAGGGTATATAACGTATATATATATATATTATCAGCTGATTTTTTTTACTACTTGCTTTTCTAATAATCTTTTTATTGCTTCAAAGCACGCTTACATCTTCATGTTTATGATCTGAATATTATTTTTGATTTTAACCTTGTTTACCTTGGACTCAGTTTCTAAATAATTAGCAAAGATACATATGAGTGGCTGAACAACCCGAATCAATTAAAAACCAGGATGCTTTCACTTAGAGAAACTCAACTAATAAACTCAATGGTAAAAACACCATGGAAGCCCATAAGCTGATTTCTCCTCTCTACTCTAAAGGCATTGTGGCTATTGACAGTAACCGCGGCTGAGATGAATGATCTTAGGGAGCAAGGCCATAGTTATAGAAGCAGTTAAGGGGTTGTCCCACTACGGGGACCTAATTGGCGAGTTTAGAAGAGTTTAGGAGAGTTTGAAAAAATGTCATGTTGAAGACCTCCTTCGACCATGTAGATGACCTCCTATGATCTCCTTCGACTATGTTGAAGACTAGCTTCGACTAGCTTCGGGAAAATTGGACATGGTGTAGTGGAGAGTGAGGATGACCTCCTTCGATCTCCAACGACCTCCCTTCGATTATGTTAAAGACTATCTATGACTACCTCCGACTACCTCCGACTACCCTTGACTACACTCGATTTCCTACGAATAACATGCTGGCCTACTACGACCTACTTCGACTAAACCTACGATTAAAAAAAATATTGATTATTTCCATGGCAACCTGTTTTTACTCGCGGGCATTTTTCAACATGTTGAAAAATACGCCGTGACCTAGCTGAGGCCTCGAGTACGCGGGGACTACTCTCGAGCATGCAGGAGAGTTACAAAGACCTCCTAGGACCTCGTGTCGACCATGCTGCGAGTATGAGTCGAGGGCAAACTCGCCAGAACTCACGGATTAGATCGCCGCAGTGGGACAGGCCCTTAAGTGGGCCACTCATACACCCTACTGACCACTGGAAGGCACCTGCTGTGAGTTTAATGGAATACCCCTCCTTAATCTACCCCTCCTTTGCCCCCCTCTGGGTCTCTCTTTGTTCTGCCCAATCCACCGGATTCCTCTACACTCTCGCCGACCCTCCTTGCTCTTGGTGCCCCCCCCACCCCCTTGCTGTTGGCGGTCCCTCCCCACTCTTGATGGCCCCCCTCGCTCTTGGCCCCCCTCCTCACACTCAACGCCCCTCCTCACCCTCAGTGTCCCCTGCTCTCACTCTCAGGGCCCACCCTTGTTCTTGAAGGTGCAGGACCCCCACACTCGCAGGGCTTCCCTCACTCTCGGCGGCCCTCCTCACTCTCAGCCCCCCCCCCCCCTCACTCTCAGGGGCCCCCCTCACTCTTGGCGGTCCTTCCCGCTGGGTCGCTGGGTTCCCCGGTACATCTTGGGACCTTTCTGCTGTGGTGCAGTGCATCTCAGATCTACGGCATGCGAGCTAGGCCTGCCGTCAGGATGGGCCGCAGCTCAGCCAGGACCCCTTCGCCACACCCACCTCGCCAGGATCCCTGCAACAAAACATGCAAATTACCTCAACATTAATGAAATTAAAAAGACAACTGTGACAGTCCTTCCTGAACAGAACTGAGAAAAAACTCTAGTAAGAATCCCGCTAGTCCATAATAAAATTGCAGTTCAGAGCACAAAGCCCAGAAATACATCAACATTTTCTTTCAAGCCATCAAATAATTAAAATAAGCGGCTTTAGAAAGCATCTTGTCCAGAAACATCACAACCTGGTTTGGGAACTGCTCTGCCCAGGACAGGAAGGCTCTGCAGAGAGTAGTGCGTTCGGCCGAACGCACTATGGGAACTACACTCGCCCCTCTGCAGGAACTATACATTAGAAGGTGCAGATCCAAAGCCAGCAAGATTATGGGAGACCCCTTCTACCCCAGCAACGGACTGTTCCAGCTGCTACGGTCAGGCAAACGCCTCCACTGTCATGCCGTGAAAACAGAGAGGATGAGACGGAGTTTCTTCCCAGAGAACTAACTTGCTGTGCCAAACTACTGTTGTGTTGTGTCTTTTTAAACTTGCTGGGGGAGGGGAGTTTCTCACCAATATGTAATTACTGATTCCGTTCTATTCTGTTCTGTAGTTTTTTGCATATTCCGCAAGCATTGCCACTTTTCATTTCACTGCACATCTCGTATGCGTATGTGACAAATAAACTTGACTTGACGTTGCGTTTGGCTACTGTGCCACATTACACTCAAACAAAATGATTTATCATCCGTGATCAATTCAAGTTGAATGTGATTTGCAATGCTGTGGACGACAGACCATTAACGACTGTGTCTGTGTGTAACTGATCACTTACACTCAGTATCTGACATATCCAATCTCTATGTGACCATGTGGGTTTCCCCCGGGTGCTCTGGTTTCCACCCAATTCGCAAAGGTGGGAGTGACTGCTGGTGCAGGTTAGTGACAGGAGGGCTGTGTTGTGGATGGATAACGGGGTAATAACTGGTGAAAATGGAATCGATGGGTGAGTTCCAAGAGCTGGCACACTTAATGGGCCAAATGGCCTCCTCCACCATTGTGGGTAAAGATACTCACACAGAGTGTGGTGGCTGTATGGAACGAGCTGCCAGAGGAGGTAGTTGAGGCAGGTATTATAATATCATTTAAAAGACATTTGGACTGGTACATGGATAGAAAAGGTTTAGAGGGACATGGCCAAGCATAAGCAGGTGAGACTATTGCAGATGGGGCATTTTGGTCAGCATCAGCAAGTTGGGCCGAAGGGTCTGTTTCCATGCTGTATGACGTTATGACTCCAATTTTATTTCTATGCCTTTACATGAAATGTGTAAAATAATCAAATTGGTAGCCAGCGTTGTACATAGTAAATGTATTCAAGGTAGACACATTAAGCCAGTAACTCAGTGAGTCTGGCTGCATCTCTGGAGAACAGGAATAGGTGACATTTCAGGATGGTAGACAAAAAAAGCCGCAGTAACTCAGCGGGACAGGCATCCTCTCTAGAGAGAAGGAATGGGTGATGTTTAAGGTTGAGACCCTTCGTCTCGACCCGAAACATCGCCCATTCCTTCTCTCCAGAGATGCCGCCTGTCCCGCTGAGTTACTCCAGCTTTTTGTGTCTACTTAAACCAGCACCTGCAGTTCCTTCTTACATAATGAATGTATCTGGTTTCATGCTGGGTGACTGTATCCATATAGCCACACAACACTAATAGACTAATGATGGCAGATTTTAAAATATCATTTTTGGAATTTAACAAACATGCAACTTCCAAACAATGTTCACTGCTTCAAAGAGTTAAATGTTCTCTATAACCTGAACGGAGTCAGGAAGATGTCTGCATTTCATCTGATATATCCCATTGCTGATCTCTAGTTCCTGAGACCATTCCTGCTTGAAAAGCAGAAATACTTTTGTTCTTTTGCACCTTACCTTGACAAATATGCATGCACGGGTTGAGAATGACTGATTTACCCCACACCTGCTGGGATATCAGTGCTATCTGATCTGCCCTTGAAGCACAATTCCATTCACTCTGTCAGAGTTTGCACTCCTGAATTCCTAACTGCTGCCGCGTTTCGACTTGAATTTTCATAACGGGCGTCAGAGGTTATGGGGAGAAGGCAGGGGAATGGAGTTTGAAGGGAGACATGACTGAATGATGAGTATGCTTGCTGGGCCGAATGGCCTAATTCTACTCCTATCGCTTATGACCTTATGGCAGTTAGGTCATAGTCCCAGTCCCAGTACCAGACTGTGCATCGCTATTTAAAAAACGCAGGCTAGTTTAAAGCACTGTAAAGTCAGAATTGGGGCTATTAAAGTGCAGAGGCAATGGATAATGATAGCCGCAGGCATTGTTATGGTTAATTAGTGCCCTAATGAGGGGATATTATACTATATTTATAGTATCCATTCATTGAAATCTGATATGTTTGGATTTGAATCCTGTTTACTGAATGGCCTAATTCTTCCCCAATCACATATGAACCTACGAACTATGAGTTTACCTGCTGACGGTAGCATTGTGGTGCAAAGCTGGCTGTGCCAATACAATTGGCAGATCCATTCACTTTCTCATTAACTCGTAAAGTGTAAGATGGTTTTAAAAAGCTTCGTGAACCTGTTGACCAAGGTTTCAATCTCTCAACAGTGCGTAGCTCTGCGTCTTCTTTCAAAGCATGAACGGCAAGCACACTTGAGGGGGATTCACTCTCAGTGGAACAACCAAACACTTAAGGCCTTGACGATCCACCGCTTACTTCGATTGCTCCTGACTACTGATACAACTGGCTGAGGATGCACTCACTAACTGCCTATACTTTAGGCTTTAGTCTTTAGACTTTAGAGATACAGAGTGGAAACAGACCCTTTTGCCCACTGAGCCCGCCCCAACCAGCGATCAACCTGCGCACGAGCACTATTCTACACACAAGGGATGATCCACTATTTTATTGAAGCCAATTAATCTACAAAACCCACACGTATTTAGAATGTGGGAGGAAACCTGAGATCCCGGAGAAAAACTTCACGGTCACAGGGAGAACGTACAAACTCGGTACAGGCAGCACCCATAGTCAGGATCATACCTGGGTCTCAAAGGCAGCAACTCTACTGCTGCGGCATGTGCTACCCTTGTCATAATCCAATGTGCAGCAGACCACGATGCTGTGCCTCACACAAAAAAAAAATATTTCCCTTGACCTTCTGAATGCCCTTGCATTTTTGAGAAGAAAGTGCATTTGATGCAGCAATGACTTCAGTCTACCATCCCGAATGTCTTATTGCCAAATAATTAATCATGAAGGACCAAACAATGTGCTGAGGAAACTCAGCAGGTCAGGCAGCATCCGTGGAGGGAAATGGGCAGAGAATGGTTTGGTTTGCAAAAATGGCATTCTCCTTTGGGGCAATCTCTGATGAGGAGAGTCATAGTGTCATAGAGTGATACAGTGTGGAAACAGGCCCTTTGGCCCAACTTGCCCACACCGACCAGCATGCCCCAGCTCCACTAATTCCACCTGCCTGCGCTTGGTCCATATCCCTCCAAACCTATCCTATTCATGTACCTGTCTCACTGTTTCTTAAACGTTGGGATAGTCCCAGCCTCAACTACCTCCTCTGGCAGCTTGTTCCATACACCAACCACCCTTAGTGCTAGCAGCTGCACATCCAGTATTTCCTCTTGAACTTATAACACAAGCTAGAGCCTTTGGATGCAACTTTTGACTCTGGTTGGCACCCCTTTCTGTGGTGGTCTTTATGTCACTCATGACTCCTTGGTAAAGGGGGTCCCCCACTGCCATTGATGGGAGTCTCCAGCCGCTTTGAATAAAATTGGGAGCTTTCTCCGACTCCCCTGAAGCCCGTCTCAGCTCCAGAGAGGTCGGTGTGCCTGACATCGTGGTTGCCTTGGGAAGTGCGTCTTTAAAGGATGACACCCTTCTTGGTTGGATGTGAAAGTTACAGAGCTGCCTTTAACCATCAGAGTGTGGTCCCATCAGTAACAATGATGGGAATAGCTTAACATTGTTCCAGGTTTGATTATAACCATGCGTAGGAAGGAACAGCAGATGCTGGTTGAAACCGAAGATAGACACAAAATGCTGGAGTAACTCTGTGGGTCAGGCAGCATCTCTGGAGAAAAGGAGTAGGCACATTTTGGGTCGGACCCTTTAGTTTAGTTTACTTTTGGAGATACAGCGTGAAAACAGGCCCTTCGGCCCACCGAGTCCGCGCAGACCAGCAATCCCTGCACATTAACACTATCCTACAAACCAGGGACAATTTCCAATCTGTACTGAAGCCAATTAGCATACAAACCTGGACATCTTTGGAGTGTGGGAGGAAACTGGAGCACCCATGAAAAACCGACGCATAAATTCAAACAGAGAGCACCCCTCGTCAGGATCGAACTTGGGTCCCTGGCGCAACAACTGAGTCCGAGACTGAGTCTGAAGAAGGGTCCCGACCCAAAAGGTAATCTACCCATGTTCTCCAGAGATGCTGCCTGACCCGATGAGTAGCTCCAGCATCTTGTGTCTATCTTGATCATAACTATTTTGTTTCTTGCAGTTTTGGCAGGGAGCTGCCTTGCGTGAAATGCAATGATGTTTTTGGAGCAGCAAAAAGTTCCAAACCAATTTTGGGCCAAAAGTGAGTGATTAGTTTAGCCGGCAGTGAGTCAACCCAGGGCTGTGATAAGAGAGCCTAATTATCCCAGGAACACGCGCAACGCTACACATGGACATTGCATGCAGAATGCAAGGGTGACATAGCCAGCTGATCAAGGCTGAAATTCTAGCATGATGCAAAATAACTTGGATATGGACATTATCGTTCTCCTTTCCGAGAAAAAAGTTTTGTTAGGCTGAAAAATATCACGCTATTAAACGTCTAGGCTATGGGTGTGTGGTAGAATCACAGGGCCAGCAGGTTGAATGCTTCGAGGAGAATCTTCTAGCTGAATAACAATATGAGAGGAATAGATCGGGTAGAAGGGGAAAAGATTTAATAGGAATCTGAGGGGTAACTTTTTCACACAAAGGGTGGTGGGTGTATGGAACAAGCTGCCAGAGGAGGTAGTTGAGGCTGGGACTATCACAACATTTAAGAAACAATTAGACAGGTACATGGATAGGACAGGTTTGGAGGGATATTGACCAACGCGGGCAGGTGGGACATGTTGCCCGGTGTGGGAGTTGGGCCGAAGGGACTGTTTCCACACTGTATCACTCTATGACTATGAATCTATGACTAACAGTCCATTCAATGTGGCTCTTCCTCCTTGTTCTCAAACATTCCACCCTGATTTCTCACAATGTTCTACCCAGAAGCTATTGTCTACTCTGAATATGAGATGTGCCTGCCCTTTATAATTAATTCAAGTAATTGCTGTCAATATGTGAGCTTTGGCAGTAAGAGTGGGCAGTCAACTTAACGATAACCCCCAATTCCAATCCATTCACCCAGCCTACTTACTTAGGAAGCTGAAATATTCTCTCAGTTTCTCTCTACACACTCGCTGCTTGACCTGTTGAATATTTCCAGCACTACCAGTGTTTATACGGAATTCCAAAATCCACAATATTTTCCTCATATATTTTGTTGATCTATTAATTTTTTTTTTTACATTTCTCATTCTACAAGGTCACCTGAAGAAGGATGTCACAATGATACCACATCTTTAATGTCAGAACAAATCTCAAACTGGGTAAGAGTTATGGGCCTGTCCCACAGGAGATTTTTTGGGCGACTGCAGGCGACTGCCGCAAAATTTTCAACATGTTGAAAATTTTTCGGTGACAGTGGCGACAATTTTTGTCGTAGGTTGTCATAGGTGCTGTTGTAGGTTGTCGCTAGGTGCCGTAGGTGAATTCCACTAAAGGGTCTGTCCCACTTGGCGATTTTTCGGTGACTGACGTATCAGGACACCGAAAAAGTCACGGCGTGACGCGGCGTGGCGACGTATTGACGCACGGTGTTTCCTCGAGTGTCGCGACATTTTTTTGTCGCCGCTGGATTTTGAAATGTTCAAAATCTTTCGCCGACCCTGACAATGACGCCATAAGTCGTCGAAAAAATCGCCACGTGGGACAGGCCCTTAAAACTAGTCTCTGGCAGTCGCTTAAAGAGTCGCCTAAGTGGGACAGGCCCTTTATACTGACTATTTTGTATTGTTCTAAAGTTCAAGAACCCAGGCACTCATCACTCTTTGTTAAACTGAGAAAAGTTACCAAATATTTTTAAAATGGTTTGCTCAGAAATTTATAAAATTCTCTTTAAAGCAGTGCGGTTATACAGAAATAATTGATCCACAAAGTTGATTCAAGCAAGCCGAACAAAAGACTGGCAGTGCAGAAACTAAATTGGTGCCAAAACATCTTTGTAATAATTCCAAACTATTTGCTTCAGTTGGACTGCTGAGTTATTCTGTTTCACAGCCAGTTACAATTAAAGGGTGAGTTGTGTATTTAACTGAATTTTGAGCAGTATAAATCTTTATGTCTGAAGAAGGGTCTCAACCCGAAATGTCATCTATTCCTTCTCTCCAGAGGGCAGCACGCTGGCGCAGAGGTAGAGTTACTGCCTTGCAGCGGCAGGGACCCGGGTTCGATCCTGACTACGCGTGCCGTCTGTACGGAGATCGTACGTTCTCCACGTGCGTGGGTTTTCTCTGAGATCTTCGGTTTCCTCCCACATTCCAAAGACGTACAGGTTTGTAGGTTAATTGGCTTGGTGTATTTGTAAATTGTCCCCTAGTGTTAGTGTGTGGGGATCACTGGTTGGTGCGGGCTTGGTGGACCGAACGTACTGTATCTCACAACTAAACTAAACTAATGATGCTGCCCACCCCGTTGAGTTACTCCAGCATTTTGTGTCTATCTTTGGTGTAAACCAGCATCTGCAGTTCCTTCCTACAGATTAACAGATGTTACAATAGCACAGTATATGATATTTTGTTAAGACAGCACTGCTCCTTAATAGTGCTTTCCATTTGAAGAAGTTAATTACCTTCCTAAGACAGCATTTTATGTACACCTAACTGAATAATAAATACTAAATCCATTAATGGTGATAACATAGGAATATTAACCTATGTCTGAAAACAAAGAACCATAACTTGGTAAAGAAGACATGATTATGCCATGTTGTCACCTCTTGTTTTAATTAGCACTCGGTCTCTCTTCCTAAACCTAAGTCTTGTGTTCACACACCACATCCAAAATAAATGTGGTAAATCTAGATTAAGTAAACAAATTTGATCTGCATGAATTCCAGACTTGATTCAAACAATCTTAACTAAATCTTTATTTTCATTTGCCATCTGAAGTGTAATCTGCTTGCAGCTGCACAGGGTAACATAAATTAGTTTCAGAAGGAACTTGAGCCATGCTTCAAAGATAAAGGCCTGAACATATCAGGAAATGTAAATAGATAGGATCAGGAAGAGAGGGAATAAACAAACAGCAATAATTAAAGTAAATCCCACACTCTAACTTATTGCATCTACAGTCCAACAAGAAACAAAGTGGGACTGAAGGCTCCTCTAGGAAGAGGATAGAGTCCATTTTAGTTTAGTTTAGTTTAGAGATGCAGTTCCGAACCAGGCCCTTCAGCCCACCGATTCCACACCGGCCAGCGATCCCCGCACATTAACACAATCCTAGACACACTAGGCACAATTTAAATTCATACAAAATCAGTTAACCTACAAACCTGTACGTCTTTGGAGTGTTGGAGGAAACCAAAGATCTCAGAGAAAACCCACGCTGGTCACAGGGGGCTGTCTGTACAAACTCCGTACAGACAGCACCCGTGGTCGGGATCAAACCCGGGTCTCTGGCGCTGTAAGCGCTGTAAGGCAGCAACTCTACCGCTGCGCCACCTTGCCGCTGGGCCTTCTGCGGAGTGTAGGGGGTAGCATTCAACTTCCACAGTAAAACCATGATATAAAAATACAAAGCCATTTCTTTCATGAAACGTGTCAATACACAACGGTATTAGAAAATGCTTACAAGAACATGGGATATATAGCAGACACTAAAACATCAATTAAGAGACAAGCCAGTGGATTTCCCATAAAAAGGAATGTGCAAAGTGTTGAGAATTGCAGTG
Source organism: Okamejei kenojei (assembly GCA_035221665.1). Classification (NCBI taxonomy): domain Eukaryota; kingdom Metazoa; phylum Chordata; class Chondrichthyes; order Rajiformes; family Rajidae; genus Okamejei; species Okamejei kenojei. Next base: position 30,628,541 of record CM069161.1, read on the forward strand.
AAATGTGTTTCAACAAGTATCTTTGGTTGAAGCTATAAACATCTATTCCACGAATTAAAATAATTTACTAAAGACAGCAACGCACAGTTGTTCTTAGCTGAATAACATGTACTTTAACAATTCATTGTGTAACAAAGGAGCTCAAGTTGGTAAATCTATAGGTTACCAGCACTGCTTGAAACTTTGCTCATCTTACCCTGCTTGTTTGGGCATTTGTATCCAGATTGGTACTAACCAGGTGTGCTAACCAGGTGTGCCACGTGCGACTTTGTGGACGGTCTTTTATGATTAATTTGGACACGGTGGTATGGTGGGTGATGTTACCTCTCACCAGAAGCATGGGGAGTAAGCAAACTATCATGTCAATCATCATTCGTCACTGGAATAAGTGACGTTTCAGATCGAGACCCTTCATCAGATTTATCAGACGAGGAAATAGGCGACGTTTCGGGTCGCGATCCTTCTTCAGACCAAAAACGTCGCCTATTTCCTTCGCTCCATAGATGCTGCCTCACTCGCTGAGTTTCTCCAGCATTTCTGTCTACCTTCGATTTTCCAGCATCTGCAGTTCCTTCTTAAACACAGATTGCTGGAGTAGCTCGGTGGATCTCAGAAGAACATGGACCAATGGTGCTTCTGAGGAAGGGTCTCAACCCAAAACGTCACCTATCCATGTTATCCATTGATGTTGCCTGACCCGCTGAGTTGCTCCAGCATTTTGTGTCTATCTTCGGTGTAAACCAGCATCTGCAGTTCCTTCCCACACATTGTTCAACACTAACTTGTTACAGCATTGCCAGAACGAACCTCATGATGCAAATGGTAGCTTTGCACAGTGAAAATATTCAGGAACAATCATTTTGCCAGAGATTTAATTTGAGTGAAGTAATAACTGGTGTCTCTCAAATTTTTAATAAAAGGTTATGAAGTTTACAGGAAATGAGTAGTGTGCCAGACTCTCAATGAATGTAAGTGTGAAAAGGAACCGCAGACGCCAGTGTATACTAAAATGTAACGTAAGTAAGGACCTCGCGATAGATACAGAGTTCTAGAGTAGCTCAGTGGGCCAGGCAGCATCTCTGGAGAAAAAGGATGGGTGATGTTTTGGGTTGGAGCCCTTCTTCAGACAATAAGTTTATATTGCCCACAAACCTTCTGTAACGCAGTTACTTACAGACATGAATTCTTTGTTAGGAATTGCAGTCCAATGTGAAGGGAGAATGAGGGAAAGGCAGCTAGAGCAGGTCAACTTGGTAGAGTCAAGAGAGAGACAAGAGTGTTTTATTGTCATGTGTCCCAGATAGAACAATGACATTCTTACTTGCTGCAGCACAACAGAATATGTAAACATAGGACACTGTAAACAACCAGGAGCGGCAGGAGATGGGGATGGTCCTGATCAATGAAGACATTTGTGGAATTCCCTGCCATAGAGGGCAGTGGAGGCCAAATCACTTGATGGATTTAAGAGAGAGTTAGATAGAGCTCTAGGGGCTAGTGGAATCAAGGGATATGGGGAGAAGGCAGGCACGGATTATTGATTGGGGACGATCAGCCATGATCGCAATGAATGGCGGTGCTGGCTCGAAGGGCTGAATGGCCTCCTCCTGCACCTATTTTCGATGTTTCTAACTGTCTTCATGGAGTAATTCTTCTCTGTTCAAGTTATTGAAGGAAGTACAGGAGAGGGCCCACGATTTCAGCTGCAAGTCCAGCCACATCTGTGCAAGCACCTTGCCAATAAAAGGGATTTGCAGGGTGGCACAGCGGTGGCATTGCTGTTTGACAGCACCAGAGCCCCAGGTTCGATCTAGACTATGGGTGCTGTCTGTATGGCGTTTGTATGTTAACCCTGTGACTGCGTGGGTTTTCTCCAGATGCTCCGGTTTATTCCAACAATCCAAAGACGTGCAGGTTCGTAGATTAATTGGCTTCTGTAAATTGTAAATTGTCCCTAGTGGGTAGGATAGTGCTAGTGTACTAGGTGATCATTGGTCAGCGTGGGCTCAGTGGGCTAAAGTATAGCGTCTGAAGGGAATAATTATTATCAAAATCTTTGCATCACACTACTTTCAGGCTAGAGCTGGAGATATCTGCAACATGTTCTGATTTATCATCCACGATTTGCAACAGGAAGGATGGAGTTTTCTCTTCCAAGGACCAGAATATATTTCAGTGCCTTGCAAAAGAGCAGAAGGTGATGAAATCACACTCCTTCGTCACGACCTCACACTTAACAACAGCACAATATGCCATTGATTGGACTCGTGTAACTTTGGGACCTGTAGGTTTCAATTACGAGATGTAACAAATCTGGAAAGGGTTCTATTCTATGAGTGTCTTGCCTGTTGGTTGCTACTGGTGATGAATGCACTCCATTTTGACCAGCAAGAGAGAGATGTGTCTCACTATCATACAATGTGTTTGGCTGCTAAAGTTAAATAGTTGCAAAAGGGAGATTGTTTTTTTTTGAGATACAGTGGGTAACAGGCCCTTCAGCCACTGAGTCTGCACCAACCAGCGATCCCCGCACATTAGCACAATCCTACACTGGGGACAATTTTTATATTGATACCAAGCCACTTAACCTACAAAAACCTGTAACGTCTTTGGGGTGTGGGATGAAACCAAAGTTCTCGGAGAAAACCCCACGCAGGTCACGGGGAGAACATACAAACTCCGTGCAGACAGCGCCCGTAGCCAGGGGCAAACCCAGGTCTCTGGTGCTACCACTGTGTCACTGTGCCTCCCAACGTCTGAGTGTGAGGCTTGCACCAGTGGGAAAGGTGGAGGGTGTGGGCAAACAGGAGAGTGTTGGAGATGCAGCCCACATTGCCAGAGATGGTTGGAATGTGAGGGTTAGAGTCATGGTGCATTGGAGATTGTATGGGGCAGGTCGCGCCAATGGTGGATATGGCATTTTGCACTTTATTCAATGGATCACTGAATATTCATCTGCACTGCTCCGGCATGCTTTACTCCAAACATTCACTCCCTGAACTAGATCAAAGTGCACGCCTGGAGGGTTCTCTGGTCCCCTGTGGATTGACCAAGGTCTCCAGTACAGAATTAAGCAGGACATCAATGCTGCTCTCTCCCTGGCTAAGACAGGTCTGCTTGAAAACATTGCCCTCATCAATCTGACCAGTTCTGAAGCCATGGCATCTCTTCTCCCTAACAGGTGGGGTCTGGTTTTAAGTGGTGTAAACTACCTTCAGCTCAAACAAGCCACTCCTGAAATTGGACTCCTGCAGACACTTCCATCAACCTAACAGTTCACTTCGTTCTGGCTGGCTGCTACAATTGTGTAAATGAGCAGCCTGTACAAACTCAGTGCACTGCCCGCATGCAGCTCTCACACAGCGCGCCCACCACACAATGTTCTGGTGCTTTCACTTGAGTCCTTGGTACATTTTAATTAGCTTTCCATCCCTTACCCTAGGCCCCAGACTTTCTGTTCACACGGCACATCCAAACAGCACACAGATTAGACAAGTTATTCTGACCTGCTGTCTAAGGTTCACAAACCTCAGTTCATCAGACTAAAGAAGGGTTTCGATCCGAAACGTTGCCTATTTCCTTCCCTCCGTAGACGCTGCCTCACCCGCTGAGTTTCTCCAGCATTTTTGTCTACCTTCGATTTTCCAGCATTCCTTCTTAAACAGGAAATTAGCAATGCTTTTTTTTGCATTTTAGTTTTTTTTATGTATTTAGTGTTATGAAAAAGTAAGTATTATTTACATATCACTTACTTTTTAATAATGAAGTTGTCCGCAGTGTGTAGGGAGTGGATGAGAAAGTGGGATAACGTGCAACTCGTGTGAACGAAGTTTGATTGTCAGTATGGACTCGGTGGGTCGAAGATGGACACAACATGCTGGAGTAACTCAGCGGGACAGGCAGCATCTCTGGAGAGAAGGAATGGGTGACGTTTCGGGTCGGGACCCTTCTTCAGTCTGAGGAAACGTCACCCATTCCTTCTCTCCAGAAATGCTGCCTGGCCCGTTGAGTTGCTCCAGCATTTTGTGTCTACCTTCGATTTAATCCAGCACCTGCAGTTCTTTCCTAGACATTGGCCAAAGGGCCTGTTTCCGTCCTGTAGCGAAACTAAACTACGATTGGCTCGTGGGATATCAGGTTTGTTTTATGAGGAGATACTGAGCCATCAGTACTTATCTGTGAGCCATTGGTTCAGGAATGAGCATGCTCTTGAGCATGGCATGTCCTTTGAACTTTACTAAATGGTATCAGATGAAAAAAAATCCCACTTGCTTCAAGTATGTGAATCAGTTTCCGAATGCATCTATGCTAACGCTGATGAAGTGAATCAAAGTGCTGGATGGTCTCAGCATTTTTAGGCAGCATCTGTGGAGGGAAATGAACAGTCAATGTTTTGGGTCAGGATGTGTATGAAAATGTTTGCTCCAGATTGCAACACCTGCAGTCTCGGAGTTGCCGCTGCAGCTATGGCCACAGAACGTCAGCGTGGCATCTGAGAAGATGCTATGATGCAGCACCATGTGAAAGGCCTCCACCAAACTAGTGTGGGACATGAAACCATGAAACTCAATGGTGGATGGGACGCAGAGGAAAAAATGGTGTTGTTCGGTTTGTGCATGCAATGGCATCCTCTCTCTTACCTGCAATAGAAGGTAGCGCAGGAAATCAGTTGAATGACAGAGTGAGGACTACAGGGATGGCACAATGGCGCAGTGGTAGAGTTGCTGCCTTCCAGCTACAAAGACCTGGGTTCGATCCTGACAACGGGTGCTGTCTGTACGAAGGTGGTACGTTCTCCCTGTGACCACGTGAGTTTTCTGCGGATGCTCCAGTTTCCTCCCGCACTCCAATGACGTACATGTTGATAGGTGCATATTGACTTTGGTAAAAATAGTGTGTGTAGGATAGTGTTAGCGTGCGGGGATCGCTGGTCGGCACAGAATCAGTGGGAGATGGGTCGGTTTCTGTGCTCTATCTCTAAAGTCTAAAGTCTAAATTCACTGGCAAACGTTTGATGATTCTCTTCCAGTCTTTTTATAACAAAAGGAGGAAACATAGAAAACAGGTGCAGGAGTAGGCCATTTGGCCCTTCGAACCAGCATGCTTTCGAGTGGCGCTTTCTCCCCATGAATAAATGATCTTGGAGTCCTTTAAGTGGCCGTGTTTCGTGCTGATATCAGAAGACCGTAATGAACATGTGGATGAGGCAGTCCTGTGATGATGCAGCTGCTCCCTGTCAGGGCAACGATAAAACCAAGAGCTCATCTCCTCCTTCAGCTTGGAGTTAGGGGTTCCACAGGAAGATCATGGTTCAATGGTTCTTTATTGGCAAATGTACTGAGGTGCAGTGAAATTCCTTCTTGCATTGAGCTCAGTGCAAGTATTATTAAACATAAGCACATCTGAGATACAGTACAAGTCTATAGTATATTGAGACAGTATACAAGAGTTTTGAGGTTTGGCGCCATGTTCAAGTTCCCAGTTGTTGTTGTAAGTGCAGAGTTCTTAACGTGACCATGAAGGCCTGTTGTCCTGGCGGCATTGCAGAGCCGGTCTGGCCAAACGTAGCCATTGGTGTCCTCCACCGCTGCTCCACCGCTCCGTGCCACTGCAGGTCATGTCCGGTGCGCATGCTCGGCCTCTTGGAGCGCCGTCCAATCTAGGCGAGCCCCAGGCTGCTGCAGGGCCTCCAGCGGCCCACTCCGTTGTTGAGATGCACAGCACTGCCTCCCGCAGCTGATCCGCTTACCGGCCCTTTGTTCCTTGCGACCGCTGCTGCCATCTTTGGTATCTTCTCCCACCTCTAGGGGCCTCGGGGACGAGTAGGGAAAGGCATGGCGGCTCACCTCAAGGGGGACGGTGGATTAGCCAGGACCGTTGCCGGGGAATACACACTGCACTACAGTCTGCATGGGAGATATTCCTTGTGTCCTGACCAATATTTAGCCCAGAACCAGCAGAAGGATAGAAAAATAACATCACCATGTTAAATTGTTCTTTCTGGAGGCTTGATCTGCCCAAGTTGTCTTTCAACATTACAACCCTGCCTACACTTCAGAACTTCTATATTAGGCTGGCACAGTGGTGCAGTGGTAGAGTTGCTGCCTCACAGCCCCAGAGACCCGGGTTCGATCCTGACTATGGGTACTATCTGTGCGGAGTTTGAATCTTCTCCCTGTGACCACGTGGGTTTTCTCTGGGTGCTCCAGTTTCCTCCCACCCTCTAAAGATGTACATGTGGCCAAGCTGGACATCAGCGAGTCACGGCGCCAAGCGGTGGAGGGCTTTACCCGAGCCGGCTGCCCGCCCCTTTTCCGGGGTTACATCCGTCCCCGGGTGGAGTTCGAAAGGGAACACGCCCGGTCCACAGGCGCCCTGGGGGAGTTCCAGGACCGCTGGGCTCTGCAGGGTGTTGAACGCATGCTCAATAAGGATTGTAGCATAGTTGTACAGTAGTTTATTATGGATATATGTTTGTATTGTATTATGGTGGGGGGTTCTGGCTTGTTTTATTGTAGTGTGATATTATTTTTTTTATAATTTAATACATTTTTGGATTAAAAAAAAAAGATGTACAGGTTTGTAGATTAATTGGTTTCTGTAAATTGTAAAATGCCCCTTGCGTGTAGGATCGTGCTAGTGTATGGGGATCGCTGGTCGGTACGGAGTTGGTGGGCCGAAGGCCCTTCCACCGTGCTGTACCTCTAACGCAGTGCGTAGAGAGCATCAAGCCATCCTCAGACTGTGAAGATACTATAGCAATGCTTTCTTCTTGAAATGATGCCGAGCTGTTATGCTTTGAGTTGCTAACTCTGACAAGAATCAATAAGGTTTTCAGAAACACTGTCATGTTTTACTTTCTCCAGCATTCACAGTTTCCAGAATTATCCAATTTCAGAAGTAAACTTTGTGCAGTAGTGTGTTTCCTTTTTCATAAAGGTGTGGACACTTCTAAGCAAAAAGAAAAAAAAATATATTGCTGTCAGAAGGAAATGTCAACATGTCTGTGAATTAGCAAGGCCTTCTGAAACTTCCATTTTCAAAGAAGGCTTTAATGGCAGCCCTGCTGTCTTTAATGACGGGGGAACCAAAACTCCTCAGAGTATTTGTAATCACAAATAAAATCAATGTCTTGCTCAGAGGTGCCGTAGAAATAATTGGCCAAATTTTAAATAAATAATTGATCACGCAAATCCAAATCTCGGATTTAGGGCCACTTCTGGCAATCTCAAAGTTTTCATGGTTACAGAAATAAAATTGGTGTCATAGAGTCATACAGTGTGGAAACAGGCCCTTCGGCCCAACTTGCCCATGCCGAACAACGTGTCCCATCTACACTAGTGCCACCTGCCCGTGTTTGGCCCATATCCCTCTAAACCTGTCCTATCCATGTACCTAGACACAAAATGTTGGAGTAACTCAGCGGGACAGGCAGCATCTCTGGAGCAAAGGAATGGGTGACGTTTCGGGTCGAGACCCTTCAGTCTGAAGAAGTAACATTTCAAGTACTGTGCTGCGTTGTCTGCTGTGAGCCAATGTAGTGACTACTCATTGGAATGTGCTCCAATTGGGCGTGGGTGAGGATAGGGCTAGGGTTAACTATGCAGCCTCTAAAGCGGGATTGTGTGCTGGAACATACGACTGAAGTTACAAAAGCAGTCGGTGATGATGGAACTTTGGCCCGCCTTCAAGAAATGAGCAGAGAAAAGGGAAGAAAAGTTGGAAATGTGTTACTCCGTCTCGGCTGCTGTTCAGGGACGCAAGCTGCACATTTCAATTGGCTCCATTCAGTTTAACTTCACTCCATATGCTCCACATGAGACCCTTCAACTCTGAATTCCAAGGGCGTCAAGAATATAGTGAGAGGTTCAGTTTAGAGATACAGCGCGGAGACAGGCGAGTCTATGATCCTCGCCAGCATTCCCTGCCCACTAACACTATCCTACACATGCTAGGGACAATTTACAATCTTCACCAAGTCAATTAACGTACAAACCTGCACGTCTTTGGAGTGCGGGAGGAAACTGGAGCACCCGGAGAAAACCCAAACAGGGTCACGGGGAGAACGTACAAACTCCGTATAGACAAGCGCCCGTAGTCAGGATCAAACTTGGGTCCCTGGCGCTGTAAGGTGAAAATTCTACAGCTGTGCCACCGTCCTGCCGGTGAAGAATCAACAATTGCACTAATGATACAAATATTAATCATGTTTTAACAATGCAATAATATTCCTGGGCACTCACTGCAAGTTATTTTTTGAGGAAAGGATCTACAGATATCCTGTTGAATGCTAAATGCTATGGTAGATACTCCTACACATTCAATGGTATCTCTCCGTTGACCCTAGTTTCCATGCATATAATGTAAAACTGCTGTTCAAAGGTAGTTAAGGAGAATTCTCCCTCACCAACGTCATGTGGTTCTGTTTCATGAATAAATGATGCTGCCCTTGGCCCCATCACTCGTTCACATTCACAACAGGCAGCAGAGCTGTGGCTCTCCCACAATGTGCAGCAATCAAAGCTGCTGGAACCAGACCCCCGGAGACATCAGTTTTGTTGGTTGAATTCTAATGCTGCCTATCAGCTACAGCTGCAAGCCCGTACAAGCAAGCACTCAGGCACATTAGCAATCCCCCTGGCCTTCTCCAAACAATATTTCTTCCTTATGATACCAAAATTATGATGCACTCACTTGCCGAGAGCCAAGTAGCCTTGTTACCCCTGAAGCAACTTAGCCAGACAGGGCAGAAATGTTTGCGGGAACTTAAATATGACTTACCTCCAAAGCGACGTAATGGTCACACATTATACAAATTCACTCTTAATGTTAGAGTCATAGAGTGACACAGCATGGAAACAGGCCCTTCAGGCTAACTTGCCCACATTAGTTGACATGTCCCAGCTACACTAGTCCCACCTGCCTACGTTTGGCCCATATCCCTCCAAACCCGTCCTATCCTGTCTAACTGTCTCTTAAATGTTGGGATAGTCCCTGCCTCAACTACCTCTTCTGGCAGTTTGTCCCAAACACCCACCAGCCTTTGTGCGCAAAATGTTACCCCTTAGATTCCTATTAAGTCCTCTCCCCTTCACCTTCAACCTATTTCCATTGGTCCTCTTCCGAATAATTACTTGGGATGTTGGGGAATGTGGTCCGATCTCATGTCACTCCATTCCCAGACTCTTCTCACCCACTGAAAACAACAAAATCACACTCAAGCTGATGTGGGGTATATGAAGCGAATGAAATAAATGACGCGTGGCAAAATGCTTGTCAAATGAAGTCCAGATATTACATGTGTCTGATATTCAGCACAGCCCAGTACCGCTCTCTTTCAGCGATCCCTCCTGATCCGACTGGTTTTAATTGATTGATTGATACTTTATTGTCATGTGTACTTGGCAAAGTGAGATTCTTTGTTTGTGTTCAGTACAAGTATGCAAGAGTTGCTACGTAAAGGGCGGAGACAAAGTGACAAATGTGTTCAATATAGTCCCTCTTCCTTCTCCCCCAACCCCCCCGTCACTCTTTGTTCTCAGAGGCGTCCCACCACGCCGGGACCCTCCTTGTTCTTGATGGCGTGTCCTCCACCAACCTCCGGGATTCACGCCGATGGCGACTCTCCGATATCCCCCCTCTCTCACCCACGGCCCTCTCCCTCACTACATGCCTCTCTCACTGATGTCTCTCTCCCTCACTGAAGGCCCTGTCCCTCACTGATGGCCCTCCCTCTCACCGATGGCCAGTGGCCGGGCCTGGTCCAGTACGGGTCCGCTGTGCTCACCGGGTTCTCCCTGCACCAGGGGTTCCCTTTGGAAACAACACATTTCAAGCAGCCTAATTTCCATTTTACAACAGATCAGTATTGTCACCACTTGGATATTTTCAACAAGTTGCTTGTTTGACCCTGAATGAGAAAGCGGCTGAAACCAACAGAGAGAGCAAGGTCATCAGACAGAAATATAGGCCCTGTCTCCAAAGATGCTGATTATTTCCAGCATTTTCCAACCTCACCTAGGATTTCCAACATGTACAGTATATATTTTTTGTTTTATAGGAACTCTGCCGCCTGCCAAGTATTCCTGGGTGTGTGTAGAGGCTGTGGTGGAACATTGCCTGCAATTAGTGGTGAGCTGTGATCGGGCTTTGTGGACTGTGAAGATAATTCACACATGCCAGCAGAAGGCTTCACAATGAGTCAGAAATCACAAAGTTATAACACATGGGCCCAGTCCAGTCCTTCTACACACAATCCGACAGGCCCCATTTTCCCCCTCTTTTCTCCACAACCCTGATAATTCTTTATTTTCAAAAACTCCTTCCCTTTTGATCACACCAAATGAATCTGATCTGCCACCACTTTACAGACCCCAGCTGCTTGTGGTGTAATGAATTGGATCGTCATGGCTTTTAGACTTTAGAGGTACAGTGAGGGGTCCACACCAACCAGCGATCCCTCCCCCCCCCCCTCCCGCATCCCCTCAAGACCCTTCTTCAACCTGAGAGTGAGGGGAGATGGAATCTAGAGGTGGGAAAAGGTTCAGAACAATTCAGAACCGGCACCGGTGACCAAGGAATGGTGGCGCCCACAATGGTCCATTGTTGGCTATGTAAGAGTTGATAATGAAGGGATATGTGGACGCGAACATTGGAACTTGCAGGACGACTAGGGTGGGGAAGGACGGAGAGAGAGAGAGAGAGTGCCTGGCGGAACTTGCTTCTTTGATTTGGAGGTTATTCTAAGAAGAATTTCTGGGGTTTTTCCTAAAAATGCCTTTATTTTCACTCTTTGTTTCATTGTGTGTCACAATGTACCCAGCAGAATGAGTAGGTGTTGCACCTCAAGGCTGCCTTGTGTTTCTTGGAAGGAGTTGTATGGTGAGACTTGTCCAAGTCCAAGTCCTTCTGCTGAGTCCCTGCATTCTCTACACTACCTGCCCCTCCACCTATTTTCATATTATCCACAAACTTGGTCACAAAACCTTCAATCCCCTCGTCCAAATCACTAATATACAATGTGAAGAGTAGCGGCCCCAGCACCGAGCCCTGCAGAACTCCGCTAGTCACTGGCAGCCATCCAGAAAAAGCCCCCTTTATTGACACTCTTTGCCTTTTGCCATCCAGCCAATCTGATATCCTTGCTAGTAGCTGCCCTTTGATACCATAGGCTCTCATCTTCCTTAACAGCCTCACATATGGCACCTTATCAAATGCTTTCTGAAAATCTAAGTAACCACCGTCTACTGACTCTCCTTTGTCTGTCCTGCTATTTACTTCTTGAAAGAATTCCAGCAAACTTGTCAGGCAAGACCTCCCCTTCACAAACTAAAACTAACCTCTCCCACACTAACTGAACCGGAGTGAACCCTCCGGCTTGATATTAATGGTAGACTGAGGGATACTGCAAGGAACGAGGTTACAGATTGTGCTGGAATATAAAATAGACACAAAAAGCTGGATTAACTCAGCAGGACAGGCAGCATCTCTGGAGAGAAGAAATGGCTGATGTTTGGGGTCGAGACCCTTCTTCAGACTGGAGTATAATTCCACTACAGCTGTCGGTCCACAGTGCGAGTCGAGATTTCAGTTTCGAGTTGGTAGGTTTGCTTGAAAAGAAATCTAACAAGATGGAGAATGTTTTTAGTTATGGCACAGTTGTGCAATGGTGAAGTTTGATTCAGAGCATGAGTGCTGTCTGTGCAGAGTTTGTCCGTTCTCCCTGCGACCTAGTGGGATTTCTCCAGGTGTTCTGGTTTCCGCCCACATTCCAACGACGTCCCGTTTACTGCCTTCTGTAAAATAGTCACTAATGTGAATGATAGAATTAGTGTGTAGTTGGTCGGCATGGACTAGGTGGGATGAAGGGCCTGTTTCCACGCTGTATCTCAAAGTCAAAATTTGAGGAAGGACATTCGTGCTATTGAGGGAGTGCAGCGTAGGTTCACAAGGTTAATTCCCGGGATGGCAGGACTGTCATATGCTGAGAGAATGGAGCGGCTGGGCTTGTACACTCTGGAGTTTAGAAGGATGAGAGGAAATCTTATTGACACATATAAGATTATTAAGGGTTTGGACACGCTAGAGGCAGGAAACATGTTCCAGATGTTAGGGGAATCCAGAACCAGGCTCCACAGTTTAAGAACAAGGGGTAAGCAATTTAGAACGGAGATGAGGAAACACTTTTTCACACAGTTAGTTGTGAGTCTGTGGAATTCTCTGCCTCACTGGGCGGTGGAGGCTTGTATCCTGAAGAGAGAGCTAGATAGGGCTCTTAAAGATAGCGGAGTCAGGGTATATAGGGAGAAGGCAGGAACTGGGTACTGATAGTGGATGATCAGCCATGATCACATTAAATGGCAGTGCTGGCTCAAAGGGCTGAATGGCCTACTCCTGCACCTATTGTCTATTAAACTAAAAACTAAGCTAAACTAGTGTGAAATCAGGACTTTGTAGAGGTCATTCTACCTTCTTCTGAGGCAGAAGGAACGATGTAGAATCTGGCAATGACATTTGAATAACTGCAAGATACACAATAAAGACAGAAGAGACTGCAGATGCTGGAAGCTTGAGCAAAAAAAGTTGTAACAAGTGCTGGAGAAACTCAACAGGTCAGGCAGCATCTGTGGACATGGTCTGCCCATTTGCTTCCACAGATGCTGCCTGGCCTGCTGAGTTCATCCAGTACTGTTTTTTTGCAAAATATTCACAATGCCTGCTAATGGAATGCTTTTGAAGTGTAGTTGTTATTCTGGTGTCGAAAATCTAGCAGCCAAATCTTTCTCCAGCAAACTCCAACAATCAACAAGATAGTGAGGGCAGATTATCTGTTTTTGTGAAGTTGAGTCATGAATGGGTTTTGCATGAGAACAGAGATAATTCCCTTGCTGTAGATTTAGTAACTAGTACAAAAGACAAAGTACCCTCAGCATCACAATGTCAGACGAGATTCTTGTATGCTCAAGATAGACAACAAAATGTTGGAGTAACTCAGTGGGTCAGGCAATATCTCTGGATAGAAGGAATAGGTGATGTTTCTGGTCGAGACCCTTCTTCAGACTGTGTCAAGGGAGAGGGGAACTAAAGATATGAAGACATACAAAGATCAAATGAATGAAAGGTATGCAAATGTAGAAATCAAAGCCAGCAACAATGAGCAAGAAAAGGTGGAGCCCACAATGGTTCATTGTTGGCTGTGGAGATGATGATAATGAGTGAAACTATCAAGCTTTGTGTCTGTCCGTCCCGACGTCAGAGTTTCGAGCATCCTGACGAGAGGGCCTGCACTTCTGGCCGTCCGTAGCGGCGACTGCGGAGGGTTCATGGCCCCGACCACGGGTGAACAAAGGAGGAGGACTGACAAAGTTATTGTCTTCCACCACAGTGAAGAATGTTGATTCCACTGTGGTGGATGTTCATGTTGTATTCTATTGTGCATTGTGCTCTTGTTTGTATAGGTAAATGAAATTCCACTGTACCTTAATTGGTGCAAGTGGCAATATGTGAAGAACTTGAACCAGTGAAATGGAGTGGGATGACAGTGAAACTAGATGGAGCACTAGGATGGGGGAGGGACAGAGAGAGAGAGGGAATGCAAGGGTTACTTGAAGTTAGCAAAATCAAAATGAATACCGTTGGATTGTAAGCTGCCCAAGCGAAATATGAGGTGCTGTTCCTCTAATTTGTGTGAGTCATATCCAGCATCTGATGAAAAAAAGAGAATAAATTATACCAGCAATTATTCCAAAGAAAAAAAGATTGTAACAAGTTGAACTTCACAAAATCTTTTCTGAAGGTGACTGAGCTGCAATGTTGATTCTGATTCTCTCCCTGCAGATGCTGCCAGATCTGTGAAATGTCTCCTGACTGTTTTGCTTTTGTTTCAGATTACAAACATCCATTGCTATTTGCTTCTGCCTCCCGTGAGTCTGATTGGAGTGGTCAGTTACTTTGTTGTAATGAAGAATATCTTGTAGTGCTGGGGGGGGGGGGGGGGGGGGGGGAAGTGTTCATGACCCCATCCATCGACCTTCAAACTTGTACCTCTTAGAATTCTGCAAAGACTTGGGATTTGTTGGAATCATTTGTCAACTCATGCTCCTTCCTCATTGCTCCCAAAACACTTTCAAGTTGGATAGAGAGATAGTGTCAAAGGTTCATACAACACTGAAATACTTTCTTCAGTCCACCATGAGAATGGTTCCAGTAGTGAGAGGGTCTGCGACCCGAGGCCTTGGTTTAGTTTAGTTTAGAGATACAGCGCAGAAACAGTCCCTTCGGCCCACTGAGTCCGCGCTGACCAGCAATCCGCGCATACTAACGCTATCCTACACACACTAGGGACAATTTACAATTTTACCAAGCCAATTAGCCTACACACTTTGGAGTGTGGGAGGAAACCAGATTCTCACGTGAAAACCCACACAGATGACGGGGACAACGTACAAACTCCATACAGACAGCATCCCTAGTCACCCTGGCATTGCATAGCCTCAGAATAAAAGAATGCATCTTTAGAAATGAGCTGATGAGGAATTCCTTCAGTCAGAGGGTGGTAAACCTGTGGAATGCATTGCCACAGGCAGCTGTGGAGGCAAAGTCAATGGATATTTTTAAGACAGAGATTGCCGGATTCTTGATTGATAAGAGGTGTCAGGGTTTATGGGGAGAAGGCAGGAGAATGGGGTTAGGAGGGGAAGATAAATCAGCCATGGTCGTTTGGCGGAGTACACTTAATGGAGTACACAAGAACGTATAAGTCAATGCCCATCATAAAATTGCCCCAAATTCTAACATTCACCTGCACACTTTTGTCAATATAGAGGGGCCAATTAACGTAATAGCCAGCTGCGTCATGGGATGTGGAAAAAAATGTTGGAAGATAACTATGAATTCAATTTAACACATATAGTCACAGGGAGTATGTGCACACTCCACACAGACAGAACCCTCGGTCAGAATTGAACTCTGGTGCCATGAGGTAGCGTTTCACCAGCTGTGCTGTGATACTGCCCAGGGGCAACATTACCGCATGCCCGAAAACAGGGCTGCCAACTCTCACGCATTGAGTGTGAGACTCACGCATTTGACAAAATTCTCACGCTCTCACGCTGACGACAGAAGTTCTCACGCTCAAATTTTTTTTAAAATTTTTAATTTAAATAAATAAATAAAGTCACACTCCTCCACACCCACAACTGAGAATAGTTTTCTGTCGGCGGGTTTCCCGTAAAGAACGAGCAATTTGATTGGCTTAAGCCCATCGCACACTAATTAAAGTGACAATGTAGACAACAATGCTGGAGAAACTCAGCGGCTGAGGCAGCATCTATGTCTGAGTTTGACCCTTCTTTAGACTCAAGCATTTCTCCAGCATTTTTGTCTACCGCTCTATAGATGCTGCCTCACCCGCATTCACATACCCGTGCAGATGGTGTGATAGGTGAGACACGGCGGTGGTCCCAGCACCGACCCCCCCCCCCATCGTCTCCCCGAGGCACCCCTCACCGCTCTCACCCTCACCTCCGGCGGCTCTGTGTCCGGCGGCCGCTCTGTCCACAACCCATGGATTTTTAGCCCCGGCCCGGAGCCAGGAGCGGACCGGGTGAGTTGGGGCATCAGTGCCGCCTCCGGAGCTGCAGGGATGAATCCCAGGCTAAGGCTCCATTCCGATGCCCAACCCCCGGGTCACTGACCCTCACCCCCCGGACCCCCGGGTCACTGGCCCTCACTTCCCCTGGACCCTAGCTGGACACAGAGCACCTGGGCCGGCCCGCATTCCCAGGGAGGGGGGGAGGGGGGGAGAGGGGGAAATGCTCCCCGGACATCGCCAAGTCTCTGCTCACTCCGGGTGTTGTCGCCGCTTCACTGTCACACACACTCTCACACACACTCTTACACACACTCTCACACACACTCTCACACACAACCTAGCACGCACTGACACGCACACTGGCACACACAAGGTTTAAAGGGATTTGGGCCAAATGCGGATAAATGGGACTTGTTTAGATGGGGCATCTTGATCTGCACGGACAAGTTGGGATGAAGGGCCTGTTTCCATGCTGTAAGACTATGACACACTGTAGAAAGGGTGCAATTGCTCTGGCGAGGATCTAGGGGCGATTTATGAACATATTGGCAGGGCTGGAATTTTTTTTTTTCACTTTGTAGAAAGATTTGATAACTGGGATTGTATTCTCTGCAGCAAGGGAGGTGAAGAAATGACTTAGTTGAGGTGAATAATATTATGAGAATAGGACTTGTTTCGCTTAACAAAGAGTGTAGGAAGAAGTGCAGAAGGTGATTTAAACTGAAGATAGGCACTAAAAGCTGGAATAACTCAGCAGGACAGGCAGCGAGAAAGAAAAGGTGATGTTTCAGGTCAAGACCTTCAGACTGAAGAGGTTGAAAACCAGCCATAAAACACAATGACTGGAGATGTGTGTTATCCAACTAAGGGCAGGAATCAGAATCATGTGTTCATCTTTATTGACGTGACACCATAATAAAGATATTACAGAAAAAGGAATTTAATGGGGTGGCGCAGCGGTAGAGTTGCTGCCTTGCAGCCCCACAGACCCAGATTTGATCCTGACTACGGGTGCTGTCTGTACTGTATTTGTACATTCTCCCTATGACCACATGGTTTTCTCTGGATATTCCGGTTTCTCCCACATCTGAAAGAAGTGCAGGGTTGTAGGTTAATTGGCTTCTGTAAATTGTCCGTGGCGTGTAGGATGGAACGGGTGTATGGTAGATTGCTGGTCGGTGTGGACTTGGTGGGCCGAAGGGCCTGTTTCCATATATATGTTTTACAGATATATCTTAATTTCATTGAACCATATACGGTTAAATATGTGGCATTATTTTTGTCTTGTTTCTACAGTCAAAGAGTAAGGTTGATTGTTTTATTGGTGCAGAACAGTGATGGAAGTCCAACTCCTCTTGCCTTGTTTCTATGTTTTTGTTTGTCTATATATATGCATAACAGACTGAATTATAATCTGATTTCCATACATTAATATACTAAGGTCATTCATGTGCTGCACCTGTTGTTCAGAGCCTGGCTCTACTGTGGAATGTAATTAGGAATATAATTTAGCCTAACCTTATTAATACCTAATCCACTTTGAAGCATAAATGTTGCATTCAAGTGTAAGTTAAAAGACTCGCTACAGTATGCACCAGATTGCACAATTTCAAGCTGAAAAATGCAAAATCTCCCTACCCTCCCCCCCTCGGTCGCTAGGCTCCCTACGCAATTTCTCACTCTCAACTCTCACCCAATGTTGGCAGCCCTGCGTGAAAACCACATTGCAACAAATTCCATTGGAACTCTCAGAATGGAATTATCATCAAACATGTCCCAGTACATAGCATCGAGTTATAGGTTCAAACCTTGCCCTGGCCGGAGTTAACTAAACTTAACCGATGCTCCTGGATTTCCAGAACTAAATAGGCCAAGCAAATCAAAAGAGTTCTGCGTTCCTGCGTCTGACTTGCCTGCTGACACTTCACTGGATCTGACATCAGTTGAGGACAGAGTGGACTTGATTGCTGTGTCCGCTATAGCCACGAAGCCCCCAGGCAATCGTCATCTGGCTCACACATGAAGATTAACTCATTTAGATGCAGCACTGAATCAGCATGAAATGTGTAGGAAAGAACTGCAGATTCAGGTTTAAACCAAAGATAGACAAAAAAACCTAGAGTAACTCAGCGTCTCTGGAGAAAAGGAATAGGCGTCGTTTCAGATCGAGACTATCTGAAGAAGGGTCTCGACCCGAAACGTCACCTAGTCCTTCTCTCCAGAGATGCTGTCTGACCCGCTGAGTTACTCCAGCGGGTCAGACAGCAATGCAATGCTTCAACATTCAAGCAAACACTATTCCTCAGCATGAAATAGCGGGAGGGAGAGGGAGGTGCGGAGAACGGCACTGCTGAAAGCCAAGTAAACTCATAATATTTAACACTCTCGTCTGAAAAGCGTGGCACACTTCATTTCTGCGGCTAAATGGGACCCAGTCTGCCTCGCACCATCAACCCAACATGGTCGCCTTTCTTTCTAGTGGCGGCTTCCTGAGCATTAAGTCTCCTCAGACTCTCCCGACGCCGTTCACTTTCTATCGCTGCAGTGAGTCACCGCCTTTGAATTCATATTTATCTTCCAGCATTTTTCTCTCCCTGCAAAGAACCCTCCCGGACTTCTCTAAGTCAGTGGAAATTTCCGCTAATCAGCTCCTGATGTCTCGCTTTTCACTGGGCTACCTGCGGGAATGCAGTTGACTTTGATTAAGTACGTTTGCTAGAGGTGATAGCCTTTGAATTCCTTTGTTAATGCTTCTTGTGGATTTTTTTCACCCCTTTTTTATCTGGACACTTATTCCATCAGGTGCCCACATGGAAAAGCTCTGCAGCTTACATGGGCCATCGATGTAGCTGTACACAACACCAATATTCAAAGATAAACAAGTCAGGCCATGTAACTCAAAGAACACCTCAGCAAGGAATGAATTCCCCAAGCACCGGGGGGGGGGGGGGTTCGCTAATGTTCAGCGCAGACACAGCAGGATCGAAAATCTCATTCCACAGGTCTGGATATGGTCCATGCCACAGAGTTTAATTACCCAGAGCAGAGTCTGTTGTGCACCAATTAAAAGCCAGCTGTTTCATTGGAACCCTGGGTCTTTCCTACCAGAGGAAATAATCACAGGTGATGATGGCAACAGGAAACCATGTTCTTCCTGCTCGGCCCAATTCCCTCATTGCTCGGTGGCCCTAACAACGGCCTTTCATATTGCAGCTCCAGCCAGCGCTCACACAACTCAATGCAATGCTTCACCATTCAAGCAAACACTATTCCTATTGTTGGTCATTCAGGAAAACCCTTTAACCCTGTGTGGACACACTCACTGTCTTTGTGCCAAGACAGCACTGTACAGACATTTTTTTTCTATAAAGTGAAAATATTCATTAAATTCCCTGCCTGTTTGGTGCGCCACGCTCTGTATTAAATATTAAAGTTTCTATTTCAATTATTATTACCTTGGATTTCAAACTGCAGGATTCCTCTACTTCTCCAGTCTCTTTTTCATTTTGCTGAATTATTTCCTTCCTCTCCTGTTTCACTCTCCCTGGTCCAGCTCCATTTTGGCCCTACTCCCTCTATTTTGCCTCCTTCAAAGTAACATCAGCAAATTTGCAGAAGACACAAAGTTGGGTGGCAGTGTGAACTGTGAAGAGGATGCTATGAGGATGCAGGGTAACTTGGACAGGTTGGGTGAGTGGCCAGATGCAGTATAATGTGGATAAATGTGAGGTTATCCACATTGGTAGCAAGAACAGGAAGGCAGATTATTATCTGAATGGTGTCAGGTTAGGAAAAGGGGAGGTACAACGAGGCCTGGGTGTCCTTGTACATCAGTCACTGAAAATAAGCATGCGGGTACAGTAGGCAGTGAAGAAAGCTAATGGCATGTTGGCCTTCACAACAAGAGGAGTTGAGTATAGGAGCAAAGAGGTCCTGCTGCAGTTGTACATGGCCCTGGTGAGACCACACCCGGTGTATTGTGTGCAGTTTTGGTCTCCTCATTTAAGGAAGGACATTCTTGCTATTGAGGCAGTGCAGCGTAGATTCACGAGGTTAATTCTCGGGATGGCGGGATTTCATTGATGATAGAATGGAGCGACTGGGCTTGTATTCACTGGAATTTAGAAGGAAGAGAGGGGATCTTATAGAAACATACAAAATTATTAACGCTAGATGCTGGAAATATGTTCCCAATGTTGGGGGAGTCCAGAACCAGGGGCCACAGTTTAAGAATAAGGGGTAGGCCATTTAGAACTGAGATGAGGAAAAAATGTTTTCACACAGAGAGTTGTGAACTTGTGGAATTCTCCGCCTTAGAAGGCAGTGGAGGCCGATTCACTGGATGCATTCAAAAGAGAGTTAGATAGAGCTCTTAGGGCTAGCGGAATCAAGGGATATGGGGAGAAGGCAGGAACGGGGTACTGATTCTGGATGATCAGCCATGGTCACAGTGAATGGCGGTGCTGGCTCGAAGGGCTGAATGGCCTACTTCTGCACCTATTGTCTATGTATCCTTCTAAACCTTTCCTACCCATGTATCTAAAAGTCTTTTAAGTGCTGTTACAGTACTGGTCTCAACTGCCTCCCCTGGAAGCTCAATTCCATATCCCCACCACCTTCTGAGTGAAAACGTTGCCTCTCAGGTTCCTATCAGATCTTGCCCTTCTCACCTTAGACCCATGTCGTCTTGCTCTTGATTCACCAACCAGAGGTAAAAGACACACATTCACGCTATCTGTTCCCCTGCAGCACTCCAAGGAATAAAGGCCACCCCTTATTCTTCTAAACTTCAAGGAATGTGGACCCAAGCTATGTAGCCACTCTTCATAGGACAATCATTTTATCCCAGGGATCAGCCTGGTGAATCTCCTTTCGACTACCTCCATATATGACAGTCTGAAGAAGGGTCTCGACCCAAAACGTCACTCATTCCTTCTCTCCGGAGATGTTGCCTGTCCCGCTGAGTTACTCCAGCTTTTTGTGTCTGTAAACGGTATTCTTTTCTTGGTAAGGGGACAAGGACGGTGCATGGTAATCCTTACATTGCCTGGCCAACATCCTGTACAACTGTAAACAAACCTCTATATTCTGGAACTTCAACATCGTTGCATTAAAGGCCAACATGCTGACAATTCACTATTCTCCATTAAATTTCCCTGCAATCTATCCCCCTCCCAGATTCTAGCACTCACTGACACACATTGATCTACCAACCCATTAGTCTGAGATGTTGGAGGAAACCAGTGCATCTGGAAGAAAGCGACATGGTCACAAGGTAAACGCCACACAGATAGCAACCGTAGTCAGCACTGAACCTGGGTCACCGGAGATATAATCATATAACATATAACCATATAACAATTACAGCACGGAAACAGGCCCTCTCGGCCCTTCCAGTCCCTGCCGACCATTTGTTTTCCCCTAGTCCCATCTACCTGCACTCAGACCATACCCCTCCATTCCCTTCACGCGATCCTGCCTCCACCACTTCTGCTGGAAGCTCATTCCACACAGCCACCACCCTCTGAGTAAAGAATATGTGGGCAGCTGCACTACCCACCGCGCCACTGTGCCAAGTTGATGTTTTAGACCTCTGCTTTGGATACCATCAGCTTCCAAACAATCAACAATGCCAATTCAAAGGAGAATTGGCCGTTTCTTAGAATTGTTACGTTTTTTCTTGGTTTTCTTCTCTAGAGGGCCTGTCCCACTGTACGAGGTAATTCAAGAGTTCTCCCGAGTTTTCCCCTGATTCGAACACGGAGAATGTCCATAGCGTGTCAGTAGGGGTTCGTGGATGTCTCGTAGCAGCTCGTACAAGTAAAAAATAACCTTTTTTTTTCATCACAAGTATTTTTTTTCTCGTGTACATTTTTCACAGCGTTGAAAAAAAGTCACGAGTTTACCGGATTTCCCGAGTACCTACCGTTACTCCTACGAGCCACTACGGGACATTCACGAACTCCTACGGACCCGCTACAGGCATTCTCCGAGTTCGAGTCAGGGGAAAACTCGGAATAACAATTTACAATAATAATCAGAATAACAATTGCAACTAGATCATCATAATAATCAGAATAACAATTGCAACTAGATCATCAGATCATCAGGTACAATTCATACAGGTTGCCTAAACGCATGGTCCTTGGGAATGAAGACTGAAGAAAGATCCTAACCTTTCTTGAATCTGAAGAAGGACAAAATGGGCTTTAATATATGAACTCTAATACATGAACCCCTGACTTTTTCCTCCACAGATGCTGCCCGGCCTGCTGCGTTCCTCCAGCACTTTATTCTTTGCTCATTTTTAAAGCTGTTTTAAAGTTAGAAGTTTAAAAGAATACAAACAAGGAACTGCAGATGCTGAATTATGAGAAAAAAAGTCACAAAGTGTTGGAGTAACTAAGTGTTGGAGTCAGCCACATCTCTGGAGAATGTATAAGAAGGAAATGCAGAGGCTGGTTTTTGCCGAAGATAGACACAAAATGCTGGAGTAACTCAGCGGGTCAGGCAGCATCTCTGGAGAAAAGATGACGGTATATGTGACGTTTCGGGTCCCAGAACCCAGAAGAAGGGTTCCGACCTGAAACGTCATCTATTCCATTTTGTCCAGAGATGCTGCCTGACCCGCTGAGTTACTCCAGCATTTTGGACACATCTCTGGAGAAAATAGATAGGTGAACATGGGACACGGTTAGAGTCTGAAGAGGGGTCCCGACCCGAAACGTCACCTGTCCAAGTTCTCCAGAGATGCTGCCTGACCTGCTGTTACTCCAGCACTCTGTGTCTCATTGAGGTTAATTGTGTAGATTGGTTGCACACTAGTTTTTAGTACCAGGAGTCTGTGGTACTTCACATCCTGCCCGCAACACTGTTTAGGTCATTACTGGTGAGGCTGGAGGTATTATTCACTGCTGTCAGCGTGAGCGCTTGGCCTCCTCTCACAGTAGGAGATTGAAGCAGGCGGAGAATTGCCCAGAACCACAAACGCAACATGAGACCCCTCTGTTCCCTCGCAGATGGGAGCTGCTTTCTGAGGATGTTTCAGTCTGAAAATCTTCACGTGAAAGCCCATAATGTAATCGCAATTGCTAATTTCTTATTTCCAATCTTCAGCGTGTGTGACAAAAAATGCTGGAGTAATTCAGCCGGACAGGCAGCATCTCTGGAGAGAAGAAATGGGTGACGGTTCGAGTCGAGACCCTTCTTCAGAATGTTTCATTATTTTTGAGTTTGATATCAATATACAAT
Source organism: Okamejei kenojei (assembly GCA_035221665.1). Classification (NCBI taxonomy): domain Eukaryota; kingdom Metazoa; phylum Chordata; class Chondrichthyes; order Rajiformes; family Rajidae; genus Okamejei; species Okamejei kenojei. The sequence continues at coordinate 30,651,384 of CM069161.1, forward strand.
AGACAATAGGGGCAGGAGTAGGCCATTCGGCCCCTTGAGCCAGCACCGTGATCATGGTTTATCATCCACATTCAGTACCCTGTTCCTGCCTTCTCACCATATCCCCTGACTCCACTATCTTTAAGAGTTATATCTAATTCTCTCTTGAAAGCATCCAGTAAATTGGCCTCCATTGCCTTCTGAGGCAAAGAATTCCACAGATTCACAACTCTGGGTGAAAACGTTTTTCCATTCTGTGGCCTTATTCGTATTCTTAAACTGTGGCCCCTGGATCTGGACTCCCCCAACATCGGGAACATGATTCCTGCCTCTAGCATGTCCAATCCTTTAATAATCTTATATGTTTCAATAAGATCCCCTCTCATCCTTCTAAATTCCAAGCCCAGCCGCTCCATTCGATCAACAAATGACAGTCCCTCCATCCTGGGCATTAACCTTGTGAACCTGCGCTGCACTCCCTCAATAGCAAGAATGTCCTTCCTCAAATTTGGAGACCAAAACTTCACATAAGACTCCAGGTGTGGTCTCACTAGGGCCCTGTACAACTGCAGAAAGACCTCTTTGCTCCTATACTCAACTCCTCTTGTTATGAAGGCCAACATGCCATTGGTTTTCTTCACTGCCTGCTGTACCTGCACGCTTACTTTCAGCGAGTGATGAACAAGGACCCCCAGATCTCTTTGTACTTCCCCTTTTCCCAACTTGACACCATTCAGATAACTATCTGCCTCCCTGTTTTTTCCACCAAAGTGGATAACCTCACATTTATCCACATTAAACTGCATCTGCCATGCATCCGCCCACTCCCCCAACCTGTCCAAGTCACCCTGCATCCTCACAGCATCCTCCTCACAGTTCACACTGCCACCCAGTTTTGCGTCATCGGCAAATTTGCTAATGTTACTTTGAATCCCTTCATCCGAATCATTGATGTATATTGTAAATAGCTGCGGTCCCAGCACCGAGCCTTGCGGTACCCCACTAGTCACTTCCTCATTCTGAAAGGGACCTGTTAATCCCTACTCTTTGTTTCCTGTCTGCCAACCAGTTCTCTATCCATGTCAGCACTCTACCCCCAATACCATGTGCTCTAATTTTGCACTAATCTCCTATGTGGGATCTTATCAAATTCTTTCTGAAAGTCCAGGTGCACCACATCCACTGGCTCTCCCTTGTCCATTTTCCTAGTTACATCCTCAAAAAATTCCAGAAGATTAGTCAAGCATGAATTCCCCATCGTAAATCCATGCTGACTCGGACCGATCCTGTTACTGCTATCCAAATGTGCGGCTATTTCATCTTTTATAATTGACTCCAGCATCTTCCCCATCACAGATGTCAGACTAACTGGTCTATAATTCCCTGTTTTCTCTCTCCCGCCTTTCTTAAATAGTGGGATAGCTTTAGCTACTCTCGAATCCAGTGAACATCTGGTGGCGCTGTAAGCTGGCTGCCTCCGCCTTCAGTCTGGTATCTTTTTTATTTTTTGTTTTGTTTTTTGTGGGGGAAGAGGGTACGGTAAGGGGGTAACCGTCCTTCAGTCACTTCCTGAGAGGATGCAACTATTATTCGAGTCGCCCCCCCGCGGCCTACCTACTGGATTGGCGCAGCCTTTCCTGCTGGGACCGACCGGCGCAGCGCTGGATACATCGCGGAGCGGGCGATGCCTCACCGGGGATCGCCGTTTGCAGCTCCAGAGTGTTGGGCCGCTGCATCGACATCGCGGAGCTGTGATTCGCGGCGCTCCCAACGCGGGCGGCGCTGTCCAACATCGCGGAGCCCTGCGGCCCTTTGTCGGGGGCCGTCAGCGTGAATCTCTGCCCAGCTCGGCCTGTGGACTTCGGGAGCCACGGACTCCGGTGGGAGGTGGCCGATTTAGAGGTCCGGGCCGCTGAGGATGTCCTCCCGTTCGACGTCGGGGTTCCATCATTCCCGGCGAGAGGGCCCAAACATCGGGCCACCCGTAGCGGCGACTGCGTGGGCTCGGAAGCCCCCGACCGTGGGTGAACATCTGGGAACATCAGTGAGGAGGTTGACTGGACTTTGGTTTCTTCCCTCACAGTGGGGAACTTTGGTGCCTCTGTGGGGATGTTTGTGTCGTGGTCTTCTGTGTTTTGTGCTTTAAATTTTTTTATGACTGTAAAGGAAAATAGCATTTTGTTGTCTCTTATGAGACAATGACAATAAATTGAATCCAATCTAATCCGCAGGAACTGATCCTGAATCTATAGAACATTGGAAAATGATCGCCAATGGCGTCCACGATTTCTAGAGCCACTTCCTAACTCCCCTGGGATGCAGACCACCAGGGATGCAGACCACCAGGCCCTGGGGATTTATCAGCCTTTAGTCCCATCAGTCTACCCAACACCATTTCCTGCCCAACATGAATTTCCTTCAGTTCCTACGTCACCCTAGATCCTCTGGCCACTAGTACATCAGGGAAATTGTTTGTGTCTTCCTTAGTGAAGACGGATCCAAAGTACCTGTTCAACTTGTCTGCAATCTCCTTGTTCCCCATAATAAATTCACCAGTTTCAGTCTTCCAGTGTCCTATTTTGATATTAACTATTTTTTTCCACTTCACATACCTAAAGAAGCTTTTACTATCCTCCTTTATATTCTTGGCTAGCTTACCTTCGTACCTCATTTTTGCTCCCCATATTGCCTTTTAAGTTATCTTTTGTTGCTCGTTAAAGGTTTCCCAATCCTCTTGCTTCCCGCTCATCTTTGCTATGTTATACTTCTCTTTTATTTTTCTACTGTCCTTGACTTCCTTTGTCAGCCACGGTCACCTCTTACTCCCCTTGGAATCTTCCTTCCTCTTTGGAATGAACTGATCCTGCACCTTCTGTATTATTCCCAGAAATACATGCCATTGTTGTTCGACTGTCTTCCCTGCTAGGGTATATTTTCAGTCAACTTTAGTCAGCTCCTCCCTCATGCCTCCATAGTCCCGTTTGTTCAACTGTAATACTGACACTTCCGATTTTCCCTTCTCCCTCTCCCTCTAAATTGCAGATTAAAACTTATCATATTATGGGCACTACCTCCTAATGGCCCCTTTACCTCAAGTTCCCTTATCAAATCCGGTTCATTAAACAAATCCAGAATTGCCTTCTCCCTGGTCGGCTCCAGTACAAGCTGCTCTAAGAATCCATCACAGAGGCACTCCACATTCTTGGGGTCTAGTACCAACCTGATTTTCCCTATCTACCTGCATGTTGAAATCTCCCATAACAACCATAGCATGACCTTTGGGACATGCCAATTTTAACTCTTGATTCAACTTGCATTTTATATCCAGCTACTGTTTGGGGGCCTGTAGATGTCCCATTAGGGTCTTTTTACCCTTACAATTCCTCAGTTCTATCCATACTGACTCCACATCTACTGATTCTATGTCACCCCTTGCAAGGGACTGAATTTCATTCCTCACCAACAGAGCTACCCCATCTCCTCTGCCCACCAGTCTGTCTTGTCGATAGGACGTATACCCTTGAATATTCAGTTCCCAGCCCTGGCCCTCTTGCAGCCATGTCTATATAATCCCCACAACATCATACTTGCCAATTTCTAACTGAGCCTCAAGCTCATCCACTTTATTTCTTATACTTCGTGCGTTCATATATAATACTTTGAATCCATTACTCCCCTCACCTTTCACATCGATTCCTATTTCACTTGGCCGCACACTCCGATTCCTTCCTGAGCTTTCTGCCCCGTTAATTCTGGTGTCTTTCTTAACTTTTCTTATACTCTCTTTCCCTTGAACTCCATCCTCATATCTCCAGTTTGTCTCCTCCCCCCCACCATTTAGTTTAAACCCACCCGTGTAACAGTGGCAAACCTGCCTGCCAGAATGCTGGTCTCCCGCCTGTTAAGGTGCAACCCGTCCTTTTTGTACAATTCACCCTTCCCCCAAAACAGACGGTGCTCTAAGAATCTAAATCCCTGCGTTCTGCGCCAGCTCCTCAGCTGCACATTCAGATCCTCCATCTCCCTTTTCCTGCCCTCACCTGCATGAGGAACTGGAAGCAAACTGGAGATAACCACTCTGGAGGTCCTTCTTCCGAGTTCTCTGAGTCATGCTCCAGAATGTCTTTCATCTTCTTCCCCATGTCATTTGTGTCGACATGCACTACCACAGGTACCATCGCAACATTTAAGAACCATTTAGACAGGAACATGGATAGGATAGGTTTAGAGGGATATGGGCCAAATGCAGGCAGGTGGGACAAGTGTAAATGGGGCATGTTGGTCGGTGTGGACAGGTTGGGCCGAAGGGCCTGTTTCTATGCTTTATGACTCTACGACTCTACTTGTCGAGAATAAAGCCTCAGTGAAGGTTTTGAGATACCAGCACCAAAGCATTTGCAAGAATCTTGAAATCCTTTGTGGGCAGAATGCAATGTCACTTATTGTCAAACAGTACATCATTAACATTTAGCAATCTAAAGCAGAATCCCCAAAACACTGATTGGGATGTTCTTGAGGATTCTCCCAATCAACTATAAAATAAAGTAGGACGAGTAGCAAAGCCCAAGGCAAGTCAATTGAGTAGGATGTCTACCACGTTTTAAGCATGTTTTACCATGGATGTGTATGGACCAGGAATATATCTATATTACTAAAAGTCTAATCTTGCCCTCTTTTGGCTCGCTTTGGTGTGATTTCCGAGAGAACGCCGCCACCTACGGCCATCATTTTTGGCCACCTCGCTCTGAGCCCCCCTCCCCCTTCCTGGACCGGAGGATTTTTCCCATCGATGAAAAATCAGAGAGATATTAATGTTTTTAATTTTTTTGCCATTCTCTCTGCTGCCCCTGCTGGTGGGAGGGGGAGGGACTATAACACCCGGAAGTGGTGTGCCTCACTCAGTCTCTGCAAGATGGAGGAAGCCAGAGAGTCACGACTCTCTGAATAACAATAAACACATGTCTACTCAACTGTGAGTGCCCTTAATGAAGTTTAAAAATGAAAATATGGATGGTTTGAAGTAGAAATTCACCACAAATGGCTGTTTGGGGGGGGGGGGTGGGTTTGGGTTGAAGTGGAAATGCATTGCAAATGGCTGTTTGGGGGGGGGGGGTTGTTTCAGGAAGTGGAAATGCACTGCAAATGGCTGTTGGGGGGGGGTTGAATTTGGTGGCCCTGCACTCTGCTTGAAATAGAATTTCAAGGAATAGCCATGAGTCAACTGCCAGCCCACCAGCCGTGAGTGAGCTGCCTGCACATAATGCTTGAGGGACTGAGCTGCCACCCCAAGAATCGATGTCCATACTGGCCTCTGGAGACCAGTAGTCCCTGCAGCCAACAACACCCATACCAGCGCTCCAGAAAAGCCCCCCCGCCCCCCCCACTGGCCACCAATATTGGAATTGGTGGGGAGGTGGAATATTGCGTTGGGGGACCAGCCCTCCCATGTGAATATGGGACCCAACGGGTCCCACTTAGTCTAGTAGACTAATAAATCCATAGCTTTGGAACTATAATATATGAACCCCTAACATTAATAGATGAACCCCTAACTTCAATAACTTTTTAGATGAGTAGTAAGACATAGAATCATGGAGTAATACAGTGTGGAAACAGGCCCTTAGGCCCAACTCGCCCACACCGGCCAACATGTCCCAGCTACACTAGTCCCATCTGCCTGCGCTTGGTCTGACTTTGTGCAAAAAACAAACAAACAAACAACCAAACAAACTACAACAGTATGGAACAGAATCACATATTCACATATTACATATTGTGGGAGGAAAGATAAAGGAAAAAACAGCAATTGAAAAAAACTGTAGAACGGTACAGTAAAGTTAGTCCCTGGTGAGATAGGAGATTACAGTCCTAATGGCCCCTGGGAAGAAACTCCTTCTCATCCTCTCTGTTCTCACAGCATGGCAATGGAGGTGTTTGCCTGACCATAGCAGCTGGAACAGTCTGTTGCTGGGGTGGAAGGGGTCTCCCACGATTTTATTGGCTCTGGAGTTGCACCTCCTGATGTATAGTTCCTGCAGGGGGGCAAGGGAAGTTCCCATAGTGTGTTCGGCCGAACGCACTACTCTTTGCAGAGCCTTCTTGTCCTGGGCAGAGCAGTTCCCAAACCAAATCATGATATTTCCGGACAAGTTGCTTTCCACAGCCGCTGAGTAGAAGTCCCAGCCTCAACTACCTCCTCTGGCAGCTTGTTCCATACACCCACCATCCTTTGTGTGAAAAAGTTACCCGTCGGATTCCTATTATATCTTTTCCCCTTCACCTTGAACCTATGTCCTCAGGTCCTCGATTCCCCTACTCTGGGCAAGAGAATCTGTGCATCTACCCGATCGATTCATCTCATGTACACCTCTATAAGATCCCCCCTCATCCTCCTGACTCCAGACTACTCAACCTCCCCCTATAGCTCACACACTCTAGTCCTGGCAACATCCTCATAAATCTTTTCTGAACCCTTTCAAGCTTGATAATATCTTTCCTATAACTTGGTTCCCAGAACTGAACACAATATTTTGGTGGCGGAAGTGGCGGTGCTGCGTGGCAGCTGCGGCTCACCTTCAGTCCGTCTGTTTTTTTTCTTTTTTTTTGTCTTCTTGCGTCTGTTTTAGTTAGAATTTTGGTTTATTAGGTTGTGTTTGTGTGTGGGGGGGAGGGTGGGAGAAACAAGGTTTTAGTCTCTCCCTTTGGGGGGATGCGACCTTTTCTTGTCGTGTCCCCTGTCACCGTCTCCATCTGTGCTGAGGCCTAATGGCGGAGGCCTAATGGCGGAGCTGGCGGCCTCGGAGCTGTGGCGAGCGGTCAGCGTTCAGAGCTCCAGTGTTCCAGCGGCTGCGGCCCGGCTTCAGAGCTGCGGTGCTCCAGTGGCGTTCCAGCGGTGCTGCAGCGGTGCTCTGGCTTCAGAGCTGCGGTGCTCCAGCAGTGGCCCGGCTTCACAGCTGCGGTGCTCCAGCGTTCCAGCAGTAGACCCTGATTCAGAGCTGTGGCGGTGTTCCAGCATTCCGGCGACGGCGGTGGGGGCAGCCCGGCTTCGGAGGCTCGGCCGCGGGCCTAGTGGACGATAACATCGGAAGCCTGGATCGCCTCAGCGCAGAGGGAGAACAAGGAGGGAAGAAGACAAAGACTTTAAGACTTTTGCCTTCCACCACAGTGAGGAGGTGCCTGGTGAACTCACTGTGGTGGATGTTAAATATGTGTTCATTATGTGTTTTTTTTTGTTTTATTATATGTTATGACTGCAAGGTAACAAAAATTTTGTTCAGACCGAAAGGTCTGAATGACAATAAAGGAATCTAATCTAATATTCTAAATGTGGTCTCACCAACATCTTATACAACTGCAACATGACCTCCCAACTTCTATACTTAATACTCGACTGACGAAGGCCAAAGTGCCAAAAGCCTTTTTGACAACCTTATCTACCTACGCCTCGACCTTCAAGGAACCATGCACCTGTACTTCTAGATCCCTCTGCTCTACAACACTACGCAGAGGCCGACCATTCACTGTGTAGGTCCTGCCCTTGTTTGACGTCCCAAAATGCAACACCTCACACTTTTCTGTATTAAATTCCATCAACCATTCCTCTGCCCACCTGGCCAATCGATCCAGATCCTGCTACAATCGTTCACAATCATCTTCACTATCTGCAAAACCACTCACTTTTGTATCATCAACAAACTTGCTAATCTTGCCCTGTATGTTCTCATCCATATCATTGATGCAGATGACAAACAGTAACCCTGAGGCACACCACTAATCACAGGCCTCCAGTCTGAGAAGCAACCTTCCACCATCACCCTCTGCTTCCTTCCATGAAACCAATTTGCTATCCATTCAGCTATCTCTCCTTGGATCCCATGCGATCTAACCTTCCAGAGCAGCCTACCATGCGGAACCTTGTTGAACGCCTTACTGAAGTCCATGTATACAACATCTACAGCTCTGCCCTCATCAACCTTTTGGTCAGGTCTTCAAAAATATCAACCAGATTTGTGAGACATGACCTCCCACGTACAAAACCATGCTGACTATCCCTAATCAGCCCTTGCCCATCCAAATGCCTGTATAACCTATCCCTCAGAATACTCTCCAGTAACTTACCAACTACAGATGTGAAGCTCACCGGACTATAGTTCCCAGCATTTTCCCTGCAGCCCTTCTTGAACATTTGTCACCCTCCAGTCTTCCGGCACCTCTCCTGTATTTAAGGACGACTTGTAAAATTCAACCAGGGCTCCGCCAATTTCCTCTCTTGTTCCCCGCAATGTCTTCTGATATATCTGATCAGGCCCTGGAGATTTGTCTACCTTCAAACACGACAGTACCTTCGGTACTTCTTCGACAGTAACCCTGACTGCTCTCAAGACACTTCAAGTGCCTGCTCCAATTTCCTCCATCCTACTGTCTTTCTCCTCGGTAAATACAATTACAACCCATATAAACCCTTCACACTATGAGTTTCCCAGTCTATATTGGGAAAGTTAAAATCCCCTACTGCAACTAATTTATTTGACCTGCAGCTGTCTACAATCTCCCGGCATATTTGTTCTTCTAATTTCCGTTGACTATTCGGGGGTCTCCAACAAGTACACCTCCAACAAGGTGATCATCCCTTTCTTGTTCCTCAGCTCCACCCATAGAGCCTCACTAGATGAAACATCCGTAATGCCACCTCTGAACACTGCCGTGACATCCTCCTTAACCAACAATACCCTCCTCTTTTTCCCTCACCCCTGTCTCCCCTGAAGCTCCTGTACCCCGGAACATTGAGCTGCCAGCCCTGCCCTTCCCTTAACCAGGTTTCAGTCATGGCTACAACGTCCCAGTCGATGTACCTATCCACGCCCTAAGCTCATCTGCCTTACCCGTCAAGTCCCTTGCATTAAAAACATGCAGTTTAAACCAACCCTCCTTCCCCGCTCTCTGCCTTTCACCTGCCTATTCTGCCCACTAACCTTTCCCACACCACCCTCCATACCAACTTCTAGCCTCTCACGTATCTCTGTCCTGCACGAGATCCTATGTTAATTTGTAATGTTCATGCACTTAGCTTTAGTTTAGTTTAGATATACAGCGTGGAAACAGGCCCTTCGGCCCACCGAGTCTGCACCGACCAGCGATCCCCGCACACTAACACTAACACTAATACACATGAGGAGCAATTTTACATTTACACCAAGCCAATTAACCTTTGAAGCCAATTTTACTTCGGAGTCACGTGAGTGACTACGTGAAGAAGCCCCGCCAGGTGCGTGCTCGGCATTACGTCGACGCATGTGGCACCGACAGGGTGGAGAGCGCAGCTCCCACCAGCGTAACTTTAACCCGCAGGTAAGTCGCTGTTGAACTTTCTTGCTAGTGGCTTTAAACTCTGTAAGTCTGCAGAGCCAGCTAGAATGCTGATGTATTTTGAAATTTTTTTAAAAACTCTGTAACTCTGGCTCGAAATACGGAGCCAGCTAGAGTGAATGTATTTTTAAACTGCGGTAAGTGAATAGAACGCGCTGGAACCGCAATTTCCGATTTAGATCAGTTCGGGAGATAAGGGCTGCTTTAAAAGCCGGCTCCCGCTATTTACCGCTATTTAGATCGGGTTTGGAGTTAACGGCGCTAAATGCCGGCTCCAAATACCCAGTAATTGTAAAATAAAGTCTGCTCCGAGTATCTGTTACCAGATGCAGTTTTCTTTATGGAAATGTATATAACCCTGTGTGATACTGAGGGTAATACAAATATTCTGCAAGCAGAATGTGCCTGTCAGAATTACAATTTTAAACAATATATGGTTTATGCACAAATACAAAACAGTAAAGAAGTAACTCTCCTCCAAGGGAGGACAAGAATGTGGGGGAGGCTGGAAATGGAGAAAGCTCCACACTTGACTTACCCAAGGGTTCTAAGACTCATGTATGTCTTCCTGTAAGGCAGGCTCCAAAGGAGTTTCCATACGCTGAGTATGGTGCCTATGAAAATGGGATTCTGATTCTCCAGTACCTTGGTTAGGTCTGGATGAGATCCCTAGAGCAAGATAAAATGTTCCAAACTCTAAAGGGTTCTAAAGACCCATGAGATTCTAAGGCAGGCTCCGAAAGAGTTTTCATACACTAAGTATGGTGCCTATAAAGAATAAGAATCTCATTCACCAGTGCCTTACATAGGTCTGGATGAAGTACATTAGAGCAAGATAAAATGCTCAAAATTCTAAACAATTAAGGGTTTTAAGACCCATGAGATTCTAAGGCAGGCTCCGAAAGGAGTTTCCATACACTGAGTATGGTGCCTATGAAAAATGAGAATCTCATTCACCAGTGCCTTGTTTAGGTCTGGATGAAGTCTCCTAGAGCAAAGACTCGGGAGTACCAGGGCAGGATGAAACTGACCCTGAAGCTGGTGTCCCTACTTATGTGTATACACCAGAGCACAATAGAAACGCTCCGGGTGTTCCCGATGTAGAACCAAATTTTGCTATATCGGTATGGACTGGTGAGGCAATGGATGAACCTGGTGGCCAACATTATTTGGTTTCTCACCTACTCCAAGAAACTGTTATGACTGAAACAGTAAAAAATATGTAAAAATATATAAAACACCCGTCTATTGTGCCTCGCTCAGGGTGCCAACAGTAACTCAGTAATTGGGCACCCATGAGTGTAACGATGCGAGGACAGGAAATGTGTTCCAGCATGTCCTCTAGCTGATATTCAGTTGGCATCACTGCATTTGGGGAAGACATACATGGCTCGATAATGTCCAATACTTTTAAGACATGCTTGCATTACTCTGCAATGCATATTCGAACCCAATTGTATGATGAAAATTGCCATTTGGCTAACATTATACCCAAAAAATGCAGGATTATGTGGGCAAGCTATAACCAGATTTATGATTGATGAAAAAACTGCCCAAACAAATAAGGATATTTGCCTTATAAAACTTCTCATCCCTGCTTTGAGGAAAACAAACAGGTTGAATGCGAACCCCTATATTAAGAGAAGGAGATCTTGTGGTTCATTTACGGAAGTACAGAAACGTCATTCCATCACACATGGAAATTCTGGGAAACAACCTCTGTTGGTTGTAAGATTACAATTGTTTTGTAATTGTGCATTAAATCTGATCGGGTTGGTGTTTGAATGTACCAGGAACTCATCAGGTAGAGATAATATATCCCAGATACAAGTATGGGGGTTGCAGAGTCATTCTGGGACTCACAAACTTAAATTTATAGTTCAGTATAGGTTTTTTTTTTAAAGTACACTTCAACACTGTAACGAAGTTGTTATCACAAGGCTGCTATATGGCTATTATTAGACCTAAAAAAGATGCCTTATTATTCAGGTACTTAAATTAATTGGATGGGAATGAATTACCTAATGGGTTAAATTCAGCCCTCAGATTGCTCACACAATTATTGAAACCAGCACTGGTGTTAATGAGGGCTCAGAATCACATTGCAATGACTTATCTAGAGGATATGTTAATTGTAAATGGGAGACAGCTGAAGAACTGGGTTAAGCAACCATAAGCCTATTTAAAGGCTAAGGTTCTGTACATCCAAACAACATGTAAGTTACAGGCATCCCAAACAATTGATTATTAGGGGTTGTCATTAATACAGTTGATATGTCAGTAACTTTACCAACAATTAAGGTTGGGGATGTTACAAAATGTTACTTGTCTTGGGCATTATCCCACCATCCAAGAAGTAGCTACGGTTACTGGTAAGTGATAGCAGCATTTCTGCTGTTGAATTGGGACCTCTGCATGATCAAAGTCTGCAAACACCAGAGAATAAGCGTGAAAGTGTGCAGGTCATTGATTACGTCCATGCAGTTACCAACTAAAAAGGTTGAGCCGAATTGCAATGATGGATTCTCAATGTTGCACAAGTTACTAGAAGTAAAAATGTGCTTGTTCAGCAGTCTTCAGTGGTATTACAGACTGATGGGAGTGCTCTCGGATGGGGAGCCAAGGACTGCGACACCAGTTGTGGTGGTCGATGGACTGTCCAAGACTATTTAATTCTCCAAACACATGGTATGAATTATTTGGAGTTATTGGGGGTGTTTATGCATTGATAGCTGTTGCTCTACAATAAAGAACTTACATGTTCAATTACGAGTAGACAATACATAATGTGGGAGAAGACAATATTGTGGTAAGGCAACAGATCACGAAAGTTCAATGACAATACATAATGAATGTCAAAAAGTTCAAAAAGATTGTCAGACAGTATGAGTACCAAATATTGATCTGTTGTGTCTGGATTAAATCTCCAGTGGATGTGTCTCATGGGAGCCAGATCCAGGAGCATTAGCGGTGGATGCATTCTCGCAACATTGGGGAAGTATAGTCTTTTATGTTTTCCGCATTTTGCCTGATTAGGCAATGTGTCACCAAATAGAGCAAGTCTCCGCCGAAGGCGTTTGGTGGTTCCAAACTGGTATTGTTGGGGGTTTTGGCTAAGATCAAGTGTAGTATCTGTTCTTATAAGTAATATCTGATACGTCCCTTATCTATGGACCATTACTACACAGCCATTGTTCCCATTGGTGCTCAGAATGATGATTCAGACATTCATGAGAAATCCCAGGTGCAGTAATTGTTGGTACATCCAGTAACAACAGAAGTCATCCATTACATGACCGTATTAATTGTTAATCTGCAGGTTCTGATGGAATGTCGGATAGGACCATGGATGTCATAACAGCAGCTTGGAGAGATAGCATTAAGAAACAATATGTTTCATATAAGGAATGGGAAATCTTTTGTATACAGTCAGATATATTTTATCATACTGCAAACATATTGGACGTATTGGAGTTCCTTGCTATGTTGCACCTGAGTTATAGTATCATTAATGGAGTTCGGAGTGCTTTGTCCTCCTATTTAGGACAATTTTCAGAACGACAATTTATCGGGTCTCATCCGTTAATATCCCGATTTATGAGAGGAATTTTAATAAAATCCTACCAAACCCAGATATACAGAAATCTGGGATGTCAGTATTGTTCTCACATTGCTTCGGCAATGGACTCCAATTACATCACTGTCTTTTCAGAAGTAATATTTAAAGTGGTTATGCTGATGACATTAATATCAGCACAATGAGTACAAACATTATAAATGTTGTGGTTACATTATATGCAGTTGTCTGTAGATAAAATTATGTTTTATGTCATTGATCTAAGCAAGCAAAGCAAGCCAAGAAAGGCTGGAACCAATGTAATCTTTAAGACATACTCTGTCAACTAAACATTGTGTGTGGTTAAGCATCTGACTTAAAATATATTGAATTAAAAGTCTCCGAGATTGTGAGACACCAATGTTCATTACCCACAAGAAACATATAAAAAAGTGACAGTACAAACTATTTCTAGATGGATAAACAGGTTCTGGAGTAGACACTGATGTGTTTAAATCTCACTCCACAAGTATCAATGTCCGCGGCAAAGGTACAGGACATGCCACTCGACCAAATTCTGGAGACTGCAGGATGGTCTAAAGAGGAACTTTTCTAGATTTTATGATAAACCTATTGTCATAGTGCCAGGGTTGCACATGCTGTGTTGGGTTCTGTTAAAATTGTTTGCTTTGTTGCATATCATTTGTTGTAATTTCCCCTGGCATAGAGGGGTTATTACTTTTCTTTTTATTATTATTAAAATATTAAAATATTTATTGCATAATTTCAAGCAATATATATTATTTACTCACTACTGTGTAAACTCAAGCAGTATGTCGTATGGAATGATCTACGGCATGAAAATCACAGAGCTTCAAAATCTTCACGTAATCACTCACGTGACTCCGAAGTAAAATAGTAAGATTAAATGAGAACTTACCAGTTTGAAGTTTGATCTTTATTTTATGAGGAGTTACGATGAGGGATTACGTGCCTTCCGCTCCCGACCCTCATAATCTAAATGATCATCTGGTAGTTCTAGTCTTTGTGAGCCTTACTATCTTACTCCAGCTATTGGTTCTGTGTTTTTCACGCCGCTGCTTTGAAGTATGCCGAGCATGCGCCTGGCGGGGCTTCTTCACGTAATCCCTCATCGTAACTCCTCATAAAATAAAGATCAAACTTCAAACTGGTAAGTTCTCGTCTACTCTTACTATTAACCTTGTCTTTGGAGTGTTGCAGGAAACTGGAGCACCCAGAGAAAACCCACACGGTTCAGCCCAAACATTATGGGCTGAAGGATCTGTTCCTGTGCTGTACTGTTCCTTATTCTGTTCTATTTTTACACTCACTTTTCATTCACAATTCCAATTAATGGGCGGCACGGTGGCGCAGCGGTAGAGTTGCTGCTTTACGGTGCCAGAGACCCGGATTCAATCCTGACTACGGGTGCTGCCTGTACGGAGTTTGTACGTTCTCCCTGTGACCGGGTAGGTTTTCTCTGCTTTCCTCCCAAACTCCAAAGACATACAGGTTTGTAGGTTAATTTGGCTTTGGTAAAAAAATGTGTTTAGGATAGTGTTGGTGCACGGGATGATCGCTGGTCGGCGCGGACTTGGTGGGCTGAAGGGACTGTTTCCGTGCTGTATCTCTAAAGTCTAAAGTCACAATAACCCTCTTAAAGCCACGTTGAGACATTACTCCTGTCAGGCCGTTCTCTATCGATTGAAAATGTGGCCTACTCTGCAAACAGTTTTATGGGTAGCATCCTGTTTCTTGCGTGCTGGTGTAGTTTAAGACTTTTCTTTCTCTTTTCCTGCTCTTGATGGGTCCAGTTACAAGTCTTGGCCTGTTACCAGTGCTAAATCTGCACATTTGAATCCAAGACCAATGTAACTGAACATGCTGAGCCATATGGTTGGTAACCGAGCTCTCCTCTGGGATGGGAAAGATGTATTTCTGTTGTTTAGATTTTTCCATTAGGTCGATCACAGACCTTAAGAACACCTTCCAAGTTCTTCCCGCATGTTGTGTGCTTCACGAGCAGTCTGGGATTTTCACAGATCATTTAGAGAGTAAGACTAACAAGAATTAGTTTACAACAGCAATGTGGCAGACACACTAACTCTGGGCTGCGCAGGCCATGCAAATCTATGGATGGACCCACTGCAATGTTCGAGCGTGGGCTTTGACAGCGAGGTTGTTTGATCCTGTGAGAAAGACCTCTTCATTTTCAGTGCAATAAAACAACTAGGTTCTTTCTCCCCCCCTGCCTTTGTCCTTGGAAGGGGAGCCAGGTTGATCCCTTCAGGGATGGTTCAGTTTTCAGATTTTATGGTGTGTGTGCAACGTTTTGGCTCCAGCTGATATGCTTCTCCAAAACCACTTTGTTTTATGGGGCTCAAGATCACTTGGAGACTCGGTCTGTTTTGACAGAAATCCTGCCATAAGATTCAGATGTAATCAGACGGGGAACCAGGGTGTGGTGCAAAACACTTCTTTTTAAGGACCTGTTGACAAACAATGAGGGGATAAATGGCTAAAAAAACAAAAAAATCACAGGCTCAGGTGAACCCATACACACTCGTGCACGCACACGCACACCCAGCCATGTGCACGCACACCACACACGCATATACACACACACGCTCACACACACATGCACACACATACCCAGCCATGTACACACACACACCACACATGTACTCGCATATACACACGCAAACATGCTCATACACATATGCACACATGATCACACACACGCACGCACACACGGACACATGCTCACACACATTTTTAGGAAATCTAACTTTGGCAGGATCTACACAGTGAATGGTAGGGCTCTGGGGGGTATTGTAGAGCAGAGGGATCTAGGAGTACAGGTGCATGGTTCCTTGAAGGTCGGTCGCAGGTAGATAAGGTGACATGACCTCCCAACTTCTGGGATACTCAATGCTCTGGTTGATGGCCCACATGTCAAAAGCCTTTATGACCACCTTATCCACCCTGAGCCTTATCTTACTTCCACCGCCTGGCTCGTATCATTATGTATAAGAAAATAGGGTGGCACGGTACAGCAGTAGAGTTGCTGCCTTACAGCGCCAGAGACCCGAGTTCGATCCTGACTACGGGTGCTTGTCTGCACGGAGTTTGTGCGTTCTCCCTGCGTGAGGTTTCTCCGGGTGCTACAGTTTCCTCCCACACTCCAAAGACATTCAGGCTTGTAGGTTAATTGGCCTGATAAAATTGTAAATTGTCCCAAGTGTGTGTAGGATAGTGCTAGCATGCGGGGATCGCTGGTCCGCACAGACTCAGTGGGCCAAAGGGCCTGTTTCCATGCTGCATCTCTAAGCCAAACAAAACTAAATTATAAAATTTCATGTGTAGGAAGGAACTGGAGATGCTGGTTTACACCGAAGATAGTTACAAAATACTGGAGTAATGGGCCTGTCCAACTTAGGCGATTTTTTAGGCAAATACAGGAAGACTATCTTGTCGCCACATGTTGGCCAGTGGTCGACGGGAGTAGTCACGTAAAATGTCGTAGCGTTTTTCTGGTCGCCCGCTAAATTTCCAATGAGCGTAGCTTGACTTCTCCTGACGTAGGTGCTGTCGTAGGTTGTCGCCAGGATGACGCTGGTTGTCGCCGTTTTTTCGGCGAGCCTGCTACGACTACGACAGTTGCCGGCAGTTGCCTAAAATAAATCGGCAAGTGGGACAGGCCCATAATGCAGCAGGGTAGGCAGCGTCTCTGGAGAAAAGGATCTCGACCTGAAACAACACACATTCCTTCTATTCAATAAAGTTTCATTATGTATAAGACAATAAACTATCACTGAATCATTGAATTGACATTAGGCCCATCAGGTGCATGCAAGCTCCCAGATGAGAATCCCATCCATTCTTTTCCCACCTCTCCCTATTACCCTGTATCCCTGCATGCCTGCCATCAGCTCCTCTTCAATTATTTTTGCGATTAACTTTCTCTCAGGGATAATCTATAGGAACCAGTGAATCTACCAGCAGGTCATTAGTTTGTGAGATAATGATGGAGCTCCCAGGGAAGTCCCACGGGGAGAAACATGCACACTGTCGCTCAGCCCGCATGAACCAACCTGATCTCCCGGTTGCTGGACACTTTAATTCTCCTTCCCGTTCCCACACAGATCATTCTGTCCTCGGTCTCCTCCATTGTCGGAGTGAGGCAAAATGCAAGTTGGAGGAACAGCATCTCATATTTCGCTTGGGCAGCTTACAGCATAGTGATATGAATATTGATTTCTCTCACTTCAGGTAGACCCGGCATTCCCTCTCTCTCTAACCCTCCCCCACCCAAGTCGCACTAGATTCTCATTTTCACCCTACAAACAGCTTACAATGGCCCGTTTCCTTTATCATCGTTACTTTTTTGCGTATCTTTCATTCATTATTCATCTCTCCACATCATTGTCTATATCTCTCGTTTTCCTTATCCCTAACCAGTCTGAAGAAGGGTCTCGACCCAAACAATCACCCATTCCTTCTCTCCAGAGATGCAGCCTGTCCCGCTGAGTTGCTCCAGCTTTTTGAGTCTATCTTCAGGAGAAACGTGTAAATTCCACACTGAAGAGGACTGCCACCGGAAGTCGGGATCGAACTCCGAACCAAAAAGATATATATAATTTTTCATTCCTCTGTGATTTTTTTTCTGTTGTATTTGGTTTGCAGTAGTTTTCTCGGACATTAGTTCTGATTTTGGAGAACTCCAGGGCAATCGTGAAAGTTCGGTATCAGGTAGAGTTGAATAAGTTATTTTTCAACCAGTTTTAAAGAATGTTTGATGCAGGAACTGCTGATTCTGGTTTACAAAAAGAGACACAAAGTGCTGGAGTAACCCAGCAGGTCAGGCAGCATCTCTGGAGAACGTGGATCTGTGACATTTCAGGTCAGGACCCTTCTCAGTGTTGCCACACAGTTTAGACTTCAGAGATACAGACCGGAAACAGGCCCTTTGGCCCATCGGGTCCACGCCGACCAGTGATCACCCCGTACACTAACACTATCCTACACACTAGGGACAATTTATAATTTTTACCAAGGCCAATTAACCGACAAACCTTCAGTTTAGTTTAGAGATACAGAGAGGGAACAGGCCCTTTGACCTACCGGTCAGCGATCATTCATACACTAACATTGTCCAACACATTAGGGGCAATATATAGTTTTACCGAAGCCAATTAACCTACAAACATGTACGTCTTTGGAGTAAGGGAGGAAACCAGAGCACCAGAAGGAAACCCACGTGGTCACAGAAAAATGTACATACAGCACTTGGGCCGGATCGAACCTGGGTCTCTGGTGCTATAAGGCAGCAACTCTACCACTATGCCACCATACCACCCCATTTCTATTCCAATCCACAGCCAAAGTTGTTCTGAAGAAATCCCTCTGCCTCATCGGTGGCTGATTCCACAGTTGTTGGTAAAACTTGGCAGTAACTCCGCTGATGGGAGTTAACAGAGGGATTGTCTCAACTCAATGAAACAAGTGTACTTGTTGGGAACAAAGGTGCTCCGGGACTGGCTGCAAAACCGATCAGCCACGCACAATTCTTAATGGATGTGGTATCTGGTTACAGTTTGAGAGAGGAAAGAAAAACATTATACAAGTCTACAGGGAACAATAATATAGGACACTGGCAAACAATCAGTAAATAAAAAAGGATGTGTCTCGGCTGTTGCAAAAGTGAAGTTAAGGTCAATGTTGTTCTTACAAGCACCTGCCACTCACATACCAAGTTCTCCCTCAAGATTGTGCTCAGGACATTGACACACCATGGAACATTTTGTTCCTTGGACATGCCATCTTTACGTTGCATCACAAATCTGTGCTTCAATCCTGTTCATTCTTACCTGTCAAATATCGATCTAAGTAGTGACATTTTTCATGAGAGTCCGTGAGTCGTACAGCACGGAAACAGGAGCTTCAGCCCAACCTGCCCATGCCGACCAAGATGTCCCATCTATGCCAGTCTCACCTGCCCGTGTTTGGTCCATGTCCCTCTAATCCTTTCTTCTCCATAATCCGTTGATTATACCTCAACATTGTTTTGGGAACTGCATCTGCAGTTCCTTGTTATTACTTTGGGATATCATACTCCCTTCAGTGGCTCCCTGTGAGATTCAGGATAGATTATAAAGTCCGCTTTCTTGTCTACAAAGCCCTAAATGGCTTAGGAGCAGCATATTTTATAGAATCCCTCTTTCCCTATGCCCCCACTCGAGCGCCCAGGTCTGTTGGCCTCTCAATGCTGCAGCAATAAGAACATTGGTGAAGCAGCCTTTTTCAATGATGCCCCAAGCTGTGGAATACCCTAACCCGGACTATGACAGACGCCCATTCAGTTGACATTTTTAAACAGCAGCTAAAAACTTATCTTTTCAATCAAACTTTTAACTGACTTTACTTCTTCTGATGACATTGTAAAAATGACCTTTATTCTCTTGTATTCATCTCGGTGTACACTTCAGCAGCTTGTCTGCTCATATAGTATGCGGGACTGTATTTGACCTCAGTGCTAGTGGTTTGTCCTTATACACTCTCAATTTTTATTTTTTATTTTATATTTTTATATGAATCTGTGCTTTTTATGTTATAACTGTTTATGTCCTTACTGTTTTAAATTGTAGTTTTGTTTAGACCTGTATTTTTGTGAAAATAACTTTGGGTTGCATTCAATTGTATGCGAAGTGATGAACAAATAAAGTTATTATTATTATTATTATTATTATTATAGAACTAATTTAAATGGGTGATCAATGGTCGGCATGGACTTGTTGGCCAAAAGGGCCTGTTTCCAATCCGGATCTGGGGGGGGGGGGGAGGGGAGGGGAGGAGGAGGAGGGGGGAGGAGGGGGGGAGGAGGGGAGGAGGGGGGGAGGAGGAGGAGGGGGGGGGGAGAGGAGGGGGGGAGGAGGAGGGGGGGAGAGGGGGAGGGGAGGAGGAGGGGGGGAGAGGAGGGGGGGTAGAGGAGGAGGGGGGTTGGAGGGGGAGGAGGGAGAGGGGGATGAGGAGGAGGAGGAGGAGGAGGGGGGGGAAGGAGGGGGGGAAGGAAGGGGGGGAGGAGGGGGGGAAGAGGGGGGGAGGAGGAGGAGGAGGAGGAATGTTATTGTTCATGGTATTCCTTAATGATTGAACACAGTATATTCCATTAATTATGGGTAGTGCATGGGCATGATCATTCAATGAAATGAAGAAAGTCTAGCGAGTATATGTAAAGCGATACAATTTGAAGATTGTAGAGTTTTAACATTTTTAGATAATGGACGTTTCTGACTAATGGAGAAATCTGCTCACAAATGTGAGGCGTACCCCTCACAAAATTCGCTGACTGTCTGTATATTTTATGTACACGTTGTTGATTGGACACCAGATGGCCCTCTTTTGGGAGTAAGCACTATGAACGATGTGCTTTGAGGGCAATAACATGGAGAAAAGCATGGAATAATATCTCAGAATAGAAGCGTAACATCTGACCCAACAATAAACCCTTCTGGTATTGATCTCCCACGAGAAACAGACTCTGAATCAGATCCAAACCAAGCAGGTTGCAGCAGTTACTCAATGCACAAAAGGAGTTTAAAGAATAAGGTCATAGGGCATATGTGATAGGAGCAGAATTTGCACATTTGGCCTATGAAGTCTAGTCTGCCATTCAATCATGGCTGATCTATCTTTCCCTCTAAACCCCATTTTCCTGCTTTCTCCCCACAACCCCTGACACCGGTACTAATCAATAATCTATCTATCTCGGTCTTAAAAATATCCATTGACTTGGCCTCCATAGTCTTTTAGAAACATAGAAACATAGAAAATAAGTGCAGGAGGAGGCCATTTAACCCTTCAAGCCAGCACTGCCATTCATTGTGATCATGGCTGATCGTCCACAATCAGTAACCCATGCCTGCCTTCTCCCCATACCCCTTGATTCCGCTAGCCCCCTAGAGTTCTCTCTTTAAATTCAATCCAGTGAATTGGCCTCCACTGCCTTCTGTGGGGGAGAATTCCACAAATTCAAAACTCTCTGCATGAAAAAGTTTTTTCTCATCTCAGTTTTAAATGGCCACCCTTTTATTCTTAGACTGTGGCCCCTGGTTCTGGACTTCCCCAACATTTTTCCTGTATCCAGCTTGTCCAGTACTTTTATAATTTTATACGTTTCTATAAGATCCGCTCTCATCCTTCTAAATTCCAGTGAATACAAGCCCAGTCGTTCCAATCTTTCCACATATGGCAAAGAATTCCACAGAGTCACCACTCTCTATCAAAGAAATTCCTCTTTGTCTCCTTCCTAAAGGAACTTCCTTTATTTGTGAGGCTACGTCCTCTAGTCCTAGACTCTCCCACGAGTGGAAACATCTTCTCCACATCAACTCTATCCAAGCCTTTCACTGTTCAGAATTCTGGCGAATCTGATCAAATTATAGCCCATACAACAGCACTCTGCTCTCCTTACAGATTTGATTGTGGCTTTGTAGAGCTACCATCCCTTCCCTCAGGACACTAAACTGAACCATAAACCTGACTTGTAATTGTTCCAATTGTTCCAATTGCTCCAAGGTTTTTACACAAAAGTAGAAAAAGACATCAGGACATTTATTTTGTAGTTTTGTTTTGGCTCCATATTGTATCTACTTTCCTGTTGTATCTATTTTTTGGACGGCATGGTTATGCATCAGAACCATTAAAGTGCCAGAGACACGGATCCGATCCTGACTATGGGTGTGGTCTGTAAAGAGTTTCTACTTTCTCCCCGTGACCTGCGTGGGTTTTCTCCAGGTGCTCCGGTTTCCTCTCACACTCTAATGACATACAGATTTGGAGGCTAATTGGCATAGTAAAATAGTAAATTGTCCTTAGCATATGTAGGACAGTGTTAGTGTATGTAGACAAAAATGCTGGAGAAATTCAGTGGGAGAGGCAGCATCTATGGAGCGAGGCAACGTTTTGGGTCAAAACCCTTCTTCAGATGACCCAAACCATTGCCTATTTCCTTCGCTCCATAGATGCTGCCTCACCCGCTGAGTTTCTCCAACATTTTTGTCTACCTTCGATTTTCCAGCATCTGCAGTTCCTTCTTAAACAGTGTTAGTGTATGGTGATCGCTGGTCGGCGCGGATCAGTGGGCTGATGGGTTTTTGGAGCTGTATCTCTCAGCTAAACTAAACACTGTATTATTGTATTGTAACCATTTCAACAGTCCTCATCTGAACATTAATTTGACTGTTTTATCCTGCATGTGGTTTATGGTAATGTTTGGATAATTCCCAATGCTACAACAGCAGAAGGAGAATAAATAGTCTGTTCCTTCCATTATAAGACATGACATCACAGTAAAACAAGTCATCTCCCTTTGGAAATCTGTTCAGGTGAATTGCTTAGGCTCAATGGCAATATGACCTCTTAAATGCGCATCCCTAACCTAACTGCTATCCCATGAATTAATGGTTGAGATGTGATAAGTTATGGCCTGTAATACAATCTGTGGTTCACATTACTCCTTGTGTAGCACACTCTGACCCAGCTGTTATTCCAAATGTAATTAAACGCAGCCCACTAAATTTCCCACCAACACAAATTATGTTCAAACTCAAGGTAGAAAGACTGATGAACAGGTAACTGTGGTATGGCTATAAAATGATCTGGTGGGCTAGTGGAAAATGCAATATTCTCCATGTCATGAGTAAGGTCAATTCTAGCTGTACATAGTCCCCATGGAAGAGTCCAACTGGATGGCAATAGCCAACCATTTCGTTTAGTTTAGTTTCGAGATACTGCGTGGAAACTGGCCCTTCGGCCCATCGAGTTCGTACCGACCAGCGATCCCCAGCACATTAACACTACCCTACACACACTAGGGACAATTCGCAGTTACACCGAGCCAATGATCCTACAAACCTGTACGTCTTTGGAGTGTGGGAGGAAACCAAATATCTCGTGGAAAACCCACGCAGGTCACGGTTAGAACGTACAAACTCCGTACAGACAACACCCGTAGTCAGGATCGAACCCGGGTGTCTGGCGCTTTAAGTCAACACCTCTACCGCTGCACCACCGTGCCGCCTGGTGGCATCATTTAATGATGGAAGTTACAAATGCAAGAGTAACAAAGCGGGTCAAGGAGCATCTCTGGAGAACATAGACAGGACAAGCGTCAAGAATGTTTTATTGTCATGTGTCCCAGACAGAACAATGAAATCCTTACTTGCTGCAGCACAACAGAATATGTAAACATAGTACCCTGCAAACAATATAATAAATTAAAACATAGTGTCTAAAGACAATTCTATGTAGTTCAGACCTTATTTGAGGTTGTAGTGTTTAATAGTAAGATTAAACGAGAACTTACCAGTTTGAAATTTGATCTTTATTTTATGAGGAGTTACAATGAGCGATTACGTGAAGAAGTCCCGCCAGAGCACATGCGTGTCAATCTTCAAAGCAGCGACGTGAAATCACAGACAATGGTAATTGAAGTAATATAGTAAGATTGGAAACCTAGAAACTACCAGATGACCTTTGTGATATGAGTGTTGGGAGTGGTGGGCACGTAATCGTTCATCGTAACTCCTCATAAAATAAAGATCAAACTTCAAACTGGTAAGTTCTCGTTTAATCTTACTATTTTACTTCGGAGTCACGTGAGTGATTCCGTGAAGACTTCAAAGCTCTGTGATTTCATGCCGTGGATAGGAGTCCATACGACACACTGCCTCGGTTGACACAGGATGAGTAATAACAAATAACGCATTCAAATATGATACAGAATGAAACACGTTGAAACTTTATTTAACAAAAGGAAAAAACAATAGCAACCCCTCTCTCCCAGGGGGAAGCTACAAAACAGAACACAAAATGGAATGGCCATACACCCCTGGTGTGGCAACCGGTTTGTGGTAAAACCGTTCAAAAGTAATTTCTTTGGACCATCCTGTGGCCGCGAGGATTTGGTCTAGAGGGACGTCCAGTGCCCTCGCTGCTGACTTTGATGCCACCCTGGTGGAGTGAGATTTAAAAATATCAGTGTCAACTCCGGCGGAAGCCAGAACCTGTTTCAGCCACCTTGAGATGGTCTGTGCCGACACCTTTTTATGAGGCTCTTTGTGACTGATAAATAAAGCCAATTCGGGGCCTCTAAGGCACTTGGTGACCTCAATATACTGCCGTAAGTGCTTAACTACACATAGGTGGAAGATCTATGGGTTATGCCATAAAATCAAGTTTAAGCCGTGACTCCCTGGCCTAAACAAAGTAAAATCCTAAACATAAAAGGTAGTTGTTGACAGATGAGACCATCCTGTCCAGTCTAAGTTTCTGCAATATCTGGACACATTGCGCTGAAATCAGCACCATGAGCATAACCACTTTAAGAGTGAGTCTGGGCAATGACAGAGATATTACTGGCGCCCATTGACGAAGCAATACGAGAACCACACTCACATCCCAGATTTCCGTGTACCTGGGCCTGGGGGGATTACAGTTAAAAATGCCCGTCATGAACCAAGATATTAAAGGGTGAGACCCAACAGATTGTTGTCCCCATCCTTGCCATAGGTAGGATGATAAGGCACTTCTGGCACTATTGATGGCACTATAGCTAAGCCATCAAAATATAATGTGGGAAGAAATTCCAACACGTCAGGTACGCTTGCCGTATGATATGAAATGTTCGACTGCAAAGCAGAACACCTCCCATTGCTTGATATGAGAAATATAATGTTTTTTAGTGCTATCCTCCAGGCCGCAGTAATCACATCCACCGTACGCCCTGATAGTCCGAGCCCCAGGAGCGGTCTCCTCAGAATCTGCAAATCAATAGATTAATATGATCATGCAGTGGATGATTCTCAGCAGTTACAGGATGAACCAGCAGATTGCTGCTTTTGGGGATCGCCATAAAAGGCTGTGTTATTCGGTACTAGTGGAAACCATGGGTGCGTAGGCCAGTCAGGAACTACCAGAATGCCTGAGGCCGAGTCCTGCTCGATCTTAGTCAAGCACTGGCTGATGAGGCAAAATGGGGGAAATGCATATAAAAACATTCCACCCCAGTGTAGCAAGAATGCATCTACCGCCACTGCCCCAAGGTCTGGTTCCCATGAGGCATATTTTGGTAACTGGTGATTCAATCTGGATGCGAACAAGTCAATCTCTGGTACGCCATACCGAGCGACAATATCATTGAATATTTCACGATTCAACATCCATTCTGTGTTGTCATTAAATTCTCGTGATCTGGTGTCTGCCACCACGTTAAATCTACCTGGTAAATAGGTAGCTGAAATCCAGATGTTTCTTGTAATACACCAATGCCAGATAAGGTTAGTCAAGTTATCACTTGATACCGACTTGATTCCACCCATGTGATTAACATATGCTACTGCTGTAGTGTTGTCAATCTGAAGCTGCACATGCAAGTCATGCATAGTAGTATAATACGCTTTTAACCCATAGAGGGCTCCCAACAATTTTAAATAGTTAATGCCACGGGATTGAATGATTAATGCTTCATGCATATTCCACCTGCCGCCACAGTTGGAGATAGTATCAGTAGCTTCCCATCCTAGAGCACTTACATCAGCTTATAAAATTACTGAAGGTGCATCACAAAAACCCGAATTTTGTTGGAGCAGTGAGGAATGTTTGTTATCCACCATTTTAACTGAACAACAGCTTCAGCTGGTAATTGTATAGGCATATCAAAATGACCTGCATGCTTTATGAGTGCCTGCTCCTTTACACGTTGCAAATTTTGATAATATAAAAGTCCGAACTGTGCGGCTGGAAATGCTGCTACTAATTTGCCAATTATACTAGCCACATGCCGAATAGAAGCTTTTTGCTCATCAACGAGGTTGTTACAAGCTTCTATTAATTCTGACCTCTTGCCTGAAGGCAGAGTCACAGACATGTGAATTGATTTAATGGTGAAACCCAAATAATCAATGACTCTAGATGGTATCAATTTGGACTTAACTGGATGGATAAGAAATCCCAATCTTTCAAACATGAGTTTGGTAGCTGAAACAGATAATTCAGCTGACTGTTTAGTTCTACCTATGATTAGGATATCATCCAAATAAGCCATGACAATATGATTCTGAGCCCGGAGTAGACCCAACACTGGTTTTAACAACTTTGTAAAGAGCCTGGGAGCCAAACTTAATCCATTAGGCAATGCCTTAAACTGCCATAATTGCTTCATCCAAATTTCAAATATCTCCGGTGATTATGATGAATGGGTACTGAATAGTATGCATCTTTGAGATCTATGCATGCCATATAGCATCCTTTGGAAACCAGTTGTTTGACAGTAACAAAAGTTTCCATTTTGTAATGTTTATACTGCACATAGGAGTTAAGTCGATTCAGATCCAGAATGATGCGACAACCACCATCTTTCTTTTGTGTAGGGAATATATTAGACACAAATTGGTGAGATTGATGAAAACATTTCTCAATTACCCCTTTTTTAGCTAGTGTTTCAATTTCAGCTTGAACATGGAAAGACTGTTGTTGTCAAAAAACAGTACGTCCGTTTAGGTGTATGCTGTGTGGGTGGACAGAATTTGGAAATAAACTCAATTCGGAAACCTAGTATACTGTGCAGTATAAACAAGTCTGAGGTTGTACAACTCCACTCATTGAAAAACAAATGTAACCTCCCACCAACTTGTGACAGGCCCATACATTTCTGAAATGAACCAGATGCACCTACCTCCATAGTTGGTGTATACTTCTGCCCCCATGTTTTCGAGGGGAAAGTTGGCGTACGTCAGTTGCGTAAAGTTGGCTGGGTCCGGCTTGGTCCTTGGCCTGCAGCCATAGCAGTGAGCCGTTGGTGGGGTGCTGCCGCCGGGGGGAATTTCTGTTGGCCGGTTGAGTTTTTATGAGGCCAACCATCTTCGCCTCATCATCCAACTCGCGAACCTGTTTGAACAAGTCATCCCCGAAAAGCAAATTCGGCGGCTGCACATTGCTTGTCTTGCAAAGTGCAGCAAATTTGGGGTTTAACATGGGGCGGATTGCACTTTTTCTTAAACAGTTAATCTCAAAGTGTGCATTACACATTTACACATGAGAGCAAGTGCATCCTGTTGCTCTTCAGAGAGAGCCCCATCGTCCACGACCTGGCGAATGCCGTGATTCCTGAGGCAAGCAGCTTCAGGACTTTTGGAGCCTCAGCTCTTGGGCTCTGACCCCGCACCCATGTGACCCCAGATTGGGTGGTTCATCGTCGGAACTCGAAGGGAAGCACAATTCGTAGGCGTTTGGTACTTCTTGGAGGTGTCCTCCATGGTGAGTTCTTGCAACTGGTGGGAGACCATGTAATTAATGGTCCTGGCCAAATCTTCATTCAGCAGACCGCCTGTTCCAGCTGGAATAGCAAATCTGGATGCCAGGCTTGGCACCCCAGATTCCTGGTCTCCTAGTCTGGGGGTATGCTCACTGGTTACACCCCTGACCTCGAAGTCAGAACGAAACTGACTCCTGGCACACTCCTCCTCCATGAGGGGTGCATTAAGCAGCCCTTCTACAGAGACTGCTGCCACGGGCCCGAGAGGGGACCTGCAGATATAAGGCTCGTCTTCCCCAAGCATGTTGGCATGGAGCATCCTCTCCATGAGGAGCTCCACTCTGGACAGCCGCCCCAAAACGGCATCCATTATGAGGGCTTTCCTCCTGGCCCGACTCATCTGGGTCTACGGGCCGGATGACTTTTTCATGGCTTTCCGGCCCACCGGAGTAGCCATGGTACCTCATACCGGCACCAAGTCAGAAGCCACTGGCCGTGCCGCCAGCGACTCTGCAGGGGAAACGGACGGCCGCCCGCTACCCGCACAGCCGTGGTCTACCGTAGTCGATTTTGTAGCGGACCGTCTCGACTTTCCCTTCAGCATTTTCACACGGTCGACTTGTTCCTGTGGACAAGAGTTTACAGACCGCAAAAGAACCAAAGTTAAGTTTAAAGCACTTACCTCAGGTTTTAAACTTACCGCTGGTGGGGCTACGCGTCTGCCAGCCCGTCAGTGCGCCATGCGTCACTTGTAATGACGCGCATGCGCTCTGGCGGGACTTCTTCACGGAATCACTCACGTGACTCCGAAGTAAAATAGCCTGATGGGTGTAGGGAAGAAGCTGTTCCTGAACTTGGATGTTACAGTTTTCAGGCTCCTGTACCTTCTGGTGCGGCCAGGGTGGTGTGCGACTCTGGTGATGCTGGCTGCCTTTTTGAGGCAGCGGCTCCTGTAAATCTCTTTGATGGTGGATAAGTCAGTACCCATGATGGACTGGGCAGTGGTCGCAACTTTTTGCAGTCTTCGTTGCTCCTTCTTTCTTCCTTGCTTCAAGTTGCCGTGGTACCAGCCCGTGATGCAACCAGTCACTATGCTCTCCACTGTACACCAGTAGTTCAAGAGAGTACTTTTAATAGAGGTGAACGTGGGCCTATCCATGTTCTCCAGAGATAAAGCCTGACCCGCTGAGTTTCTTCAGCACTTTGAGTCTTTTTTTTTGTAAACTAGCATCTGCATTTTCTTGTCTCTAACCATTTCATGATATTGTCCACAGTTAAGTAATATTAATCAAAATCTACACAATCTTCTTCCATGGGGAGACTGCAACAATCAAGGGTAGAGAACCTGGCTGGTGTTGTCTTCCCCTCCCTAGTGCCAGAGGAGGGGCAGCAACTCTACCGCTGCCTGCGCTGCCCCACATCGGGCACTCGGAAGAGGAAGACGACACCAGCCAAGTTATCTGGGTGCTCTGCTTTCCTCCCACACACAAAGGCAGTTAATTGGTTTTGGTAAAAATCGTAAATTATCCCTAGTGTGTAGGATAGTGCTAGTGCACGGAGTGGCTGCTGGTCCGCATGGACTCGGTGGGCCGAAAGGCCTGTTTCTCACCTCCATCCCCCAATATCCAGCACTATTGCCACCAACACCCCCATCCCATTAACCTGGTCGGCCCGGAAAAAACCCCACGCAGGTCACAGAGAGAATGTATAAACCCTGTACGGACAAAACCGAACCCGGGTCTCTGGCGCTGTAAGGCAGCAACTCTACTGCTGTGCCACCGTGCTGCCCTTGCTTTGCCTGTTCTTTATTTCTCCTTTCCTGACTAAAACCTGAAGCCAGAATCTCACAAGAAGCCATCATGATTTGCCCAAGTCAAATCAATTCCTGGTCTGGATGATATATGTATTCAATACAACATAGGGGAACATCACAATAGTACGTTTTGTGCATGTATAACACAGTTTGAAACATGAAAGAAACATAGAAACATAGAAAATAGGTGCAGAAGGTGGCCATTCAGCCCATTGTGCTAACACCGCCATTCAGTGTGATCATGGTTGATCGTCCCCAATCAATAACCTGTGCCTGCCATCTCTACCCATATCCCTTGACTCCACTAGCCCCTAGAGCTCTAACTCTCTCTTAAATCCATCCAGTGACTTGGCCTCCACTGCCCTCTGAGGCAGGGAATTCCAGAAATTCACAACTCTCTGGGTGAAAACGTTTTTTCTCACCTCAGTCTTAAATGGCCTCCCCTTTATTCTAAGTGTGGCCCCTGGTTCTGGACTCGCCCAACATTGGGAACATTTTTCCTACATCTAGCTTGTCCAGTCCTTTTATAATTTTTATGTTTCTATAAGATCCCCTCTCATCCTTCTAAACTCAGGTGGGAGATTTGGCGAGTGGGAATGGGAGTGCACCCCTCAAAGTAAGCCAGTGATTATAATCGGGCAACCCCACAATCACAGATTTGAGACCATCAAGTTTGGAAAGAAATTCTACATGGCTGTTACATATCTAATCAAACTGAGTTCGTAAGGAGAGAAAACACTAACTCGCTGTCAGTTTGGACCAGAAACCTGAGCTCTGAGTGCATCGTTTGAAATCATTCCCTTTATCTCTCCCCAAAAGTCCAATTGTAAAAGCTGAAATCCAATTTCCCATTGATTGCAGAGTATATTTATGTATTTTCATCAACAGGATAGTCGGAATGATGAATGATTCTTTATTGCCACGTGTATGTGGGCACAGTGAAATGCTTTGCTTTCCATACAACCGAGGCAGGGCACAAGTGCCACCACCTTTCACCGCCGCCAAAGTTATGAACGGTCCTCTCTACTGCTAACGTGGCAAGCGGTGGCAGCAGGCTTCACTTCCTCCCCCCCCCCCCCCATTTACCTCCCCCCCCCCCATTCCGCACCGGTTCCCCCTTCCTTCATGGCATCCCCTCATCTGCCAGAGCTCCCCTTTGTCCCGTTCATTCATCTTTGGCCCCTTCCCCGCCCCCCCTGTCGGGTCTCCCATCATTCTCGGTGACCACCTTGCACCATCATCATGGTTCCTTTCCTAGCCGCCTCTCTAGCTTCATCGTCATACTGCAGAGCTATCCAGTGACCCTATACTTTTGAGTCCAGACTCAGTCCTCATGCAAGGTCTTGACCTGCAACATTGGCCATCCCTTTCCTTCCACTGATGCTGCCTAGACCCGCTGGGTTCTTCCAGCCATTTACTATTTGGCACCAGATTCCAGCATCTGCCGCCTCTTGTGCCTCGCCTGTTCTTTATTACTCTCACCAGCACTGACCGACTCTTCACACAACCTCCTCACCACTGTGCTGTGTGGTGTAGCACCACCCAATTGCCGCCATGGGTCGATTAGATTTGCTGCAGCCAATACAGAATGTCAGACCTGCGATTAGAAGCCTGTCGGAGCCTGGAATGGGAGGCACCCTGTTGCAAGGCAGCGGAACTTGTTCGAGGATGCTCTGTGCAGTCGTTTCAGAAGTTCGGCAGTCACAGTCGAATGATATTTCTAAAAGTTTTCACAGGCAGCTCCTTTCTTCCACACGAGGCTTAGACATGCCTTGGAAATGGAAAACAAGTGACTAACCCGAGCGCTTACTGCTCCTCGTGCATTGAGCTCTGACATTCCCTGCCTCTCGCTAATGGATGCCAGATGGTATGGTGCAAAGCCTCAGAAACCGAACCGAGGCACCACTTGCAACTGGGCAAACCTCCTGCATAAAGAAACAAACTGTCCTTCCATTGCACCCCAGCTGCTAAAAACGTACTGAACTTTTCAAAGAATCAATGTGTATTGGAAAAGTGCGCTCTCTAATATAGATGATATAACAACTCATCTTTCTTCATGGAAGACTCTTCCTGCAATGCGCTTCACACAGCACAGACTGACTGACTAGAGAGATGCAGTTATTATTTGTTTTGAAAGCAAATGGGCAGTACAATGTTATTTGAAGTAGATCAGTTTGATATTGATGAATGGATGGGCCAGGTCTGAAGCGCTGAATGGTTTTCTCCGGCATTATTTCTGCAGTTGAAATCAAGCTTTTCTCTCTTTAATTTTGTTTAATTCTGTTTCTTTGTCCAGACGTTGTCTGATCCTCCGTTTCTGAAGAAAATGACACAAAATGCTTGAATAACTCGACGGGTCAGACAGCATCTCTGGAGAAGACGGATAGGATAGGTCGGGATGTTTTGGGTCAGAGCTCCACTTCATACTTGAAACGTCACCCATCCGTTGAGTTTTGTTTATTATTGTCACGTGTACTGAGGTACAGTGAAAAGCATGGTCTTCAGAGATGCTGCCTGACCTGCTGAGTTACTCCAGTACTTTGTGTCTTATTTTGTATACAAACATCTGCAGTTCCTTGTTTCTACCAGTGTCTCC
This sequence comes from Okamejei kenojei, assembly GCA_035221665.1. NCBI lineage: Eukaryota > Metazoa > Chordata > Chondrichthyes > Rajiformes > Rajidae > Okamejei > Okamejei kenojei. The sequence goes on from CM069161.1 coordinate 30,683,029, forward strand.
AACATGTTCAGTTTTATTTTAAATTTCCAGTGATATCAAATCAATCAATCAAACAAACTTTATTGTCATTTAGAAATACATCGATATATGCAATTCCAAACGAAATTCCGTTGCATTTGGCTCCCCGTGCAACACGATAATAAACAGAAGGATAAAATGGATAAAAGATAAAATGGATAAAAGGATAAATAGACAATGGTGGCAGCCCATTACATGGCATTCAGGAGTCTGATCGGCTCGGGGGAAGAAGCTGTTGCAGAACCTTGATGTTCTGCTCCTTATGCTACGATATCTTTTGCCCGAGGGCAGCAGAGTGAACAGTCCGTGATGGAGATGTGTGGGGTCCTTTATAATACTGCTGGCCTTAGACACGCAGCGTTTGCTCGCAATATCCCCGATTGAGGGGAGAGAAGTCCCGATGATTTTTTCAGCCGTCCTCACCACTCTCTGCACGGACTTCCAGTCGGAGGCTTTACAGTCCCCAAACCAGACAGAGATGCAGCTGGTCAGAATACTCTCTATGGTTGCCCCTGCAGAAAGTGGTGAGGACCACTTCTTCTATATTTCTATCTAAACTTTTCACCCAGGAGAATTCCTTCGCTCCACTGCGAAGTAATATCAAGGGAACTTTTATGTCTGAAACGAGAGTCTTGGTTCTAGTTTAACCTCCTCTGAAAGACAAAATGTCTGACTTTACTGGGTGCGTTTTTCTCTGAGAACTTCGGTTTCCTCCCACACTCCAAAGACGTACAAGTTTGTAGGTTAATTGGCTTGGTGTAAATGTAAAAAAATAGTAGTCCCTAGTGCAGGATGGTGTTAATGTGCGGGGATCGCTGGTCCGGTGTGGACTCGATGGGCCGAAGGGCCTGCTTTCTGAGCTGTATCACCAAACTAAACCAAACTACTGAGCAGGATTTGTCATTGTGGTTGCTGTTACATTAGGATGTGAGGGGAACCTTCACGAAAGGCAAGGGAGAAACGTGTGGTAAAGAAGAACATTTGAATGGTTGAATTTTTAAAAATGTACAATTTTACGGTGGAATGCCAAAGCTCAAATCGATTTTACAAAGTCAGCATCTGATGAGAAAGGATCAACAAGCCAAGTATGGAACAGGGCACAACAGAACAAGAACTGACAAATATGGCCGGGCACATTCAGATGCACAGTTGTGAATCGTTCAATGTTATCGACTGATCGAAAAAACACAGCCCTTTTTATTTGAGGCACTAAATAGGCACAAGGTTTCGCATCGTTTGGTCTTATCAGTGGAAAGCAGCTGCAGTTTTCAACATTAAACAAACTATTCAGCTGCAAATTGAATGGGATCTGTAGTCAAGATCTGGGGAGATTTTCATTATGTTTGTCATGCATTCTTCACATCGAGGCTAAAATATTCGTCGTCGATAACAAATCAGTCTGGATGGGTGGAAGGTCTCATTTTATATTTGCAGTAATCTAGCTGTTCCCATTGCCATTAATAGTCTGATATGCTCCGAATGCAATATTCTTGCATTGCTTCCTCTGCTATTCCTGGACTCATTTACTAGAGCAGCCTTATTTCAAAAGGATAAATGTGGGAGTGAATCAGCAGTATTTATAGAGCAATTTGCCTGTTATTATCACCCACAATTGTACAAACCCTTCTTCACGAGCCTCAGTCATCGTAGAGCTATCATTAAATCACAACCTCATTGGTTTGAGTGGGTTCAATAAAAATATTGAAATAACATTTCTATGGCATGGATTTTCTTTTCTATTTTCAGCATCGTGCTGCTGTGCATCGGGCTATTCCAGAGTGGAATGTGTCAATGAGCTTTTCCGAGTTATTCCTTGTTGCTCCTGAAGGTTGACCTGGGAATGAACCACCCTCTGCCTCCTGCTGCCATGTCCATGTTCATAGCTTTCATACGTTCTAGGAGCAGGACTAGGCCATTCGGCCCATCAAGTCTACTCCGCCATTCAATTGTAGCTGACCTATCTCTCCCTCCTAACCCCATTTTCCTGCCTTCTCCCCATAACCCCAGACACCCATACTAATCAAGGATATATCTATCTCTGCCTTAAAAATATCCATTGACTTGTCTTCCACAGTCTGTGGCAATGAGTTCCACAGATTCACCACCCTCTGACTAAAGAAGTTCCACCACATCTCCTTTCCAAAGGAACATCCTTTTACTCTGAGGCTCGGGCCTCTGGTCCTAGACACTCCCACAAGTGGAAACAACCTTTTCACATCCACTCTATCCAGGCCTTTCACTATTCAGTTAGAGACACAAGTGATGGTGATTGTGCACAAATCCCCTCAATTACTATGTCCCATGATGTCCCCTTGTTCGGCGTAGCAAGGACAATATAATGTTCGCTGCACATCCCCAGGCTGGGAATGCTACATTCATGGATTACTCACCTGAGTTCCCACCAACACTGCACCAATTCCACTGCCCTATGTCTAAAACTCTGCCCTGAACCTCCTCCGAGATGCTGGTACCAATCCATCCTCACCAACCAAGATGTAATTTTCCTTCTTCCTGACGACCAATGTATACAATGTGTACAAAATCATGAGAGGAATAGATTAGGTCGCCGCACTGAGTCTCTTGCCCAGAGTGAATGGAACAGAACACATGGGTTTAAGGTGAGGGGGGAAAATTTTAATAGGAACCTGAGGGTAACCTTCTTACACAAGGGGTGGTGGGTGTATGGAACAAACTGTCAGAGGAGGTATTAAAGAAGGAACTGCAGATGCAGGAGAATCGAGGGTACACAAAAAGCTGGAGAAACTCAGCGGGTGCAGCAGCATCTAAGGAGCGCGGGTCGAGGACCCTTCTTCAGACTGGTTAAGGAACCTGGTGCGAACAGCAAGGGTTAACAGAATTGAGAAAATTCAATATTCAAGCCCAAAGGATGCAGACTCCCCAAGCGGAATATGAGGTGCTGTTCCTCCAGCTTGCGGTGTTGCTCAAGGAGGCCCAGGACCAAGAGGTAATGGAGGGGGACTGAGCCACCGGGAGTCGGGTTGGTTATTGACCGTGTTCGGCGAAGCGATCGCCAGCCTCCGCTTGGTCTCACCGATATAGATCATCTGGCATCTGGAGCAGCGGATGCAGTAGATGAGGTTGGAGGAGGTGCAGTTGCTTGGGTCCCTGAAAGGCCTGGACTACTGCAACGTTTAAGAAAACATTTAGACTGGGATAGCATGGATAGGACAGATTTCGAGGGATATGGGGGAAACGCATGCAGGTGTGACATGTTGGCCGGTGTGGGTAAGTTGGGCTGAAGGGCCAGTTTCCACACTGTAAGACTCTGTGACTGTAATAGCACGGGGCAAGTAGACCAGTGGTCACCTTCCTCTTGAAGCAGGTATTAGAAAGTTGCACATGGTCAGTGTGCACTATGTGTGGGGGCTGGTTATTTACAAACTCTGGTCCAAATAAACGTGCAGGAAGGAACTGCAGGTGCTGGTTTATACTGCAGACAGACACAAAGCGCTGGAGTAACTCAGAGGGTCAGGCAGCATCTCTGGAGAGAAGGAATAGGTGACGATTCGGGTCTGAAGTCTGAGCTGAGTTAAGGGTTCCGACCCAGAACGCTATCTATTCTTTCCTCCAGATACGCTGCCTGGCCCGCTGAGTAACTCCAGCTTTTTGTGTCAGTCTGGGATAACGAAGATGTCAGCAGAGGAACACTGGCCAAAATGGTCATGGTGCTCTGTTGCAGTAGCCATCTAGACCCCCGTCAGGGTACATTGCCACTTGATTAGTACAGGCATCAAAGGTTATGGGGAGAAGGCAGGAGAATGGGGTTGAGAAGGAGAGATAGATCAGCCATGATTGAATGGCGGAGTAGACTTGATGGGCCGAATGGTCTAATTCTGCTGCTAGAACTTATGAAATTGGATGGACACACAATGACTAGCATTTACTTAAGACTAACCCTCACCAACTTGATAACAGTGTGCATGCAGATAATAGTTTGTTGGGTTTTTTTTCCATTGGATTAACTTGGATTTGCATTTCCCCGTCTTATGCATCACATGGGAATAAAGCTATAACATGATATTAATTGCATCACTCCATCACCATCTTGTCAGCCAGTGGCCATCTTTTGATTTGCTCAGTTCTACATTAAATATCTAAATTCTAGGACATGAAAAGGTGATGATAACAACATAGGAAATAGGTGTAGGGCATTTTGTTAAGCTTGCTCCTCTGTGACTAATCCTTTATCTCAGCACTATTCACCTGCACTGACCACGCATCCCCTGATTCCTTTTCAATCCAAAAATCTCTCCCTGCCTTAAATATGTTCAGTCATTGAGTTGCCATGACCCAGTTGGATCGAGGATTCCTAGTCAGTCTGAAGAAGGGTCTCGACCCGAAACATCGCCAGAGATGCTGCCTGTCCCGTTGAGTTCCTCCAGCACTTTGTGTCTATCGAGGATTGCAAATACTCACTACCCCAAGATGAAAGCATTTCTTCTCATCTCAGTCCTAAATGAGTAAACATTTATTGTGTTTAAGAAAGAACTGCAGATGCTGGAAAAATCGAAGGTAGACAAAAATGCTGGAGAAACTCAGTGGGTGAGGCAGCATCTATGGAGCGAAGGAATCGGTAACGTTTTGGGTCAAAACATAGAAACATAGAAAATAGGTGCAGGAGGAGGCTGTTCGGCCCTTCGAGCCAGCACCGCCATTCATTGTGATCATGGCTGATCGTCCCCTATCAATAACCCGTGCCTGCCTTCTCCCCATATCCCTTGGTTCCACTAGCCCCTAGAGCTCTATCTAACTCTCTCTTAAATCCATTTGGCCTCCACTGCCCTCTGTGGCAGGGAATTCCACAAATTTACAACTCTCTGGGTGAAAAAGTTTTTTCTCACCTCAGTCTTAAAGGACCTCCCCTTTATTCTAAGACTGTGGCCCCTGGTTCGAGACCTGAAACATTACCTATTCCTTCGCTCCATAAATGCTGCCTCACCCGCTGAGTTTCTCCAGCATTTCTGTCTACCAAACATTTATTGTCAGACTGTAACTCCTGATTCTAGGCATCCCAATAAGGTTTACACTAAATCCTATATCTGCCCTTCATAAGCCCCATAAAACGTTGCGTGGTTCTAGGAAGTCACCTCTCATGCTTCCAATATCGATTCAGTATATACACCGTCTGCCTAATCATTCCACATGAAATAAAAGCTTCCTCCTAGAAGCCATTCTGAGGAACTCTCTCAAAGTCGAGTCTGAAGAAGGGTTTTGGCCCGAAACGTTGCCTATTTCCTTCGCTCCATAGATGTTTCCTCACCCACTGAGTTTCTCCAGCACTTTTGTCTACCTTCTCTCAAAGATATATCCTTCCTTAGCTCAGGAGACCAAAGGAGAAACAAAGTTGGATTATAAAGGGCAAATCATTTTCACTTGACCTTGCACTCATTATGTTGTTATTAAGTGTATGTAAACTAACAATGAACGAGCCGGGCCTTCTGATTGCCTTTAATGTGGTTTTGCAAACAGATTCTTTCCATTTTGTGTTGGTGCACTTCACGGAAGGGTGAAATGTCATGAAACACGCACGTTGTGTTTTGCTAGAAGTGATCCATTCATGATTGAAAGAAACAAGGAAAATATAAACAGCTGAAGACTTCAAAAAGCCGATAGATCAAAGGATCCATCCTATAAAAAAACCTAAACTGGTCAGTCTGATGCATTCCACCAGTGTTAACTGTTTAATCACAATTATTTCTTGGAAAATGAAACATGGTCTTTTCTCTGCTGATCTAACTATACACAAGGCCCAGGCTGCAAATAGTGCCAGCTTTCACCAGATTATCAATTGCATGAGGTTGCAAACATACATCTACATTGTTCCTATTGACTCAAGTCAACACATTTTTATGCTGAGTTCTTGAGCTTCATCCACCCTCCCGTACATCTCCCCTATCCTATTAGTATGAGATATGGTGGAAGTTCAATAAAGGTTAGAATGTAACTCCAGTATGAATACCATGTGACAATAGACAATAGTCAATAGGTGCAGGAGTAGGCCATCCGGCTCTTCGAGCCAGCACCGCCATTCACTGTGATCAAGGCTGATCATCCAAGGCTGATGATGAGGTGGCGGTCCAGCTAACCAGCCTCTCTCCATCCACTCATCAGGGTCCTCTCTGCCCAGCTGTTCCATCGCTCACCTGCTCACCACATGGCCACAGTCCAGATGTGAAATCTTTCCCAATCCAGCTCATGTTCCCAAAGCCCCGCACATCAGCTGTCCAATCCCCCATAGTTCACTTGTCCAAACTCTCTCCAGCCAGTCTAGTCCCACAGCTTCCAGCTCCCGGTCTCTCTCAGTCCAGCCGTGTGATGTCCTCTCAGCCCCACCCCCACGACCATCTCTCCAGCTGTCTGATAGCCTACAGTCCAGATGCCCATTCCCCCACCATCTGCCAGTGTTGTCCCTTAGAGTGTCGAGACCAGGTCTCTAGACCAGAGAGCACACACAGTAATAATCCTTTCCATCGTCAGTCATTGTCACTTATACACCCATCTGCTAATCAAACCCTGCTTACCTATATTTTAAAAACTTTATTTTAGACCAGAGAAACAGCGTGGAACGTCCGCGCAGACCAACGATCACCCCATACACTGACACTATCCTACACACACTAGGTACAATTTACAATTTTGCGATAGCCAATTAACCTACAAACCCGCAGGAGTGTGGGAAGAAAGTGGAGCACCAGGAGAAAACCCACGCCATCACAGGGAGAACATACAAACTCCGTACAGACAGCACCCATAGTCAGGATCGAACCTGGGTCTCTGATGCTGGCAGGCAGCAACTCTACCGCTGTGCCACTGTGGTAGCCCATGACTATACATCTCTCATTGATCTATATTTCCCCCTCCCCAACTACAACCAGTCTGAAGAAGGGTCCCAACCCGAAACGTTATCTATCCATGTTTTCCAGAGATGTCACTCCAGCACTTTGTGTCATTTTTTGTGTAAAACAGCATGTGCAGGTCCTTCTTTCTCCATCTACCACTTGGCAGGCTTTGGTTCCGTCCCCACATCACTTTTCCAGCTTTCTCTCCCCCCCCCCCCCCTACTCCAATCAATCTGAGAAGGTTCCCGACCCGAAACACGGCTTGTCCATTCCCTCCCCAGCTGCTGCCTGACCTGCTGAGTTCCTCCAGCACTTTGTGTTTAGCTGAAGATTGCAGCATTTTCAATCTCTTGTGTCTACAGAGCACTAAATTGCGATTCATGAGATTTAGCTGACTGAGCAGGCAGAAATAGACACTAATAATTAATATTAAGAGCAGGCACTAAGAATTAATATTAAGAGTTTCAAAATGTCTAGAGAGGAACAGAACACAGATGTTGCTGATGCCATTAGCTACTTTGCACGATATATCAATGATCAAGCACAGGGCTTTCTACGCAGTAACCTCAAGCAATGGGTTTCTATTTAATTGAATTGAATTGAAAGATACAGAATGTAAACAGGCCCTTTGGCCCATCGAGTTCACTCCGACCATTGATCACCCGTTCACACTCGTTCTTTGTTTTCTCACTTTCTCATCCACTCTCATCCCCACGCGACGACCCATTTTTACAGAGGCCCAATTAACCTACAGACCTGCACGTCCCTGGGATGTGAGAGGAAACCAGAGCAGCCAAAGGAAACCCACGCCGTCACAGCGAGAACGTGCAAACTCCACACAGAGAGCAGCGAGGCATCGGCTGTGCCACTGCGCCACACTGCTTGTTGGTGGCATTCCCGGTCGGATTGTGCTTGGGTCCATATCAGTAAAATCATAGCAGAGGAGTAAAGCAGAACAGGCAGAGTATCTCTCTTGCCACAGGTTGAATCTCCTGAACATGTAACATCCACAAATCCTCTTTTGAAAAAAAGCACAGGTGGTTGGTAAACAACCCACTAGCTTAGAGACTGCAGATAGACACAAAATGCTGGAGTACCTCAGCGGGTCAGGCAGCATCTCTGGAGAAAAAGAACACTGATGATACTTTATGATACTTTATTGTTACATGTGACAGGTCACAGAAATATTCTTTGTTTGCGTAGCCAAGGTATGCAAAGAGTTGCCACATAAAGGGTGATGTTCCGGGTCGCAACCCTTCTGCAGAAGACTCTCAGTCTGAAGAAGGGTTTCGACCCGAAACGTCACCTATTCCTTTTCTCCAGAGATGCGGCCTGGCCCGCTGAGTTACTCCAGTATTTTGTGTCTTTCGCCGGTGTAAACCAGCATCTGCGGTTCCTTCCTGCACAGATTAGAAACTACATGTTTGGGCCTCTTCCAGTGGAATGCATCGTGTATATAATTGTGCGCTCCTCATTATTACTGGCAGATTTCATCTCATTTATACTATTTTATAAATATTAGTAAGAAAGAACTAAATACGGCACCTTGTTTATGTGCTCAGATCTCTAGAAAAAGACTTGATTGCACGACGCTAATGACTCACGTACAAGTGAGCTGACTGATCCAAGGATAACATGTGACCGGTCAGCTCAATAATGTGTTCTGTTAAACAAAGGGATCTCAAACCAGGGAGGGCAGAGACTGAAAGTGAAGGGAGATGGGGGGGGGGGGGGGGGGGAAAAATGCTTACAGCCTTCTCACACTGGGGGTCTGGATCGTGTTGCCTGAAAGGATGACCAGGGCAGAAGCCCTCATTTAAAGGGTACTTGTTTGTACTTCAGGGGCCATATCCTGAGGGCTACAGACCTGGTGCTGGAAGATATGATTAGTTTGGGGAGTTATTTATCTACCAGCACAGACAAGATGGCTGAATGGCCTTCATCTACTTCACATGTTTTCTGTGATTTTATGTAATGTTTCAAGTCAATGTGCTGAAAATGCAACTGTTTTTCTCTCCAGTGATGCTGGGTGTTGTCAGTGTTTTCTATTCTTATCTCCAATTTATAGCTTCTGCAATAGTTTGTGTGTGATGGAGCTGTACCGAGGGAGAGAGGGAGAGAAAGAGAGAAAGATGAGTGAGAGAGAGAGAGAGGGAGAGGAGAGGGAGAGGGAGAGGGAGAGGGAGAGGGAGAGGGAGAGGGAGAGGGAGAGGGAGAGGGAGGATTCATAAAGATGCAAAAGCATTTTTGCCCAAACTGACTGGTCAAGTTTCTACAGTATTTTGTAATGACCTAAAAATCTTTCCTCTTGTATTTCACACCAGATAAAAATAGCTTTTTTGTTAAAAACAGCAATGTGCAGCTGAATTTACAATTTCTAACCCAATCTATCTGCCGCATAGATACTTATCTTTCACAAATTAAACAATAGAATGATTTTCCTTTTGTCTGAAAAAGTGTCCTGCCTGAAACGTTACATATCCATGTTCTCCAGAGATGCTCCCTGACCAGCTGAGTTACTCCAGCACTTTGTATCCTTTTTTGTAAACCAGCATCTGCAGTTCTTTGTTTCTACCATTGTAAATATGTTGCGTATACTTAATAAAATTCGTAATTGACCCAAGCGCTTTAACAGTGTTTAGTTTAGTTTAGTTTAGTTTAGAGATACAGCACGAAACAGGCCCTTCGGCCCACTGAGTCCGCACCGACCAGCGATCCCCATACACTACCTTTATTCAACACACTAGGGGCAATTTACAATCTTTACCAAAGCCAATTAACCTACAAACCTGCACATCTTTGGAATGTATTTGGACACCGGAGCATCCAGGGAAAAACCACAATGTCACGGGGAGAAGTGCAAACTCCACACAGACAGCACCCATAGTCAGGATTAAACCCTGGTCTCTGGTGCTGTGAGGCAGCAACTCTGTCTCTGTGCCACCGTGCCACCCATTACATTACCGTATTTTGAAGTGTTGCACATGCCTTTCGGAAGATTGCCGAGGGCAGATGATATAAATCCATCCAAAGATACTGTCAAAATTATTTTTGCATGTTTATATCATACTGACCTAACTCAGAGAGCAGCTGAAGGAGAGATGCATAAGAAGACAGGCATGGGTTATTGATTGGGGACAATCAGCCATGATCACAATGAATGGTGGTGCTGGCTCGAAGGGCCGAATGGCCTCCTCCTGCACCTATTTTCTATGTTTCTATGTAAATGAGGACTGTTACCATCTCTCCTCATGTCCGAATGCCAGCAACCGAACTGCTACAATAAAGTCTTTTGGTTTAAAGCTCCTGAGGGTTGTGAGTGTTGGGAAATGGAATTATTTTCTTCACACATCCACGTACTAACCTCAAGCATTAACATACCAAGAAGAAAAACACCAGATGGTTTGTCGAGAATGCTGCCAGGACTTGAGGGCCTGAGCTATAGGGTCGGGCAAGCCAGGACTTTACTCCTTGGAGCGCGAGAGGCTGAGGGGTGATAAAATCCTGAGGACAATAGATGGGTGAATGGACAATCTTTTTCCCAGAGTAGGGGAGTCAAGCAACCTCGGACAAAGGCTGAATGTGCGAGGGGGAAGGTTCAATTGCAACCTGATGGACAATTTCTTCACACAAAGGGGTGGTGGGGACATGGAACAAGCTGCCCACGGAGGTAGTTGGGGCAGGTACTATAACAACATTTAAAAGACACTTAGACAGGTACATGGATATGTTTAGAGGGATAAGGGGCAAATATAGGCTAATTAGACAATAGACAATAGACAATAGGTGCAGGAGTAGGCCTATTGGCCCATCGAGCCAGCACCACCATTCACTGTGATCATGGCTGATCATCCACAATTCCTGCCTTTTCCCCATATCCCTTGACTCCGCAATCTTTAAGAGCTCCATCTAACTCTCCCTTGATATCATCCACTGCCTTCTGAGGCAGAGAATTCCACAGATTCACAACTCTCTGGGTGAAAAAGTTTTTTCTCAGCTCCGTTCTAAATGGCCTGCCCCTTATTCTTAAACTGTGGCCCCTGGTTCTGGACTCGTCAAACATCGGGAACATTTTTTCCTGCCTCTAGCGGGCCCAATCCCTTAATAATTTTATATATTTCTATAAGATCCCCTCACATCCTTCTAACTTCCAGTGTATACAAGCCCAGTCGCTCCATTCTTTCAGCATATGACAGTCCCGCCATTAACCTCGTGAACCTACACTGCACTATCTCAATGTCAAGAATGTCCTTCCTCAAATTTGGAGACCAAAACTGCACACAATACTCCAGGTGTGGTCTCATTAGAGTCCTGTACAACTGCAGGAGGACCTCTTTGCTCCTACAGAATAGCTGAGATGCGCCATCTTGGTTGGCATGGGCAAGTTGGACCTAAGGGCCCGTTTCCATGCTGTGTGACTATGCAAAGTGTAGAAACTAAAGAGCCTGTCCCACTAACGCGACTTTTCAGGGACTGTCTTCAACCTTCAAGCTCGAGGGCACTCGCCTGAAAAACCTTGCACTGGATCGACCGTCAGTGATGAATCCGCGAGCTGGATCAACCGACCACACACACACACGCACGCACGCACGCACGCACACACACACACACACACACACACACACACACACACACACACACACACACACACACACACACACACACACACACACACACACACACACACACACACACACACACACACACACACACACCTCGCAAAGGCGGGGAGCCAGGGAAAGCGGGAGAGCGCTGTGTAAAATTCACACCCGCGATGAAGAGGAAAGTAAAAGACAGCTGTCACAGTCCTTTAGAGTGTGCGGAGGGGGGGGGGGGGGAGAAGGGGAAAGAGGGGGAGAGAAGGGGTGAGGAGAGAGGGGGGGAGAAGGGGGGGAGAAGGAGTGGAGACACTTTTAAGAAACCAGACAACTTTTAATAAAGTTTAGAGGGCATTTAACATTACCGGTCAGTTTTCCTTGGTCCTGAAAACTCCAATGAGCCAATTAAAATGCCCGGTCAGCGAAGGAGATTGCCTAGGGCTGCCCTCGACTCCCTGGTATCACAATAGCTTTGCACCGTGTGAATTTCATAGAGACAGTGCAAATACGGGGAGAAAAGACGGGGTACGAAGGTAAGCTAGCCAAGGATATAAAGGAGGATAGTAAAAGCTTCTTTACGTATGTGAAGATGAAAAAAACTAGTTAAGACAAATGTGGGTCCCTTGAAGATAGAAACAGGTGAATTTATTATGGGGAACAAGGAAATGGCAGACGAGTTGAACAGGTACTTTGGATCCGTCTTCACTAAGGAAGACATAAACAATCTCCCAGATGCACATAGCGACCCCACTCCACTGCACTATGAGTTCAAAAGAACCAATCCCACCAATTTTTAGTCGCGGAAATATTTTCACCATCCTCAACCAAACTGAGGCTGTGAGTATGCGGGAACTTCCCTCGAGCATGAAGGAGAGTTACAGGGACCTCCTAGGACCTCCTAGGACCACGTGCCAACCATGCCGCGAGTTTGAGTCGAGTGCAAACTTGTCCAAACTCGTAAATTAGGTTGCCGCAGTGGGACAGGTCCTTAAGCCTGCTGCACATAAGAAATTCCCACATTGGGATAGTGAAAGACTGCTCTTTGGAAGTAGGACTGAAGGGCCTGTCCCATTACGGGGACCTAATTTGCGAGTTTAGAAGAGTTTAGGATAGTTTTAAAAAGTGCCATAGTCTTGTTGTATCACTGAAGTAAAACACCTCTTATGACCTCCTTCGACTAGTTTCGACTAGCTTTGGGAAAGTTGGGCATCGAATAGTGGAGAGTGAAGACGACCTCCTTCGACTACCTTTGATTACCTTTGATTGCCTTTGATTACCTACGAATAATATGCCAACCTACTAAGACCTTCTTTGGCTAAACCTATGAGTTAAAAAAAAAAAAATTTTTTCCTTGTCGACCAATTTTTACTCGGACAATTTTCAGCATGCTAAAAATTACTGCTCGACCAAACAGAGGCCTCAAGTACGCGGGAACTTCTTTCGAGCATGAAGAAGAGTTACATTGACCTCCTAGGACCTCGTGTCGACCATGCTGCGAGTTTGAGTCGAGCGCAAACTCTTCTAAACTCGCAAATTAGGTCACCATAGTGGGACAGGCCGACTGTTGGCACTTGCTGGGATCAGGTCAATTGAACCTGGTGAATTGGCAATTTGGACACACATTAGGACATTTTCTTAGATGAGACACTTACCTTCGAGGTGAGTCTGAGCTCAAAAGCTTTAGTCTAGTTTAGAGATACTGCGCGGAAACAGTCCCCTGGGCCCAATGAGTCCGCACCCACCACAATCCCTGCACATTAACACCACCCTACACACACTGGGGACAGTTTTGCATTTTCTACAAAGCCAATTAACCTACAAACCGGTACGTCTTTGGAGTGTGGGATGAAACTGAAGATCTCGGAGAAAGCCCACGCAGGTCACGGGGAGAACGTACAAATTCTATACAGACAGTACCCATTGTCAGAATAGAACCGGGATTCCCTGGCGCTGCGAGGTAGTAACTCTACCACTGCACCACCGTATTTGTTGAGACCACCTCAGACTACTCAGGTGGTCTCCACTTACCTGAGATAGTGAATAGCACCATTTAAGGCATCATATAAATAAGGAGGACCTGCATTTGGGGGTCTGGATCCTCAGGGTCTGAAGAAGGGTCGTGACCCGAAACGTCACCCATCCCTTTTCTCCAGAGATACTGCCTGACCTGCTGAGTTGCTCCAGCACTGTATGTCTATCTTCAATATATACCCAAATCTGTGGTTTATTTCTACATACTGCACTGATGCGGGCCTTTCACTATCTTTGGTGTTCCCAAGGAACATTACCATGAAGTACTTTAACATAGGTCACTCTTTGAAAGTGAAAACATTGCAACCAAAGCACATTGTGAAGTCTGGCAGCATCAAGGTGAAAATGAACAAATAATCTACTTTATTTAAGAAGGAACTGCAGTTGCTGGAAAATCAAAGGTAGACAAAAGTGCTGGAGAAACTCAGCGGGTGCGGCAGCATCTATGGAGCGAAGGAAATAGGCCGAAACCCTTCTTCAGACCACTTCATTTAGTAATATTGACTGAAGGACCGCAAGAACTCCGTGCTAAATAGTGCCAAGAAACCTTTTACATTCACTCGAGAACAGGTAAGCAGGTAACTAAACGAAACTAAACAAACCAAATCAACACCAAACAACTATCATGCGTTCACACTAGTTCTATTTCCACGTTTTACATCTGCTCCCTAAACACCAGGGTTCAATTTGTAGAGGACAATTAATCCACAGACCTGTATGTCTTTGGTATGCGGGAGGAAATTGGAGGAAACCAACGCGGTCTCAACGAAAACATGCAAACTCCACAGAGACAGCACGCAAGCTCATGATTGAAGTCGGGTCTCTGGCACTGTGCGACAGTGCTCTACCAGCTGCGCCACAGTGCAGCCAAGGTGCCGCCTTTTTTACTATCTCATCCAAAGACAATATTTCTAACAGTAGGCTTCAGAAGGTCATAAGGTCAATAAGTGATCGGAACAGAATTAGACAATTCAGCCCATCAAGTCTACTCCGCCATTCAATCATGGCTGATCTATCTCGCCCTCCTAACCCCATTCTCCCGCCTTCTCCCCATAACCTCTGACTCATGTACTAATCAAGAATCTATCTATATCTCTGCATTAAAAATATCCACTGACAGCCTCTACAGCCTTCTGTGGCAAATAATTCCACAGATTCACCACCATTGGTTAAATAAATTTCTCTTCATCTCCTTCCTAAAAGAACGTCCTTTAATTCTGAGGAGAACAGGTATTTCACTATTCTGGATGTTTCAATGAGGTCCCCCCCCCTCATTCTTCTGAACTGAACTGAGTACAGGCCCAGTGCAGACAAACATTCAGCATAGGTTAACCCACTCATTCCTGGGATCATTCTTGTAAATCTCTCCAGAGCCAGCACATCCTTCCTCAGATATGGTGCCCAAAATTGCTCACAATATTCCAAATTCGGCCTGACCTGCGCCTTTTCGAGCCTCAGCATTACATTCCTGTTTTTGTGTACAGGCCTCTTGAAATAAATGCTAGCACTGTTTGCTTTCTGGTGGCACCTGACTAAAGGCAGTCCCCTCCACAAAGCCTTCCCACACAGACAATATGGCAAAAGATGGTGTTTGGGTCCAGACTCCATCTAACTCCACTGTTTATTGTGTTAAGCTTTAAGCTGCCAGAAGCAGGTTCTAATATAACTGAGCCATTAATTAAATGAGTGATTGCAATGCATACGTTGGCTCTGAAATAAAATTTACAATAATAGGAATCAACGGAAGTTGTTACAGGTTTAAAGCAAAATTTTAAAGCACAAAAACATTTGAAATAAATATTACAAAGTTGGAACAATTGAATTCTGGCGATCGACACAACATGTGTACGAATGAACTGCAGATGCTGGTTTAAACCGAAGATAGACACAAAAAGCTGGAGTTACTCAGCGGGACAGGCAGCATCTCTGGAGAGAAGAAATAAATGACATTTTGGGTCGAGTCCCTTCTTCAGACTGATTAGGGATAAGGGAAACGAGAGATATAGGCGGTGATGTGGAGAGATGTTTCGGGTCAGATGAATTGCATTTTCGAGATTTGTTATTATCAGGATTCTGCGGCATGGCTTGTGCTGAACTCAAGGCCGAGCTTGAGGGGTTGCACTTTGAAGATAATGCACAAAGATATTGTGGGGGAATTGGATGTCAGCCTTAACCTGGAGGACTCGTGGATGGTGAAAACCAGAAAACATTCAAGGATATGTAGGAATGAACTGCAGATGCTGGTTTAACGTGAAGATAGACACAAAATGCTGGAGTAAGCGGGTCAGGCAGCATCTCTGGAGAGAAGGAATGGGTGACGTTTCGGGTCGAAACCTTTCTTCAGACTGATCTGAACATTCAAGGATGTTCAGAAACTAATCCAGCCCTTCAGCGCGAAGCTTACCTGTGGGGCTATCTGTGCCCAGCCACTCTGGGAAGTCGTATATTCGTTTGCTCAACTGGTGCAACATTTCAACTCATCTGCGGAATCCTAAACTTCCCAAAATTAACGAGAGTGAAATCAAATTTGACAAACTTCTGTCAGGAAGGCTGCTGGACTGAACTCATGGGAATCTCAGCACTATTGACGACTGCCTTGCCTGCCCTTGGGAAATGTTTTTGCTAAAAGAGTATTTTTCCACTCCTTGCCGGTCTTCAGATCATGTCAAGTTGGGAAGAATGTTGAGTGTGCCAGGTTAAGACCATTAGATCCCAGGCAAGGGTTTAGAGGCAATAACCAGAGGCTCACACCATCTCTATCCACAAATCACCCTATCCAAGATCCTCCTTGCCTGAGGTCATCTATTACCGGCCCTGATTTGTCCTGTTTTTTTCCACTTCCAGTGTTATCCGCACTCTCCCTAGTACAATCAGTCAGAAGAAGTGTCCCGAACCGAAACATCATCTGTCCGATTTCTCCAGAGATGCTGCCTGACCTGCTGAGTGACTGCATAATTATGTATCTCTCATTAATGTACAGATAACCTTTGGCCACAAGGTATAATTCTTTAAGCGCTACTAGTCAAGATCACATCCAGTTCTTGGACTGCTGACTGGCACAGGCACTGTTGGCCTTTCCTCTCGGACATCTAGATATAGATTGATTGACTGAACCTTTATTGTCACAGTGAAACACTTTGTTTTGCAAACCATACACAAGGTGTGCAAAGAGTCGCCACGTATAGACCGTCCACAAAGTTACAAAGTATTCATTAAATGGTCTCTCTTTGTTCTTGCCGGCCCCCCAAACCAGGTCCCCTTTTGATCTTGGTGGCCCCTAACACCACCCACCCCCACCCCCACCCCCTACGATTGGGTCGCCGGTTGTCGGTAGTTTGCCGTAGTTTGACGTCGAATGGGTGGTTGCTTTGTCATAGACATTGTCGTGGGGGGGGGGGGTCCAGTCGCCCCTTTTTCGGCGACCTGCTACGAATGTGACAGTCGCCGGCAGTCGCCGAAAAAAATCGCCTAAGTGGAACAGGCCCTTCAGTCCTGTGGAGTCCTGCTTCCAGCTCCATTTGAGCGTGAGTGAAAAGCACAGAGCTGTGTCTAATCTGAAATTCATTTACTCAGAATTAGCAATCAAAGTCAGCAAGGGCATAAGGATTGAGCAGGGAAGGTGGTGCACTAAGCAGGGTCTAATGTTTGCGCACAATTACAAGGTCTTTATTCCATTGCCAAATATGCTGTAGCCGTTAATAAGTGGATGGTGGAAAGAACGGTAAAGTTGTTAATCACGATGCAATTTGCCACAGCAGTATATACTTTTACAAATAGTTTCAGAAGAAATGTTATTGAAACAATATGGACTGCTGCAACCCCAAAGGTACCTTCTAATTTCTAGCCGTTGAAAAGGGTCAACAAGGAAGATGGCAACCTTCACGTGGTCTGCCCTCTTTCGACAAATGCAATCAACCTGGCGTTCACAATCAAATAAGATCAAATAGAACACGTTGTCCTACAACGTTAGGCTGTGCACGCCACACGCAAGAAGAAGAAGAAGGGTCAACAGTATAACGCGCCACTGTAGTAGGAACAAGTAGACAGTGAAAGGTCATAAGGACTTTCGGGATGATAGAAATTCACAGAACATTGCTTGAAAATTAATCCCTCATTTTGTTTGGAATTATAATTGCTGGAAAAATCCACAGATAAAGGAGGATAACAAATAATTCTGTTTCAATTTTTCTCATGGGTACTCAGGGAGCTTGATTTTTAGTTGTTTGACGCCGTTTGTGTGCACACAGCTATAATAGAAGCTGCTTTTCACTAAACGGTGTTAGTTGTGATCATTGTGAAATGCAACAAAAAAAGTCACAAGGTGTAGGGTTAAATCATTGGCGCAGCGGTGGAGCGGCTGCCTTACAACGCCAGAGACCCAGGTTCGATCCTGACCACGGATGCTAGTCCGTACGGAGTTTTCACATTCTCCCCCTGACCTGCGTGGGTTTTGTCTGAGATCTCCCCCCCCCCCCCCCCCCCCCCCCCCCCCCCCCCCCCCCCCCCCCCCCCCACATTCTAAAGACGTATAGCTTTGTAGGTTAATTGGCACGGTGTAAATGTAAAATTGTTCCTAGTGTGTGTCGGGCAGTGTACATTTGTGGGGATCGCTGCTCTGTGCGGACTCGGTGGGCGAACGGGCCTGTTTCTTCGCTGTTTCTCTAAAACTAAACTAAACTAAATCAATGGGTCAAGCACCATCTCTGGAGAACATGGACAGGCGATGTGTTGCGTCGGGACCCTTCTTCAGACTGATTGTAGTGGCGGGGAGCTGGTAAAGAGGTGGGGACAGGACAAGTAAAAGTCTTTGCAAAATGCCAGTTTTGCTGACTTTTTTCAGTTAAGGGATGCCTGAATTTCAATTGCAACGAACAGCAAAACAAAAACAAGCACACGACAAAAGAATAAAAGGAAAAGAAAATATATACTTATCATTTGCTGTTTGGAAATAATCTCACTGGTTTGCCAGCCGTGTGCCCAGAAAGTGAATTATATACTTTGCTGATGACTCTGATAACTTACACAGGGAATCATCTGCTCGTTTTGTTCCTAATGTGCAAACCTGACCAACATTCCAGCGTGCAGTTCAGCAAATGACCCTGTATCGAGAACCATTTTGCGTGTCACGCAAAGCAAGAATGCTTAAGTGATTATCTCACAAAGGCCTGTGTTTTCTTTCTGCCAGTCATGTGTTGTTGTGAGCAAGGTTATATAAAGAGCTCCGTCCATTTGCAAGAATCGAGCTAACTTTATTTCCACTGGGATATTTAAGTTTTGGCGTGCCATCACCTCCAGGGTTTTACTGGATTTGGAGCAGTTCTCCTTTGAATTCTTCCCTTGTGTTTTTCCAAACATCTATAAAACACTTTGAGGAAAAAAAACAAGCCAGATGCGTAATCCGCTCAGTGCTAGTTCTATTTCTTTTAGATGATCTCAAGAGTTCCGTAAATATTCCTGATGGTTGTAACGACTGTACCGTACGTAGCTGGGTTTGCTGATTGCGATGATAACTCTTCAGCCTTTCTGTCGATTGCAAAGGCTAGCAGCACTCACCATTAAAGCAGGTGAAGTTTAGGTTAGTTTAGTTTAGAGATACAGCGCGGAAACAGGCCCTTCGGCCCACCGAGTCCGCACCGACCAGCGATCGCTGCACATTAACACTATCCTACACACACCGGGGGACAATTTACACAAATACCAAGCCAATTAACCTGCATACCTTTATGTCTTTGGAGTGAAACCGAAGATCTCGGAGAAAACCCACGCGGTCACGGGGACAACGCACAAACTTCGTACAGACAGCACCCGTAGTCGGGATTGAACCCTGGTCGGGATTGAACCCTGGTAAGGCAGAAACTCTACCGCTGCGCCACCGTGGCTGCCCGTTGGATAGCAAGTTCATGTCTTTGAATAACAACACGGTTACATGTAAAATCATCAAATTGCTATCAAAGCTGCTCAGCCCTACACTGAGATTGAGTTTGAGTTTATTGTCACGGGTACCGAGGTACAGGGAAAAACATTTGTCGCGTGCTAACCAGTCAGCGGAAAGACAACACACGATTACAACTGAGCCATCCATAGTGTGTACAGATACATGATAAAGGGAATTACGTGAATAACGTTTAGTGCTAGACAAAGGCAGTAAAGTCCGATCAAAGACAGTCCGAGGGCTTACAATGAGTTAGATAGCAGCTCAAGACTGCTCCCTAGTTGTTGGTAGGTTAGTTCAGTTGCCTGATAACAGTTGGGAAGAAACTGTCCCTGAATCTGGAGCTGTGATGCTTATGGACAGATCAATGGATATTTTGAAAGCAGAGATTATATAGATTCTTGATTAATAAGGGTGTCAGGGGTTATGGGGAGAAGGCAGGAGAATTCGGCGGATGGTTAGGAGGAAGATCTAGATCAGCCATGATTGAATGGTGGAGTAGACTTGATGGGCCGAATGGGCTAATTCTGCTGCGATTACTTCTGACCTTATGACCTTATAATGAAACATACTGTAGTTCACGGATTATGTTTGCTGTTCATGGATTATTTTGCATTTGAAATGTTTTCAATGCATTGTAATTCCTTGCAGATAGCAATACAGATTTTAAATGCTCCAAGACTTGCAGCATATATTTTATTTTGCATTTAACACGCATCCAAAACCCCTTCACTTGCTGTTGACCTTCCTGTCAGCAGTCGGAAAAGCTTGGTGTTGTTTGCTTTTCCTTGTCTCCGTTTCACAGCTGCCGCGACTTTTTATTTTGTTATTCGCGTCGAGCCAGCCCGCAGTGATGGGAATATTCTGGAACCCGTGCGAGCCTCTCTCTTTCATCCTGAAGGCCTCCTGTTTGCGAGTCCATTAATGAGGCTCGAACCGGCCAACTCAGGTGGTGCTGCGGAGACCGTGCTCAGAGCAAAACAGTGCGTTCTCTTGGACCTCTCGTCATTAGCCCACTTGATACTTGTGATAAATTACCTCCTGCCAAATGACAATGTAAAAGAATGTAAACAGCATGAAAGTAGCAAACGAACATTGCCTCAAACCACTAATTGGCGTTGTAATTATTTTTACTGGCAGAGGTTGACAACTAAAAATGGAAGTAGTAAAATCAATTGTATCTAATTCTGGCAATTTGTTGAAGATTCAGTATTTTTTTCTTCAGTTTTGAATTATTTTCGCTTGTTTGGACTGGGTCCAAGTTCTGCTTGTGACAAAATGGTTTTCCCTTAGTGACTGGGTGGCCACAAATTATCCAGTTCTAAGAAGTGAGCGGAACTTTGCTTAAGTGAAAGCGGTTTAGAAGATTGCAACTGGCAAGAAATCAGATGCGATTTTTCACTTTTTGATCTACTTTGAAGCCTGGTTGTAAAGGAATGTCATAGATTAAGACCTTAGTTCTGCCAAAGCAATGTTCTCCCTTTTTGTCATCAATCCATGGTAGTCGCAAAATGCTGGAGTAACTCAGGGGGTGAGGCGGCATCTCTGGAGAAAAGGAACGGGCGACGTTTTCAGGTCGAGGGTAGACACAACCCAGACTATAGGTTCTGACTCCAGACTTACCATCAATCCCTCTGTTCATCCCTCAACCATTTCCATAGGGTCTCGTATTTGTATGTGCCAATGCCAGCCATCTATCCCAGCCATGGCTCTGAAGTAGAATTTTGACAATTCTTGTTTCAATTCTCATTCTTGAATCATTCAAACTGTTCCACCTCCAGTCACTTCACTGCTGAATCAAAGTCACCCAAATCGCAATGACTTGTTCATAATTGTCATGGTAGGCGCTGCGGTAGAGTTGCTGCTTCACAGTGCCAGAGATCCGGGTTCGATCCTGACTACAGGTTCACAGGTTCAATGGTCAGTTTATTGTCACGTACCAATTAAGGTACAGTGATAGTCCTATACCATACAGCCATACTAAAAAAAGCCAACAAGACACACAACTACATAAAAGTTGACACAAACATCCACATTCCCCACATTCCTCACTGTGATGGAAGGGAAAAAAGTCTAAACATTCTTCCTCTTCATTCTCCCGTGGTCGGCTCAGTCGAACCGTCCGCATCCGCCATTCGAAGCTCCCACGTCAGGGCGGTCGAAAAAAATCGCATCTCCATCGAGGTAAGAGATTAAAAAAACGTTTCCCCCAACCCCTACATAAAACAAGCTAAAGATCATTAAAACATACATTTATCGCCTACTAAAGAAAACATCAAAGAAGGAAGCAACGGGACAGACTGTTGGCGAGGCAGCCATTGCTGGCGCTACACTGTTCTGTCTATACGGAGTTTGGAAGTTCTTCCTGTGACCACGTGAATTATCTCTGCATGCTCTAGTTTCCACTTTCCAAAAACATACAGGTTTGTAAGTTAATTGGCTTTAGTAAAACATTTTAATTGTCTCTAGTGTGTAGGATAGTGCAGGTGTATGGGGATCGCCGGTTGGTGTGGACTCGGTTTCCACACTGTATCTCTAAATTAAACTAAACTAAACTAAACATAGATCATCTCTAATCATGACTTGAATTTCTTACGCCACCCTAGGCTGCTGAATGGCAAGGCAAATGCAGAAGGTATCACAGAATGTGATTTCTGCTAGTTGTGACTGTTAGGTAAGTCAGTCAACATTACACAGTTGACATAAGATAAACCTACTCCTGATCCAAACATGGAAATCCACTTCCCATTCCCTCCAATTTGTACACAGTTCCACATCCAAGCAAAACATTCTAGTTTGGGAATACTTCTGATCCGGACATTTCCTGTTTTTTTGACTAAGACTGTACACTAAACCTGGTCTCCTCACTAACGCCACACTATTGCTTACTTACCTTTCCCAAGGATTATGGGGCTTAATGCCTTGCTTTTTTTAACTGAAAGCCAGGATTTTGATCCCGGTTCACTGCACAGAAGCACAAACCAAAGCAGGCTTGGCCCGGGAATGGATATGGACATCAGTTTGCTTATCCTTCCAGTGAACTTGGTGGGCTTGGTATTGATAGCATTGGCGGTATCCTTCGAGTGCCTGCGCTTGGCGGCAGCTGGAGTCACAATCAGTCTGAAAATGTTGGCACTTGTTGGAAATGAGCGGAGAGGGCTTGGAGGGGAGTCGAGGATTAGCGATGGGGGATAGGGGTTGGCTGGTGGCCATTGAGGCAGCTGAGTCTAAGGCCCTGAAACAGACAGGGACAGGTTTACATGTGTAAAGGGCACATCGAGAGGAGGATGTTGCAGCTGTGGCTGTGATACCAATTGTTAACATTGCTGGGGCCGGGTTTCCCTGCTGTTGAGAGAGAGAAGGTGGCATTGCAGTTCTAGTTGGAAAATTCAGTAGTCTTAGTTATCTTGCATGGTGCTTTATGTCTTTATTTTAAATCAGAAACCCTGTCTGATTTTACTTCGGAGTCATGTGAGTGACTACGTCAGAAGGCCGTCAGCCCGCATGCACGTCATTGCGTCTAGCGCATTGTGCAACGGCTGACTGGCGGGCCCGTTGCTCCTTTCAGTGGTAACTTTAAACCTGGAGGTAAGTTTTCAACTTATTCCCAGGTTTTGTTTTTCTCTTTCTGCAGGAATCTCTGTTACAGAGATTTTCCTGCTGGACTAATTCGGGGCAAAGTCCGGACGGGCCGCGAAACCGGTTATGGACCACGCGGAAACCGGGGCCAAGGGCAACCGGCTACAGAGACCGCGGTAGTGCGGGTAGCCGGCGGCCGTTGGGTTCGCCACCCACGTCACTGACAGCACAGTCAATGACTTCCAGACCGCAGTGGTTCCCCAGGAAGGGGGTAAAAGCAACAACAAGCCGGTAAGGTCTGTGAAGTCAGGACAGGCCCCTCCGACATACAGGGGTCAGCTGCTTCCAGACCGCTGTGGTTCCCCAAGAAGTGGGTAAAACCAACAGCAAGTCGGGTAGGCCTGTGGAAGTCAGGCCAGGAAGGACCCCTCCAACATATAGTGGTCAGCCGCTTCCAGACCACTGTTGGTCCCCAGAAAGGGGATAAAACCAAAAGTAAGATGGTCAGGCCTGTGGACTAGGGGAGTCAGACCAGGAGGGTTCCCCTCCTTCAATGGGTAGCGTCTGCGGACGGCTAAACCCGCATGGAGCACTTGATGGAGAGGTTGCCCCACAATGATACTCCAAAGGAGGGAGTTATCAGCACGGGCCTCCTCGGGGGCCCGCAGCAGCGGCACCTGTTTCAGGGCTGCACAATGTCTCCCTCTCTGAGGAGGGGAGCATTCAGGGTCAGTTTCAGTCTGACTCAGAGCAAAAATCCTGATATAGGTCCGTAGGAGGGGCCATGTCAGCGCAGGTATTCTCAGGGGCCTGCGGCAGCACCTGTTTTCAGGTCTGCCTACGAATCTCCCTCTCTATGGAGGGGAGTGCGAGTGGTCAGTGTGTAACTGACTTCAAAATTGAAAGTATGTCCGTGGAACCTACTGGAGCACATGCAAATGGTTTCAAGAGATACTCACAAATGAGGTGTTGCTGCCGGAAGAGTTGGTCTCCAGCCGTTGGCAGAATACCTGGAAGGGGCCAGAGTTCCCTCACGCTACAAGTGCCGGCAGTGAACAGCGCTATCAGGGTGACATTGGAGGGGCATGAAATCCAGGAAATGAAACCAGCTGCTGAATCCTCTCTTCAGGTAAGACTTTTCCCACAGGTAAGACCAGGATGAGGAAGCCAAAAAGCTGTCGGATTAATCAAGGTACCGACGACGAGAAAAGCTTCATCGGTAGGCGACGACACATCCCACGCCTCCATCGGGGGTAAGCGGTTCACTGAAGCCGGTGGCAGCTTGAAAGCTGGGCACGGAAATATGGCCAGCGTTGTCTTTCGAGGCAGGCTCAGAATTATGGCCAGAGTTGTCTTACAAGGCAGGCTCAGTATGATGAGGTTTTCAGATCAAGGCCGAAGCCGGTCTCAGAGACAATATGGAATCCACGCACCCTACCAGTCCTACTCTCCAGTCAAGGACGGAAAAAGAACCCGCATCAGGGGCCTTTGGGCTTACCATAAGACCACCGGTAGCCATGGAGGTAGGTGGGTCTGGTTCTTCCGAAACATGGGGTTGTGGACCATTTACATGTTGGTAACATTTACACTTGTGTTTTTGTACAAGTGACAATGATAACATGAGATTCAGATCTGTTTTAAAAAACTGATGATAACATGTGATTATTTTATACTGCACAACATACAAAGGTTCCAAGCAGGCTTGGAATTGGGGCGGGAGTTGTCTTTCGAGGCAGGCCCAGTATTATGGCCAGGATTGCCTTCAGGACTGGGTGAAAGGTGGAGGATGTCACTTCATCCAGATTTAACTCGTATGTCCAGTATAGACTTTCAGAATAGGAAACTTTGTTACTGTCTAACAATTGATTTCTATAAGATCTTTATGGCAAGCATCAATCTCAAAGATGCATGCTATTCAGTTCCCAATCACAGGGATCACCGGAGATATTTGAAATTTATCTGGATGGGGCAATGATAACAGTTAAAGCATTGCAAAATGGGCTAACTTCAGCTCCCAGGTTATTTACAAAATTACTAAAACTGGTGCTTGGGCTGCTCAGAGCTCAAGAACATTTGTTATTGCCTACCTGGATGATGTTTTAGACGCTGTATTTTACTAAAATTAACTGTTGCAACCGCAAACTATATTTGAGAAATTGGGGTTCCTCATCCATCCACTTAAATTTAAGTTGATACCAATCAGAACTATTGATTATTGGCATTTACCTTCAGCTATTAACTTAACGGTGACTCTGTCCCAGGGCAGAGATTGGAGTTAACCGAAGCCTGTAACAACCTCGTTGTGATGAAGCAGCCTTCTATTCATCAAGTGTAATTGATAATATAGTAGCTGTGTTTCAGCTGTGCAATTTGGGCTTTTGCATTACCAGAACACACAATGTGCAAAGAGTTAATCTCTCAAGTACCATATAGGTCATTATTAACAGCCCTATGCTATTACCAGCTGAAGCTACCAAAGTCATAATGGTGGCAGTATTCAGCATTGCTCCAGTAATTTTGGTCAGTAATCTTCAGCAATTACAAACTGATGCTAGTGCTCGAAGATGAAAAATTACAAATGCCATCTCCAGTTACGGAGGCGGATGCGTTTTGCATGAGTTACCAATTTTTCAGTTATTGGTATCAACTACCTATAAACACTAGGTGCATTCTATAGGTTAAAGGTTATTGTGCGAATATGCATAATCAGCATACTCAACTCAAATTGATACACTATGGTGGTGGCATATGTTAGTCACATGGGTGCAATCAAGTTAAAGTATCCTGTGATATTTACCTAACTTCATTTGACACTATTGTATCATCACGTGAAATTAATGACAACACAGAATGGATGTTGGATCACAAAGTATTTAATGTCATTATGGCTCGATGGAACACTGAATATCGATATGTTTACATCCAGGCTCATTCACCAGTTGCAAAATATGTGGCATACAGTGGCGAGAGATACATTATCGCCACACTGGGGAGGAATGTTCTTTCATGTCTTTCCTCCATTCTGCCTCATCAGTCGGGTCTTGCAATAAATCCAGCAAGATCTTGCTTCAGGCTTTTCAAACTGCCTGACTGGCATACGCAGCCATGGTTCCCGCTAATGTTGGGAATAGTAATAGAACCTTATGTGGTTATTCAAAACATAAAACTTTGCTGGTTCAGCCTGTGACTCGGGAAACCAGTCTCTGCATGATAAATCAATTCATAGACTTGCAGACTCTGAGACGACTATTTCTGTGGCTCGGGTTGTCAGACCGATCCATGTAAGTGCGCACTGCAGAGTGCAGGGATAGCACCAAAAAATGGCAGTACATTTCCTCTTCAGAAGATGGGAAGCGTTTTTGTTTAAATACACATGTTACATATAATACAGCACGGATAACTGACATCTTGGAGTTCATTTACAAATGGGTCTTTGACAATAATTAAGTTATAGTGCCATTTACTGTGCCATCGTGCCTTCTCATCATATTTGCTGCAGCAAGTGGGACCCACACTGTCGTGACTCACTCTCTGATAAACAAGATTAAACGAGAACTTAATCGTTTGAAGTTTGATCTTTATTTTATGATGAGTTACGATGAACAATTACGTGCCCACCGCTCCCAACCCTCGTATCATAAAGGGCATCTGGTAGTTCTACTCTTCTCTAGTCTTACTATGTTCAGTTCAACTATTGTTATCTGTGATTTCACGCCGCTGCTTTGAAGATTGACGCGCATGTGGGCTGATGATGGCCTTCTCACGTAATCGCTCATCGTAACTCCTCATAAAATAAAGATCAAACTTCAAACTGGTAAGTTCTCCTTTAATCTTACTATTAAAATGCTTGGTTTTACTGTTATTCCCACCATGGAAGGGATCGACAGGAGGATCTATACCAGATTTATACCAGATCTATACCAGCATCATCAAAGGCCCACACCACCCTGGCCATGCTCTCATTTCATTCCCGCCTTCAGGAAGAAGGTAGAGGAATCAGAAAACCGTGACTTCCAGGTTTAGGAACAGCTTCTTCTTAACAACCACCAGGCTCTCGAACACCACAAACACCAACTAAACTGAACTATAAATTGTCCGGTCGCACTATGGTTTTCAGGATTTTGTTTTGTGTCAATAATATATTTTTTTGATTTATTGAACTTAATTTTTTTTCATTATGTTATGTATTGAGTCCTTGTTCACAAATCTGTTACGCTGCTGCAAATAAGGATTTCATTGTTGCATTGCGGTACATATGACAATAAAATGCTCTTGACTCTTGGCTCTCTCTTGGCTCTTGGTTGGCAGTGAGTGGTGAGTGATACACGGAGATTGAAAGGAGGGCACCTTCAAGCGCCTTCACCTGTTAGGGATGGGTGTTATTTGGAAACAGGAGTGGATTGTTCTCTCAATTCATTCCAACCCCAACCCTTGGTGGAGCTGTTTTTCGGTGGAGGCTGAGGTGAGTGGTCGATCAACTGGACTCCTAACTTGCATTCAAGGGCCTGTCCAACTTTCCGATTTTTTTCGGCGACTGCCGGCGTCATTGACTGACGTAGAGGGTGGCCGAAAGATTTTGAACATTTCAAAATCCAGCGGCGACAAAACAAATGTTGCGACACTTGAGGATACACCGTGCGTCAATACGTCAGCACACCGCAACTTTTTCGGTGACCTGATACGTCAGTCAATGATGCCAACAGTCGCCGGAAAAATCGCCAAGTGAGACAGGCCCTTCAATATCCAGACACACTTTATTTACCTGGTGAACAAGGGGAGCAGCACAGACTCAGTTACCGCGCTATTCTTAAATTATTCTTGGAAGGGTCAACTTTTATACAGAATTTGAACAAGTCATTGAGTCATAGCGTGGAACCAGGTCCACACCGACCAACATGTCCCATCTACACTAGTCCCACTTGCCTATGTGTGGCGCATATCCCACAAAACCTATCCTAGCCACGTACCTGTCTAATTGTTTCTTAATTGTCGCAAAAGTCCCAGCCTCAACTACCTCCTCTGGCAGCTTGTTCCATACACCCACCACCCTTTGTGTGAAAAAGTTACCCCTCAGATTCCTGATAAATCTTTCCCCCCCCCACCTTAAACCTACAGTATGTCCTCTAGTTCTTGATTCACCTAATTCCTCAATACCTATCACAATAGGTTCTAAAAGAGCGTTAACATCTAATAAAAAATATGTGCTATTCAATCCTCTATTTGCAATTAATCTTTGTTAAGATAACTCTCAAGAACCGTGTGCTGTACGGTTCTAATTGTTGTACGTCAAAGAATGTCTATCAAGAACCTTGTGCTGTTCGTCAAAAGATGGCCAAAGTGGCTAAAAATGAGCTATATCGTTGTCTCTCGATAGATGCCACCTGACCTGCTGAGTGTTTCTTGGATATTCCGTTTATCATTATTTAAGAAAGTCATTAAACACAACATTTCCAATGTTCCTATTAAATCATTCCCCTCTCCCCTTAAACCCATGTCCTCTGGTTCTTAATTCCACTATTCTGGGTAGAAGAGTTTGTACAGTGTCTATCCTATCTAATCCACCTCATGATATTATACACATTATAACATCAATCCTCAACCTTAAAAAATGTGTGGTCGTAGGTGGACGTCTTAATCGGTTGTCGGTAGCTTGCCGTCGACTAGGTGGTGGGTTGTTGTATCTTGTCGTAGACATTGTCGTGGGGTGGGGGGGTCCAGTCGCCGCTTTTTTGGCAACCTGTTACGACTATAACAGTCGCCTAAAAAATCACCTAAGTGGCTTAGGCCCTTAAGGCAGCAACTCTACCCCTGCACCACTGTGCCACCTGCCCACGCTTGAACCAAACACCTTCGTATCTTCAATCTAGCCTTCTCCCAACTGAGCTATTTCGGCAGTGGCCGAATATGATACCAAGACTAAAGGGCCTGTTCCACTTGGGCGACCTAATCCGCGAGTCCAGAAGAGTGTCTTCGACCTTCAAGCTCGAGGGCACTCTCCTGGAAAGCCTCGAGCTGGATCGACCGGCCGCGTTGAAACCGCGAGCTGGATCGACCGAACCGCGAGCTGCATCTACTGACCGCATACACACACACACAAACACATCGCGAAGGTGGGGGCCAGAGAAAGCGGAGGAGCGTTGTCTGCGCGATGAAGAGGAAGGTAAACAGCTGCCACAGTGTACGGTAAGTCCTTTAGAGAGCATGGAAGAGGGGGAGGGGAGAGAAGGGGAGAGAAGGGGAGAGAAGGGGTGGGGGGGAGAAGGGGGGGGGGGGAGAAGGAGTGGAGACACTTTTAAGAAGTATAATAAAGTTTAGCGGGAATTTTACTGCCTGTAACTAAATAGCGACCCCAGTCCACTGCTGTACGAGTTAAAAAGACCCATTCCGACCAAATTTTACTCGCGGAAATTTTTTCAATATACTGAAAAATGTTCCACGACCTGGCTGAGGCCGCGAGTATTCGGGAACCTCCCTCAAGCATGAAGGAGAGTTCCAGCCACCTCATAGGACTTCCCAGGACCATGTGTCGACCATGCTGTGAGTTTCCCGGGCAAACTCTTCTAAACTCACAGATTAGGTCGCCCAAGTGGGACAGGCCCTTAATCCTTATCTGCCTGCATATTTCATATCTTTCCATTCCCTGCATATTCATGTGATTATCAAAACGTCTCCTGAATGCCATTTTGACATGAATATGTCAATATGATGTGATATTAATTTGATATGAATGACACAGACACAGATACACACACACGCGCGCGCGCACACACGCATACACACGCACACACACGTGCGCGCGCGCACACACGCATACACACGCACACACACGTGCACACACACACACACACACACACACACACACACACGCGCGCACACACACGCGCGGACAAATACACACACGCGCGCACACACACACACGCGCGCACACACACACGCGCGCACACACACACACACGCGCGCACACACACACACACACACGCGCACACACACACACACACGCGCACACACACACACACGCACGCACACGCGCGCACACACACACACACACACACACACACACACACACACACACACACACACACACACACACACACACACACACACACACACACACCAATGCATGGAAACTATGTGCCGAGCAGTCTGATGCCAATTTCTCTTTTACTTTTGACAAGTGTTGGATAACTTACTTTGAAATACACACTGTGGTTCCAGTGCCAACTACATGGAATTATATTCTCTATATATTTCTGCTAAATAACACAAATGGCTCCATTGTGAAATGACATGGAAATGTTTGGTATAATTTTAGTTCATGAAAAATAATCTGTGGGTTTTTTGATCTCTCTGGGGTGGGGCTCACGTTACAGTCTGTGAGCCAACAATCATTCTTACCCCTGGCTTATGTTTCTCTCTCTCCGGACAGATCGCAGCAACAAACCAACATAGGAGGAGCGTGGACCCTTCAGCTCCTGATCTCTGTTTCACCCCTCATTTAAATCACGGCTGATCAGCATCTCAACCACATTTATCTGTCTAAGATATCCCCTCTCCCATCGAGCAAAAGGTATAGAAGTCTGAAAACGCACACCTCCAGATTCAGGGACAGTTTCTTCCCAGCTGTTATCAGGCAACTGAATCATCGTACCACAACCAGAGAACAGTGCTGATCTACTATCCACCTCAATGGAGACGCTCGGACTATCCTTGATCGAACTTTACTGGCTTTACCTTGCACGAAACGTAATTCATCGTGTATCTATACACTGTACGTGGCTCGATTGTAATCATGTGTTGTCTTTCCACTGTCTGGTTAGCACGCAACAAAAGCTTTTCACTGTACCCCGGTACACGTGACAATAAACTAAACTAAATGTAGACGGGGTAACATAACACATAAATTGCTGGACTATAGATCCTGAGGCAGCCATCCATATCCCACCCTGACAGCCCCAGAATTTAACTTTCAGTAATTAAATAAAGCTGGGATTTAATGCTGGTGTCAGACAGAATAATCATTAAACGAGTAAATTTCTATCCGGTTCAATACTGCCCTTTGTGGAAAGTAACCTGCTGTACCTTGGCTGGTGGAGCGAGTTTGTGATTTCAGACTCCCAGTGTGGTTTGCTTTGGTTTGCTTCATCTAAGGGTGGCACGGGTGGTGCAGCGGTAGAGTTGCTGCCTCACAGCGCCAGGAACACGGGTTCAATCCTGACCACGGGTGCTGTCTGTACAGAGATTCTACATTCTCCCTGTAACGGCATGGGTTTTCCCCAGGGGCTCCAGTTTCCTCCCACACTGTAAAGATATTTGTACGCTGATTTGCTTTGGTAAAATTGTAAATGGTCCCTAGCGTGTAGGATTGTGCTAATGTACGGGGTGATCGCTGCTCGGCACAGACTCGGTGGGCCGAAGGGCCTGTTTCCGCACTGTATAAAAAGTCTAACGTTATAGATACAAGGAACTGCAGGGTCTGGTATACAAAAAAAGACACAAAGTGCTGGAGTATCTCAGCGGGTCATGCAGAGAATTGTGGCCGCAGCCCAGGCCATCACACAAACCAACCTCCCCTCCATTGACTCCACCTACACCACTTTGCCTCGGCAAGGCCTGCAGCATAATCAAGGACAAGTCTCACCCTGGGCACCCTCTTAGAAACATAGAGATATAGAAACATAGATAATAGGTGCAGGAGTTGGCCATTCGGCCCTTCAAGCCAGCAATATAATCAATATGACCATGGCTGATCATCCAGAATCAATATCCTATTCCTGCTTTCTCCCCGTATCGCTTGATTCCGTTAGCCCTCAGAGAAATATCAAACTCTCTCTTGAATACATCGAGTGAACCTTCTTCCCGTCCCATTTTCTTCCCAGCTGTTATCAGGCAACTGAACCATCCTCTCAACAACTATGAGCGGTCCTGAGCTATCATCTACCCCATTGGAGGCCCTTGGATTATCATTCATCGGACTTTACAGCATTTTATCTTGCACAAAACATGATTCCCTTTATCCTGTATCCACACACTGTGCATGGCTCACTTGTAATACATGTTTTGCTTTCCTCTGACTGGTTAGCACACAACTAAAGCTCTTCACTATACCTCAGAACACATGACAATAAACTAATATAAATTAATTTCTGGAGAACATGGACATGGTGGATACCCGCTGATTTACTCCAGCACTTTGTGTCTTCTTTTGGTTTATTAAGTTGGCAGTTCATAAGTTCATAAGTGATAGGAGCAGAATCAGGCCATGCGGCCCATGTCTGCTCCGCCATTCAATCATGGCTGATCTATCTTTGACTCAACCCCATTCGCCTGCCTTCTCCCCGTAACACTGATATTCATATTAATTAAGAATCTATCTACTCTGAAGAATATGTCTAAAGAAGTGTCTCGACCCGAAACATCACCCATTCCCTCTCTCCAGAGATGCTGCCTGTCCCACTGAGTTACTCCACCATTTTTAATCATTAGTAGTCTGATTGCTTTAACCTGGGTTATATTTTCCTGAGATGATACCTATGATTTAAACCAGCATCTGCAGTTCTTTCCTACACAAGAATCTATCTCTGCTTTAAAAATATCCATTGGCTTGGCAATGAATTCCACAGATTCACCACCCTCTGAGTAAAGTCATTAGGGGCAGACAATAAAACTGGTGGATATACTCACATCCCAAGGAACATATAAAATTCTGGCTCACACGCTGAGAAGAAACTTCCATCGCGGTTTTAAACCTTCAATTGATCCAACATCCATGACTTTCTGGGAGGAAAGGTTTCAGATTGCTACCATGCTTGTGGGAGGAAAGTGCTTACAGTTTTCATGTCAGATGTTTCCTAGCTCATATTTTAACCTAGTCAAGTCAAGTCACTTTTATTTCTATAGCACATTTAAAAAAACAACTCACGTTGGCCAAAGTGCTTTACATTGGTGGAGGTACGAACGTTATACAACATTGGTTCATAGATTAAGTACACACATAAATACATACACTATAGCCCTCCCTCAGAGGACGTCAAGAAAGGCTTGAGAGTAAAGATGAGTTTTAAAAGGACTTAAAGGAGTCGATGGAGGGGGCAGTTCTGATGGGAAGAGGGATGCTGTTCCATAGTCTAGGAGCTGCAACCGCAAAGGCGCGGTCGCCCCTGAGCTTATGCCTAGACCGCGGGATGTTCAGTAACCCCAAGTCGGCCGATCTGAGGGACCTGGAGGTGGTGTGGTGGGTGAGCAGACTTTTGATGTAGGTGGGTGCAAGCCCGTTAAGGGCTTTGTAGACATAAAGAAGGATCTCAAAATTTATTCAGAACCGCACAGGGAGCCAGTGGAGAGAGGCCAGGATCGGGGTGATGTGGTCCCTTTTCCGGGTGCCCGTCAGGAGTCTCGCTGCGGCATTTTGGATCAATTGCAGGCGGGACAAGGAAGATTGGCTGATGCCAGTGTAAAGGGAGTTGCAGTAATCGAGGCGGGAGGAGATAAATGTGTGGATGATCTTTTCGAGGTCATCAAACTGGAGGAATTGTTTTATTTTAGCTATCGTCCGAAGCTGGAAGAAGCTAGCTTTTACCACGGCATTGACTTGTTTGTCAAATTTCAACGCTGAGTCAAATATCACGCCAAGGTTTTTGACGTGAGGTTTGGGTAATGGTGTAAGGCTCCCAAGGCTGAATGCTATCGTTTTGATTGAGTCCTAGGGGCCGAGAAGGATGACCTCAGACTTACTCTCGTTTAGTTGGAGGAAGTTCTGGCCTCCATATATTGCCCCCAGCGTGTAGCGAGTGGATGTGAAAGTAGGATAACATTGAACTAGCGTATGAACGGGCGATCGATGGTCGGCATGAGCTGAAATGCCTGTTCTAAGCTGTGTCTCTTAACATATTTACCTGCAAAAAAAAGTTTGTATCTGTCATATTAATCATGTCAATAATATCATCTTCACAAGCTCAGGAAAATACAACCCAGGTTGAAGCAATCAGACTACTAATTTATCCTTTTAAGGCTTGCTGTAATTCTTATCAATCTATTCATTTGTTTCAACACTTAGATTTGATTTCAGTTTTAAACATGACGCTCCAGATGGGATCTGAAGAAAACCCTGTCCAACTTATTATGCAAGTCTTACGTTCCTTGGCATTTTTAATCTGTTGAGGCAATGGATGACATAAATTAACTTTTTCCATCCGTATGCAAGATAATAGTGATTTGAGAAGATGGTTTTGGAATCATAAAACATGGGACGAGGTGCTTTGGCCCCCTCTGTCCACCTCACCCATCACATACGTGGACACACAAATCTCACTTTACACCACAGTTTCTTCACGTCCACCATTAAAAAAATATTTCCCGCATTCCAAGTGGATAGTGTCAAACTTGATTTTTGGCAACCTGTTTTTCTCAGTTGTTTAGGAAGGAACTGAGGATGCTGGTTCACACCGAAGATAGACACAGAATGCTGGAGTAACTCAGCGGGCCAGGCAGCATTTCAGGATAGAAGGGATGGGTGACGTTTCGGGTCGAGCTCCTTCTTCAGAGTGACGTCAGATATCCGGGTTCAATCCTGGCATCAGTCTGAAGAAGGGGGTCGACCCAAAACGTCACCCATTCCATCTATCCAGAGATGCTGCCTGTCCCGCTGAGTTACTCCAGCATTCTGTGTCTATCTTAGTTGTTCTCGCTCATTTATTCTGATTACATTCGTGCTCTTCTCTGCATTGTTATTGTTTGTTTTTATTTAGCGTCATCTAACTCAGACTTGAGTCTATAGTCTCTCCTTGTTTGCATGCTTTCTCCTGGCAGCTTATGTGCATTGCACACTCTCTAAACGTTGTTTCCATTGTATGCAATAAAACTGAACTTTGGAGGTGGAGTGGTGCCAAAAGTGTGGCGTGCCGTCAATTATGAACTTTTTTGTTTTTAGTTTCAGCACACAGAGTGGAAATAGGCCATTCAGCCCTCCGAGTCCCTTGCTGACCATCGATCACACATTCACACCGGTTCCATGCTGTCTCACTGTTGCAACCACTCCCTGCGATTAGGAGCATTGTACCGAGGCTAATGAACCTCACACCCATTTAATGCTTCATTAGTTCAATAGTTCAATGCTTCCCACTTTCTCATCTACTCCCGACATGACTCGGGGGAGCTTACAGAGGCCGATTAACCTACAAACCTGCATGTCTTTAAGATGTGGGAGGAAACCGGAGCACCCGAATGAAACCCACGCGGTCACGGGGAGAACTTGCAAACTTCACACAGACAGCACCCGAGGTCAGGATTGAACCCGGTTTTCTGGTGCTGTGGGGCAGCAGCTCTGGCAGCTCCACCTGGACATGCGCCTATTTCTCCCTTCCCCCTCCCCTTCCACCTACTTTCCTTCCTCTAGCTTCACAATTTGCGAGACTTTAATCTTTTTGTCGCACACCTCTGTCCACCTTCTCCCCATCAACCCCCACTCCCTCCTCACCTGCATCAACCTATTGTCCAACAGTTTTTGCCCTCGTCCTCCCTCATTTCTTTACAGTGTCCGAGAACCGGCTTTCAATACTGACTACGGGTGCTGTCTGTACAGAGTTTGTACGTTCTCCCTGTGACTGCGTGGGTTTTCTCCAGGTGCTCTGGTTTTCTCCCACACTCCACAAGCATACAGGTTTGTAGCCTAATTGACTTCGGTAAAATTGTAAATTGTCCCTAATGAGTTTAGTTTATTGTCACGTGTACCGAGGTACAGTGAAAAGCTTTTGTTGCGAGCTAACCAGTCAGCGGAAAGACAATACATGATTATAATCGAACCATTCACAGTGTATAGATATATTATAAGGTGAATAATGTTTAATGCAAGATAAAGCCAGTAACGTCCGACCAAAGATAGTCTCTAATGAGGTAGGACTGCTCTCTAGTTGTTGGTAGGATGGTTCAATTGCCTGATAACAGCTGGGATGAAACTGGTCCTGAATCTGGTGGTGTGCATTCTCACACTTCTATACCTCTTGCCCGATGGGAGGAGGGGGAAAAGTGAGTGGCCAGTGTGTGACTCGTCATTGATTGGTGTGTAGCGTGTAGGATAGTGTTAGTGCACGGGTGATCGCTGTTCAATAGACAATACACAATAGACAATATGTGCAGGGGTAGGCCATTCAGCCCTTCGATTTAATAGGAATCCGAGGGGTAACCTTTTCACACAAATGGTGGTGGGCGTATGGAACAAGCTGCCAGAGGAGGTAGTTGAGGCTGGGACTATCGCATTGTTTAAGAAACAAGTAGAGAGGTACATGGATAGGACAGGTTTGGAGGGATATGCACCAAGCGCAGGCAGGTGGGACTGGTGTAGCTGGGACATTGTTGGCCGGTGTGGGCAAGTTGGGCCGAATGGCCTGTTTCCACACTGTATCACTCTATGACTCTGTGACTATGAGAGACATCTTACATCGCTTCAGCCACAGGTGGGAAATAAACAATCTGATCAAATTTGTATCATTATTTGATTACACTGGCGTGAAGGAAAACATGTCAGGCCAGGAGAACTCCAAAGATGTGCAGGTTAATTGGCTTGGTGTGGGTGTAAATTGTCCCTAGTGTGTGTTAATGTGTGGGGATCGCTGGTCGGTGCGGACACGGTGGGCCGAAGGGCCTGTTTCCGCGCTGTACTTCTAAAAACACTTTTGTTTTCAAATGTATTGCAGGATCTTTTATCCCGTTATGAGTTTGGTTTAATGTTACAGCCCAGGTCTTGCCATGATGCAAGACAAACTCAATATCATGTTAAACGATCAGTGCAGTTTACTGCAACTTTGTTCTCTAATTCGAGTGTGGTCCCATGCGCCTCCATTTGATGCTGAGGTTCGAATGATACCACGGACCCAAACTGACACACAGTAAACATGTCCGGAGAACAAAGAGTTAAAGATAACAAAAGCATCATCCCTGCCATTTGAAGGGTTTGGCACAGCGTCAGTTACAGGTTTGCAGGCTGTCTGTCTAACTCTGGCTCTGCGATTTCTTGCTTGCCACTGTTCTACTGACAGGAGGGCCTACTGTAGTCTGTGTTGGAGACATCTTGTCAGAAAATCCTAAAGGCTACAGTCTCGCTTGGGAGTAGCACCTTCCTCAAAGGAAAATCTTGTCAATAAATGAAAGCAGAGCAAAAGTCTTAAAGTTTAAAGCAACACACAATTTGTTTTTGTTCACAGGTTAGTGCAGTTGGCAACATTTGTGCTTGATTCTGTTCCACTGCCAAGGCCAGCTTATATGGAATTAGAAATTAATGTCTCACTTTTCTTGTATGCACAAAGAGCAGCCTCTTTTAATTCTCTAGCATCTACAGTATCTACAAATACTGGCAGAAAGTAAGAAGTCATATTACACACAAACTCTGGCCATCTATTTTGGAAAAGTCAAGCCCCCTTGAAAACCCGTCAAAAAGATTTTTATCATGTGCTAACAAATATCAAAATCTGGAATAGGTTTTGAATGCAAATGCTCAAAGCAGCTCTCTGTCGCCAGTGGTGATGTTGAGGAAATCAAAACCTGCCAAACATTTCACTGAACCCAGTCAACTTCTTTGCGAAGATAATCTGGGCATTGAGCTTTTTTTCATGCACTTTGTCTGCGCTGAACAGCGTCGTGCCGCGATCCAGCCCAGTCAACACAATAAAATCGGCCGAGCAGCCGGTAACTATTACTCTTTATCTTGTGTTTCAAGTCCTGACAATACCAACAATTACACCAGGTGTCACTTATACACTAAAGATAACATGAACCAGTTAAAAACTCACATACTTCAAACCAGGGACTCTTCTGTTAATGCCAACCCACAGCAGAAATCAAAGTCAACTCCCAGATTACCATGTGTAGAAAGGAACTGCAGATGCTGGTATATGCCCATGATAGGCACAAAATGCTGGACTAACTCAGTGGGTCAGGCAGCATCTCTGGAGAGAAAAGGATGGGTGACGTTTCAGGTCGGGACCTTTCTTAAGACTTCTTCAGATTATCACCTGAGATTTTCCTCAGAATTTAGAGTGAATGTATCTGCTGCCCGGTTATACACTTCCACGGAAACATTTAATGGGAGTTTCTAGCCACCGCAGGCAGTGGATCTCGGGAATTCTCTGCCCCAGATGGGTGTTGAAGCTGGGTCAGTGAGGGTAGTTAAAGAAGAAGTACATACTTTTTTTGAAAGTTTGGGGATGTGAGGGCTGGTACAGAGGAGGAGATGAGGCCTGGAGCAGTTCAGCCACGACCATTTGGAATGGTGCAGCAGACTTGAGAGCGGCAATTCCAAGTCCTGTATTCTCATGTTCTCATGTTCTGAATTAATCTGTGTTTGGATGGATAGTGAGTTTTTTTCGGAATTGTAACTTTCAATTGTGAATTGCAAGTATGAATTTAATTGTTCTATCTGGGACATATGACAATAAAATACTCTTGACTCTTGACTCGTGAATCTTAAATGCACGCATGCCAATCATTCTAAGCTGCATGATTTTGGTCCCTTATCCAAAGCAACTGTATCCATTATTGTCTAAATCCCTGAGGTGCCACGGTGCAATAGACCACATTAAAGTGCTGCCCATGGTGTGAGGTGTGCAACCATACTCACACTATAGTTGAAGTAATATATTTTTCTAAAAAAAAACAAAATAATCAAGTGGCATTTCCTGACCCGCTGAGTTACTCCAGCACTTTGTGTCTTTTTTTGTAACGTAGCATCTGCAGTTTAGGCTAGTTTACTTTAGAGATATAGCGCCCTTTGGTACACCGACTCTGCGCCGACCAGTGTTTCCCGTACATTAACATTATCCTACACACACTAGGGACAAGCTACAATCTTTACCGAAGCCAATTAACTTGCAAACCTGCACGTCTTTGGAGAGTGGAGAGGAAATCGGAGCACCCGGAGAAAACCCACGCGGTCACGGGGAGAATGTACAAACTCCGTACATACAGCACCTGTAGTCAGGATTAAACCTGGGTCTCTGTCACTGTAATCCCCCTGTCCCACTTAGGAAACCTGAACGGAAACCTCTGGAGACGTTGCGCCCCACCCAAGGTTTCCGTGCGGTTCCCGGAGGTTTTTGTCAGTCTCCCTATTGGTCGAAAGTGGTTTCCGTTTCAAAAAATCGGTAATTTTTTAGTCGAAGCCAGTTGCGATGCTAGTTGAAGGTGGTTGCCGGAGGACAAAAACCTCCGGGATCCTCCGGGAACCGCACGGAAACCTTGGGTGGGGCGCAGAGTCTCCAGAGGTTTCCGTTCAGGTTTCCTACGTGGGACAGGCCCTTAAGGCAGCAACTCTACCGCTGCGCCACCATGCCGATATTTGATTATTGTATTTTCCTGTTCCTTGAACATTTTTATACAAGCTACTCTGTTGGGGAATCAATCCTTTGGTTGCTCAAATCAAATTTCCATTTAACGAAACGTTTGCTACTTTCACCTTCAACATGATTTAGATTATCTTGGAAAAAAACGTTCAAACTTTTTCCATTGAGTCATTTGTCAGAATCTACATTTTTCCAGTACTGTTCTTTTTTTTTTTGTTTTCTTTAGTTTGTCCAATTACGTGGACAAACTAAAGAAAAGGGGCATGAGAGACTCGCCAGATCACTGCGTCTGTGGCAACGAAGCAACAAGTATTGATATCTCTTTCTACTCTGCAGCTTCCATTCACTGTGTGAATCCATCACTCACTCTTCCCCTTGCGCAGAGAGGATGAATCTGGATCGAGTTAAGGCCGACTCCTGAAGTGAAAACAAACTCCACCAAACCTTTCATGCATTGAGAGCAACTGTCAATATCTTCAATTTGTTCTTTGCTAATGCTGAGCAGTCCAATTGTCACAAATTTAAAACAAATGCCTGCTCATAATTACTGGGAGAGTGAGCTGAGAGTGTTTCAAACCAAGCTATGCTAATCAGTGTTTAGTGCATTTAGTCTCATGGCTGATGTTGTGTCTGCTGGCTGCCCCTGGGCGAGAACCCATGAAAAGCAAGCTGTGAGCTTAACTGGGTTGCAGTGTACGAATATCTTCCCTAAATAGCACTGTCTACTCCAGTCAGCGTTCGCTGCTGGGCCCCAATATTGACCAGCCTGACGTATGTCAGAGACTGAACCCAGCATGCAATGGCACTCTCCCAGTGAAAGATATTGACCAGCCTGACGTACGTCAGAGACTGAACCCAGCATGCAACGGCACTTCCCAGTGAATGACTCAACCAACAGATTGACGGAGCGCAGGAAGGATATTCGCTCTCTCATTTCTCATTGACTCTTCGAAAAGTCTTTCCCAGGAATTCCCACTCCCTTTTCCCAGAGTCCGGGAAATATTATCCCTTCAAGTATTGCTGGGGGTGGAAGATTGCAACCTTCATGTGGTCTGCCCTGTTTCAACCAATGCACTCAACGCGGCATGCACAATCAAATAAGATCAAATAGAACAAGTTGTCCCACAACTTTAGGCTGTGCACGTCATACACAAGTGGAAGATGTATTGCTGTCAAATATTACCATTAAATCTGCTTCCATTACCCTCTCAAACTCCCCGCTGCAGGCCACAACAATTTGTCCACATGACTTCTGGTTCTTTTTACCAAAGAAATTCAATCTATGTCGTCTGTTCCCAATTCTGCCGCCTTTTGTAAACTTTCCTCCGTATTTCCTCTATCATTGCCCCTCTATGACATCTCTAATTTCTGTGTGCTCCAAGGCCCATCTTTCCCCATCTTGCCACTTGGCCTTCCCTTATCCCCACTCATTCTCTCTGTGACCTTGACATCTTTCCTGAAGTGTCATGCCAAGCTTCAACACGGTATTGAAGATAAATTTAGTTTAGTTCAGTTTAGAGGTACAGCACGGAAACAGGCCCTTTGGCCCACCCACACTAGGGACGATTTTTACATTTACACCAAGCCAATTAGCCTACAAACCTGTACGTCTTTGGAGCACGGGAGGAAGGCGAAGATCTCCAGGAAAACCCACGCAGGTCACGGGCAGAACGTAAAACTCCGTACAGGCAGCATCGAACCCGGGTCTCCGGTGCTGCAAGCACTGTAAAAGCCCTGTCCCACTGTACGAGTTAATTCAAGAGCTCTCCTGAGTTTAAAAAAAAAAATCAAACTCGTGGAAGCACATAGAACGTACGTAGCAGGTACATCAGAGCTCGGGGACGTCTCTTAGCGGCTCGCACCGCTAACGGCAGGTACTCGGGAAACACGGTAAGCTCGGGGAGACTCTTGAAGATTTTTCAACATGTTGAAAAATGTCCACGAGAGCCCCGAGTACCTACGAACAGCCATTACCCTAAATCGCCGAGTTCGAATCAGGGCAAACTCGGGAGAACTCTTGAATGAACTTGTGCAGTGGGACAGGGCTTTTAGGCAGCAACTCTATCACTGCACCACCATGCCACGAATATTTCATACAACTTTGCAAAGACTGGAGGAAGCCAGCAGTTCAGGCAGCATCTATGGGAGCAAACGGGAGGCCAATGTTTCAAGGTAAAGTCCCAGGATGATATCCGTCCATTCCTTCCACCAGAAGCTGCCTGCCTGACCCGTTGACTTCCGACAACACTTTGTGTCTTGTTCAAAATTCCAACATCTGCATTTTTATATGCCTCAATTTTATTACAACTTCCTTCATGTTATAAGCTAGTCCAGGTCGGTGGTGCAGTGGTAGAGTTGCTGCCTCGCAGCACTAAGGACCCGAGTTCTGACTGTGCTGAGTTTGCACGTTCTCACCATGACCTGCGTGGGTTTCTCCGGGATCTCCGGTTCCTCCCACACTCCAAAGTCATACAGGTTTTTTAGGTTAATTGGCTAGGTATGAATGTAAATTGTCCCTAGTGTGTGTAGGATAGTGTTACTGTGTGGGGATCACTAGTCAGTGCAAACTCGAAGATACAGAGATTTCCGGGCTGCATCTCTAAACTAAAAACTAAACTAGTCATACAATTAAGCCAAAACCAGGTAATAATTATTTTGGTACATTGTCAAAGATAGATATAAAAATGCCTTAAAATCT
Organism: Okamejei kenojei; assembly: GCA_035221665.1. NCBI lineage: Eukaryota > Metazoa > Chordata > Chondrichthyes > Rajiformes > Rajidae > Okamejei > Okamejei kenojei. Next base: position 30,725,073 of record CM069161.1, read on the forward strand.
TTTGTTTCTGCACTTTTATTAGAAGACTAGACAAACTGGGACGCTTTGGGTCCCTGTCACACGGGAGGGAGGGGTGGGAGTCAATCATCCCATCAAGGAAAATTATGGAATTTGTTGAGGCAATCAATCGTCCCCACGTTGGGGGGGCGGGGGCAGGAGGGAGGCGTGGGGCGTGTGTGGGGGGACCGAAGGGGAGAGGGGCGGGGGTCAAGAGTCAGGATGTTTTATTGTCATATGTCCCAGAGTGGACAATGAAATTCTTGCTTCCTTGTCTGTGGGGCAGAAGCTGTTCCTGAACCTGGACGTTACAGTTTTCAAGCTCCTGTACCTACTTCCCAATGGCAACAGTGAAATGAGTGTGTGGCCAGGATGGAGTGGGACTTTGATGATGTTGGCTGCCTTTTTGAGGCATGGGTGGGGGGGTGGGGGGGGGGGGGGGAGGGGGAGTTGCAGAGGTGTGAATAACCCGGGGGGGAGGGGGCTGAGGTCGTGAATAACCCGGGGGGTGTGAGGTGTTGGCTGCCTTTTTGAGCTGGGGTTGCCGCATCTTCTCCGCGCTGGCTGTGGGCCTGGATCTTCCACTATAAAGACTGATGCAAAAAAGTTGTTCAGTTCCTCTGCCATTTCTTTATTCCCCATTATCACTTCTCCAGCATCATTTCCCAGTGGGCCAATGTCTGCTCTTGCCTTTTGCTTGCTCTTTATATATCTGAAGACACGTTTGATATCCTCTTTAATATTATTAAACAAGTGTTGGCAAGACACACATTGTGACAACTGTGCAACTGCTTTCATCTAACCCCATGTAAGGACCCCGAGTGTGAAACTGGCTTTGCAATGTTTGTTTAAGTTGGCAGCTTGCTGGCTCCTCATTTGCTCATTGCAATTGAGCTCTCAAGGTTGGGGCCAGAATTCCCACAGTGCAGGGTGTAGGTCATTGTCCCAAAGATCGGGATTGTATAGAGTGGGGGTTGAAAGCAGAGTAGCTAAAGCTAGACACTGGAGTGCTGGAGTGCCTCAGTGGGTCAGGCAACATCTCTGGAGAACGTGGATAGGTGATGTTTTGGTCCAGGATTCCTCTTCAGACTCTGTCCATGCTCCATGTTCACCTGTCCATGTTCGCCAGAGACGCTGCCAGGCCTGCGAAGTTACTCCAGCACTTTGAATCTAGCTTTAGGTATTCTGCTTTCTGTGTAGGAAGGAATTGCAGATGCTGGTTTACATAAAAGAGAGACACAAAGTGCTGGAGTAACAGCGGGACAGGCAGCATCTCTGGAGAGAAGGATCTCAGAGAGACAGGCAGCATCTCTAGTGGTTCGGGTCGAGACACTTCTTCAGTCTCTGCTCTGTGTGTCTTTTTTTGTAAACCAGCATTTACAAATCCTTGCATCTCCATACCTAAAGCTATATTTTTGATAAAGATTTAATGTTTGAACAGTCACTTCAGTTCAGTTCAGTTTAGAATATTGTCACATGTACCGAGGTGCAGTGAACAGCTTGCGATATGTTTCAAACCACTATTTCTTACTGCCAGGCTGCCATTAAAACACCCTCTCTCCTCCTCTTCGACCAGTGCTTTGCAATTGCAGTTTCCCCGTGCTGTGATCACTCAGCTTTTAGGACAGCAGTCACATTCTGTTACTCAACGCAGAGTTTTCCTTGCGTTAATTTGTGACAGGCTGGAGATGACAAGATGATTTACAACACCTAGAGAACAAGGCTTCTTTTATAAAGTGAATCTCCTGAAAATCCCCAGGAATGTATTTCATGAGGAAAACCAACAAACTAGAAACAATCCACTGTGAGGGTGCTTGTTGGTGACATTGGTGCAATATTATTATTATTATTGTGTCTGGGGGATGAATATTACTGCTGATTCTATGCCAGTGGACAACACCAGCGCAAATTAAACCTGCAACCCATAATTGATTCACAAGAGGCACAAGAAACCGCAGATGCTGGAATCCTGAGCAAAACACAAAGTTTTCAGGGCGACAGTGACCGGGTTTGATCCTGACTACGGGTACTTGTCTGTACAGAGTTTGTACGTTCTCCCCATCACATGGGTGGGTTTTGTTCAAGATCTTCGGTTTCCTCCCACGATCCAAAGAGGCACAGGTTTAAAGGTTAATTGGCTCGGTGTAAATGTAAATGTCCCTAGTGTGTGTGCGATAGTATGAGTGTATGCGGGGATCGCTGGTCGGTGCAGACTCGGTGGGCCGAAGGGCCTGTTTCCGTGCTGTATCTCTAGACCTAAAGCTAAAATCTAAAACACAGCATCTGTGGAGGGAATGGACAGAGGTTGTTTGGAGTAGGAACCCTTCAGTTTGAAGAAGGGTACTGACCCAAACACTGTGTGTCCATTACCCCCACAGATACTGCCTGTCCCGCTGAGTCCCCCCAACAATTGGAATGGAATACGTTATAGTCACGTGACAAGTCACAGTGAAATGCTTAGCTGCAAGGTAAGCAAATAGTCGCCACATAAAGTGCACTGACCCCCGCTACCCCCCCCCCCCCCCCCCCCCCCCCCGGCTCCTCCTTTGCTTCAGGTTGAGACCCTTATTCAGGCCTTGAATATCCATAAATATAAATATAAATATTTATGCATGAATGTAAAAAATAAATTAAAGTTCACCTTGCAACTGGTTTAGTATCTGCAGCTGATCCTTGAAGTTGTCTGTGGAAGTATCTTTCCATTATGCCGACAGATTAATCTCAATGTATAAAGTTTCTTTATTGCTTGTTAGTTGCTTTATTATTTTTACAGGCCATTTCCAAGTTCCTCTGAGATTTGCCATATGCAACAATGTATTTAATAGTATGTATTAATTCCCTTCTTTCTGGACTTGTCAAATGTTTTGGGGAAAGAACAGATGAGGCCAATTTAGTTTTAATTATAGAAATACAGCGCGGAAACAGGCCCTTCAGCCCACAGAGTCTGCACAGAACCAGTGATCCCCGCACATAACCACTATCCTACACACACGGGGGACAATTTATAATTATGCCAATCCAATTAATCTACAAACCTGTTAAAGAAGGAACTGCAGATGTTGGAAAATTGAGGGTACACAAAATGCTGGAGAAACTCCAGCGGGTGCAGCAGCATCTATAGAGCGAAGGAGATAGGCAACGTTTCAGGCCGAAACCCTACAAACCTACAAACCTACAAGTCTTTGGAGTGTGGGAGGAAACCCGAAGATCTCGGAGAAAACCCACACGGTCACGGGGAGAACGTACAAACTCCGTACAGACAGGATCCGTAGTCGGGATCGAACCAAGGTCTCTGCTGCAGTAAGCGCTTCTTCCTCTTCTGGCGTATGGCGTGCACAGCCTAAAGTTGTAGGACAACTTGTTCTATTTGATCTTAGTTGATTGTGCACGCCGGGTTGATTGCATTCGTCGAAACAGGGCGGACCACGTGAAGGTTGCAATCTCCCGCCCCCTGTAAGGCAGCAACTCTACCGCTGTGCCGCCCTTAACCAAAAAATAAAACAAAAAAAACAATATGAGAAAAAACGTTGGCGTTGAAGAGTCAAAAGGTAGACTGAAGTTCGTTCTGGATTGGTGCTTCATTTAAATCTATTCCAGATCCTCAGAAGCTGTGTGTTGTGGATGTTACCTCTTGCAAGTTAAATTTTACAATAGCATGATTCTAATATGACTTGATCTTAAGTTCCTCCTAGAGCAAATAATCAAACACGACAAAACATGGTACAGCGCAAGGATAACACAAATCGGCTGTGCGGGCCAAATATAAAGTGGCAGCAAAGAAGGATGCAATTTGGCAAACTAAGTTGTCTTTGCCATGATTTACAGATTAATCTGTGTGGATGATTTAAGTGTGCTCCAGATATCATGCGCAGGAATTGTTTAGAACAGGCGTATTACAGCCCGCTGCTGTAGACTGTGTATATGCCCAGCTGTGCAAAGTGGAAGACATGAACAAACTCACTTTCATGACAGGGGTGATAGCTTTCTTCTGAAAGTCTGTCCGTCTAAATACTATAAATTAGTGTTGGTGGATGGCAGGAAAATTCAGAGTGCATTTGGTTAGCATGTGAGAGAGACTAGGTTGTCAGGAATTCAATGTTGGTGTGGGATTGATGAGGTTGCTGTGAGAGCTGGTATTGGCATGACGGGCCGAACGGCCTACTTTTTAGTTGAGTTTCAGTTTTAGAGATACAGCGCAGAAACAGGCACTTCGGACGACCGAGACCACACCGACCCGCGATCCCCGCACACGCTCGGGATCATTTTAAATTTCAAACTTACATTTATTTATACCAAGTCAATTAACCTGCAAACCTTTGGCGTGTGGGACGAAACTGATCTCAAAGAAAACCCACGTTTCGGGTCCCTTCTTCAGACTGATTGTACGGGCAGGGTGGAGGGGCCGGGGAGGGCCGGGTGGGGGGGGGGGGGGGGGCGTGAGAGGAGAGGGGGCAGGATAAAGCGTGGCAGGTGAACACATGCGAAGGGGGGGGGGGTTTGCTAGGCAGATGGTCGGGGGGTGGAGAAAGAGGGATGTGGGTGCACAGCAGGGTGTGGGTATTCACCCTGACCCACAGATATACTCCAGCACTTTGTGTCTTTTTTACTTTGTAAACCAGCAACTGCAACTCCTTGTTTCCACATTCATAAGTTCATAAGTGATAGGAGAAGAATTAGGCCATTCGGCCCATCGAGTCTACTCCGCCATTCAATCATGGCTGATCTATCTTTTCCTCTCAGCCCCATTCTCCTGCCTTCTTCCCATAGCCCCTGATACTAATCACAATTCTGTCAATCTCTGCCTTAAAATGTCCATTGACTTGGTCTCCAGCTGTCTGCAGCAATGAATTCCACAGATTCACCACCTAAAGAAATTCCTCCACATCTCCTTTCTGAAGGTACGTCCTTTTATTCTGAGGCTGTACCCTCTGGTTTCGAGACTCTCCAACTAGTGGAAACATCCTCTCCACATCCACCCTATCCAGGCCTTTCACTATTCGGTAAGCTTCAATGAGGTCCCCCCATCCCTCTCCCCCCTCCCATGTAAATTCCAGCGAGTTTCTAGAGGCCCAGGGCCGTTAAACGCTCATCATGTTATCCCAATCATCTCTTGGGTCATTCTCGTAAACCTCCTCTGGACCCTCTCCAATGCTAGCACCTCCTTCCTCAGATGTGGAGCCCAGAACTGCTCACAGTAAACACTCCATTAAAACAGATGTGAGGGGCCATGTTGACAAGAGGAACTAAAGAGGATAGAGGCCAGGCTTGAGAGAGAACAGTGAAGGGTGGGAGCAACAGGTTAGTGGAAAGAACTGTTGAACAAGGGAGGAAAAACACAATTAGTCCTCCCATTTCCACTCCATTTGTGAACAAGGAATTTAATGCAGAAAATGGATAAATTACAAGTAAACAGCAATGTAGTGAACTAGATCTCTGTTCTGATTTTCACTGATTGATGGAATAAAAATCAAGCTGCTGGCTCCCTGATTTATATAAAGGAATTAATAGTCCAGGCAGAGGGATTTTTTTCAGCCATACCTGGAGGGGCGTCTATGGTTCCTCAGTTGCGAGAAGTTACAAGAGAAAGCTTGTTGGCAAATAAGGGATCCTTCTCTCGCCTGTCGGCTGACTGCATGCCACAACTTAAACGTGCAGCCTCCCTCTGTAAATCTGCACACGGGTAAAATGGAACCTACTTCTCATTTTGTCCTCTGGTTTACTTCAAGATTTTAAATGTGTAATTCCTCTGCTCCTTTAGTCTTAACTTAATAATGACAGCTCAACACCTTTTAAATACAATCGTTTAGTTTAGTTTAGAGATAAAGTGCAGAAACAGGCCCTTCGGCCCACCGGGTCTGCACCTTCCAGCGATCCCCACACACTAGCACTGTCCTACACACACTAGTTGCAGTTCAGTTTCGGTTTAGTCTAGTCACCTGTGCCGAAGTAGAGTGAAAAGCTTTCGTTGCGTGCTAACCAGGAGCTGGAAGGCAATACATGATTACAATCAAGTCATTTATAGCGTACAGATACTAGGGGCAATTTACAATTATACCAAAACCAATTATCCTACTTGCCTGTACGTCTCTGGAGTGTGGGAGGAAACCAGAGCACCCGGAGAAATCCTACGCCAGTCACAGGGATAACATACAAACTCCGTATTGACAAGCATCCGCAGTCAGGATCGAACCCGGGTCTCTGGCGCAACTGCACCGCTACACCACGGTGCCGATTAATATAGGTATGTTACAAAACTTACCTTTAGCGGCGCTGCAGTTCTGCCACTGCCCGTGTGCGCGACTTTGGCGCCTTTGAGAGGGGGGCGGGTTTCAAATGCGATTTTTCTTCAGACTATTCAAATCAATTTTGAACAGGCTTTTTAGTTGCTGAAGAAAAATCGCTTTGACTGCCGTTTTATTAAGTTTATTAAAATTAGCGCTGGAAAAATTAAAAGCAGGAGTAAAATTAAAATCATCTTCTAATGCCGTCAACGCCGACAGCGGGACGGATCTCACGTAGGGGACAAGGCAAGGTACACCGTTTATTTTTTCATATAAACTTGCTTCTTAGGATGCCTTTAATCAAAATTTCATGTTGTGAAAAGGTAACTTAGAAAATATACGAACCGGCAGTATTTTTCCTGCCGATATGGGGTTTAAATTTACCGCAACCGCAACATTCCAATCGATCGCGTTTCATAAAATCCCACTCGCAAGATGATTTAAATGGCCATTAATTTACGGGAATTAAACACTAAATTCCTTCCATTTGCCCTATAAATTAATGACAATTAGATTTAAAAATCATGTTATATTGAGAATCCTTGTGTGAATGTTATTTGGACACTTAGGCTTTTAAAAAATGTTAACCTTTTCTTAAGAAATGGATAGATGTTTAGATCTAGTAATTGAATTTTGTAATTAGCTACAATTGGGTAACTAACTAATTATATGCTTTAATTTCAGGTCATCCAAGTAAGATTGTTTCATTTTTGTTTTGGAATGCTTCAATCTATAATAACTGAAAATTTCATTCAGTTCTCTTAATTTTTAAGAAAGTTATGGGCTTTTGACTGTCCTTGATCACAGCTTTTGAGTTAAGTCAATGGAAAAGCAATGGGGAACAAGATGCTAATTTCCGAGTATGAAAATGGCCATAACGTTTTTAATACTGAAGATATGAAAGTGAATTAGGTGTCAAATTAAACTTCTTTTTATGCTTTATCTGATGGGATAAGTTGCAGACTTGATTTTTAAAATCTCAAAATTTTGTTACATTGCTAAATAATATTGGATTCTTAACAACTTGTACTCTTTTCCCGACACACTTTATTTACTTTTGCACAGGAGAGTAGCACAGTTACAAATGCCACACCGCTCTGAATCCAACTGGATGAATGGAAATTTGTATACAGACATTTCATCAATTGGAATCTTGTACATTCTTATTGATGTATGGATTTATCAATCAAAGTACATTCTGATAGTATTTATAGCCATTACAAACTTCCTACATTCTCGTAAGTATTAAGGGCCCGTCCCACTTGGACGATTTTTCAGCGGACAGCCGGTGACTGTCAAGTTTGCGGCACTCGCCTGAAAAACCACAAACTAGAACGGCGACTGTCAGAGTGGAACACACTAACACACACACACAAATGCATCGCAAAGGCGGGAGCCAGGGAAAGCGGGGGAGCACTGTCTGAAATTCACATGGTGCAAAGCCAAGGTGATAGGGACGCACACCGCACTGTACAGGAAGGTTAAGGCGGCTAGCACAGTGTACGGTAAGTCCTTTAAAAGAGGGGGGAGGAGGGGAGTGGGGAAGAAGGGGGGTGGAGGAGTGGAGACACTTTTAAGAAGCCAGACAACTTTTAATGAGCCAGAGATACACAGCTGTGAAGTTTAGCGGCCATTTAACATTACCGGTCGGTTATCCTTGGTTCTGAAAACTCTTGCTTACGTTTTTTTCCCGCAATGAGTCAATGAAAATGCCCGGTCAGCAAAGGCGATTAAGTAAAACTCCCTACGGCTACCCTGACTACCCACAACTACATGGCGACCCCACTACAACTGCACTTACGACTACAGGATGATCGATTTTCTCCATGGCGACCAATTTTTGGTCACAGAAAAATTTTCAGCGACCATACTGAGGCCGCGACTAGTTCCCAGAATGCGGGAACTCCTCGCGACCATGAAGGAGACTCACCAGAGACCACCAGCGACCATGTGGTGACCATGTGGCGACCATGAGGTGAGCGCAGAGTCTCCTAAACTCGCCTAAAAAGTCGCCTAAGTGGGACAGGCCCTTGAGTAACCAATAACAGTTACATGTTGGAATCTGATAACCAGTACTAGTATATTCTGATAGGTATTAGTGACCAATGAGACAAAGAGAATCCCAGAGGAGTTCACTGAAGCTTTATGAAACTTTAGTTCAGTTTAGTATAGAGATACAGTGTGGAAACAGGCCCCTCAGCCCACCGACTCTGCGTCGAACGGTGATCCCCGCACACTAACTATTCGACACACACTGGGGACAATTTTACACTCATACCAAGCCAATTAACCTGCAAAGCTGCACGTCTTTGGAGTGTGGGAGGAAACCGAAGATCTCGGAGAAAACCCACGCAGGTCACGGGGAGAACGTACAAACTCCGTACAGACAGCGCCTGTAATCAGCATCAAACCGAGGTCACTGGCGCTGTAATGCAACCACTCCACTGATGCGCCACCGTGCCGCCCTTAACTGCACGGTATTTTAACCCTGCTATGCTGCAGCTTCCACACAATAAAGTTATTTTGATATGAAATAATAACGCGTAGAGAAGTACAGAAGGCATTCACCTGGCAGTTTCCCTTTGTTGTTAGCCTGCTTATTCTATGTTTAATCTCAGATGAATCAGTGCCCTCCAGCTCGGCCTAGGTAAGAGGGTAGATTTAGTCTTCAACCACCGTGATAAACTCTGCCCTGTCCCCTTTCCAGCCACTCCCTTTGGCTGAACCATCTTTCTTAGTGGTTGCTTACCATGTGAGCGGCACAGCGATAGAGTTGCCGCCTCACAGCACCAGAGACCCGGGCTCGATGCTGACCACGGCTGCTGTCTGTACAGAGATTACACGTCCTCTCTGTGACAGCGCGGGTTTTCCCAGGGCGCTCCGGTTTCCTCCCACACTCCAAAGACAAGCAGGTTTGCAGGTTAATTGGCTTCTGTAAATTGCCCCCTGGTGTGCAGGGTGCGAAACTGGAATAACATAAAACTAGCGTGCGGGTAACACAGTGGGACAGGCAGCATCTCTGGAGAGAAAGAATGGATGACGTTTGGGGTCGAGACCTGGGTCCCCCATTCCTACTCTCCAGAGATGCTGCCGGTCCCGCTGAGCTGCTCCAGCATTTTGTGTCTATCTTTGGTTTAAACCAGCATCTGCGGTTCCTTCCTACACACTAACGTACGGGTGATCGTTGGTCAGTGCGGAATTGGTGGGCAGGAGGGCTGTCTTCACACTGTATCTTTAAACTAAACTAAATTTATATCCATGTGTCTAGAAATTGGATCACAAACTACAATCCAATTGATATGACAAATGAAACAAGAATGAAAATCAGAAGCAGCAAACTCATGCATCAGAAAGTTTGTATTCGTTGTTCCCTAAGTGGACATACAGACATCACTCCTAGGAGGTTTACTGGCATGTGGCTGCTCCGTGGAGCACCTTGCTTCCAACATACAGGGAGCCAAAGAATCCTCGGGAGTTCCTGTGTAGAACAGCTCATTCGGCCCATCAGGTCTGTGCTGACCAACACCCATCCATTAATGCCAATCTTACCATCTCGCCAACTCCCCCACTTTCTACGACACGCCTACACACTCTGGCCAATTTCCATTGTTCAATTAACCTACCAAAAACACGTCTTTGGGATGTGGGAGGAAAGCGGAGCTCCCGGAGAAAAGCCCTCAGGTCACAGGGAGAACATGCGAACTCCACATGGACAGCAGCACTGGAGGTCAGGTTTGAAGTTAGATGTCCAGGTCTGTGAGGCAGTGGCTTTAGTAATCGGGCCACAGTGAATACCCAGTGAAACTGCTTTGCAACTGACAGGATGTTCAGTTTATTGTCATTTGTTCCAAGGCTCCCCAATCAGCAGAGAGACAATATGTGATTTTAATTGAGCCATTTGTTGTGTACACATGATAAGGGAATAATATTCAATGCAAGGCAAAGCCAGTAAAGTCTGATCAAAGATAGTCTGAGGGTCACCCATGAGGTAGATAGTAGTTCAGCACTACTAACATCTCTACAGAGGAAGCTGCCTCTGTAGCTATAGACAAGGCCCTGACTCAAGTAGTACTCCATTTTGTCATTTACTTACCTCAATGTCCCTTGGGCCTCACCCACAAGCCTGAGGTTCCTGTCCAACCACTGTTGATCTCCCAACTACCAGCTAAGAATGATCACAGGAATGAGTAGGTTAACCTATGATGAGCATTTGTCGGCACTGGGCCTGTACTCGCTGGAGTTTAGAAGAATGAGGGGGGACCTCATTGAAACATACAGAACAGTGAAAGGCTTGGATAGAGTGGATGCAGAGAGGATGTTTCCACTAGTGGGAGAATCTAGGACTAGAGGTCATAGCCTCAGAATTAAAGGACGTTATTTTAGGAAGAAGATTAGGATCATTTCTAGTCAGAGGGTAGTGAATCTGTGGAATTCTTTGCCACAGACGCCAAGTCAGTGGATATTTTTAAGGCGGAGATAGATTGATTCTTGATTAGTACAGGTGTCAGAGGTTATGGAAAGAAGGCAGGAGAATGACGGAGAGATAGGTAAGTCATGATAGAATGGCGGAGTAGACTTGATGGGCTTAATGGCCTAATTCTACTCCTATCACATGACCTTATGACCTATTTCCAACTACCAACATCCTACCAATAATCAGAGGCTAGATGACCCATCAGTGGACAATGAAACAAACCATGCTCCCTAACATCCTACACTCAGCCTGACCCATCTACATAGCCAACTAGTCACGACTCCATACCCTACACAAAACCACAGACTCATCCCCAGCCCGGGCTCTGGACCAGCCTGATTTCCTTTGTGCACCTGGAAAGCCTGTGAATGAAAGGCTTTGCTCAATACAGGGTCTTGAGAAGCTATTGGAAATAAAAACAGAAAATGTTGTAACTACTTAGCAATCAGGCAGTATCAATGCATGGAGAAGCAGAGTTAACATTTCAGGTAAACAACCCTTTATCAGACTAGGGATGAAGAGACAAGTTAGTTATAAGTTGCAAGGAGGGTGATGGAATGATGTGTAGGACAAAGGGTATACAAAGGATAAAATGAGGTCAGTATTTTCAGGGGAATAGATTATTGACAAAGATTAGTTAAATTTATTCTAGATTGGAGATACATCATGCAAACTGGCCTTTCAGCCCACCGACTTCATGCCGATCATTGATAGTAAGATTAAACAAGAACTTACCAATTTGATCTTATGAGGAGTTACGATGAGCAATTACGTGAAGAAGACCTTCAGTCAGCTTGCGCGTCAATCTTCAAAGCAGCGGTGTGAAATCACAGATAAGAGAGGTTGACCTGTAGATAGTAAGATTTGGAGAACTAGAACTACCAGATGACCTGATAATGTAAGGGTTGGGAGCGGTGGGCACGTAATCGCTCATCGTAACTCCTCATAAAATCAAGATCAAACTTCAAACTGGTAAGTTCACGTTTAATCTTTCCATTTTACTTCTGAGTCACATGAGTGACTACGTGAAGATTTCAAAGCTCTGTGATTTCACACCGGTTCGAGTCCAGGCGTCACACACTAAATGGATTGACCATGGATGAGTGAGAAAAAATTAATACATTCAGGCATAACATAGTTAGGTAACAATACTGATGCTTAAAAGCCCTGTCTCACGGTATGAGTCGACCCACGAGTGACCCCGAGTTTTCACTCGCGATAATCACGTACAATCAACGTAGCGGAATGTCGGAACTCGCGTGTGCAACTTAGCGACTCGTGGCGCGAACGGCAGGTACTCATGAAACTTGTTAACTCATGAAAAAATTCAAACATGTTTGAGGTTTTCACCAAGTCAAATTTACTGTTCAAGTTAAAAATGGAAACATTTAAACTCGTTGTAATAACGTAGTGGCCCGTGCGTTTACCTTAGTGACTCGTGAGTCTACCGGGGGCACTCTTTAACTCAGTGGGCAGGCAGCATCTCTGGAGAGAAGGAATTGGTGACGGGATGACATAGGGGGGTATTGTGCTGTTTGATCGCCCCCTGTCAGCTCCAGCTTTTTGTGTCTATCTTTGGTTTAAACCAGCATCTGCAGGCAGTTCCTTTCCTACACTTTATTCCTTTCTTGGCGTCTTCTGGGCAAATGTTGCCTTCTGCACGAACAGTCTTGGATGATAGTGTGTGTGTGTGTGTGTGTGTGTGTGTGTACGTGCGTGCGTGCGTGCGTGCGTGCGTGTGTGTGTGTGTGCGTGTGTGTGCGTGTGTGTGCGTGTGTGAGAATTAATGTGTGTGTGTGTGAATGATTTAGGCATATTTTAGGAGATGCCGCGGTTTACATTGGCATTGCCCTCTTGAGATTCCTTTGTGGCAGAGAGCGCTGACCGGTAACCCTGGGTCTTGCGATCCGGCCAAGAGGAGGTGATGTGGACACGGTTTCAGTTGTAGTTCTAGAGGAACATTGCTTCCGATCGATGTCTCTTATGCACTCCTCAGAAGAACTGGGTGCGCTCTTCACCATCATGGCTCCCAGCCTACAGGCTTCTGATCTGAACAACTAACTTCTTCCCTATTTCTCCTCCCCCCTGCCCCCCTATTTCCCTCTCCTCCTCGGCGCCCTTGTTCACTCACACCTTCCCTCCCTCCCTCCCTCTCGCAGGCCTTGGTTCAAAGGGGGCAATGAGCCAAGCGGGGCGCGGTCTGAACCCTTTCTGAAAACGAGCGCAAAGAGAAAAAAAAAGTATTGTCAAGCACTCCAAACTTCGTTTAATATAAGTAAATGAGACCTTGGCTAATAATTTAAAAAGAAAACCTTATACAAAACCAACACCCTACAAACTTTCTGTCTCTCACGCTGCCTGTTGTCTTGTGGGGGGTGTGTGTCGGAGAGAGGGGGTGTGGGTGTGGAGGGGACCCGATGTGAATGTTACCACTATAGGATGGCGGGGTTGGGCTCTGAGCTGCAGTGAGAGAGCAGAGAGAGGGAGAGAGAGTGCGTGTGCACGTCAGCAGCAAACACGTCTCGGTTAAACACTTTATGATAAACTTGGAATCTCGTACACAACCATGAGTCTGTTTTTTTTCTTTCACTTGGGGTCACTCGTGGGTGGACTCGCACCATGAGACAGGGCTTTTAATGTGAAAAACAAAATAATAGTGACCCCACCCAACCTGGGGGGAAACTATAAAACAGAATCTAAAATGGTACGTGCAAACACCCCCGGTCCGGCAATTGGTTTATTACAAAACCTGTGGAACATCCGTTCATTGGCCCATCCTGCAGCTGCTAGGATGTTGTCGAGGGGCACGTCCATAGCCCTCGCTGCCGACGTTGATGCAGCCCTGGTGGAGTGAGATTTGTAAGTGTCAGTATTCACTCCTGCACCCGCCAGTACCTCCTTTAACCATCTGGAGATGGTTTGTGTTGATACCCTGTGGTGTGGTTTCTTGTGGCTGATTAGGACAGCTAACTCAGGAGCCTCTGAGGCTCCTCGTGACTTTTATGTACTGGTGCGAGTGAGATACTAAACATAATCGTGGATCCTCGGGGTATGCCAGGAACTCAATCTTGGGCCCTGGTACCCCCGGCCTGCTCTGTTTGCTTAAGTCATAGATGATGAAGGTTATGGTGTTTACATTGGTGGTCATGTTGTCCAGTCGTAGCTTGTGCAACGTCTGGACTCGTGCCGTTACCAGCGCCATCAGCATGACCACCTTGAGGGTGAGCTTGGCTAAGGATAAGGAGGTAGCTGGTGCCCACTGGCGAAGCAGTGTTAGCACCACGCTCACATCCCAAATGTCCGTATACCATGGCCAGGGTGGTATTGAGTTGTATATTCCCTTCATGAACCTGGTAATTAAGGGGTGTGTTCCTACCGGATGGTGCCCAGTTCCCAGCACTAAATATGAAGATAGTGCACTCCTGGCACTGTTGATGGCACTAGCCTAATTTATGGTCATAGTATAAAGTAGATAGGAACTCCAGAACATCCGTGATGCACACTGTATCATATGATATGTTGAAGACATGACAGTACATCTCCCACTTCTTGATGTGAGAGACGTACTGCCTTTGTGTACTGTCCCTCCAGGCTGCTGTTATGACATCCACTGTTCAGTCAGCCAGTCCGAGTCCCAGGTATGGTCTCCTCAGAATCTGAAAATCAATAAATTGATTTGGTCATGGAGTGGGTAGTTGCCCCCTGTTACTAGGTGTACCAGCCGATCCCTGCTTTTGGGGACAGCCATGAGAGGCTGTGTCATTATTCCCAGGACTAGTGGGAACCAGAATTGCGTAGGCCAGTCTGGCACTACCAAAATGCCTGTGGCATTGTCTTGCTTTATTTTTACCATTTTGATCGGCTGATGAGGCAAAATGGAGGGAAAGCGTTCAATAATTTTCCTCCCCAATGCAGTGTGAATGCATCTACTCCCACTGCCCCTGGGTCTGGCTCCCATGACACATATTTGGGTAACTGGTGATTCAATCTGGATGTAAACAAGTCAATATCCGGCATGCCATATCGGGCGACAATGTCGTTAAGCACGTCATGATTCAACATCCATTCTGTGTTATCATTGAATTTCCATGATCTAGTGTCCGCCACCATGTTGTATCTACCTGGTAGGTAGATTGCTGTGACCCAAATGTTCCTTGCAGTACACCAATGCCAAAGAAGGTTTGCCAATTTGTTACAAGATACAGACTTTATTCCACCCATGTGATTGACATGCTACCGCTGAAGAATTAAGGACTCCTGCACATTCCATCTACCTTCGCAGCTGGAGATGGTATCTGTTGCTCCCCAGCCCAGGCCACTTGCATCGGTTTGTAAGATTACCGATGGTGTATCAATTAGAATTTTCTTGGAGCAGTGATGTATATTCGTTGCCCACCAGTGTAATTCAGCAATGGCCTCTGGTGGCAATTGCATGGGTCTTCCGAATTGGCCCGCGTGGGATTTGAGTGCCCGTTCCTTTGCACGTTGTAAATTTTGATAGTGCAAAGGTCCGAAGCATACAGCTGGAAAAGCTGCCACAAGCTTGCTGCTTGTCTGATTGTTGGCTGCTGTTTAACAATTAGCTTATTGCAGTCTTCCATTAACTCTGATTGCTTGCCACTTGGCAATGTCACTGACATTTGAATTGAGTTAATTGTGAACCCTAGGTAATCAATTACCCTGGTTGGAGTCAATTTTGACTTAACTGGATGGATTAGAAACCCCAATCTCTCAAACATTAGTTTGGCTGCTGAAACAGATGATTCAGCTGATTCCTTGGTGTCCCCAATTATTAAAATGTCATCCAAATAAGCCACAACCATGTGATTCTGAGCTCGTAGTAGCCCAGAACTGGTTTTAGTAATTTTGTAAATAGTCTGGGAGCTGAAGTCAGCCCATTAGGCAATGCTTTGAATTGCCACAGTTGCCCCATCCAGTTAAATTCAAATATCTCCTGTGCTCCCTGTGAATGGATACTGAGTAGTATGCATCTTTAAGATCAATGCATGCCATATAACATCCTTTAGAAACCAGTTGGATGGCTGTGCCAAAGTTATCCATTTTTAAATGTTTATACTGCACATAGGTATTGCGTTCCTGCAAGTCTAGGATGATACGACATCCTCCATCCCTTTTCTGCTTGGTGAATATGTTGGATACAAATTGGTGTGATTCCTGTTGCGACCTCTGAATCACCCCTTTTGTATGTAAACCTGAATTTCAGCTTGTACCTTAAATATTTCCTGTTGTGAGAACACATATGTATGGTTTGGTAAATTTTGTGCGGGTGGTGATGAATCAAGAAGGAACTCAATTTTGAAACCTTGTGTATTGTGCAGTATGAACGGGTCTGCTGTGATCCAATTCCATTTATTCAAGAAATGTCGCAATCTTCCCGCAAATTGTGAGTGAGTGATGTGTAAGGTGTTCCACAAGTAAAAAAGGTTCTCCTACTTTAGACGTTACTGGCGGTGTGGTCCTGGCTTCCGTCCTCGTGGCTTGGGAAGGGCCCCTGATGGCGGGTGCCCCCCTGCGCATCCGAGCCGTGGGCCAGCTGGGGCCTACACCTAAAAAAAACCTTGGTGCTTCCAGCTCAAATCTCCCGGTTCCGGAGCCCCTAGGCTGGTTTCGCCAGGTGCTGAAGGGGGCATAGGGCCTGGTGTGATGAGCCCCTGGTGTAGTTGGGGCTCGGCTCATGAGGCGAATGGTCTTGGCCTCATCATCCAGCTCGCGGACCTGCTTCGGCAGATCGGCCCAAATAGACAATTGGCTGGCTGGACGCTGCTGGCCTTGCACAGCACAGCAAATTTCGGATTGAGTGCCGGCCGTGTTGTGTTTTTACGCAGACAATTTATTTCTAAATGGGCGTTACAGAGAAGCCCCACAGCATCCTGCTGTGTCTCTGTCAGCAGCCCCCCATCTACGGACCTCGCAAAGGCCGTTATGCCTGAGGCCAATAATTTAAAACATTTTTGGAGTTTGACCTCCTGGGCTCTTACAGCCGCTCCAATATGACCCTAGATGGAGTGGTTGATGGCCGGCACATTGAGGGAGGCACAGTTGGCAGGTGCATGATATCCGTTGGAGGTCTCCTCCATAGCCAGGTCTGTGAGCTGATGCGATGCCAGGTAATTTATCGTAGTGGCCAGCTCTTCCTCCAGGGGTGCTCTTGTTGGTGTTGGGATGGCAAATGTGGATGCCAGAAGAGGCACTTCGGCCCCGTGCCCCCGGGAGTGTTCGCCTGACATGCCTCCCTGCTTTGAGTCAGGATAATACTCACTGTGTACTCCCCTCTCCAGAGAGAGAGACACTTCGCAGCCCTGTGTATGGTGCTGCTAGTGCAGGCCCCCGTGGAGACCCAAGCTGATACTGCTCCCTCCTCTGGAGCAGATCAGTCTGGAGCCACCTCTCCAATCGGTGCTCCATCTGGGAAAGTCGCCCGTAGACGCTTCCCAGTGAAGGAGGGGATCCCTCCGGCCCGGACTCGTCTGAGTCTACGGGCCTGGCAGACTTGTGAGTGGCCACGGTGCTCTCCTCAGGCACCAAGTCCGCTGTCGCTGGTTCCACAGCCAGTGGCATGGAAGGTGATTTGGACAGCCGCCCGCTACCCACACCTCCGCGGTTTTCTGTAGCCGGCTTCCCTGCAGACCGTCTCCTCACCTTCGACATGGTAGGGTTCTACTTGCTAGAAAAACAAGAAATAACAAACCCGCCAACACAACCTCAGAGTAGTTTTTGAAATTAACCTACAAACCAGCTCATCTTTCGAATGTGGTCGGAAACTGGAGCAGCCAGAGGAAACCCACGTGGTGACAGAGAGAATGTGCAAACTCCACAGAGTCAGCACCCAAGGTCGGTGATCGAACCCAGGTCTCTGGCGCTGTGAGGCAGCAACTCTACCAGCTGATGGATAAATGAAGACAGGGAGAGTTAACACAAACAAACAAAATGTAAACTGAAAAAGCTGGAGTAACGCATCGGGACAGGCAGCATCTCTGGAGCGATGAATTCTGAAGAAGGGTCTCGACCCAAAACGTCACCTATTCCTTCTCTCCAAAGATGCCGTCTGTCCCGCTGAGTTACTCCAGCTTTTTGTGTCTATCTTCGGTTTAAACCAGCATCTGCAGTTCCTTCCTACACAAAATGTAAACTCTGTGAGATAAGCGCAGTTAGAGACAAACAAAGAAATAATAAAACCTACAAAACGCAGAGCTGGGTGGAAGTTATGGTGCAGGAAGAAAGAAGATATCTGCAAGGATATAGGTTCAAGGTGAGAAGGGGAATATTCAAAGGGAAACCTCTTTACACAGAGGGTGTTGTGTGCCTGAAACATGTTGCTTGGGTTGGCGGTTGAAACAGATATCATAGTAGCATTTAAGTGGCTTTGTGAGAAACAGGGAATGGAGGGGTCTGGATTATGTGCAGATAGATAAGAGATTGCATTGCATTCAACACAATCATTATGGGCCAAAGGGCCTGTCCTTGTGCCGTACTGTTCTATGTTTAGTTTAGTTTACACATACCGTGCGGAAACAGGCCCTTCTGCCAACCGAGTTGTTGCCGACCAACGAACGCCATGCACACGGACACTATCCTACGCACTAGGGGCAATTTACAATTTTACCAACGCCAATTAAACAAAAAGTCTTTGGGATGTGAGAGGAAACCGGAGCACCCGGAGAAAATCTACATGGTCACAAGGAGAACGTACAAACTCCACACAGACAGCACCGGTAGTCAGGATTGAACCGAGGTCTCTGGCACAGTAATGCCCCTGTCCCACTTAGGAAACCTGAACGGAAACTTCTGGAGACTTTGCGCCCACCCAAGGTTTCCGTGCGGTTCCCGGAGGTTTTTGTCCTCCAGCAACCACCTTCAACTAGCTTTGATTAAAAAAATTACCGATTTTTCAAACGGAAAACCACTGTTCCATCAACCATTATTTGGGAGACTGACAAAAAACTCCGGGTGGGGCGCAAAGATTCCAGAGGTTCCCCGTGTCCGGTGGTTCCTAAGTGGGACAGGTGGCATAAGGCAGCAACTTACTACTGTTCTGCCACCGGCTGAGTCTCATCATTGTGCAGATCTGACAAGGATGTCTTACCAGGAGAGGGTTTATTGCTTAAAGTGTGAATGCCATAATGTGCTGGGATGGAAATGCAACCTCGATTGCCAAAGAAAGTGCGTGTGGCAGTTTGCCGAAGAGGGTGGTATCATAATTTCTAATCCTTCTCCTATATATACAATATAATACATTGAGGGGTTGGTACACGTGACACAGAGGTTTAGTTCAGGTTTAGTTTATTGTCACGTGTATGTACATGTAAAAAGCTTTTGTTGCGCCGTGCTCACCAGTCAGCAGAACATTATTACAGTTGAGCCATCCAACAGCGTTACAGATACATGATGAGGGGATAAGGTAGAGGTGGATGCCTGCTACAACGCTGGAGACCGGGTACGATCACGACTACGGGTGCTCGTAGGTACAGAATTTGTATTGTTCTCCATCGGGAATGTGGCGTTTTCTCCAGGTGCTCACGGTTTCCTCCCACACTCCAAAGACGTGTAGGTTTTGTAAACTCAATTGGCCTCTTGTAAATTGGTTCGCTGTCCCTTGTGTAGTAGTGTGATTAGCTAGATTAGGGGCTGAAGGGCCAGTGTCCATTCCACACTGTGTGTCACTAAACTCTGAAGTCAAAAGTCGTAAACTATGTCAATGGACCTGGATGTTGCAAATATATAAATAAAACCTTGCTCAGTACAGGGTGTTTAAAAGATATTTCCCAACAGCGGATAGGCCAGACAGTTTAACTTCAGTGAAGAGAGAATCAAAACGCTGGCGTAACGTCAGCAGGTCAGGCAGCACATCTGGAGAAAGGAATAGTGGATGTTTTGGGTTGAGACCCTACTTTCATGACTCCCTCCCACAACACTGTTTTTTAATTTCAGGGATGAAGATTGCATTAGTCCGCCCTGTTTGGTCTAATGCAAATCAACTCGATGTGCACAAACCGGAAGATCAAAATGGAAACAAGTTGTCCAACAACTTTAGTGCTGTGCACGGCGCACGCAAGAAAGAAGAAGAAGAAGTTAATTTCAGTGGTGGGGAACATTTTAGGAAATCTTTATATATAGAAATAAATACAGCACCGTATGAATAAGTTTGAGTTAATAACATAGTGTTTTTGATGACTTTGACATAAAAGGGTAGTAAGGAAAATGGAGCCTATGGAATAAAGAGCTCAGTGGCAAAATGGATAATAAATTGGCTCAGAAACAGAAAGCAAAGAGTCGTAGTAAATGGTTGTCTTTCAGAAGCAGGAGGGAAATGTCAAAGAACACGGTATAGTTTCCATTCATACAATGTTTTTTTCATTGGAACTGCACATAATTCAGTCTCCCAGGTATTTCTGAACGCTGGCCGGCCAAACCTAGTGCGATTCTAATCACTATGGAGAATAAATATTTCCTTTCAAAATATCTTGATGAGATGGGAGTGTGGGGTAGCGCTGGCAAACGTGGTTTGTGAATTTGTTGAGGTTAATAGTAGTTACGTCTGGGGCAAGGGTTGGTGGTTGTGAGTAGCGTGGGGTGGAGAGAGGTATTCCTTTGCCGTAATTGTTTACATTTGTGCCTGGGGCTGCGTTCATTAGGCAGGGTCCCAGCACATGCAAGGGCAAAGTTTTTTATCCAGGCTCCTTCAAGTAATTGTTTGCAAGAGTGTACATTGGAAAGACCTTTGCAAAATACTTCGTGAAAGAATAAAGGAGGGCTTTTTGCTTGCACATGATAGTGGTGCAAATTACATAAAATGTGTGCATGTTTGGTAAGTATTATACATACCTTGAAGATGTAATGTAGACCACTGGAGGTTAAATGCGGAAATCATTCCAGCTTGCCTGGTGTATTGGGTGATTGATGCTATCCAGGTTTTTCAGTACTTCAAATTGACCCGCAATTCTTGGTATATTCTGGAAGCAGGCCTGATCGAGGTCAAGGGATTTCCCCATCATCATTTCATTACTGGGCAGGGACAATGTAGATCAAAATCAATGGCTTCCATTCAATGTCAAGCTGGCATCAACCAAGCCTAATTAGGTAATTGTGACAAAATGTGTCTTAGGTCAAGTTTAATTTGCACAGTAAATTATTGGTTACGTTTGGATACTGCCGCGCAGCTCTTGCTGCAAACTTATCTTCAATAACACTTTCGCAAAAAGAAGAAGCGTCAAGATGTTTCTGTCCCGGTTGCGCCCTGTGTATCAGATACCCCTGTGCCCAATGCGCGGAGGAAACGCAAACTTGGCGACCACCGGCCTACAACAGCCAGTTTCATATTATCTACTTTCCCCATCTCAGATGTCATGGAACCATCGATAGAAGGAAGCTGTTCATTCCCACCATGCCCGAGTTACCCTCAGTCATTAGTCAAACGCTTCTCTAGTCCATTGTTTTACTAGACACCCGCGCGGACACAAGGCCTTCGGCCCACCGAGTCCATGGCCACAACATTGGCCTTTGGCAACCATCTGAAAAGAGTTCCGTTCAGAAACGTCACCCTATGCCCTTTTCTCCAGAGATGCTGCCTGGACCCACTGAAGCACTGCAGCATTTGGCGTCTATCTTGCATTGGGTTAAGTTGTATTTGTGACGTAACAAAGATAAAAACAGATCCCAACATCACTGAATAAAGATGATAGTTTTCACCAAATTTGGGTTCCTTCTTCCTGATAACTCATCTTAAATCTGCTAAATTTATGACAGATATGATGAATAGAATCGGTCGACTGGGGCTTGAATCACTTGAAATTTTGAATTAACTTATAACCTAACCGGTGAATGATAAGTCCGACCATTTGGTCATTATATAGATCAACATACTATTCCCTTGTTCTATATACAATTCTTATAATGTTAAAAATCGGGATAAGCCTCACCCCTTGGGACTTTCAGTTAGATGTTCCCCATGCTGGGAAAGGCCAGAACCAGGGGTCACAGTTTAAGTATTAAGGGGTAGGCCATTTAGATGAGGAAAACGTTTTCACCCAGAGAGTTGTGAATCTGTGGAATTCTCTGCCATAGTAAGCAGTGGAGGCCAATTCACTGGATGTTTTTGAGAGAGAGATTTAGCTCTTAGGGCTAACGGAATCAAGGGATATGGGGAAAATGCAGGAACGGGGTACTGATTTTGGATGATCAGCCATGATCACATTGAATGCCGGTTCTGGCTCGAAGGGCCGATTGACCTACTCCTGCACCTATTTTCTATGTTTCTATGTTTCTAACTAGATGTATCTCCATCCAGATCATAACTTGCCAACTTTCAGGAAGATCAACATATGAACTTTTTAACAATTTTTAATGTCTATTCCTCCATTTCTGTAGCCCTGGCAGTATCCTCTTCTTCAATTAAGGCATCCGACCCTAGGATTAAGACTGGTTGTGGTGGGGTTCTGATTTTGGGAGCAGGGGTTGCAGTTGCAGCACATCCCAGTGCAAGTCATCAATCGAATAGTGAAAGGCTTGGATAGAGTGGATGTGGAGAGGATGTTTTCACTTGTGGGAGAGTCTAGGACTAGAGGTCATAGCCTCAGAATTAAAGGGCGTTCCTTTAGGAAGGAGAAGAGGAAGAATTTCTTTAGTCCGAGGGTGGTGAATCTGTGGCATTCAATGTCACACAAGGCTGTGGAGGCCAGGTCAGTGGTTATATTTCAGGCAGAGATAGATCAATTCTTGATTAGTACGGGTGTCAGGGGTTATGGGGAGAAGGCGGGAGAATGGGGCTGGGAGGGAGAGATAGATCAGCCATGATTTAATGGCGGAGTTGACTTGATGGAGCCGATTGGCCTAATTCTGCTCCTATACTTATGAACTTATGAACATGAATTACCAGATGGGTGATGTACAATCACGTGGAGACCTTTGATTGCAACATGATTAATCATGCGGAAAGCAGCAGGTTAGCTTGAAGGAAAAGGTCCAAGTCAATTTGCAAACATGTCCAGCACTTACAAATACGGTAACGAGGGATTGTTGATGTTCATATGGCGTAATGTTGGGCACATGGATTGCACATCACACCATCCACTGACCATCCAATGATCCCAAACCTTTTAATTTTGAAAAGTTCTCCTCTCTTTTCCGAGATTTCTCCCACTGAGCCACTTTGCTTATTTTTAATTAGTTTCGTTCAGAGATACAGATTGGAAACAGGCCCTTCAGCCCACCAAGCCCGTGCCAACCAGCGATCACCAACCAGCAGGCCCAGAATTTTCTGGAGTTTTACCTCCTGGTTCCTTATGCCTCCACCCAGATGATGCCATATAGAGTTGTTGACAGCCGGCACGCGTAAGATGCACAGTTGATGGGTGTGTGATGCCTCATGGCCGTGTCCACCATTACTTCCTCTTCAAGCTGGTGTGAGGCCAGATAATTGATGTTTGCCGCCAGTTCTTCTTCGAGCAGCTCTCCAGTTTGTGATGGCATCGCAAACTTCGATGCTATGGTGAGAGTATCTGTTCCTCGCTGCCTGTGCATCTTAGAATGCCCACTGGACACATTGCCAAACTCTGAGTCAGCCCACAACTGACTATGGATGCTCCCCTCCTCAGAGGGGAGACATCTAGCAGCCCTGTATCAGGCGCTGCCGTGGGCTCTCTCAGAGACCCGCGCTGATCTAATTCCGATCTACGGAGTGTATCACGTTGATGCATCCTCTCCATGAGGTGCTCCATGTGGGACGGGCGTCCGCTGGTGCTGTCCATTGTGGGAGATGCACCCTCCTGGCCTGACTCATCTGAGTCTATTGGCCTCGCAGACTTCTGCTTGGCTTTCCCCACCCTCGGGGTAGCCACGGTGCTCTGCAGAGACACCATGTCTGCAGTCACCGACGAATTGGTCATCAAGCGACTTGGGGGTGGTGAGGTTGGCGGCCGCGCCGCTACCTGCAGTCCGCGGTCTATCTGTAGCGGGTTTCTTGCTACTGTGCTTCTGTCTTGTCCTTCAATTTTGTCCATGTTTTTCGTTCATACCCTTGTAGCGACCCTGCAAACAAGCTTGAACGAATTAACAACCTCAGAATAAAAACTCTTAGAACTTACCTGCGGGTCTTTTAACTTACCGCTGGCAGCCAGTACGTGGCGCATGCGTAGACGTAATGATGCGCATTATGCGGGCCTGAGCCTTCTTCACGAATCACCTCACATAACTCCGAAGTGAAACTATCCTACCACAATCGGGTCAATTTAACAAATTTTACAAGAAGCCAATTAAACTACAAACCTGAAGTCTTTGGACGTTTGGGAGAGGCCGGGAGCACCCGAGAAAACCCACACGGGTCACGGGGAGAACGTTACACAATTCCGTTACAGACAGCATCCAAATAATCAGGATCTGAAAACCCTGGGTCTCTGGTGCTGCAGTGTTCCCATTTTCCCCCCCCAGGGCAGCAACTCTATGCTGTGCCACTGTGCCACCCGACCTCTTATTTTCTGTCTTCTCTAATCTTGATAACTGTTACCCTTTTTGGCGGTCGAGACAATCGGGTATAACGAATATCTTTAGTTTTAATCGAAAATAAAAGCGATTACCCGAGGTCCAATATTAACATCCAAAATTAACGAGGCTCACTCGAAACGTTGTGGCAGCTCGGAAATGAATGGTTTAACAGAAACCCGCGGAAAACGCTCCCGCCGCTATCACGTGACCGCGCCAGCAATAGCGAGGGTTTCGACATTATCTCCGGGCCGATACACACTTCCTGTTAATGTTCCAAGACGGCGGCCCAAGCAGGGTGACTCTCTTTGTCTGCTGATCCCAGAAAGTAGATCTGCAATCACTCACTACAATTGCTTCACTCTTTAAATCTCTTACTCTAACTATGCTCACGTTAGCGTGTATCTGAACACTGTGTTTGGACTTGATTAGTAATCATGTGTAGTTCTTTTAGCTGACTGGATAGCATGCAACGACAACAAGCTTGTCCCCCCCCCCCCACCCCCCCCCCCCCCCCCCCTCGCTGTACCACCGGTACACCGTGACAATAAACAATACGAAACATAATCTGATATTCATTTGCGCCATCTCCAGTGCTGGATTAAATTAGTTTTGACATTCACGGGCTGAATGAAAGGGCACCCTGTAACATTTCCAAAACTTTGATGCTTTTTGATGTCTGTCTTTTTCCAACACAAGAAATAGCAACGAATGACATAACTTCACAAATCCTGTGCTCCAAGGTCACACGAGAAGGCAGTCTCATAGTTCATAAGTTATAGGAGCAGAATTAGGCCTTACAGGCCCATCAAGTCTACTCTGCCGTTCAATCATGGCTGATCTATCTTTCTCTCTCAAACACATTCTCCTGCCTTCTCCCCATAACCCCTGACACCCGTACTAATCAAACTCAGATGGCAGATTAGTGTTGCCATGTTAGTGGTTTGAGCAAAGCTTTTGACTGGGAGAGCAAAGCCATTGAGGTCCAATTTGATCAGACACTTCGGATTTGGAGTTCATATTAGGATTTGGCAATGTAATCCAGCATCTTATTTGTGGACACAAAGTGTTGGAGTAACTTAGCAGGTCAGCCAGCATCTCTTGCGAACATGGATGGGTGATGTTTCATAGAAACATAGAAAATAGGTGCAGGAGGAGGCCATTTGGCCCTTCGAGCCAGCACCGCCATTCATTGTGATCATGGCTGATCGTCCGCTATCAATAACCCGTGCCTGCCTTCTCCCCATATCCCTTGACTCCACTAGCCCCTCGAGCTCTATCCAACTCTTCTCTTAAATCCATCCAGTGATTTGGCCTCCACTGCCCTCTGTGACAGGGAATTCCATAAATCCACAACTCCGGGTGAAAAAGTGTTGGAAAATGGCCTCCCCTTTATTCTCAGACTGTGGCCCCTGGTTCTGGACTCGCCCAACATTGGGAACATTTTTCTTGCATCTAGCTTGTCCAGTCCTATTATAATTTTAGATGTTTCTATAAGATCCCCCCTCATCCTTCTAAACTCCAGTAAATATAAGCCGAGTCTTTTCAATCTTTCCTCATATGACAGTCCCGCCATCCCAGGAATCAATCTCGTGAACCTACGCTGCACTGCCTCAATCACAAGGATGTCCTTCCTCAAATTAAGAGACCAAACTGTACACAATACTCCGATGTGACTAACCCAGAGCCCTATACAACTGCAGAAGAACCTCTTTACTCCTATACTGAAATCATGTTGTTATGAAGGCCAACATTCATTAGTTTCTTCACTGCCTGCTGTACCTGCACGCCAACTTTCATGTGACCGGTGTACAAGGGACACCCAGTCTCGCTGTACCTCCCCCTTACCTAACCTAACCCCATTGAGATAATAATCTGCCCCTTGTTTTTGCGCCAAAGTGGATAATCTCACATTTATCTATATTATACTGCATCTGCCCACTCACTCAACTGTTCAGGTCACCTGCAAAACTCCTAACATCCTCTTCACAGTTCACATTGCCACCCAGCTTTGTGTCATCTGCAAACTTGCTAGTGTTGCTCCTAATTCCATCTTCCAAATCATTAATATATATGGTAAACAGTTGCGGCCCCAACACCGAGCCTTGCGGCACTCCACTCGCCACTGCCTGCCATTCTGAAAAGGACCCGTTCACTCCTACTCTTTGCTTCCGGTCTGCCAACCAATTTTTCTATCCATGTCAACACCCTACCCCCAATACCATGTGCTCTAATTTTAGTCACCAGTCTCCCAAGCGGAACCTTATCAAAAGGCTTTCTGAAAGTCTAGATACTCTGCATCCACTGGCACCCCTTCATCCATTTTGCTTGTCACATCCTGAAAAAATTCCAGAAGATTAGAAGCATGATTTCCCTTTCATAAATCCATGTTGACTTGGACTAATCCTTTTACTGCTATCCAAATGCCCCATTATTACCTCTTTAATAATTGACTCCAGCATCTTTCCCACCACCGAAGTCAGGCTAATTGGTCTGTAATTCCCCTCAGGTCAGACTGTATTACTTTGGTATGACTGTAATAGGGTTAGGTTACAATCCTGCTATAATCAGTCTGAAGTTGTCACGACAGGAAATGTCGCTCATCCATCCTCTCCAGAGATGCTGCCTGGCCCATTGAGTTACTCCTGCATTTTGCATCTTTGTTTGTAAACCAGCATCTGCCATTCCTGTCTACATCTTATTTGTGGTGTTGATTGCTCCCCCATAGCTAATTTAGCACTGATGAAATTTGTCTACACAATACAATATATAGGGGCGAGCCAGTGGCACACCGGTAGAGGTGCTGCCCTACAGCACCACCGACCCAGGTTCAATCCTGACCTAGGGTGCAGTCTGCATGGAGTGTGCATGGTCTCCTCGTGACCTCGTGGGTTTTTTCCGGGTGCTCCGGTTTCCTCCCACATCCCAATGGTTAATTGGCTTCTGTAAATTGCCCTTACATGTAGGATAGGGTTCGTGTATGGGGTAATCGCCTGTTTAGGCCCTGTTTCCAAGCTGAATTCATAAAGTTTAAAGTACAGAATCAATTAATGTCGATAGTTCTCTGTGAGGAGGAGTAATGGCACCGCATTGAGGATAAGGCTTACTTTTTTCTTTAAATATGCAGTGTCTTTTAATTTTCAATGTTCAACCCAATCTGGCAATGTTCTTCACATGGCAATATATGACTTGCATTAACAAGCAAGATGTTAATTTGGACTGTACAACTGGTTGTGCTTCAAGATGTTGTGAATCATCTCCCCAGGAAGAAAAACATGTGTTTAGTCCTTGCTCTTTTTCACATAATTATGATTTAATTACTAAAGGCGATGATTGTGTAAAAGGCAAATTGAACATTTTGCACATGTGAGCCTGCTGTTAACATCAAGTACCTCATCAGTTATTACTGAGTACAGTGTACTGCCACTATACTGAAGTAATAGACCTCAGTACATCCTTCCCCTACCAACCATCGCTTATTGAATTTGCAAATTGCCTGCGAATTTGGGCCTTACACAAGTATGTCTTTGTTGGTTATATGTCTTGGCATCCTTTCATTTATCGTGATGCAGCTTTATAGGACTTTGGTTAGGGTATATTTGGAGTATTGTATGCAATTCTAGTTGCCCCTATACAGGAAGGACGTGGAGGCTTTGGAAAGGGTGCATAGGAGGTTTACCAGAACGATGCCTGGATTAGGGGGTATTAGCCATATGGAGTGGTTAGATGGACTTAGATTGTTTTCTCTGGATTGCTGGAGGTTGCAGGGAGATCTGATGGAAGTATATAAAATTATGAGAGGCATAGATGTGGTAGACAATCAGAATCTTTTTCCGCAAATACTAGAGGGCATAGCTTTAAAGTGAGAGGGGCAAAGTTTAAAGGAGTCTTTTTTACCCAGAGGGTAGTGAGCATCTGGAATACGCTGATGGGGGGGTTGGTTGAGGCTGATATGATAGTAGCGTTTAAAAGGCTTTTGGATAGGCACATAGAAATTCAGGGAAGGGGGGGATATGGATTATGTGCAGGTGGATAGTGATGGTCTTGGGATCATGTTTGGCACGGCCACTGTGGGCCACTGTGGGCCTGTTCTTGTGCTGTACTGTTCTATCTAGGGCAGTGAACATCAAAACTAATTTAATCCAGTACTCGAGAGTGCACAGATGAATATCAGGTTAGCAGGATGGATAACAGGTATCGAAGATGAAAAGACAATGTAGGGTGTGAAAATATCGAAAGTGCCTCAGTGTAGAAATCTCTGAAACAAAGATTGTCGGTTTTAGATGTACTGACTTGGACAGGTAGCTTTGCTTGATTTTCAATGCAATGTTGCCGAGGTGCCATAACTCCACCAACGCTCCATTTGCTCTCTCTAATGGACTTCTCAATGTCCTCTATCACTAAACAATATCACTAAAACACCCTTATTTCTTTATGACAGATTTTAGAGATTTGCTATGCAGCTGAATTCCCCACATTATCACAATTGAAAAGTTATATTAAACTGTAAAGTTTGGATATCCTGTGTTCTTTAAAGGTCCAATATAAATGCAAACTTTATCATTTCCTCTCTAAACTCAAACAATTTATAAATCATGAGAGGAATAGATCGGGTAGATGCGCAGAGTCTCTTGCCCAGAGTAGGGGAATCGAGGACCAGAGGACATAGGTTCAAGGTGAAGGGGAAAAGATTTAATAGGAATGTGAGGGGAAACTATTTCACACAAAGGGTGGTGGGTGTATGGAACAAGCTGCCAGAGGAGGTAGTTGAGGCTGGGACTATCCTAACGTTTAAGAAACAGTTAGACAGGTACATGGATAGGACAGGTTTGGACGGATATGGACCAAGCGTGGGCAGGTGTGACTAGTGTAGCCGGGACATGTTGGCCAGTGTGGGCAAGTTGGGTCGAAGGGCCTGTTTCCACACAGTATCACTCTATAACTCTAATTTTAATTTATAATGATAATGCAGCTTGAACAAGAAAAACCCTGAAGGAAACATATGGTGAAAAGGGCAACTGCAACTACTATGAGAAGCCTCGACCATATGGAGAGGGAAGAATTATTAGTCATAAAGTCATACAGCACAGAAACAAGCTCTTAGACCCAATTCGTCCATGCCTAACACTGTCTGAGCTGCAGTTAGACACACCTCCCACAGGTGTAGTGTTCAGGGACCCCTGATTAACCCACCTCCTGCAAGACAAGTACACCACTGCCCCAGCTGCCATCTCTACTGCACTGGGCCAAAGATGATTTTGTGAAAAAGATAAAAACACAGATTGTACCGTATCCTACTATCGCTCTCTTCACTGACGGCTCTTGAGCCAAACACCTATCCCCAGACTTACTCTCAACAAAGCCTCTTGGGTCAACGCCTCACACTCACCCTCCACAAAGCAAGTCTCTTGAGCCCTCTAGTGAAAGCCTCAAACTTACCCTCAGCAGAGCAAACCTCTCGAGAAAAAGCCTCGCACTTATCCTCCACCCAGCTGCCCTCAACACTCTGGTTACATTCACTTTTGGACTACATGATGTACTCATGTATGATATTATTTGCCAGATTAAGGAATATAGTCCTAGCTTGCAAAACGATGGTTTTGACTGTATCTCGATACACGTTGTATTAACAAGCCAATACCATCTCTTATCTGCCTGCACATATTCCATATTTCTCCATTCCCAGCCATGTACCTGTCCAAAAGTCTTTTAATTGCCACTTTAGTCAGGGCAAGGTCCTGCAGGGAGCAAAGAGATCATGACTGGATGATCCTCGAGTCTCCTGGAATTGTTTGAAATTGTGACATGGAGTCTTCCACATCCACCGAACAAAATCCCGGCTTATGGTCTCATCCGAAAGACAGAATTCCCACCGACGAGAAGCCAAAGTAAAGAAGTGGAAGCCAAATAACCGAGCGGAAGCGCACCGGAAAAGCAAACACACCGAAAGGCAGCGTCGCCTAAGAGCCAACGAACCGAATGGCCTCCCGGCTGAAAAGTCAAATAACGGACACGATGTCGCCGGGGGACGGGACTTGTCAGTGATTGGTCCAGACCCCTGCGTCCATCACATCACTGGCCGATGGAGACGGGAGGGTGGGGTTCATTTTCTCACACAAGCCATAGGTGACGGGGCACTCTGAACCCGAGCACCAAGTTGTAAGCGGTCCTTGTGAAAGGACAGCACCTACCAACAATGAAGGCACTATGAAACCAGCTGCCGCAAGCCCTTCCCACAGGACCGGGTCACCATTAAAAATCAAAAAAGAGTTACACTGATTTAAAAACAAAAATGTTACATATATAAATAGTTCTTACATTCGAGAACTTGGATAATTAAGTGGTGGGATTATTTCCCTGTCCCAACTATGCCTTTGCTTTAGCCGGTGGTTACATCCAATCCATCCCTTCCTCGCACAGATGTGAGCTTTCATTAAGATCACGCTTGGATAAATAGTTGCAAGCGGCATGTAAAGCGTCTCTTCATGCGCGCAATACATGAAGCGATGAATGAGACGACTGTCACACAAAGATAGACACAAAATGCTGGAGTGACTCGTGGGACAGGCGCATCTCTGGAGAGAAGGAATGGGTGGCGTTTCGGGTCGAGACACTTCAGACTCAGTCTTCAGGTCTGAAGGATGGTCTCGACCCGAAACGTCACTCATTCCTTCCCTCCAGAGATACTGCCTGTCCCGCTGAGTTACTCCAGCTTTTTGTGTCCATCTTCAGTTAAAACAGTTTACAGATTATCTGGTGTTTGTGCGTGGGAGATTGTTGTGTGCATTACGCAGGCAACCAGGTGGTGATAAATAAAACGTGCTTCTTGTTGTCGGGGGGGGGGGGGGGAGTGGGAGGAGATAGAATTGTTCATTGTCATGCACACTTGTCATCGGCCCACCAGCGATTTTGTGTGTGTGCTCCTCCCCCCCACCCCCCCATGTTTTAAAAGCAATTTACTATGGCTGCCAATGTCCCGAGCCGTCTTTCCCCGGGGCCGGGGTGGGGGTTAATCACCTGGTGTGGGCATCAGGGGGTAAATCACCCGTGTGTGGGTCGGAGTCGGGGGTCACCCTGGTGTGGGTTGTCGGGGTCGGCGGGGGGGGGGGGGGGGGGGGGGTGAATCACCCTGGTGTGGGGGTTGGGGTCCGATGGCAGTGTATTGCGGTCAGTGACTCTGGGTGGGAGGAGGGACCAGCCTGTCCCACACCTCTGCTCCACCCAGCGCTGCCGACACACAGCCCGTCACAGTGCGGCCACACGGGGAGACGAGGCGGAGGGCGGCCGTGGCGTGGGAGAGTGGGGTCTGTACTGAGGGATGCACTCCTTCGGCCGCTTACAACTTGGTGCTCGGGTTCAGAGTGCCCAGTCACCTATGGCTTGTGTGGGAAAATGACCCCCACCCGTTCTCCACGGTCAGTGAATGTGATGGACGCGGGTATCTGGACCAATCGCTGACAAGTTCTGTCCCCTCCGGCAACGTCATGTCCGTTATTTGACTTTTCAGCAGAGCAGCCAGTTGGCTTGTAGGCGGCGCAGCCTTTCGGTTAGTTGGCGTTGCGGCTTCTTTTCAGTTTGGTTATTTGACTTCCACTTCTCGTCCTTCGCCGCCAGGTCCGGGTACCCCAAGGACAAAACAGCCCATGTAATCTGCCTTGGAATGCCAGCCTAGATCGTATAGAGTGAGAGAATCTTACACACAAATTTCTGGATTTATACTTTTAAACCACATGGACAATTGAGAGTATTGTGATCATTGCTGGGTACCATGTTATAGGAAGGATGTTGTCAGAAAGGGGGCAGAGAAGATTCACGAGGATGTTGCCTGGACTTGAGGGACTGAGCTACAGGGAGAGGTTGAGCAGGCTAGGACTTAATTCCTTGGAGCACAGGAGCATGAGGGGTGACCTTATAGAGGTTTATAAAATCATGAGAGGAATTAGTTTAGGTTTAGTTTAGAGATACAGCATGGAAAACAGGCCCTATGGCCTACTGTCCATACCGATTAGCAATACCCGCAGGTTAACACTATCCTACACACACTAGGGACAATTTTTACATTGTTATCAAGCCCCGTTTATATCAACGGATCGATGGAGGAGAGGGTCAAGAGCTTCAAATTCCTGGGCGTGCGTATTTCTGAAGATCTCTCCTGGTCCGAGAACACTGATGCAATTATTAAGAAAGCTCATCAGCGCCTCTACTTCCTGAGAAGATTACAGAGAGTCAGTATGTCAAGGAGGACTCTTTCTAACTTCTACAGGTGTACGGTAGAGAGCTTGCTGACCGGTTGCTTCGTGGCTTGGTTCGGCAACTTGAGCGCCCAGGAGAGGAAAAAACTACAAAAAGTTGCAAACACTGCCCAGTCCATCATCTGCTCTGACCTCCCCACCATCGAGGGGATCTACCGCAGTCGCTGCCTCAAAAAGGCTGGCAGCATCATCAAGGACCCACACCAACCTGGCCACACACTCATCTCCCCGCTACCTTCAGGTAGAAGGTACAGGAGCCTGAGAACTGCAACATCCAGGTTCAGGAATAGCTACTTCCCCACAGCCATCAGACTATTAAACTCAATTGAAACAAATCTCTGAACATTAATAGACCATTATCTGTTTATTTGCACTTTATCTGCTTATTTATTGATGTGTGTATATATTTATATAATGGTATATGGACACACTGATCTGCTCTGTATTCATGCCTACTATATTCTGTTGTGCTGAAGCAAAGCAAGAATGTCATTGTCCTATCTGGGACACATGACAATAAACTCTCTTGACTCTTGACTCAATTAACCTACAAACCTGTACGTTTTTGGAGTGTGGAAGGACACTGAAGATCTCAGAGAAAACTGACACAGCCACGGGGAAAACATTCAAACTCCGTACAGACAGCAGACGTAATGAGAATTGAACCCAGATCTCTGGCACTGTAAGGCAGCAACTCTGCCGCAGCACCACTGTGCCAACACTAATTGATTGGGTAAATGCACACAACAGGTTTATATTTCTGCTTTCTGCTTTCTGGTTAAGGGCAAAGATTGGTTAAGGGTAAGTGAGTTAAGGGTACAGTGAGTTAAGGGTACAGTGAGTTAAGGGTTCAGTGAGTTAAGGGTATAGAGAGTTAAGGGTACAGTGAGTTAAGGGTACAGTGAGTTAAGGTACAGTGAGTTAAGGGTACAGTGAGTTAAGGGTACAGTGAGTTAAGGGTACAGTGAGTTAAGGGTACAGTGAGTTAAGGGTACAGTGAGTTAAGGGTACAGTGAGTTAAGGGTAAAAGTGAGTTAAGGGTACAGTGAGTTAAGGGTACAGTGAGTTAAGGGTAACAGTGAGTTAAGGGTTTCAGTGAGTTAAGGGTACAGTGAGTTAAGGGTTCAGTGAGTTAAGGGTTCAGTGAGTTAAGGGTACAGTGAGTTAAGGGTTCAGTGAGGTAAGGGTTCAGTGAGTTAAGGGTTCAGTGAGGTAAGGGTTCAGTGAGTTAAGGGTTCAGTGAGTTAAGGGTTCAGTGAGTTAAGGGTTCAGTGAGTTAAGGGTTCAGTGAGAAGTTTTCAGTGAGTTAAGGATACAGTGAGTTAAGGGTACAGTGAGTTAAGGGTACAGTGAGTTAAGAGTACAGTGAGTTAAGGGTTCAGTGAGTTAAGGGTTCAGTGAGTTAAGGGTACAGTGAGTTAAGGGTTCAGTGAGTTTAAGGGTTCAGTGAGTTAAGGGTTCAGTGAGTTAAGGGTACAGTGAGTTAAGGGTACAGTGAGTTAAGGGTACATTGAGTTAAGGGTACAGTGAGTTAAGGGTTCAGTGAGTTAAGGGTTCAGTGAGTTAAGGGTTCAGTGAGTTAAGGGTACAGTGAGTTAAGGGTACAGTGAGTTAAGGGTACAGTGAGTTAAGGGTTCAGTGAGTTAAGGGTTCAGTGAGTTAAGGGTACAGTGAGTTAAGGGTTCAGTGAGTTAAGCGTACAGTGAGTTAAGGGTTCAGTGAGTTAAGGGTACAGTGAGTTAAGGGTTCAGTGAGTTAAGGGTTCAGTGAGTTAAGCGTACAGTGAGTTAAGGGTTCAGTGAGTTAAGGATTCAGTGAGTTAAGGGTTCAGTGAGTTAAGGGTTCAGTGAGTTAAGGGTACAGTGAGTTAAGGGCTCAGTGAGTTAAGGGCACAGTGAGTTAAGGGCTCAGTGAGTTAAGGGCTCAGTGAGTTAAGGGCACAGTGAGTTAAGGGTTCAGTGAGTTAAGGGTACAGTGAGCTAAGGGTTCAGTGAGTTAAGGATACAGTGAGTTGCGGGTACAGTGAGTTAAGGGTTCAGTGCTTTTTAGTAAAGGTACAGTTTAAAGGATTAAGATTTTTATAGTGTGAGTGAGTTGATTTAATTTGGGGGTAAGCCATGTCAGTTGAGATCGGCCCATGGTTTGCTCATCCTGCAACGTGGGAGATCAGGGGTATGGTCAGTGTCCCTGGTGACTACGTGTGCAGGAAGTGTGTCCAGCTGCAGTTCCTGGCAGACCGCATTGAACGATGGGAGCTGCGTTTGGATTCATACTGGAGCATTCACGATGCTGAGAAAGTCCTGGATAGCAGTGTTGGCCACACTGCAGGTAAAAGTTAAGCGGACAGAAAGGGAACGGGTGGCCACTAGCCAGCGTAGCAGTAGGCAGGTAGTGCAGGAGTCCCCTGCCGTCATCTCCCTCCTAAACAGATATACCATTTTGGATACTGTTGGGGGAGATGGCTCATCAGGGGAATGCAGCAGCAGCCATGTTCATGGCACCATGGGTGGCTCTGCAGCACAGAAGGGGAGGAAAAAGAGGGGAAGGGCAATAGTAATAGGGGATTCAATTGTCAGGGGAATAGATAGGTGTTTCTGCGGCCGCAAACGAGACTCCAGGATGGTATGTTGCCTCCCTGGTGCAAGGGTCAGGAATGTCACTGAGCGGCTGCAGAACATTCTGGAGGGGGAGGGTGAACAGCCATTGTCGTGGTGCACATTGGCACCAACGATATAGGTAAAAAACGGGATGAGGTCCTACAAGGTGAATTTAGGGAGCTAGGAGATAAACTTAAAAGTAGGACCTCAAAGGTAATAATCTCTGGATTATTACCAGTGACACATGCTAATCAGAGTAGAAATTGGAGGATATTGCAGATGAATACGTGGCTTGAAAAATGGTGCAAAGGGGAGGGATTCAAATTTCTAGGTCATTGGAACCAGTTCTGGGGGAGGTGGGACCAGTACAAACAGGACGATCCACACCTGGGCTGGAATGGAAACAATGTCCTTGGTGGAGCGTTTGCTAGTGCTGTCGGGGAGAATTTAAACTAATGTGGTAGGGGAATGGGAGCATGAGCAGAGAGACAGAGGGATGTAAAATGAGGGTAGAAGCAATAGGTAGCAAGGTGAAAAGTAAAAGCGGCAGGCAGACATATCCAGGGCAAAAAGCAAAAAATACCACTTCAACATAATTGTATAAGGATTCAGAGTGTTGTAAAAACAAGCCTGAAGGCTTTGTGTCTCAATGCAAGGAGCATTCGTAATAAGGTGGATGAGTTGAACGTGCAGCTAGTTATTAATGAATATGATATAGTTGGGATCACGGAGACATGGCTCCAGGGTGACCAAATCTGGGAGATGAACATCCAGGGATATTCAATATTCAGGAGGGATAGAAAAGGAGGTGGGGTAGCGTTGCTGGTTAGAGAGGAGATTAACGCAATAGAAAGGAAGGACATTAGCTTGGTGGATTGTGGAATCGATATGGGTAGAGCTGGCGAAATACTAAGGGCAGAAAATGCTAGTGGGAGTTGTGTACAGGCCACGTAACAGTAGTAGTGGAGTTGGGGATGGCATCAAAACAGAAATTAGAAATGCGTGCAACAAAGGTAAAACAGTTATAATGGGTGACTTCAATCTACATATAGATTGGGTGAATCAAATTGGCAGGGGTGCTGAGGAAGAGGATTTCTTGGAATGTATGCGAGATAGTTTTCTAAACCAACACGTAGAGGAACCAACGAGAGAGCAGGCTATTCTAGACTGGGTATTGAGTAATGAGGAAGGGTTAGTTAGCAGTCTTGTTGTGCATGGCCCCTTGGGCAAGAGTGACCATAATATGGTTGAGTTCTTCATTAGGATGGAGAGTGACATTGTCAATTCAGAAACAAGGGTTCTGAACTTAAAGATAGGTAACTTTGAGGGTATGAGACGTGAATTGGCCAAGATAGACTGGCAATTGATTCTTATAGGGTTGACGGTGGATATGCAATGGAAGGAATTTAAAGACTGCATGGATGAACTACAATTCTTCATCCCAGTTTGGCAAAAGAATAAATCAGGGAAGGTAGTGCATCCGTGGATACCAAGGGAAATCAGGGATAGTATCAAAACAAAAGATGAAGCACACAAATTAGCCAGAAAAAAACAGTCTACCAGAGGACTGGGAGAAATTCAGTCCAGTAGAAGAGGACAAAGGTCTTAATTAGGAAAGGGAAAATAGATTATGAAAGAAAACTGGCAGGGAACATAAAAACTGACTGCAAACGTTTTTATAGATATGTGAAGAGAAAAAGATTAGTTAAAACAAATATAGGTCCCTTGCAGTCAGAAACAGGTGGATTGATCATGGGGAACAAGGACATGGCAGACCAATTGAAAAACGACTTTGTTCTGTCTTCACTAAGGAAGTCATAAATAATCTTGCCGGAAATAGCAGGGGCCGGGGTCAAATGAGATGGAGGAAATGAGTGAAATCCAGGTTAGTTGGGAAGTGGTGTTAGGTAAATTGAATGGATTAAAAGCTGATAAATCCCCAGGGCCAGATAGGCTGCATCCCAGAGTACTTAAGGAAGTAGCCCCAGAAATAGTGGATGCATTAGTGATAATTTTTCAAAACTCTTTTGATTCTGGTGTAGTTCCTGAGGATTGGAGGGTAGCTAATGTAACCACACTTTTTAAAAAGGGAGGGAGAGAGAAAATGGGGAATTACAGACCAGTTAGTCTAACCGGTAGTGGGGAAACTGCTAGAGTCAGTGATTAAAGATGGGATAGCAGCACATTTGGAAAGTGGTGAAATCATTGGACAAAGTCCAATGATTTATGAAAGGTAAATCATGTCTGGCGAATCTTATAGAATTTTTCGAGGATGTAACTAGTTGAGTGGATAAGGGAGAACCAATGGATGTGTTATATCTGGACTTTCAGAAGGCTTTCAACAAGGTCCCACATAAGAGATTAGTATGCAAACTTAAAGCATACGTTATTGGGGTTCAGATTGATGTGGATAGAGAACTGGCTGGCAGACAGGAAGCAAAGAGTAGAATAAACGGGTCCTTTTCAGAACGGCAGGCTGTGACTAGTGGGGTACCGCAGGCTCAGTGCTAGGACCACAGCCATTTACAATATATATTAATGATTTGGAAGAGGGAATTGAATGCAACATCTCCAAAGTTTGCGGATGACACGAAGCTGGGGGCAGTGTTAGCTATGAGGAGGATGCGAGGAGGCTGCAAGGTGATTTGGGTAGGTTGGGTGAGTGGGAAAATGCATGGCAGACGCAGTATAATGTGGATAAATGTGAGGTTATCCACTTTGGTGGCAAGAACAGGAAAGTAGACTATTATCTGAATGGTGGCTGATTAGGAAAAGGGAGATACAACGAGACCTGAGTGTCATGGTACACCAGTCATTGAAAGTAGGCATGCAGTTGCAGCAGGCAGTGGAGAAAGCGAATGGTATGTTAGCTTTCATAGCAAAAGGATTTGAGTACAGGAGCAGGGAGGTTCTACTGCAGTTGTACAGGGTCTTGGTGAGGCCACACCTGGCGTATTGCGTACAGTTTTGGTCTCCTAATCTGAGGAAAGACATTCTTGCCATAGAGGGAGTACAGAGAAGGTTCACCAGACTGATTCCTGGGATGGCAGGACTTTCATATGAAGAAAGACTGGATAGACTTGGCTTGTACTCGCTAGAATTTAGAAGATTGAGGGGGGGATCTTATAGAAACTTACAAAATTCTTAAGGGGTTGGACAGGCTAGATGCAGGAAGATTGTTCCCGATGTTGGGGAAGTCCAGAACAAGGGGCCACAGTTTAAGGATATGGGGAAGTCTTTTAGGACCGAGATGAGAAAAACATTTTTCACACAGAGTGTGATGAATCTCTGGAATTCTCTGCCACAGAAGGTAGTTGAGGCCAGTTCATTGACTATATTTAAGAAGGAGTTAGATGTGGCGCTTGTGGCTAAAGGGATCAGGGGGTATGGAGAGAAGGCAGGTGCAGGATACTGAGTTGGATGATCAGCCATATTTTGAATGGCGGTGCAGGTTCGAAGGGCCGAATTGCCTACTCCTGCACCTAATTTCTATGTTTCTATGTTTCTAACGTCTTGCCCATTGTATGGGAAATTGAGAACTAGGGGACATAGGTTTAAGGTTAATAGGGAAACATTTAATAGGAATCTGATCGGTAATTTCTTTACACAAAGGGAGGTGGGTGTATGGAACGAGCTGCCAGAGGAGGTAGTTGAGGCAGGTACTATCGCAAAGTTTAAGCAACATTTGGACAGGTACATGACTGCAGTTACAGTTTAGTTCATTGCCAGGTGTACTGATGTTGCATGCTATCCAGTCAGCGGGAATACAATACACGGTTACAATCGAGCCACTTACAGTGTATAGATGCACGATAAGGGAATAACGTTTAGTGCAAGGTAAAACCAGCAAAGTTCACTCAAGAATAATCCAAGGATTACCAATGAGGTAGATTGTAATTCAGGACTGCTCTCTGGTTGAGCTAGAATGATTCAGTTGCCTGATAACAGCTGGGAAGAAACTGTCCCTGAATCTGGAGATGTGGGTTTTCACACTTCTGTACCTTTTGCCTGTTGGCATGCATTATTGGCCATTGCATCAATATGGGTGGTCCAGGAGAAGTTGTTGGTGATATTGACTCCTAGGAATTTGAAGTTTTCAACCATCTATACTTCAGTGCCATCAATGCAAACTGGGGTAATGTGCACCGCTTCACTTCCTGAAGTCGATCACTGCCTCCTTTGTCTTGCTGACACTAAAAGGTTGTTGTCTCGACACCAGGACACGAGGTTCTCGATCTCCTTCCTGTACTCCGTCTCAATCAGTACTTGATATCCGGCCCACAATTATGGCGTCATCTGCGAATTTGAAGATTGAATTAGATTTGTACATGGCCGCACAGTCGTGGGTGTACAAGGAGTAAAGAATGGGGCTGAGAACGCATCATTGCGGATTACTGTGGAAGATGATTTGTCCCCTCTCCTCACTGATTGGGGTCTGTTGGTCAGCAAGTCGAGGATGCAGTTGCAGCGATGAGTGCTGACTCCAAGTCCCACGAGATCGGCGATGAACGTGGATGGTAGAATGGTATTAAAGGCAGAGCTGTAGTCTGACATAGGTGTTTCTCTTATTCAGGTCTTCCAGGGATGAGTGTAGGACAAGGGCAATGGCATTGTCCGTGGATCTGTTGTGGCAGTTGGCAAACTGCAGTGGGTCACCCCCACTGGTAGACTGGGTTTAACGCCTTCCATAACTAGCCTCTCAAAACATTTCATGATGGTGGACGTCAAGGCCACTGGCAGTAGTTGTTTAGACATGAGATCTTGCTTTTCTTCGGCACCAGGATGACTAGAGTGACTATTCAGCGAGGAAAGGTTTAGAGGGATATGGGCCAAACTCAGGCAGGTGGGAATAGTGTAGGTAGGACATGTGTTTGGTATGGGCATGTTGGGCCAAAGGGCCTGTTTCAACACTCTATGACTCTCTATGACAAGTTACCATTGAGGCATAGCTAAAGTATAAAGTATAAAGTATCCTTTATTGTCATTCAAACTTTTGGTTTGAATGAAATTACGAACATTGCATTCATGACAGAGAATAAAATAACAGAGCACACAATGAACGTAGTTTAACATCCACCACAGTGAGTCTACCAGGCACCACCTCACTGCGATTGACGGCAAAAGTCTTAAAGTCCTTGTCTCTTCCTTCCTTGTTCTCCCTCTGCGTTGAGGCGCCCCCCGCCGGGTGATGGTAAGTCCCGCGGCCGAATCCGAGCTCCCCGAACGGGCCGGTTCAAACTCCGCGGCCAGGGGCGGACGAAGCTGCCACCCTCCAGTCCAGCGGACCAAGCTGTTGTTGCAGGAGCTCCAGAAAATCGGTCACCAACCTGGGACCTGCGAGCTCCACGGGGCCGATGTTGTCACGGGGCCCATGACCGAAGCCTCCGAGGCTCCAAGGTCGGGTCGCCGCCGCCGCAGCGCCACCACAGCCCCGAAATCGGCCAGCTTCGCGATGGTGAGTCCTGGCTCTGCCTCCGGAGCCTCGAGGTCAGCCCCACTTGGAGGCCGCCAGCTCCGCGATTAGGCCTCAGCGCAGACGGAGATGGAGACGGAGATACGACAAAGAAAAAGGTCGCATCCCCCCCCGAAGGAAGAGACTAAAACAAGTTTCCCACGCCCCCCCACACATATACAACTAAAAATAAACTAAAACATACGTCCAACAAGACAAATGAAAAAAAAAAAGAAAAAGACAGACGGACTGCAGGCAAGCCGCACCTACTTGGGCAGCACCGCCACTATATGTCCAACGTATGAGATCTCCTGAAATTTCATGATAATTAATTATTTTTTTAATATTGGGCCATCTGTAAATCTTGAAGATAATTTGCAAAAACCTTGTGACTAAATATGAAGATTTTTATCATTATAACACAAAAGTCTCTTGCAAGAACTTTCAGACTTGCAGTGTTTCTTTAAACTTTTGCCTGCAAAAGTTATTCCAAGCCAAGCTAACTCCATTTTCCAAAGCAGATGTATTCCACTTGCCGCAGTTGTGTGAGGCTGGAAAAGATCTGTAACGTCAATGTATCAGTTCGGGGATGTGTAGGAAACCAGGCTCTATTGAATGTAGATACTGAAACCACCAAACTTATGCATTGCTGGAGAATTTTATAGTAAACTGTGAACTATGAAGAGATGGAATGTAAACTGCGTGCTGGATTTACAAAACATCACCAACATTAACTGTGGAGCTTTGTCACCTTCTCAATAAACAAATGGATTCATCTTGGACCATAGGCCTACTTGTGATTCTTTCATTCATACACACCTGGCACAGTGAGATCTTTCTATTCTCCTCGCTTCATAATAATCTTCTGGCATTTTATCAGATTTTATATCTGATGTTTAGTTTGTCAGTACAATATGTTTTGGAATCATCATTGTCATCACCATTCAAGACCTCTTGTTGACATATCGTTCCTCATTTTAAGGTTCCAGTGTGCAGGTTCTCAATTTAGTTTTGGATGGAGAAAATATTAATTTGAGGCAAAGAAAATTGATTCATCTTTTGTTTGTTACCAGCTCTCAACCGATAAGCAAAAAGCCAATAAAAAGTTTAAATATTAAAAGTGCGCTAAAGATTTGGAAAGATACCGCCCACATTACACATATTTTTATACAATAAATTAAATTCACCTCAATGCACTTACAGGCAATAAAGAGTTTGACAGTAATCACCTTTAACTTAGGCTTTGTTCAAAAATAGTGAAATAATTGACTAACTAAGCGCTTTTGGCGATTATTTTTCGTTTAGTTTAGAGATACAGGCTATGCTGCCTCCCTGGTGCAATGGGCAAGGATGTCTCTGAGGGGCTGTGGTACGTTCTAAAATGGGGCACGAGGAGCCTATTGCCAATGACAATAATAAAAACAAGGGGCAAAGAATTAAAAAAACTAACTCCAGGGACTTTGGAGATGAAGTAGGACCTCAAGAGGAATACTACCTGTGCCAAGTTGTAAGAGGTTTAGAAACGGAAGGGTATATTGGAACTGCAGATGCTGGTTTAAACTGAAGATAGACACAAAATGCTGGAGTAACTCAGCGGGTCAGGCAGCAGCTCTGGAGAGGAATGGGTGACATTTCAGATCTGGACCCTTCTTCAGACAAGTCTATTCTCATCTGAAGAAGGGTCTCGACCCAAAACTTCACCCACTCCTTCTCTCCACTCCCCCAACAACCCCAGCTTGCCCCACAATCCCCCGCACCCACACACCCCTCCCATCCACTACCCCCCTTGCCCCTACAACCCCCACCCATACACCCCTCCCCCCTGCAACCCCTCCACCCACACACCCCTCCTCCGCAACCCCCTCCCCCACACAACCCCTCCCTCCGCAACCCCTCCCATATTTTTTTTATATGCATTCATAGCCATGTATTAGTACAAGAATGTGTAACTTGTTTATTGTGTATTTATAATATAGTTTAATGTGTATTTTACTTCGGAGTCACATGAGTGACTATGTGAAGAAGCCCCGCCAGGCGCATGCGCGTCATTACGTCTGACGCATGGCGCACCGACGGGCTGGAGAGCGCAGCTCCACAAGCGGTAAGTAGTAAATCTGCAGGTAAGTGAATTTAAAACTTTTTCTGCGGGTATTTAAACTCCGTGAGTCTGGCTTGGGAGCCAGTGGGAGTTGTTAGTACTGGAGCGAGTTGAGAAGAAATCTGTCCGTAGTAGGAGCGTAACGCGCGGGCCCACGGTTAGCGCTAGCAGATCGGGTCGGGAGATACCGGCTGCAGTAACGCCGGCTCCGATACCGGCTGCTGACCTATCGGCAGCTCAACTGCCTCCGTTATTTCCAGTGCTTCAGGGCACTGAGGCCACTCCACCAGGGAGGAAGGCCAAAAGAAAATCTCTCAGGCCCATCTTATCCGATTGGTTGATGAGGAAGGCTCCCCTCCTTCTAATATAAAGGTCTGGGGACGGCTTGACCAGATAGAGAAAATGCTCCAAACTTTAATGAGCCATAAAATATTCCAATCGGGGTCGAATGCCCCTAGGATTCCCCAGACAGCCTCACGTAGACGCCCATATAGCGAAGAAGACTATACCACTTATGAATATCAGTGGGAATCACCCTCGCCAGCACCTTGTTTAGGGCTGGTAGAGACCTCCCTGGAGCAAGACACGGGAGAGCCAGGGCAGGAGGAGTCTGACCCTGAAGT
The DNA here is from genome assembly GCA_035221665.1 of Okamejei kenojei. Lineage (NCBI taxonomy): Eukaryota > Metazoa > Chordata > Chondrichthyes > Rajiformes > Rajidae > Okamejei > Okamejei kenojei. Next base: position 30,768,341 of record CM069161.1, read on the forward strand.
TGGTGTCACTGCTTTTGGGCACACACCAAGGCACATGAGTCATGCTCCAGGTGTCCCGGATGTAGCAAGAAACGTTGCTATTCCGGAAGGCATGGAGGAAAATCTGGCGGCCAACATCAACTACATGGTCTCTCACCAGCTCCAAGATTATATAATGGAACAAACAACCACCCGTTATGTAACATCTATTAACTGTGCATCGCTCAAAGTGCCCACTGTGAACTCTGCTCTCTGGGCACAAATGAGTGCAATGATGCATGGACAAGAGATCCGATTCCAGCGAGTCCTCAAATTGGTGGGGGCAGGGATCACGGCTTTCGGCAAAATGGTCCAAGGGGCACCGATGTCCGGGACACAGCAGGATATGTTGGCCCTGCTGTGCAATGCATACTTTGAAGTAAATTGCATCCGGAAGATAGCTATAAAGCCGACACTAAACCCGCGATTTGCAGCTCTATGCAGGTCGACCAATATTCAAGCGCCAAATTATTTATTTGGCGAGGACCTGCTCAAACAAGTCAAAGACCTGGAAGAAGAGGCCAGGACGATAGGCCTCATGAAGACTTACGTCCCATCCGCCAGGATGCCACCTCGCAGGTCATTTTCAACACGATGGGGGTCAGATCTGGGGGCAGGGCCAAGCAGACTGGGACCAGTGGGATGGCATTATTACCCATCTGTATACACCAACTACAACCCTAGCATGGCGAGAAGGACAAGAAGTTCAAGTTGACTATGGAGGTACGGGTGATTAATTCAGTCGAGGATAAATCTTCTGGGGAACAACCTCCGGTTGGGGGTAGGTTACAGTTATTTTATGATGAATGGTGCTGCATAACATCTGATCTGTTTATACTGGACACTGTCTCAGGGTCTCGAATAAACTCTATGTCAGGAACTCATCCACCTGCACAAAGTATGCCTAGTTGGGTATTGTTTTTTTCTGGACCAGAAACTTGGCAGGTAAATGAAGAAATTGCGGTTTTGTTCCAAAAAGAGGTAATTGAGAGGACGACATACCATCTTTAACAATTTGTGTCTAATATATTCCCCAGACAGAAAAAAGATGGTGGGTGTCGAGTCATTCTGGATCTAACTCAGTTAAATTCCTATGTCCAGTATAGGCATTTTAAAATGGACACCTTCAATACTGCTAAACAGCTGTTATCAGAAGGTTGTTATATGGCAACCATAGATCTGAAAGATGCATATTATTCAGTTCCAATTCATCATCAGTACCGAAGATACTTGAAATTTAGTTGGATGGGACAGCTGTGGCAATTTAAGGCGTTGCCCAATGGGTTAACCTCAGCTCCTAGGTTGTTCACAAAATTGTTAAAACCAGTTCTGGCGCTACTTCGTGCCCAGAATCACATTGTGATGGCTTATCTAGATTATATTTTAATTATAAGCAACACTCAGGAAACAGCTGAGGAGTCGGTTTCAGCAACCAAACACCTGTTTGAGAGGTTAGGTTTCTCGTCCATCCAACAAAATCCAAGCTCGAGCCATCCCCAAAAATTAACTAGTTGGGTTTTGTCATTGATTCAGTTGATATGTCAGTGACTTTGCCTGCAGACAAGGCCGTTGAAATCAGGGAGGTCTGTATCAGTCTCGCTGAAAAACAGCAACCCTCCATCCAGGAAGTAGCCAGTGTTATTGATAAATTGGTGGTGGCTTTCCCTGCAGTGGAGTTTGTACCTCTGCACTATCAAAGTCTGCAACGAACTAGAGAACAAGCACTTAAAGAACATGCAGGTCATGTTGATAGACCTATGCAGTTGCCAGCCAAAGCCATCGCCGAATTACAATGTTGGATAATCAATATTATACAAACTACCAAAAACATTTTGGTTCAACAACCTTCAGTGATTTTACACACAGATGTGAGTGCTTTGAGATGGGGAGCCACGGACAGCGAGTCTAGCTGTGGTGGTAGATGGAGTGTGCAAGATAATTTAATCCTGCACAGGCATGGTATAAATTACTTAGAATTGCTTGGTGCATTCTATGGATTAAAAGCTTATTGTTCAGCAATGAATAATTTACATGTTCAGCTCCAGATTGACAATACCACGGCTGTTGCTTATATCAATCACATGGGAGGAATAAGGTCAGTATCATGTGATAATCTGGCTAACCTCATTTGGGACTGGTGTATTTCCAGAAATATCTGGGTCTCAGCTATCTACCTACCAGGTAGAGATAATGTGGTGGCAGACAACAGGTCATGGAAATTTAATGACAACATAGAATGGATGCTAAATCTTGATGTTTTTAAAATGATTGTCACCTGCTATGGTTTGCCAGACTTAGATCTGTTTGCATCCAGGCTAAATCACCAGTTGCCTAAATATGTTTTGTGGGAACCAGACTCAGGAGCAGTAGCGGTGGATGCATTCTCGCTGCATTGGGGATGTACGTTCTTTTACACTTTTCCCCCATTCTACCTCATTAGGCAATGCCTCACCAAAATAGAGCAGGACTCCGCCTCGGGCGTTTTGGTGGTTCCGGACTGGCCTACACATCCATGGTTCCCATTGGTGCTGAGAATGATGACTCAGCCATTCATGCCTGTCCCCAACTGCAGTAATTTGTTGGATCATCCGTTACATGATCGTATTAATTTGTTAATCTGCAGGTTCTGACCAGACCGTTCCAAGGGCTTGGGCTGTAAAGTAGGACCATGGATGAGATAACTGTATGTGTCTCATATTAAGAAATGGGAGATGTTTTGCTTGCAGTCAGATATATCTTATCATACTGCAAGCATACCGGATGTGTTGGAGTTCCTTGCTAGATTGCATTTTGATGAACACTTGAGTTTTAGTGCCATTAATAGTGCTCGGAGTGCTTTGTCCTCCTATTTAGGGCAGTTTTCAGAACAACAATCTATCAGGTCTCATCCGTTAGTATCCCGATTCATGAGAGGAATCTTTAACAAGAACCCTCCTAAGCCTAGATATACAGAAATCTGGGATGTCAGTATAGTTCTCGCACTGCTTCAGCAATGGGCTCCAATTACGTCACTGTCTTTTCAGAAATTAACACTTAAAGTGGTTATGCTCATGGCGCTAGTATCAGCACAACCAGTGCAAACATTGCAAAATCTACGGCTGGATAGCATGTACTCTTCTGTAGATAACATTACGTTTTATATGTATGATTTAATCAAACAAAGCAGGCCAGGAATGGCCGGAACCAAAGTAAGCTTTAAAGCATACCCCGTTGACCAAACGCTATGTGTAGTCAAGCACCTGAGTCAATATATCGAGGCAACTAAGAGTCTCAGAGGCTCTGAGACAGCAATGCTCATCAACCACAAAAAAATTCATAAAAAGGTGTCAGTACAAACTATTTCTAGATGGTTAAAACAGGTTCTGGATTACGCTGGAGTAGACACTCATGTGTTTAAATCTCACTCCACCAGGGCGGCATCAACATCCGCAGCGAAGGCACAGGACATGCCTCTAGACCAAATTCTCGGGGCCGCAGGATGGTCTAAGGAGGCGACCTTCTCCAAATTTTAAAGTAAACCTGTCCTGACAGTGCTAGGTTTTGGGCATGCTGTTTTGGGTTCAGTTTGATTTATTTTTCTTTTTAAATTTCATTTGTAATTTCCCCCTGGGACAGAGGGGTTATTACTGTTTTGTTTGTTATTATTATTAAAAATGATTATTGGATAATTCGAAGTAATGTTCAATACATTATTTATTTACTACTGTGTCAACTGAAGCAGTGTGTCATATGGAATGGATCTACGGCATGAAATCACAGAGCTTTGAAATCTTCACGTAGTCACTCACGTGACTCCGAAGTAAAATAGTAAGATTAAACGAGAACTTACCAGTTTGAAGTTTGATCTTTATTTTATGAGGAGTTACGATGAGGGATTACGTGCCCTCCGCTCCCGGCCCTCATAATCGCAAAGATCATCTGGTAGTTCTAGTCTTCTGAGTCTTATTATATCACTTCGACTATAGTTTCTGTGTTTTCACGCCGCTGCTTTGAAGTATGACGCGCATATGCCTGGCGGGGCTTCTTCACGTAATCCCTCATCGTAACTCCTCATAAAATAAAGATCAAACTTCAAACTGGTAAGTTCTCGTTTGATCTTACTATTATATGTCATAGCTCCTTTCTTGCATCTCTCTCTCTCTTTCTCTCTCTGTGCTGGCTGCGTGAGCAGCTCGGGAAAGTGGGACGGGCCCTTTATACCAAGCCAATTAACCAGACCTTCAGTCTGAAGAAGGATCTCGACCCGAAACGTTACCCATTCCTTCCCTCCAGAGATGCTGCATGACCCGCTAAGTTACTCCAGCACATTGTGTCTATCGGTTTAAACCAGCATCTGCAGTCCCTTCCTACACGTGTACCTGTCCAAATGCCGTTTAAATGTAATTGTGGTAATTTCAAGTGAAGAATGAAGACAAGAGCGTTTAGTTGTCGCTGGCAGCGACATCAGAACAATGACATTCTCCGTTGCTACACCTTCAAACAAGCCGCTCACAATGTACAAATAAAGGAGAACGGGCGCAACATATATAATCAATAATACAATGGATTAATAATCAGTAATATTGGGTAATCATCCAGCATATCAGCGGAGGCTCAAGTATTAGCATTACAATTAATGCCCCACAGCGCCGGAGACCCGGGTTCGATCCTGATCTCGGGTGCTGTTTGTGTGGAGTTTGCACGTTCTCCCTGTGACTGCGTGGGTTTCCTTCGGGTGCTCCGGTTGCCTCCCACATCCTAAAGATGTGCGGGTTTGTAGGTTAATTGGCCCTCTGTAAATTCCCCCCTAGTGGATGAGAAAGTGGGATAACAGAACCAATGTGAACGGGTGATCGATGGTCAGCACGGACTCGAGGGTCCGAAGGGCCTGTTTCCATGCTGTATCTTTGAACTAATTATAATGTTGAAAAAATCAAGACTTACCTATCGGGTTTGAACATGAACAATATTATCCCACGGTTGCAGAGTATTTGAATGGCATTTACTGCATCATCCCTGAGGTTCTTCTTTGTAAAGTCAAGGGCAATGTTCATCTCTACAAGTTTCATTTTCTGAAGTTAATTTGTAGTTTATATTTACCATCTTGCCTTTGCTTATTTGTTCCCACGATACATGAATCCAAGATTTACATTTAAAGATGAACAAAATATCAATTTAAAGACAGATATCTACTCATTTCCCCGATTGAGTATGAATATCGATTTCTTTAACATCCCCGAGTGGTACTAGCATCAAAGTCGTCTTGTTGGGTCTTATTGTGTGGGAAGGAACTGCAGATGCTGGTTTAAACCGAAAATGCTGGAGCAACTCAGCGGGACAGGCAGCATCTCTGGAGAGAAGGAATGGGTGACGTTAAAGGTCGAGAACCTTAGAAGGGTCACGACCAGAAACGTCACCCATTCCTTCTCTCCAGAGACGCTGCCTGGTCCATGCCGGTCACCAGGGCGAACTCGACACAGAGACTCTAACGGCAGCCGCGCAACACTTCCAACGCCTCCAACGGCCCGGAACTCTTGCACTGAGGCTGCTCCATGACCAGAGCTGCAGCGAGCGGCTCGCCAGCCCCGGCTCCCCGTCCGCATTTGCCCCCCGCCGCTGCTTCTGCTTCCATCCCTCCCTCAGCCCCGGTTCTCCAACACCCGCGGCCCATACAGTTTATCTGAGTTTATTTTCGTTGATCACAGAATTTCTCATAACAGAGCATGAGAAATTTGCGGGTACACAAAAAGCTGGAGAAACTCAGCGGGTGCAGCAGCATCTAAGGAGCGAAGGAGATAGGCGACGTTTCGGGTCGAGACCCTTCTTCAGACTGGGAAATTTGCGATCAGCCTGGGAACATGAGAATTTGTCAAAATGCCTGAGTCTCACGCTCAAAGCTTGGCCCCCTCCCATTTCCATTACTGGTTGCGTTGGGGGGACCAGGCCTCCCGTGTGACTGGGACTCAACGGGTCCCACTTAGTCTAGTCACAAATAAGTATATTACTTTTACAGAGATTTGGCAGCAGAGCATCTGAACATCCAAGAATATTTGTAGGCAAGAACTGCAGAAGCTGGTTTGAAATCTGAAGAAGGGTCTCAATCCGACATGTCACCCATTCCTTCTCTCCAGGAATGCTGCCCGTCCTGCTGAGTTGCTCCAGCATTTTGTCTCTATCCAAGGATATTTGATATTTAGGAAATTCAAGTTAAAAAAAGAAAAATATCATGGTGTGATTTTGTTAAAAAAAAAACGGAAATTAATGCAACATTGTGGATGGTTAACATTAAGGATTGCACATGTGTCGGAGGTTACGGGGAGAAGGCAGGATAATTGGGTTAGGAGGGAGAGATAGATCAGCCATGTTTGAATGGCAGAGTAGACTTGATGGGCCGAATGGCCTAATTCTGCTTCTAGCACATACGATCTTATGATATTATGGATGGAGTGTGGCTCCGAAAGCCACAATGTGCAAGTTAGGAAACACCAAGTGGAAGAAAATATTGGTGTCCAGACCCCACTCCCTGGAAATGGAATGATCAGGAATTGAAAGCCCATGCAAGAATAATACGATGGTAATCATGGCTATGTTTAATCTATCTGCAAATTGACAGATTGTAGACAGATTAGGGAAAGATGCAAAACCAACAGTTGTCAAAGTGTGCACCTTTACCTTCTTCACCATTGACGTAACATCTATGCAAAAAAGTCAGTGGGAAGGACTTGGGGCAGAATTTGTACGGAGTATCCAAGAGCGTTTCCTGAAAAAGAATGTTGTGAAGGGACCAGACTGGACCTTGTACTGGAAAATGAGGCTGGCCATCTGGCTGGTGTTTCAGTGGAAGAGTATTTTAGGAACAGCCCCTTAGGTTTCAAGATAGTAATAAATAAAGATAAGGCTGGACCTTGGAGGAGGTAGTAAAATGGGATGACAGATTACAGCATTACTAGGCAGGAACTCAGGAGAATAAGACGGGTAGTGAGTCTGAATTAGGGTTTCGGCCCGAAATGTTGCCTATCTCCTTCGCTCCATAGATGCTGCTGCACCCGCTGAGTTTCTCCAGCATTTTGTGTACCCTCGATTTTCCAGCATCTGCAGTTCCTTCTTTAACACTCAGGAGAGTAAATTGGGAACAGGAAAATTGCGTAGGAAGGGACTGCAGATACTGCTTTACAACAAAGATAGACACAAAATGCTGGAGTAACTCAACGGGTCAGGCAACATCTCTGGCAATAAGAAATAGATGACGTTTTGGGACGAGACACTTCTTCAGACTGAGAGTCCGACACTAACTGCTGGAGTAACTCAGCGCGTTAGGCAACATCTCTGGAGAAAAGGAATAGGTGACCTTTTGGGTCGAACTCAGTCTGATGAAGGGTTTTGACTTGAAATGTCACCTATCCTTTTTCTCCAGAGATGCTGCCTTACCCGCTGAGTTACTCCAGCATTTTGTGTTTATATTGGGAGCAGCTGTTATTGGGTACGTTTACATTTGACATCAGGGAATCATTTACAGGAGAGCAGCTCAGATATCAGGCATGTTCCAGTAATGTGGAGGGATAAGGCCGGCAAGTTAGGGGAACCTTGGCCAACCAAAGAGGTTGTTAATTTGGTCAAAAAAGAAATGGAAGCCCATGTAAGGTTTACAAAGGTGATACTAGACTGGACCTTTAGAGAATGTGCAGCAAGCAGGAAAGCACTAAAGTGTGCAATTAGAAGGGAGAAAAGGGACCATGAAACGTCACTGGTGAGTTGGATTAAAGCAAATCCCAGGGTTTTTTATATGTAAATTGAAAACAAGAGGGTCAGAGAGAAGGTAGGACTGCTCAAGGATAAAGGAGGGAATGTATGCTTGGTGTCTGAGAATGTAGAGGAGGTACTAAACATGTATGTTGCATGTGTACAAACCAAATAGAAAGACATGGAGGACAATAGTGTGTGTGATTTGACTGTGTGAATCACTATTCCCCACACTGAACTCCATGTCCTTCCCATCCCATGAAGGGCAAGACATGGAGATCAGGGTGGGGAATTGTGAGATGCTGGGGAGGTCTGAAATCAAGGAGAAGATGATGTTAGGGGGGTCTTGAAGAGCATTATGCTGGATAAACCCACAGTCCCCAATGGAATCTATTACAGCTAAATGAGAGGGGCAAGAGAGGCTTTGACAAAGGTATTTGCATCTTCTCCAGCCACAGGCAAGGTCCTGAAGATTGGAGAATAGCCAATGTTGGCCCTTTGTTTAAGAAAGGAAGTAGAGATAATCTAAGGAATTATAGGTTAATAAACCTCACATAAGTGGTAGGGGAGCTGTCAGAGAGGATTCCTTGCAATTGGAGGAGATGGGATTAATTAGGGAAAGTCAACTTGGGTTATTCCACAGCAGGTCATGTCTTAATGCAGCTCCATCTTGAGTTTTTTTTAAGGAGGTGACACTGGTGATTGATGAAGGTAAGGCAGTGTTCTACGTAAGGGTAAGGATGGTGTTCTACGTGGATTTTAGTAAAGCAATTGATAAATCCCAATGGTAGACTGATCCAGAAGATTAAGATGCATGGGATCCACTGTAACTTTTTCACTTGGATTCAGACCTAGTTTACTCATAGAAACGGGAGGTAGTGTTGGAAGGCTGGTGTTCTGTTTGGAGACCTGTGACCAGTGGTATTCTGCAGGGATCTGTGTTGAGGCCTCTGTTGTTTGTGATATATATATCACTAGTATATATATATTAGTTGGAAATAAATGTAGTTGGGTTGTTGAGGAAGTTTGCAGATTACACTAAAATTGGGGGTTTGCGACAGTGAGGAAGGCTGTCGGTGTATCCAGATCAGCTACAGAAACGGGTGGAGAAAATGGCAGTTTAATTTGAACAAGTATAAGGTGATGCATTTGGGGAGATTGAATGTAAAGGTACAGTTAATGGCAAGACATCAACAGCATTAATGTACAGTGGGATCTTGGTGTCCAAGTCCATAACTCCCTAAAAATGGCAACACAAGTCAATATTGGTAAATTAGATGCATGATATGCTTGTCTTCATTGGTTGGGCCATTGAGTCAGGAAGTCATGATGCAGCCCCATTACAGGAAGGATGTGGAGGCTTTGGAGAGGGTGCAGAAGAGGTTTGCCACAAGGCTGCCTGGATTACGAGGATGTAACTAGTATCGAGGATATCGAGGATGTAACTAGTAGAGTGGATAAGGGAGAACCTGTGGATGTGTTATATCTGGACTTTCAGAAGGCTTTCGACAAGGTCCCACATAAGAGATTAGTATACAAACTTAAAGCACACGGCATTGGGGGTTCAGTATTGATGTGGATAGAGAACTGGCTGGCAGACAGGAAGCAAAGAGTAGGAGTAAACGGGTCATTTTCAGAATGGCAGGCAGTGACTAGTGGGGTACCGCAAGGCTCAGTGCTGGGACCCCAGCTATTTACAATATATATTAATGATCTGGATGAAGGAATTGAATGCAACATCTCCAAGTTTGCGGATGACACGAAGCTGGGGGGCAGTGTTAGCTGTGAGGAGGATGCTAGGAGGCTGCAAGGTGACTTGGGTAGGTTGGGTGAGTGGGCAAATGCATGGCAGATGCAGTATAATGTGGATAAATGTGAGGTTATCCACTATGGCGGCAAAAACAGGAGGGTAGATTATTATCTGAATGGTGGCCGATTAGGAAAAGGGGAGATGCAACGAGACCTGGGTGTCATGGTACACCAGTCATTGAAAGTAGGCATGCAGGTGCAGCAGGCTGTGAAGAAAGCCAATGGTATGTTGGCATTCATAGCAAAAGGATTTGAGTACAAGAGCAGCGAGGTTCTACTGCAGTTGTACAGGGTCTTGGTGAGGCCACACCTGGAGTATTGCGTACAGTTTTGGTCTCCTAATCTGAGGAAAGACATTCTTGCAATAGAGGGAGTACAGAGAAGGTTCACCAGACTGATTCCTGGGATGGCAGGACTTCCATATGAAGAAAGACTGGATAGACTCGACTTGTACTTGCTGGAATTTAGAAGATTGAGGGGGGATCTTATAGAGACATACAAAATTCTTAAGGGGTTGGACAGGCTAGATGCAGGAAAATTGTTCCCGATGTTGGGGAACTCCAGAACAAGGGGTCACAGTTTAAGGATAAGGGGGAAGTCTTTTAGGACCGAGATGAGAAAATCATTTTTCACACAGAGAGTGGTGAATCTGTGGAATTCTCTGCCACAGAAGGTAGTTGAGGCCAGTTTGTTGGCTATATTTAAGAGGGAGTTAGATGTGGCCCTTGTGGCTGAAGGGATCAGGGGGTATGGAGAGAAGGCAGGTACAGGATACTGAGTTGGATGATCAGCCATGATCATATTGAATGGCGGTGCAGGCTCGAAGGGCTGAATGGCCTACTCCTGCACCTAATTTCTATGATTCTATGATTCTATGATTACAGGGTATTAGCCATCAGAAAAGTTTAGACAAACTTGGATTGTTTTCTCTGGAGTGTCAGAGATGAGAGGAGACCTGATAGAAACATATAAAATTGGGAGAAGCATAGACACACAGTAAGAACATTTTCCCCAGTCAAAGACTAGAGGGCATAGCTGTAAGCATGAATGGCACAATATTTAAAGCAGATGAGCAGGACAGAGAGTAGTGAGTGTGTGGAACGTGTTCCCAGGGGGTGGTAGTGGAGACACATTGAATAGAGGCCTTTAGATAAGCACGTGGATATGCAGGGAATGGAGGGATCATACACAGCCAGAAGAGATTAGATTAACCTGACAGCATAGAAACGTAGAAACATAGAAACATAGAAATTAGGTGCAGGAGTAGGCCATTCGGCCCTTCGAGCCTGCACCGCCATTCAATATGATCATGGCTGATCATCCAACTCAGTATCCTGTACCTGCCTTCTCTCCATACCCCCTGATCCCTTAGATGTGGCACAAGAGCCACATCTAACTCCCTCTTAAATATAGCCAATGAACTGGCCTCAACTACCCTCTGTGGCAGAGAGTTCCACAGACTCACCACAGCATGTTCGGCATGGACATTGTGAGCAGAAGGGCCTGTCACGGCGCTGTATGGGTCTGTGTTGTATGCTCTACATTGTTCAAACTAACATTGGCAATAATTATGTGAACATATATGTGATATTTTTTATAACAATGCATTGGGAAAACAACCACAACTTCCCCAGCCAACAACGAACCATTATGTACTGCACTCTTCCTGTGATCATCTGCAGCCTGCGCTGATTTGCTCTGGCCTTTTCATGCCTCCAGTTTATTTCCTCCCCCTACCCCTACTTTCAGTCTGAAGAAGAGTTCTGACACGAAAAATCACCTATTCTTTTTCGCCAGAGGTGCTGCCTGTCCCGTTGAGTTACATTTTGTGTCTATCTAGAAAAGAGGTTATCTCAGACTGAAAAACTGTCAAACGAGAAAGGAATAATTAACCATTGTGCTGTGAGTAGTTCTTCAGTGAACAACTACTGTAACATGGCTGAATCCTTCATTAGGGTGGAGAGTGAATGACAGAATCTAAAACTACGAGCCTACGTCCGAACAAAGGATATTACCAGGCTATGAGGCACATGTTGGCAGAGATAGACTGGGAAATTTACAAATGATGTAATTGGAAAAGAAAAGATATTTAAAAATAAAGAAATGACTTACAATTCCCACCTTCTGGCAGAAAAACAAGTCTACAAAGAAGGCAGACTCGTGAAGAAAATAAGACATAGCTTAGGTTAGAGGAGCGAGGCTGGAGCTGTGGAATATTGAGGAGACCCTAGTGATGACCTCATCTATGTTCCCTAAAGAATGAACCTGGTATAGAACACCTCACCTTGGGCGCAGATGTGGAATAGATGGAGGAATTTGGAGTAGGGAATAGAGTCTTTACAGGAAGCAGGGTGGGAAGAAGGAATTACAGATGTAGTTTTACCAAAAAAACACATACGAGTCCTGACCTGAAACATCAGACTTTACTGGACTTTATCTTGAACTAAATATTATTCACGTTAATCCATTTACCATGTGTCTGTACATTGTGGATGGCTCGATTGTAATCATGTATTGTCTTTATGCTGACTGGTTAACATGCAACAAGAGCTTTTCACTGTACCTTAGTACACATGATAATAATCTAAACTCAAACCTATTCATGTTCTCAAGAAAAGTTACTCCAGCACTTTTTTTAAAAAATGGAACATCTCTAAGCATGCAGATTTAGTTTAGTTTAGTTTGAAGAAACAGGCCCTTCCGCCCACCGAGTCAAAGCCGACCAGCGATCGCCCTGCACACTCTGGGGACAATTTACAATTTTTACCTAAGCCAATTAACCTATAAACCTGCGACGATATCCCTGTAATTTATGCATATGAGCTGTGCTCATTCTCGCACATGCTCAGTAAATCAGTCAGTGACCTTTGACTGGGAAATAAATCGTTCCTGTTTCTGATTCCAACATGAGTGTGTGTGCAGCCATCTTTCTCTGTACATTATGTACTAGTTGACTTATTTTATAAGCAGACAGATATCAAAACAAAAATGTACGTCTTTGGAGTGTGAATGGAAACTGGAAATGCCAGAGATAACCCACGCAGGTTACGGGGAGAACGTACAAATTACATAGTCAGGATTGAACCGGCGTCTCTGGGCAGCAACTCTACCGCTGCGCCACCATGCTGTTGATGGTGATGGAGACGGTAAGTGATGTGTGGCCTGTGAGGAGTATGCACAGAGGCTCCACTGCGATGTTTACCACTTGGCTGAGTGACCAAATGCAGGTCAGATGCAATCTAATTTGGAGGTCTGATTAAGAAGGAACGGCAGATGCTGGAAAATCAAAGGTAGAAAATCGAAGGTCATTCACTTTGGTTCTAAAACTAGGACAGATTATTGGTGATAGATTGAAAAAAGTGAAACTGTAACAAGACCCAGGTATCCTTGTATGCCAGTTGCCAAAGACAAACATTCAGGTTTAGCAAGCAATTGGGAAGGCAAGTGGTATGTTGCCCTTCACTGCATGAGGATTTGAGAAGAACAGCAATGTCTTGTTGAGATGTCTTACCTTGGGTTTCCTGTGTAATTTTGAACAACTTTAGGCTTTAGAGATACAGCATGGAAACAGGCCCTTCAGCCCACTGAGTCCGCGCCAACCAGCGATCACCCCGTACACTAACACTATTCTACACACTAGGGATAACTTACAATTTTACCAAAGCCTACAAACCTGTACATCTTTGAAGTGTGGGAGTAAACTGGAACAGCCGGAGAAAGCCCACGCAGGTTATGGGGAGAACATACAAACTACATAGTCAGGATCGAACCCGGGTCTCTGGTGCTGTAAGACAGCAACTCTACTGCTATGGTCACGGGGAGAACGTACAAACTCTGTATAGACAGCGCCCGTAGTCAGGATTATACCCAGATCTCTGGTGCCGTAAGGCAGCAACTCTACCGCTGGGCCACCGTACCGCCCATTATCTGAGTAGAGATGCTCTTCTAGGTGGAAGAAATGCCATGTTTCCTAGGCTGTTACATGGATGTCAGAACTGATATGTAATAAGAGATTGAGCCAGTTAGGCCTTTATTCAATGGAATATAAAGGAAAGATCCCAAGAAGTCTACGCATTTTTTTTAAAGGAATAGACAAAGGGATAGATGGATGATATTACCAAAGGCTGTAGAATCCAGGATATAGAATAAATCTTTTAAGACCAAGACCCACAAGATGGTGAACCTGCTGAATTCCCTATCAGAGAGCAGTGGCGGACAAGTCATTACAAATAATCAAGAGCAGGTAGAATGATTTCTTAACGACAAAGGGCCAAGGAACATGGGGCAAAACCGGAGACAAGTTCTTAGTGAATTATGAGGCATCACAGTGATGAATGGTGGAGCAATGATGAGTTGAATACCCCCATGGAACCTTATATACTTTTATACATTTCTGTGAAAGAAGGTGTCTTAACTTTTACTAAATATTGAAATGCAAGGAACTTTGGAAGAACAAGGATTTATGGGTTCATGTGCAAAAAATCAGAGGACAGGTACAAATAAAATAAAAAAGTTTATTTGCTACAAGGAGAGTAACGAAGGGGATTCTTGCTTTAATTTCATGTGAGGCAATGATAGATGCGGTGAAAGGGAGCTGTAGGGAGCTCCAGTTAGATCTTGTCTGGTGTATTGGATCTAGATCAGGCCACTGCACTGGAGGAGGACTACATTGGCCTCTGACATTGGATTCAACAAAATAAACCAAGGCTAAAAGGCTTATAGATACAAGGAACTGCAGATGCCGGTTGATAAAACAAAAAGACACAATGTGCTGGAGAAACTCACATGGTCAGGCAGCATCTCTGAAGAATGTGAATAGATGATGTCTTAGGTTCAGACCTTTCTTCATTCTGAATATGGTTTCTAGGTGGGGGGGGGGAGAATACTGAAAGAAAGAAGGGGCAGGATAAAGGGCGTGGGGAGTGATAGGTGGATACAGGTGAGGGGGGATTTTGATGGTTGGACATAGATGAGAGAAGAAAAGACAAAAGGTGTGAAATAAAGATAGAAGTGTTGCGAATTGTGAAACCAGTGGAAAATGGTTAGCAACTGGAAGACACTGTAGGACTTGGCGGATCAAGCGTACGTGTTCGGCAAAACAGTCGTCTAGTTTACATTGAGTCTCGCCAATGTACAGGAGCCCACATCAGGAACACTGAGTAGAGTAGTTGAGGTTCGAGGAGGTGCACGTGAACTTCTGCCTCACCTGGGAGGACTGCTGGGCCCTTGAATGGATGTGAGGGAGGAGGTATAGGGACAGGTGTTACATCTCCTGCGGTTGCAGGGGAAAGTACTTATGGAGGGGGTGGTTTGAGTGGGAAGGGGTGAGTGAAGCAAGAAGTTGCAGAGAGAGGGGTCTCTGCGGAAGGGATGTGGACAGGGATGGTGACGGGAAGATGTGACTTGTGGTGGAATCACGTTGGACGTGACGGAAATGTTGAAGAACAATGTGTTGGATGTGAAAGCTGGTAGAGTGAAAGGGGGAACTCCATCCTTATTCCTTCTGGGGGGAGGGGGAGCAAGAGGAGAACTATGGGACACAGGAGGCATGGGTGAGGGATCCATCTGTGACAGCGGAGGGAATGCCATGCTTACTGAATGGGTGGCACAGCGGCAGAGTTGCTACTTTACAGTGCTTGCAGTGCCAGAGTCCGGGTTCGATCCCGACTATGGGTGCTGTCTGCACGGAGTTTGTACGTTCTCCCCGTGACCGGGTGGGTTTTCTCTGAAATCCTCGGTTTCCTCAAAAGACGTACAGGTTTGTAAGTTAATTGGATTGGGTGTGTATACTTGGTATAAGTGTAAATTGTCCCTAGTGTGTGTTGGATAGTGTTAATGTGCGGGGATCGCTGGTCGGTGCGGACTCGGTGGGCCGAAGGGCCTGTTTCCGTGCTGTACCTCTAAGCTAAAGTAAACTACACTAAAGAGTCAGAGAAATTGAGAGATGGGAATAGCATCTTTGCAAGCGGCAAGTTAGATTATATTCTAAGAGGTTTCAAAGATCAGAACGAAGTACATTCAAATACAGAAACTTAAAGAGTTGACATGTTTTAAGTTAAGGTAGAAATTTTATTCTCTAGTGGGAGTTCAATAAGGGATGCGGCCTAACATTTAGAGCAGGGAAAGGAAATGTCAGAAAACCATACAATTCCTCAGCTAGAGGGCACGAGGAATCTTCACTTCTTTTCCCCAAAAAGCCTGGGTTTAAAAAAATAATTATTAGTTGAGATTGTTTGGCAATAAGAAAGAGAATCAATCTTCGATCGGATGTTACCTTGCACTAAACGTTATTCCCTAATCATGTATCTATGCGCTGTGAATGGCTCGATTGTAATCACGTATTGCCTTTCCACTGGTTAGCACGCAATAAAAGCTTTTCACTGTACCTCGGTACACTGACAATGAACAAAACTGAACAAAGTGGGGAGCTAGAAATAAGATATGCATCCACTATGATATTAACGGTGAGGAGAATGGCAAGAATGTAGCATTAAAGAATGAAAAATACACTGCTAGGTCAAATTATAATGGGTCTGTGGAATGAAATATGACAATGTTTGGTCCTGTGTGATTGTTTCCAATGAACAAGTCAATGCTGAGGGCAAGCTGGGGGACTGGGGATTACAGAATCATTACCGCACTGAAGATAGCCTTTGGCCATCATGCCCCTCATGGGTCTTCGAGCAAATCTCATTCTCTCAATCTTTCCTCCCGAGGTCTGTGAATTATTTTCCCTCCTGCCCATCCAACTGCATATTAAAAAGGCCCAACATCCTTCTTCCAGCAGTTGCTGAAGCGAGTTCCCAATCACATACACTCAGCATAAAGTTTTACTTGCATCTTCTCTGCATCTCTCATCCTTCATGTTAAACTGCTGTTCTGTAGTCTGAATAATCTGCTAGTGGGAACAGCTTTTTTTCCAGCTACTTTAATTCTGCTATTATCTTATCTTTTCTCTACCTTCTTTGCCCTAAGGAGAATACCCTCAAAGTCTCCAATCTCCACTTGTACCTAAAACTACTCATCCCTCGAGCAGTTCTAGTAAATCCCTTCTGTACCCTCTTTGGGACATGTATTGGTTTGGATTTGTTGGATTATTATTATTATTTTGTGTACTGAAATACAGTGAGAAGCTTTGTTTGTGTGCGGCTCAGTCATTTCTTATTGCACACGAGTACAATCAACTCATACACAAGTGCTACAGGTACTGCAGTGAGAAAAATACCAGAGTGCGGAATATAGCGTTACAGCATTGTAGCCTTTGTTACAGGAGAAAGCCCACGGTCTACAGTGAGGTAGGTTGGAAGATCAAGACCACATCCTAACTTATGGAAGGACTATTCCGTTCAGGGAAGGAGTTCTTCTTAAATCTGGTGCTAAACGCTTTCGAGCATTATATGTTCTTCCGAACAGGAGTGGTTGACTGGGGTGAAAAAGGTTCTTGATTATGCTGGCTGCTTTCTCGAGGGAGTGTGACCTTTAGATGGAGTCATGTGATGGACACAGGCCGATCTGTGTGACGGGCTGGACTACATAGACAACTCTTTGCCTATTTCTCACAGAGTTGGGCAGAGCTGTTGCCAAACCAAGCTGTGATGTATCCTTTCCATGGTGCATCTGCAGAAGTTGGTAAGACTCATTGGTGACCTACTAATTTCCTTAAAGCCCTGTTCCACGGTACGAGTTAATTCCAAGAGCTCTCCCGAGTTTGCCCCGATTCGAACTCGGAGATTTGTGGTAATGGCCACTCGTCGGTACTCGGGGCTCTCGTGGACATTTTTCGACACGATCTTCGCGGGTCTTCCTGTGCTTACCTGCTGTTAGCGAGTCTTCCCGAGTACCTGCCGTTAGCGTTACGAGCCACTAAGAGACGTCCCCGAGCTCTGATGTACTCACTATGTTCATTCTCCGTGCTTACCATGAGTTTAATTTTTTTTTAAACTCGGGAGAGCTCTTGGAATGAACTCGTACCGTGGGACAGGGCTATTAGTCTTCCAAGGATGTCGAGGTGTTGGTGTGCTTTCTTTACAATAGCTCCAATGTAGTTGGTCCAGGACAAATTATTGGTGATATTTACACCTGGAACTTGCTTAGAGGCAACAGTTAGACTCTACAGTCCATTTCTTTCCTGTGCATAGATTTATATCAGTTCAATGGAATCGCCTTGCTGTGATACGTCCTAAGCCTCTGCTATCAAAGCGTTATCCTCACAAGACCTCCCATTTTCAAGATATTTATGCACATAAAGATCAGAGAAAAAGAATATCCAGGTCCCTATTCCTACCTATCCTTACAAGAGGAGTTGTTTACTCCGTATTATCCAATGATACTTTATCACATGTACCTAGATCCAGCGAAATTCATTGTTTTTGCAGGCAATACACTAAGTGTATAAAGAGTCACGTTTTTGGCTTAGACAAAGTTACAAAGGTACACATTAAGGTCACGTTGCTCCCTCTTTGTTCATGTGTTCTCGGTTAAGATTAGAGGAGATTCACACAAATGATAGAAAAGAAACAGTTGGGCATAAGATGGTTCCTTTCCAATGTTTAGAAGAAACACTGGCGTCTGGTGGTCCGATGGTTATGGTATTAGATTAACAACCTGAGGGGCATGTGTTCAAATCCTAGAATAGCAAATAGTTCAGTTTAGTTTTAAGGGGTAGTGGTAGAGACCCAGGTTTGATCCTGACTAGAGGTACTGTCTGCACAGAGTTTGTACGTTCTCCCCGTGACCGTGTGGATTGATCCCTGGGTGCTCCGGTTTCCTCGCACACTCGGAGGATGTACAGGTTTGTAGGTTAATTGGCTTCTGTAAAATTTATAAATTGTTCCTACTGTGTAATGTGTGCTAGTGTAACGAGGATCGCTGGTCGGCGTGGAATCGGTGTGCCTTAGGGCCATTTCCGCGCTGTACATCTAAACTAAATTAAAATAAACAAAATGTGTAGGAAGGAACTGCAGATGCTGGTTCACACCAAAGATAGACACAAAATGCTGGAGTAACAGCAGCATCTCTGGACAGAAGGAATGAGTGACATTTCAGGTCAAGACCCTTCATCAGACTGAATGTCAGGAGAGATTGAAACACAGAGATAAGGAAGGGTGAGGTGTGAAAATGAAACATCAAAGGAGATTAGGATCAGGAAAAATGTAGAATGGATCATTGTTAGCTAGAAGCTGACATCGAAGCATGCAGAGCTAAAATGTAATCAGGAGGAGAGTCAGACTTGTCAGAGAACTAGGAAGGGGGAGGGATGGCGAGAGGGAAAGCAGGGGTTACTTGAAGTTAGAGAAGTCAATGTTCATACCGCTGGGGCGTAAGCTACCCAAGCAGAATATGAGGTGCTGTTCCTCCAATTCGTACTGGGCCTCACTCTGACAATGGAGGAGGCCCAGGACAGAAAGGTCAGTGTGGGAATTGGAGGGGGAGTTAAAGTGCTGAGCAAACAGGAGATCAGGAAGGTTTAGGCAGACTAAACTTGCTTGCATTTAGCAGCTAAACACACAGACAAAACACCTTACAGATGTTTCACTCAAGGTATTATGTTTGGGATGCTGTATGTGGGATAGATGAATAATGGTATTAGTGTGTTATGTTGCAATTGCTCCATTAATAACAGTTGCAACTACTTAACTGTTTCTCAAAGGGAGAGACTTGGGACAGACAATGGGAGAAATTTGTTTTAATTGATTAAAAGATACACCATGGAAATAGGCCCTTCGGCCTGCCAAGTTCATGCTGACCATCGACCATCCATTCACACTAGTTCTATGTTATCCCACTTTTACATCCACTCCCTACACACCAGGGGAAATTTACAGAGGGCCAGTTAACCTATAACCCCACGCATCTTTGGGATGTGGGAGGAAACTGGAACATCCAGAGGAAACCACGTGGTCACAGGGTGAACGTGAAAACTCCACATGGACAGCACCAGAAGTCAGGATTGAACCCGGGTCTCTGGTGCTGTGAGGCAGCAGCTCTGCCCCAGTCATTCTTGGTCTGTGGCAATAAACTACAGTAAAGTACCCACTGCACCACTATGTTGCCCAATGCAGGACTATATGATCTATGGGCTGTCCCCAGTAGCAAACAATGAGATGTAGATCAACTGCAGCTGGATGGTGAACGACTGGCTACAAGATGTACTTTGGTCTGCCAAGGTCTTGTTGGTTTTGCAGCGCAAGTAGATGCTGCCAACTGGTGCAGTCCAAAGTGTAAGGAGTGCTTTTGCACACAGGTGCCCCATGCTAAAGCATTGAGGTAAGGATTAGCCTAGGGGCCAAACCCATTCAACTTTAAGGAGCTGGGCCCTGTGTAATACTTCATTTGAGCAGTTTTGTTTTCAAGATACAGCATAGAAAATGGCCCTTCGAGTCCATGCCCGATCCTAACATTGACCATTGTTCTGATGTTATCCCATTTTCTTGTCCACTCCCTGCATGTTCGGGGCAATTTGCAGCGGCCAATAACACTTACAAACCTGCATGCCTTTGGGATGTGGCAGGAATCTGGAGCACCCTGAGAAAACCCAGGCGGTCACAGTGAGTGCAGGAGGAAACGGCAGATGGTGGTTTACAGAACGTGCAAAATCCACACAGACGGTGCCCGAGGTCAGGATCGAACCCAGGACTTTGGTGCTGTGAGGCAGCGGGTCTACCTCTTGTGCTACCAGGAAATATAAGGAGGATTGGTCAATGAGAGAATGTATTGAATCGATGATACAATGAAAGTCCGGCCCCTATATATGTGTAAAATAAAGCTTGGCTTCACAAGTTATAGTAGAATTAGGCCATTTGGCCCATCAAGTTCACTCCACCAGTCAATCATGGCTGATCTGTCTCCAAATCCCATTTTCCTGCCTTCTCCACTTAACCCCAGATACCCATTCTAATCAAGAAGTTGGCTAGGGTCCACAAAATGCTGGAGAAACTCAGAGGGTGCAGCAGCATCTATGGAGTGAAGGAGATAGGTAACGTTTCGGGCCGAAACCCTTCTTCAGACACCAAGAAAGATACCAAGAAATTGGCTATCTTTGCCTTAAAAATATCCACTGACTTGGCCTCCACAGCCCCCTGTGGCAATGAGTTCCACAGATTAACTACCCTCTGACTAAAGAAGTTCTTCCTCACCTCCTTTCTAAAAGAGTGTCTTTAATTCTGAGGCCATGACCTCTGGTCCTAGACTCTCCCACCAGTGGAAACATCCTCTCCACATCCACTCTATCTATGCCTTGCATTATTCTGTAAGTTTCAATGAGCTTCTGTAAGCTTAGCATACTGGGCAATGGTCGCTACCTTGATTACAGAGGTCTCTCAGTTTCTCTGGTATGTGTGATCAATTATAGGGCGGGATTAAAAAATAATTCTACAGTAAGAAGCATTTTGGCGAGTGAAGCCCCATTATACCGCCACCCATTGGCATCTGGTGTAACTCCCACATCAAGCGTTTGACAACGGGATGGTGGGGGGGGGGGGGGGTTGTTTTACTGCGGTACAAACCTCCACAAAACTCATCGGGGTTTTTTTAAATATTTTTTTTAATCAATTACCGATCTCGGGTGTCGGATTGCAGCCGTGAATCGACACAAGGGCAGCCAGCAACGTAAATAAACCATCTCAATGGCAAAAACATTCACTTGGACTGCCATAAGACACTATTCAGGAGGGTTGGCCGCAAATAACCTTCCTTGCACACAGATGTGTAGGAAAGAAGTGCAGATGCTAATCTACACCGACGATAGAGGCAAAGTTCAGCGGTGCATCTCTGGAGTGAAGGAATGGGTGGCGTTTCAGGGCGAGACCCTTCTTCTGAAAAGTCACCCATTCCTTCCCTCCAGAGATGCTGCCTGTCCCGCTGAGTTACTCCAGCCTTTTGTGTCTATCTTCTCCACACAGGGTCCGTGGCACATTTTCCACGATTGCTATCTATCTGGATCCAATTTTAAAAATGGGAGATTCCATTAGGATGGCATAGTGTAGAATATCAGCTCAAAACAACTTCTGTTTCGGATTTAAAAGATGAGCTAAAAGCTTTTAAGTGTGATATTTGCAACCGCAAGCGTTCGTTCTGAGAGAGTTTAACCCGGTTGGTGGAAGGAACGCAATATTGCTTGATTTAATAATTTATACTTTCTCATGTGGCTGAACTCCAAGCAGAAAATACGACCAAGGCATAATAATTATAACATTGGTTTAAAAAAATGCACATGTATTAATGCAAATAAAAAGTCCGTTTGGATGTTGGTGCCCTTTAGAGTTGCGCTCGGAATTCTGCCCTTTGCCGGGTCTAGTGGCCAACATTCGCCTTGAAGTGGCGGTGCTATCTAGTGCGATCGCATCCCGTGTCAGCTGCCGCCCAACAGAGAGCGTGCACTAGCTTTCAGCTTTATGCACAGACATACAAATCCTCCCAAACCGCAGCTGGTTTTATGTGGTGAACTTTAAACGTCTTGCTGGAGCCGAGATGAGGCCCATGACTTCATATTCGGATAGTGCTCCGTGCGCTCCCCCTGCGTGAGTTAAATGCTGGCCTGATATATATATTTTTCTTTCCATTCAGTAACTGACTCACGCCACATAACTTTATCCAGGGTATTGGACACCCTCTCACTTAACAGCCTCCCCCCCCCCCCCCCACCCCACACACGGCAAGGCACAGAAATTCAGCAAAGATTACCAATGTGAGTGGGGAAACATTGTCCAACTCTGTCCAGTGTCCACACATTATACACGAGCGAGGGGGCCACAGGAAAGTGAAGGCTCGGTCTCGGTTATTCTTTCCCTTTCTAATCTCGGGCTTTGCAAACGAGCCCAGCCACAGCACCCTTCCATAATCAACTGGGAACTGTGCTCGCTTCACCCCCATGTATTTTTAAGATAAGAGGGACTCCAGATGCCTGGAGTTGGATTATAAATTGGAACTGCTCGCTGTAAGGGAAGCAATGCGCTCTAATGCAAAGCACCGAGACACAAAGAGCAGTGGCAGGAATGAAATGCGGTTGGATGAAGAATGGGACGTGGATTTATAGCACATAAACAGCGTTAGGCTAAAACCCCTTTCTGTCGTATACATCCTTGAAAAACAGACTTCATATAAAACAGTGCAGCAAATAACTAACTAGGTAATCAAGTAACTAACTTCAAAAAGAGTTAACAGTTCAGATTGTTTGTTAAAACAGACAACAGTTGTCATTATATCCATGCAACCAGGTAGAATTTATATTCTAGCAAGCAGGATCTCAAAGCATTTCGCTGCATGGGAACCACAGGATTAGTAGCGACCTTA
This sequence comes from Okamejei kenojei, assembly GCA_035221665.1. NCBI lineage: Eukaryota > Metazoa > Chordata > Chondrichthyes > Rajiformes > Rajidae > Okamejei > Okamejei kenojei. Next base: position 30,791,177 of record CM069161.1, read on the forward strand.
CATTTCTAATCTATTTTGGTGAGAAATAGGGTAGCGAACTTTTCAATTAAATGAGATTTATTTTCCCCGCTACAGAGTAAACATTTTCATATGAGGATTTAAGAAAATGGATGACAGCAGTATTTTGTTCCCAGATGAAGATTTGCTAAGTTTAGGAAGGAACTACAGATGCTGGTTTAAACCAAAAATAGGCACAAAAGGCTGGAGTAACTCTCTGAGTAACTGTCTCAACCCAAAATGTCCCCTATTCCTTTTCTCCAGTGAAGCTGTGTGACCCGCTGAGTTACGCCAGTTTTGTGTCTATCTTTTTGCTAAGTATATGTATGCCAATGGAAATCAGAGCATTAGTTGATACTAAATTGATAGCTTCAGCAAACTTTGAATTCAAGCATTTCACCTTAAACTATAGGTTTCCTGTACTCTTATTAATTAAAGGTCAGTATTGATTTTATTAACTACCAAAATATTTTGTTTACAGTTCCAGAACAAAACAAAATCTCCTTAAGAAACCTCAGTTCGCAAGTGGCGAATTTAATGTTGGCAGCCTTAGGAAAAAAGGCAACTAAAATCTTTCAATAGGAACTTAGACCAGAACTTAGCCACTCAATTTTAGATGCCATGCATAGACTTCAGTTTGTTGTTAAAACAAAGGATTAAGGGTGGGTTGGGGGGGAGGGGAGAATGGACAAAATCTATACTTAGTGCATAGAAATTTGTAAGGATTTAGGAAGCTTCATTCTCAGTGCAATTTGGGCCTTAATTTTGTTAAACAAATTAAAAACTTAACACATTCAATAATCTAATTTATACCATTTTACAGTTAAAAGAGCCTTGAAGAGGTAGCAGACACTTCAAAAAAACAAGTACCCATTTGGTGCATTACCAAACTCAGGAAATGTCTGTCACTTTTCCAACTTGGCATCTTGTTTTTACTGTTTCTTCATTTGTTGACCACTAACTTTTATGAAATCTCTCTTCAAACCAGCCAGATTGCAGGGTTTTGTGCCTTTTGATGTACTGCACATTTTTTTTACATTCAGCCAAAGAATATAAACATTGGTTTGAGAATAATCTTTCAGAAATTACAAACCAGTAAAACACTGACAAGAAATTGGATTTTTCAAATTACAGAAACTGCCGAAGTCAAGAGTATTTAATTGCAATTGATGTCTGAACAAAAATTTAAAAAATTCCCTCCATTGAAGGGATATATAGGAGGCACTGCCTCAAAAAGGCAGCCATCATCATCAAGGACCCAGACCACCCTGGCCCCACATTTCAGTCCTGCCATCGGGAAGGTGCTAAGAGTCTAAAAAACATGACCTTAGAACAGCTTCTTCCCAACAACCATCAAACACCAACAAAAAGGAACTGTTTTGGTTGCACTATGGTCACTTTGCAGTAATAAGTTAACTTATTATTTATTTATTTATTATGTTATCTATGAGTACAGTGTTTACAAGGCTGTTTTGATGCTGCAAGTAGGAATTTCCTGAATAATTGGAGTTGTAGGCATGGGAGGGAGTGGGGCCACTTCCATAGGTTTACGTTCTGATTTTTCACCCTTATTTTTTGATTAAAACATTTTTTTTTAAATATAGATGTTGAGATCTACAACTCCGCTTCATTGCATTCTGCAACTCATTCCTTTCCCCAGCATAGATTCATTGCTGCCCCTTCTCTATCTCTCCAGGATGGGGAGTTTCACAATAACACAACAGGGATTGAACAATAGATCACAATGTGCTCCCCATTAATGCACATGATTCAATTAGAAAAGTATGCATCCTCAGATTGCTGCCTTTTTAGGAAAGGGATTAAGAAAATACTTTAAAGACTCTTTTGGTCACAATTGAAGGCAAAAAACTGCAAGTATAGTGAAAGCAGATCCAACTTCAATATTAAATTGGATGTCCAAATCGAAGGTTACAGGGGAAGATCCAGGGAAGGGGTTGGATTATTTGGTAGCTCTTTCAAGGTACTAGGAACAAGGGGCCAAACGGCCTTCTGTTCTGTGAAACTGTGATCATCACTGACTGGAAGCCATCAAGAGTTCTATGCTGTGCCTACTTGGCTCAGTTGACAATATTTGTCTCTTGCCTCCAATCCAAAACTGTGCACAAATCTTTAGGATTAAGTCAAAATCACAATCCTGGAGTACCTACATCAAACAGCAGCATCAGAGTTGCAGCCTTTTCAACTAAAAAACAATTGCATCTTACTGTTCAGCTGGGAATTAAAAAGGCCTCGTGTTATGAATTAAGAGCCAGCTTCAAGCACTCCACCCACTAATCGACACTTTATATAAAGTAAAAGCACCCTTTCATCTTATTACAATAATAATGGCATTATTTGTATAGAATTTCTGCTGATGCTTAAGTATACAATCGACCTGTGCTGTCCAAAAGTAGTTTGTCAAGGCAGCTGTGAACAACTCCTGGACACTGTGTGAGCAGATTATGCAAGGTATAAAATCACAGCTGGCAAAAAACAAAATTTTAAATTTATTTGAATACATTTGAGCGCCTGATCCTTCAGTTCAGCCTTTACTGAGAAACTATACAGCACTGGTGATAGCACTGAAATTACACCTTTGGGATGTGGCGAACCAGAACATCGTGAACATTCTGTAAATATTTGAAAGGGAAGTGCACGGAGATGAAATTTGGGTGCACACAATATTAACTCACTTTCAGAATAAAGGTAAATTGTTTCAAATTACAAAATGCAGAGCAATTGACAGGTCTCATTCTTAAACAAATAATGGACAACCTTTAAAAAAGTTAAATGAAATAAGCATCCCAAGTTTGGTTTAAAGAGCTTAGTTATAAAGGGGGTTGTCTGAACTCTTGGAAGTAAACTATTCTGTTCCAGAACTTCAGAAAGAAATACCACAAAATACATTCAGGTGTGTTCACTGGGAGCTACCACTACCCCAAGCACACAACACCACCGTTACATGGGTCACTTTCTGTGAAGCATTTGTAACAGTCCCATCTTAGAATGCAGGAGATGGAACAGGATGGGCTAAACACACTACATTTGCGTCTGGAATCCAAAGGGAAAGTGTGCACTCTTTTTATGTAAGTGGTTCAGAAATATAACACTTGCTACAATATGAAAAATACTGCAACAGTAACCAAATACACAAAAATAAGTTGCCCATTCTTCTTAAAGAGCGACCAGGACCATATCTGATTGGGTCAAGAACTCAAGGGGGGGGGGGATAAAAAGTTGTAAAAAATTAAGTTCCATTATGAACGTAATGGAGTAAGGCTACAGTCTAAAAACATTACATGTGTCCTAGAAAGTGACTTAGAGTGACTTTAAAAATAACCATTGGGGTTGCAATTACAAATGATGGATGAGTATACATTTTACATAATGTTGTGGCATTCGTGATTAAATTATAGGAAGGCCACAGAAAATTAGGTTACACAGTTCACCCCCAACTCTCTCCTCCATATTTCCCCCCAGAATTGTTCACATTCCAGTCCGATTAGCAAACAACATTCAGAATATAAAAATCAATTTAAACATTTGAAGAAAGGGCTCTGCTATTACAATATATCTATTTACAATCTTAAAGGAAATATAAAAAGTTAGCAATCTTAACTCAGCCTGCGTACCAGGCAAGAAAATGGATGGAGTTCCAAGCCTACATCTACCAGCTTACAAAAACTATAGATATATCTCTACATCAGTCCAAGCCAGCCATCCATTTTATGTACTCCAATCTAAGAGAATCTTGCAGTATTTGATAGGCTGTGGTATGCACTATTTAATCATTTCATAGTACTAGTACTAATTACATTAACAGAAATATGTACAGCTTGATGCTTGGGATTATTCTGTTCATTCCACTCTGCAAAATATGCCCAAGTTTTGATAGATGGTGAAAAATCGGGTACATTCAATCTTCATGTGGGAAATCCTCATTTTCCCCTTGGAAAAACCAATGGAATTCCTCAACTTCTTGCATCTTTTGGCAGACAGGCCACTCTGAAGTATGACAAGATGCAAAGAGAAAAAATATATACACACTCAAAAGCAGCGACCTTCTCCCCCAGTGTCACAAGCATTTGTCAAAATATCAAAATGTGACGGATACAACTCAGGAACGCCAGAGCCAACATTCCATTCCTGCAATGCTGCCAGACTTGGAGCCCAAGGATTGATGGCGAAACCCGGCAACTTTCCCTGGGACATGGGGCGCTATAAAGTGTGGTGGGAGTAAGCTGTGGGGCCTGGTCTATGTGCAGAGTTCTACTTGTGGTGTTTTGGTAGCGCAACGGTAAATAAAAACTGTAAACAGATGCAGATTGCAACATCCCCGAGCGAGGTCAGCTAGAGCCACACTGGCCCATTCCAGACCGGGGCACACCAGGATCTACAATCTCGACCTAACTTACAGAGCGTACACAAAAGGCTGGAGAAACTCAGCGGGTGCAGCAGCATCTAAGGAGCGAAGGAGATAGGCGACGTTTCGGGTCGAGACCCTTCTTCAGACATACAGAGCGCTGCCACGGTCCAGTGGAGATCATTCAGCGCCTCGTGTAGCAACAATCCTGTTGGCCAATTTCAACGCAAAAAAAAAACCCAACAATTCTGAAGTTGAAGGAGGGAGTGATTGTTCTGTAACAGTGGGGCGAGGAGCTAGAATTTACAAGCGAATATTCAAAATTCCCCCCTTCCCCTTTTATTACTGTAAAGAAAGGTGGGGGGAAAAAGCGAGGGCGTTGAGTCCACAAGCAGGCTTGAAGCAACGCTGACCGAAGGCTAGGAATGAAAAGGCAGGCGGTAGACGTCTCACATACAACACACAGGGCGAGCGGAGAGGCACCGAGCGAGAGGCCGGCCCATTGTAAAGCGGGATAGTGATGGGGTGGGGGTGGGGATGTGGGTGGGTGGGGGAGACTTTCCAGAGCTCGGCTGGAAAGAGATCGCAACCCCCCCCCCTCCCAGTTACCCAACCGCAACCCCTCCTCATCCAAAAAAACCCCAACTCTTCCAAACTCAGGAGCACCCAACTTCTGATGTTGCAGAAAACAAGGTTAAGAAGCCAGAACAGAAAGAAAAAAAGTCAAATCTAGAACAATAACCGTGGAAAGATGTGGCCGAATAGACAGCTGTGAAAAAACGCAGCCAGAACAGCGGTTAAAAAGCACTCGGTGTTCATTCGATCGAATCAGCATCTGTGCCGAGTTATAAACTGCACGTACCCACCGATTTTTTTTTTTTTTGCATGAAAAAAAGTTTTAAGAATGAGCCGATCTAATGACTTGGGGCTGCTTCAAAACTTGCAATCAAAAGTACGTTTCCATAAGGCGAAATTTAAAGTTCGCGATTCATAACATTGAATAAAAAAAAGTGTTGTTGCAAGTTCCCCCGCGGTCGGGGATAGGGAGAGTCAGTCACAAGGTTTGTTGGATTCAGAGTGTAAAGAGCGTTGGGAGAAGGGAGGAGGGGCGGGGAGTGGAAAGAGAGGAGTTTTATTTATATAGTACCTCTGCAAATGTGGCAACGCCGTGATTTCTACATCTCCCCAGCAGGAAGGGGAGGGAGAAAGAAGAACCGATTAAGAGAGTCGATGCTTTAATGGAATCGACTCAAATGCCCCATTGAGTCACCCAGATCAGTTTTTCTAGCTGCTTTTTTAAAAAAAAAGATCGGAAATCCACTGGCAAGTTAGCGAAGACTGGTACCAAAAAAATATATATATATATATAAAACAAATCTCAAGTAGGGTCGTTTTTTTTTAAATACAAATATATAATTAAGAATTTTTTTACAAATGCTATTTACAGTTTTTATTACACCTTGGGAAGTTATCCTAATGCAAACGTTAAGTAAAACCAATTAACAAAAAATAATAATAATAAAACACAAAGAGTCCCGTGTTAACTTTTGTGTCCCTCTGCCGCTCTCACACGGTCGTCTCCCCGTGTTTGCTGTTGGTGAGTCTGGTGTAAAACTTGCGCCAGGAATGTAAAGTCTTTCCGGACCAGATCCAAAAGCCAGACGTGATGCCCACGATCAGAGTCATGAGGTATTTGATCATGTACACAGTGAAATCCGGGGTCATCCTCGGGTAGTAGTGGATGGGGCAGGGGATGGCGTAACTTTTGCAGGTCTGGCTAATCCAGCTCTTTTCCCACTGCTCTCTGAAGGCTTGCTCGTAGAAGTAGCAAGCGATGACGATGGTGGCGGGCACGGTGTACAGCACGCTGAACACGCCGATCCGCACCATCAGCTTCTCCAGCTTCTCCGTCTTGGTGCCGTCGTGTTTCATGATGGTCCGGATTCGGAAGAGGGACACGAAGCCGGCGAGCAGGAAGGAGGTGCCGATGAAGAGGTAGACAAAGAGAGGCGCCAACACGAACCCCCGCAGCGGGTCGATGCTGTTCAGGCCGACGAAGCAGACCCCGCTCAAGAGGTCCCCGTCGATCTGCCCCATGGCCAGGATGGTGATGGTCTTCACGGCCGGCACCGCCCAGGCGGCCAGGTGGAAGTATTGAGAGTTGGCCTCGATGGCTTCGTGGCCCCATTTCATGCCGGCCGCCAGGAACCAAGTGAGGGACAGGATGACCCACCAGATGGAGCTGGCCATGCTGAAGAAGTAGAGCATCATGAAGAGGATGGTGCACCCTTCCTTCTTCGTCCCCTGCACCACCGTCTTGTAGGTGTCCTCGGCGAACCGCTCGTTGCACACAACTTTGTCTTCCAGGATGAAGCCGGCGATGTAGGCGATGGAGACCATGGTGTAGCAGCCCGAGAGGAAGATGATGGGCCGCTCGGGGTAGCGGAACCTCTGCATGTCCACCAGGTAGGTGGTCACGGTGAACAACGTGGAGGCGCAACACAGCGACGACCAGATCAGGATCCAAATGCGGGCGAACTTAATCTCCTCGTCGTTGAAGAACATGTAGCCGTTACTCTTGGAGGGCTCGCAAGGCGCCGCGCAGTCCTTCTCGTCCAGGAACTTGTAGCTGAGATACGAGGGGACTTTCAGCGCTCGGGGGCAGTTGAAGGGCTGGTCGTGCTTGTAGCGGGGCGGGTTGGGGGTCGCCAGGTCGCTGCCCGGGGCGGTGGGGACGGTGGTGGGGTTACCTTCCTCCGAGCGGTTCTGGCCCACGCACAGCTGCTCGGTGCCGTGCACCGGGAAGTTCTCGCAACGCAACCTCTCCGGCCACTGGAAGCCGAACTTGTTCATCAGCGCCTCGCAGCCCTGTCTCGCCCGCTCGCAGATCGAGCGACACGGGGGGATCGCCTGCTCCAACACCGTGCACACCGGGGCGTACATGGAGCACAGAAAGAATTTCAGCTCGGGCGAACACTGCACTTTCACCAGCGGGTAGAACTGATGGACCTCCAGCCCCGCGTCCTCCTGGTTCGTGTGGCCCAGCAGGTTGGGCATGATCGTCTGATTGTAGGCGATGTCGGTACACAGCGGGATGGAGATGGGTTGGCAGAAGCCGTGGTCCGGGATGGAGATCCCTCTCTCTCCCTGAAATTGGCCCTGGGCTCTCAGGAAGTTGGAATCGAACAGCGAGAGTGTAATCAGTCCGCTCAGAAACACGTTGAAATGCATCCTCGAAAAAATAAAATTAAAAAAATCTTCAAAGTCTTGTTATTTCGGGCGAAAAGCAACACAATCAATGCAGCGACATTTGGTAGGTTCGCAGAAGAAACTCGTAAAAGGACTGGAGGGGGGGTGGGGGGTTGGGGAGGTAGAAATGAAACTTAGCCGTAAAGAAGCACGCAGTTTGAACAGCGCTCCTCTCGTAAGCCCAACTCGCTGGCTGCCTCCCCGTTAAACGACTGCCTGACTATTTCTTTGTGCAACTAACATCATCTCAATTACGCTGTTTCAAGGGGCCCGCTGTGGGAGGGGAGGAGAGGCGCTCAGCGCTGGCGGAGGCGAACCAGCCTTGAAACAGACCCACCGTCCCAACCCACCGCCAGCAGAGCCAATCCGAGTAATAATCGACGACCAGCCCTAGAGGCACGATTGGCTCACCGCAACATAATGATCGCAGGAATTAGATGCCCAAACTCCACCGCCTTCACTCCGAGCGCTGCCTCTGCTGAACCAGGCTACCCCTGACAACACTCACTTCCATTCTAAGTAGTACTTTACCAAAGGCGAGCAAAACTCACGGCGCAAAAAAAAAAAAACAAAACAAAAAACACCATCTTCAACGTCCAAAGAAATTAGATTTCACCACGGAGTCTGCACCCTCCGCTTTCCCCAACTCGGCAGAGATTTTAATCGCACGTTAGAGCGAATCGATGGGTTTCAAACTACATTTTGGTGGAAAGAGGGCGCTGCATGTCTGCCACGCTCTGCTCATTTACAAAAAAAAAATGTCCTTAATATTTATCTCCAACGTTTGTCGTTTGCGGCAGACGCACTGTGAGAAAAGGAATTTAGGAAGTTGGGATAGAGAAGTATGTTTTTGTCTTCCAGTGCGAGTCCAAAAGTAGAAAACGGTGAATCCCAGAATATCCAGTAAAGCGTTCTGGTAAGAGGTGAGAATATGGTAGAAAAACTCAGCATTGATGCACTTATGGGGAGCTAATTAAAAGAGTGGGTAAAGCAGGCAAAGGAGGGTGAAGAGGCTCGGATCGAAAAACATTTGTCAGACAAGGGAGCCCAAACAACAGAAGAATCTGTGTAGGAGGGAACTGCAGACGCTGGTTTACACCAAAGATATCCACCCAGCATGCTGGAGTAACTCAGCGGGGACAGGTTTGAGTTAAGAGGTCTCCTAACATTTACACTATTTTACGTTGCTGGCGTTGCGTTTAAAACATGTGAAATGAAATAGATTATTTTCAGAAGTGATACTATGTTATGGTCAATTCTGATATCAGTCGGGGTATAACTGTGGTAGACTTTGCAAGTTACACATGATGTGGAATCTTCAGTCGCGGGTAAATAAGGATGCCTCCGTATTATATCCTTGGCAGGCCCAGAGGAATGTTTAGATGGGACTCCAATCACGGGAACTGCAGCCAATAAATCGAGACACGTTACTTGTGTGTGTGTGTGTTTCTGATTTATATCAAACATATGCATGTAGGTCTGGAATTTTTAGCACTGAAATATTTCATACCAGTTCCTGATCCGCACTCACCATGGCACAGCGGTAGAGTTGCTGAACTTATACAGCGCCAGACACCGGGGTTCGATCCAGACTACGGGTGCTGCCTGTAGGAGTTCGTACCTTCTCCCTGTGACCGCGTGGGTTTTCTCCGGGTGCTCCGGTTTCCTTCTACACTCCAAAGATATACACGTTTGAAGGTTAACAGGCTTCTGTAAATTGGCCGTTGGGTGCAGGATAGATAGAACTATTGTGAACAGGTGATTATTGGTGGGTGCAGACTCTTTGGGCCGAAGGGCCTGTTTCCATGCTGTACCACTAAACTGAAACCAGTCATATTTTTATTAACTTAAGCACTGAATTTTGAAATTCCTCTTCTTCATAAATACAAATTATCAATGCTGGTCAGTGCAGACTGGGTGGGCTGAAGGGCCTGTTTCCATACTGTATCTTTAAACTAAACTGAACAATTCAAACTGCCAAAGACTGGGGGAAAAACAACACCCAGATTCTTCTGAAGGTAGACACAACAAGCTGGAGTAACTCAGCAGGACGAGCAGCATCTCTGGAGAGAAGGAATGGTTGAGTTTTCGGGTTGGGACCCTTCTTCAGACTCGACCTGACCTGAAAAGTCACCCATTCCTTCTCTCCAGAGATGCTGCCTGTCCCGCTGAGTTACTTGGGCATTTTGAGTGTATATCTTTGGTGTAAACCAGTGTCCGCAGTGCCTTAATACACAGATTCTTCTGCTGTTTGGGCTCCCTTGTCTGGCAAATGTTCTGGGAGAACTCTGGAAATGCAGAAACATAAATGTTCTTGCAACTGGGGACTGCTCCCATTCTGCTGAAAAAGTGATGCGGGCTGTCAGGACTTTCCTGAGACTGCACCTGGAGTTGAGACCGCACCTGGAGTATTGTGTGCAATTTTGGTCTCCTAATTCAAGGAAGGACATTCTTAGTATTGAGGGAGTGCAGCGTAGGTTCACCAGGTTAATTCCCGCGATGGCGGGACTGACATTTGATGAAAGAATGGGTCGGCTGGGCTTGTATTCACTGGAATTTAGAAGGATGAGAGGGGATGTTATAGAAACATAAAATTCTTAAAGGATTGGACAGACTAGATGCAGGAAACATGTTCCCAATGTTGGGGGAGTCCAGAAGCAGGGGTCACAGTTTAAGAATAAGGGGTAGGCCATTTAGGACTGAGATGAGGGAAAAAAATTCACCCAGAGAGTTGTGAATCTGTGGAATTCATTGCCATAGAGGGCAGTGGAGGCCAATTCACTGGATGCTTTCAATAAAGATTTAGATATAGCTCTTGGGGCTAAAGGAATCAATATGGGGGAAAAACAGGAACGGGATACTGATTTTAGATGATCACCCATGATAACAATGAATAGCGGTGCTGGCTCGAATTGTCGAATGACCTACTCCAGCACTATATTTTCTAAGTGTTCTCTCAGGCAATGGTGGAGAGGCAGGGTGGGTGCTTCTGTGGGCCACAGTCTAGTGTTTTCCCCGGGACGGTGCCAGAATTCCACAGAAGAATCCCGACTGAGAAACTGATCATCTGTTTGCTGTCAGACCCTGGTATGCTGCCCTCGTCCATCATCTTCTGTTTTGATTTCAGAGCTTCAGCAGTCAGGGTTTCGTGCTTTTCTTCCTCGACCCAAATATTCAGAATGATTGATTCTAGATCCTTCTGGAAGCCGAGCGCATGGTTTATGCCAAACTAGGAGAATGAGAGAGCTATTTTACATCCACTTCTCCGGGAGAGAGGGGGTGAGAGAGTTTAGAATTCCAGGCAGTTGTTTCGTGCCCTGAGGCCATCTACCCTCGTGGGACAATCATTTCCTCAGTTACAGGTCCATGGATTTCTCAAATGTTGCATGTTTACATTTGAAGTGATCCTCTCTGGTTGATTTTTTTTTTTTTTTTTAGCTTTGCAATTGACAGATTAATAAAACATGTTTTGAAAAAGAATTACATTTGGAGTTAATCCATATTCAACAAGCCAACTAAATCATCCCTCTCTCCAAGGCTCAATGCCTGAACAGTTATTCAAATCCTTTCACAGAGGCACTCTTTCCCTCTCCACCCCCCCAGCCCTGGAGTTAGGGCTCAGAAACGAGCCTTTCAGCTTTCAATTAAATCATGACTGTTCTGCAAATTAACTTCAAATACCCATCTTGGTTCTGTGACCATTAATGACACCCCCTACAAAAATAGGCTGCCCTTTCTTTTTCCCTTTTGAATTCAGTCTTCCTTTCACAGCAACATTTTCCTCCCTGCACTGACCACAGATCCCAAGAAATGTGCCCAAAACTCCCGCCAATGTCACCGAGGTATTCCCAGTTCTGTCAATTGAAGGAAACATTCCAAATACCCACTTCAAAAGGAAACTCACCTTGTAATCTCACCAATCCTTTCACAGAGGCTTCCACTTTACAGTCACTGATAGAGATATAGATTCATACCGTATGGCCCTTCTGACAGGCCATTCTGCCCATCAAATCTTCGCCAACAATTAAGCATCTATGTACAATAATTCTACATTAATTGGATTTCATTTACCCACCATTCCATGAACCCTAAACCCCCATCCACATTCTACTAAATGACTTCTAAAGGGTAGCTAATGTAACCCCACGTTTTAAAAAGGGAGGGAGAGAGAAAACGGGGAATTACAGACCAGTTAGTCTAACACCAATGCTAGAGTCAGTTATTAAAGATGGGATAGCAGCACATTTGGAAAGTGGTGAAATCATTGGACAAAGTCAGCATGGATTTATGAAAGGTAAATCATGTCTGACGAATCTTATAGAATTTTTTGAGGATGTAACTAGTAGAGTGGATAAGGGAGAACCTATGGATGTGTTATATCTGGACTTTCAGAAGGCTTTCGACAAGGTCCCACATAAGAGATTAGCATACAAACCTAAAGCACACGGCATTGGGGGTTCAGTATTGATGTGGATAGAGAACTGGCTGGCAGACAGGAAGCAAAGAGTAGGAATAAACGGGTCATTTTCAGAATGGCAGGCAGTGACTAGTGGGGTACCGCAAGGCTCAGTGCTGGGACTCCAGCTATTTACAATATATATTAATGATCTGGATGAGGGAATTGAATGCAATATCTCCAGGTTTGCGGATGACACGAAGCTGGGGGGCAGTGTTAGCTGTGAGGAGGATGCTAGGAGGCTGCAAGGTAACTTGGATAGGTTGGGTGAGTGGGCAAATGCATGGCAGATGCAGTATAATGTGGATAAATGTGAGGTTATCCACTTTGCCGGCAAAAAACAGGAGGGTAGATTATTATCTGAATGGTGGCCGATTAGGAAAAGGGGGGAGATGCAACGAAACCTGGGTGTCATGGTACACCAGTCATTGAAAGTAGGCATGCAGGTGCAGCAGGCTGTGAAGAAAGCGAATGGTATGTTGGCATTCATAGCAAAAGGATTTGAGTACAAGAGCAGGGAGGTTCTACTGCAGTTGTACAGGGTCTTGGTGAGGCCACACCTGGAGTATTGCGTACAGTTTTGGTCTCCTAGATCTGAGGAAAGACATTCTTGCCATAGAGGGAGTACAGAGAAGGTTCACCAGACTGATTCCTGGGATGGTGGGACTTCCATATGAAGAAAGACTGGATAGACTCGGCTTGTACTCGCTGGAATTTAGGAATTGAGGGGGGATCTTATAGAGACATACAAAATTCTTAAGGGGTTGGACAGTAGATGCAGGACGATTGTTCCTGATGTTGGGGAACTCCAGAACAAGGGGTCACAGTTTAAGGATCTATCAGACTATTATTTAAATGGTGGGATTAGGAAAAGGGGAGATGCAGCGAGACCTGGGTGTCATGGTACATTAGTCATTGAAAGTGGGCATGCAGGTGCAGCAGGCAGTGAAAAAAGCGAATGGTATGTTAGCTTTCATAGCAAAAGGATTTGAGTACAGGAGCAGGGAGGTTCTACTTCAGTTGTACAGGGTCTTGGTGAGACCACACCTGGAGTATTGCGTACAGTTTTGGTCTCCAAATCTGAGGAAGGACATTATTGCCATAGAGGGAGTGCAGAGAAGGTTCACCAGACTGATTCCTGGGATGTCAGGCTGTCTTATGAAGAAAGACTGGATAGACTCGGTTATACTCTCGGAATTTAGGAGATTGAGAGGGGATCTTATAGAAAATTACAAAATTCTTAAGGGGTTGGACAGGCTAGATGCAGGAAGATTGTTCCCGATGTTGGGGAAGTCCAGGACAAGGGGTCACAGCTTAAGGATAAGGGGGAAATCCTTTAAGACCGAGATGAGAAAGACTACACAGAGAGTGGAGTTAGTTGAGGCCAGTTCATTGGCTATGAGTGAGCCCTTGTGGCTAAGGGATCAGGAGGGTATGGAGAGAAGGCAGGTACAGGATACTGAGTTGGATGATCAGCCATGATCATATTGAATGGCGGTGCAGGCTCGAAGGGCTGAATGGCCTGCTCCTGCACCTATTTTCTATGATTCTTTTATGAGAAGATCTTACACAATGGTGATCATAGAAGGTAGTTGAGGCACACTGAGTATGGCGTGGAAAGCAAGCCCTCAGTCCAACTTGCCAACCTGGCTTATAGTCACTGAGTTCCAACTTGCCAATGCCCCATCTACTCTAGTCCCACCTGCCTGTGTTTTGCCCATATTCCCCCGAAGAAGGGTTCCAACCCAAAACGTTGCATATTTTTTTTTCCAGAGATGCTACCTGTCCTGCTGAGTTACTCCAGCACTTTGTGTATATCTTTGGTGTAAACCAGCATCTACAGTTCACTCCTATACATTCCCTCTAAACCTTTCCCATCCAAAATCAGGGCAATTTACAGTGGTTAATGAACCTACCAACTCACACATCTTTAGGGTGTGAGAGGACATTGGAGCATCTGAGGAAATCCACACAGTCATAGAGAGAATGGATGCATTTTGTATATCTGCCGATTGCAAGTCGGAATTGAAGCCAGGTGGCTGCGAGGCATCCTGTGCCACCATGCCTGCTTAGTATAGAGTGACAGCGTGAAAACACGCCCCTTGGCCCATCAAGTCCATGCTGACCAGCGATCGATCACCTGTGCACTAACTCTATCGTACACACCAGGGACAATTCACAGAGGCTATTTAACCTAAAAACATGTACGTCTTCGGGCTGTGGGAGGAAGCTGAAGCACCTAGAGAAAACCCACGCGTTCACAGGGAGAATGTTCAAACTCTGTACAGACTGCACCCGAGATCAGGATCAAACCAGGTCTCTGGTGCTGTAAGGCAGCAACTCCTGCTGCACCGCCGTGCCAGCTCTCCCACTCTATCTCCTCCCTCTCCCCAGCTGGCTTGCTGCTCCTTTGTATTAGCTTTCCTGGCATCGATCTTTTACGTCCAGAACCAAGTTTGATTTCCAAGCTGCTGGCAAGACGAATGTCTGGGAAACGCGTACTAGTCCTACTCGCCCAGCAGTCACGGATCACTGCCGGTCTCATCATCCTGGCAGGAGCTGGGTACAAGGCAGGTAGTGCAAGGCAAGGATCTTCAGCAGACTTAATCTCCTGAACAACTTCCTTGACGTGGCAAATAAACTGTTGAACAGAGCTCATAAAGCATTTGCTGATACCATAGGTGTATGTTTGCCAGCGTGGCAATGTATGGCTACACCACCATTTGTATGTCGTACTTGTAATCCAATTCAGTTTATGCAGAACCTAAAGAACATTGGTGGTTCCTTGTGTGGTCCTCTATAAACACTAGCTTTGCTCAGGCACTTGAAATGGACAATATTGTTGGCTGAGGATCATCACTTGTATTCGTATTAAACAGGACACAAGGGCAGAGTTCTCACAATACTTCCATCACAATTAAATACTTCAGTTAACCACATGGCATTGTGGCAATGGGCAAACTTGCAAACCACCTCCTGCTTTTTTGGATTGCACTGTCAATGTCTGGAATGTTTTCGGAGTAGCAAATGTTTAGCCCATTCTCCTTCTTATTTCCTCCAAGTATAATCTGCCTGCTGGGTGGGATGGACCTCACACACCATTTAACATCTTGCCTAACTGTCTATTACATGGAAGATAGACACAAAATGCCGGAGTAACAGCGGGTCAGGCAGCATCTATGGAGAATAAGTGTAGGTGATGTTTCGGGTCGACACCCTTATTCCTTTTCTCCAGAGAAGCTGCCTGACCAGCTGAGTTACTCCAGCATTTTGTGTCCATCTTCAGTGAAAACTAGGATCAACCTCTTTCTTACACATGTATTGCATGGTCTTGCCATTGAATGCTCTGGGACCATTTAATTACCGAGAGCCCACGGTCAAGTGTTATATTGTTTAGGAATCTGGTTCAGGGCTTCTGCTTCCAAATCCATTTCCGCTACTGCTCTAAGCACAACTAGAAACTTGGCTCAATAAAGTTAGCACACACTGTGCACGGAAACTCAAAATTGTACATAATGCAAGTTGAATGTCAAGTGTCTCCTTAAATTGGAAGGTCATTCTTTTTCCTACCTTGTGTACATTGATGTGGCACAGATTTGTTGACTTTGTGTGGTCCTAACCTCCTATCTAACTCATTGGAGACCTGTTGTGAGGTAAATCAAACTTTCACTACTCGTAATTTACTTAACTTTATTTAAGCTTTAAGCAACTTATTTCTTTAATACATAAACTCAGAAACGTCTGGCAAACATGGCTGGTTCCACAGGCCTTTCCCGCCCGAAATACCTCGCACATGCGCACACTCCGGAAAAGTCCTGCACATGTGCACACTCTAGAAGAGCCCTGCGCATGCGCCCACTTCAAGACCTTTGAACTATTTCTAATCATACATTAACGGACTTTATCCTGCACTAAATGTTGCACCTTTATTCTTTTATATGTGCTTTATACTTTATATGTATATACTTTATACATTTATGTTCTAATCATGTGTACTTTGACGGGATAGCACACAAACAAAAGCTCTTCACTGTACCTCAGTATACCTGACAATAATAAGCTCAACTTATTGATGCTAAAACATCAAGCAACCTTTCTTTAATAAGAAGTGATGAAATTCAAACTGCTAACAAGTCCCTTTTTTGTTTGTAATTGCTACCACATCTATAAAATGGACATCCTAAGAAGGCTTCAAAAAATATCCCAAGAAGGCTCCATTAAAATAACTGTGAATATTTGTCTGAGAGCTAGATATATGTATGGATCGGCCCACAACCACAAGAAGACAGCACGGTGGCGCAGCGGGAGAGTTGCCACCTTACAGCGCCAGAGACCCAAGTTCATGTTCATGTCATGAAGAATAGGAGTAGAATGAGGCCACTCCGCCCATCAAGTCTACTCCGCCATTCAATCATGGCTGACCTATCTCTCCCCCCTAACCCCATTCTCCTGCCTTCACTCCATAACCTCTGACACCTGATTAATCAAGAATCTATCTATCTCTGCCTTAAAAAGATCCACTGCCTCTACAACCTTCTGTGGCAAAGAATTCCACAGATTCACCACCCACTAAAGAAATTTCACCTCATCTCCTTCCTAAAAGAACATTCTTTAATTCTGAGGCAATTACCTCTAGTTGTAGACTCTCCCACTAATGGAAACATCCTCTCCACATCCACTCTATCCAAGCCTATAGCTATTCTGTATGTTTCAATGTGGTCCCCCCTCATTCTTCTAAACTCCAGCGAGTACAGGCCCAGTGCTGACAAATGCTCATCATAGGTTAACCTACTCATTCATGGGATCATTCTTGTAAACCTTCTCTGGACCCTCTCCAGAGCCAGCACATCTTTCCTCAGAAATGGTGCCCAAAATTGCTCACAATATTACAAATGTGGCCTTACCAACGCCTTATAGAGCATTACACCCCTGTTTTTGTGTACAAGCCCTCTTGAAATAAATGCTAGCATTGAGTTTGCTTTCTTTACTACCGATTCAACTTGCAGATTAACATTTTGGGAATCCCTCACCAGCACTCCCAAGTCCCTTTGCACCTCCAATTTCTGGATTGTCACCCCATTTAGAAAATAGTCTACGCCTTTGTTCGATCCTGACTCCTGGTTCTTGTCTGTAGGGAGTTTGTACGTTCTGCCCATGACATGTGTGGGTTTTCCCCAGGAGCTCTGGTTTTCTCCCACACTCCAAAAACGTACAACTTTGTAGGCTAATAGCTTGGTATCAATGTAAATTATCCGTAGTGTGTCCAGGATAGTATTAATGTGCGGGGATCTCTGGTCGGCACGGACTAGGTGGGCCGAAGGGCCAGTTTCCACAATGTATCTCTAAACTAAACTAAACTAAACTAAATGAAAATACATCACAGACCTTTGCTTCATATCTTGTGGAGAACAGAATCCAGAGTCTGACAATATGTTCAGAAAATTACCCCAGATGAACGGCTTCATGCGCTGCTCCTGCTGTCCAGTTCATTGTAGTAACATTATACTTTTGGGATTGGATTTCAGCAGATGTCAGTGCAGCACCAGTCACAAAATATAGCACAACCGTCGTCTTACACCGTGTTGACAGCCAAGCCATAACAGTATGAAAGCTACATCTGGCGGGCTTTGTTTCGTGCGGCATTGTGATACCCATCTGAGATTGGATTCAACTCAGGTCAGAGTGAACTGGACAGAATGCGGTGCCCCAGTGTTTTAACAGGGAGTTTCCCTGGAGTAGGTTCATTCTCACAGGGTATTAAAGTATCTGTCCAAATCAGTCTCTGGTTTTTAATTTAAGCCTCCAGGAGGTTTGCATCAGGTGTTTTTACTTGCCTGAGTATCTTGCTTTCAAAGGCTGGACAATGCCAATGGGAATAGACTGAAGTTTATAAAATAAAAGTCAAGTCAACACCATTTAACACTGAATCAGTTTGCTGTGTCTATACTTAAAAGTTCAAAACAAACTTAAATTTGCAGTACAAGTGGAAATAGGTATCAATATCATTACAGGACTAAAATCTCAGCAAACAATCCGTCTGAAGCCAAACTATTAGTGTGAACAAAGTTTTAGAGATTCAGCTGGTTTGATGGTTTTACTGACCTACATTTCAATGTAATTCCCAAAATCTTAATGAGAAAAATAACAACCTCGTGTTAACAAAATGTTTTAATGAAGCACATTGTGACCACTCCAGTTAAACACAAACCTCTTGATTGGGTGGAGTGTTATGACTGCCTGTAATTTCAAATTAAATACTCAGATTTATCTGAATTTGGACATAGATTGACATGGATCCAGGACTTGCCTGTTTGCCTTTATGGTTGCAAAAACAATAAACTATAAAGTGATCTTATACGGTACAGGTGTATACAATCATGAGAGGAATAGATCGGGTAGATGCACAGAATCTCTTGCCCGGAGTAGGGGAATCCAGGACCAGAGGACATAAGTTCAAGGTGAAGGGGAAAGATTTAATAGGAATCTGAGGGGCAACGTTTTCACACAAAGGGTGGTGGGTGTATGGAACAAGCTGCCAGAGGAGGTAGTTGAGGCTGGGACTTATATTAAAAATTTAACAGTTAGACAGGTACATGGATAGGACAGGTTTGGAGGGATATGGTCCAAGTGCAGGCAGGTGGGACTAGTATAGCTGTGACATGTTGGCCGGTGTGGACAGGTTGGGCCAAAGGTCCCATTCCACATTGTATCACTCTGACTAAATGAATCTAAAACACAATGTAAAAACATCAGTAATTCAACCCTGCCTCAGGGTCAATTATGGAACACATTGAGCCATTTGGCATTGACACAGTCATGTTTCAGTTAAAGAATCTGTGATTTGTTGGTTGGCTTTTAGCTGAAGTCCAAATTTCAATGCATTTGGGGTATAACGTGAAAACTAAAACCAGTGATACCTCCGCATTTGGATACGAGCATTGAGTAATGTGAAAGGCACCCCGACATGAGGTGGCATCTTCAAGGGAATGGAAAAATATAAACACATTGTAGGCCCTGTGAGGAGCCCTGAGGAAATGTGGGCTTTCAGAGACAGCACTTTCATTTATTGAATCATTCGCGAGCTGATGGGTTTGAGCTCCACTGTTGTACACTGACAAAATCTTAACTGACACCTTCAGTGTAATGTGTGAAGCTCAAAGCGTTGGAGGAGCTCAGCGGGTCAGGCAGCATCCGTGGAGGCAATGGACAAGCGACTTTTCAGGTTTGGGACCCTTCCTCAGTCACACATGCAGACTGTTTATCCAAAGCAGAGTCCCAATCGGAAACGTCTGTCCATTCCCTCCAGTGATATTGCTTGACCCGCTGAATTACTCCAGCGTTTTGTGATTCTAACATCAGCAGTTCCTTGTGTGTCTATTCAGTGTAAGACTGAGGGAAGGGTAAACTGTGGGAAGTGCTGCTTTTTGCATGTGGTGTGTCTTTGCTATCAAATTTATCCTCTTGGATGGAAATAAATAATCAAATGAACTATCCCCCTCCAGATTCAGGGACAATTTCTTCCCAGCAACTGAACCATCTTTCCAACATCTAGAGAGCTGTGCTGAGCTACTACCGACCTCATTGGAGAGCCTTGGACTATCTTTGATCAGACTTTACTTTGCACTAAATGTTATTCACATTATTCCCTTTATCCTATATCTGTACACTGTGGACAGCTCGATTGTAATCATGTATTGTCTTAACGCTGACTGGTTAGCACGCAACTAAAGCTTTTCACTGTACCTCAGTACACGTGACAATAAACTAAACTAAATTAAACTATTTTCAAGAAGAGCAAGATTCCCCCCATTGTCCAGGCCAATATTTAACCCTCAGTCAATGAATTTCCTGTCATCTATGCAGTCATTTGCAATTTGGTCACCTTATTTACCTATGTCATATTGTTCACCCTACCTCAAAACTACTCTTTAGATTGGGTAGTCATTGCATTTTCTTGATTTTGCAAAATAACATAGAAACATAGAAAATAGGTGCAGGAGGAGGCCATTCAGCCCTTCGAGCCAGCACCGCCATGCATTGTTATCATGGCTGATCGTCCCCAATCAATAACCCGTGCCTGCCTTCTCCCCATATCGCTTGACTCCACTAGCCCCTCGAGCTCTATCTAACTCTCTCTTAAATCTATCCAGTCACTTGGCCTCCACTGCCCTCTGTGGCAGGGAATTCCATAAATTCACAACTCTCTGGGTGAAAACGTTTTTTCTCACCTCAGTCCTAAATGACCTCCCCTTTACTCTAAGACTGTGGCCCGTGGTTCTGGACTCGCCCAACATTGGGAACATTTTTCCTGCATCTAGCTTGTCCAGTCCTTTTATAATTTTATATGTTTCTATAAGATCCCCCATTCTATAAGATAAGATAAAATGTGCAAAATAGATGCAGGCTCATTATCTCATTATTTGCAAAGCACCAAGATTCAGTTTAATTGTCACATGTACCAATTAAGGTACACTGAAATTTGAGTTAGCATACTGCCATACTAAGTAAAAAACAACAATACACACAGCGACATAAAATAAAATTTAACATAAACATCCACCACAGCGGATTCCTCACTGTGATGGTAAGTTCAGTCATTTTCCTCCTTTGTTCACCAGTGGTCGGGGCCTTGACCCCTCCATTGACTATATTTAAATAGTGTGGCGGAGGCAGATATGACAGTGGCATTGAAGAGACTTTTGGAGAGGCACATGGATGTGCATCAAATGTATGGATTATGTGCAGGCATATAAGAGGTTGTCTCGGCATTATGTTCAGCACAGATATTGGGCCTGTTCTGTTCTTCTGCTGTGTTCTATGTTCTATGAATAACACAGTTAGATGTTTGGAGGAAGGATCACAACCCGAAACATCACCCGTTCCTTTCCTCCAGAGATGCTGCCTGTCCCGCTGGGTTAACCATATAACCATATAACAATTACAGCACGGAAACAGGCCCACTCGGCCCTTCAGCTTTTACTCCAGCTTTTTGCGCCTATCTTAGCTGTTATGAAAATTGCTTTAGTAATGTACATTCATTTTCATTCTTAAAAATGCATTTCATGGATTGTTTTATTGGAAGGGTTGAGCATGTTCAACTGTAACCATTACATCAACATCACATGTCTCAGGTGCACTCACACAATCACAGGGGCTGTCCCACTGCGGTGAGTTTAGGAGAGTTTGAAAAAATGTCATGTTGAAGACCTCCTTCGACTATGTAGAAGACCTCCTTCGACCATGTTGAAGACTAGCTTCGACGAGCTACGACTAGCTATGACTAACTTCTGGAAAATTGGACTCCGAATAATGGAGAGTGAAGAAGGAATGCTGCCGATCTCCTTCGACCTCCCTTCGACCACACTTCAACTATTATGAAGACATGAAGACATGCCAACCTACTACGACTAAACCTATGAGTAAAAAAAGTATTGATTTTTTCCATGGCGACCTTTTTTTACTCGCGGGCATTTTTCAACATGTTGAAAAATATGCCGCGACCTAGCTGAGGCCTCGAGTACACGGAAGCTACTCTCGAGCACGAAGGAGAGTTACAAAGACCTCTCAGGACCTCGTGTCGACCATGCTGCGCGTATGAGTCGAGGGCAAACTCACCAGAACTCGTGGATTAGTTCGCCCAAGTGGGACAGCCACTATAGGAAAACAGATTAATGAGATTAGCAGAACTAACTAAAGTTTGGTGAACGAATGGATAGATTTGGACTGGGGATTCAAATGAGGTGGACGGAGAAGTTGGATGGGGTTATTGGGCCTGTGTACATGACGACACCCTGACAACATGATTGAATTTAATGCAGCAGGTCATTGCTAATGTATTAATCTTCCAAACCAATATACTGATTGGTAAACTAATGCAAATTGTGCGCAAATTAGAATTATTATCATTACAGGATTAAAACTAAGCAAATAATTTTAGTTTAGTTGAGTTTAGTGATACAGCGCAGAAACTAAACAGGCCCTTCGGCCTACCGAGTCTGCGCTGACCAGCGATCCTACCACTCGGACTATCCTATACAGGAGTGACAATTTACAATTTTTACCCAAGCCTACAAATCTGTATGTCTTTGGCGTGTGAGAGGAAACTGGAGCACCCGCACTCACAGGAGAGAGCATACAAATGCTACACAGACATCTCACATAGTCCAGATCGAACCCGTGCCACCCCTAATCTGTCCAAATCCAAACGTTCTAGAGATTCAGCTGGTTTCATTCATTTACATTTGGTGCAATAACTAATACATCAGTGAGGAAGATCACAATAATGCATTAGTATTAGTATTGAGTGACCTAACTAGTAAAACACAACCCTCTTGAATGGGGTTAGCATGTAATGACTATGTTATTCAAGTTATACAGTAAGATTTACCTGCATTTGGACATAAAGCTCTTTCCGTCCTGGAGTTGTTTGTTTGTCTTTACAGTTGTAATCAAATAACGTTTCCTGACCAACCAATCAGATGGAAAGCTTTTCAGTTAAGGCAGTAATTTTTCTTTCTCCTGCATTTTCTGTTTTGAATTTCGTGTTTCCAGCATTAGTGAAATTTTGTCCGCAACCAAAATAGCTAAAGGAACAGATGACGCACAAGTATAGGATATTTACGGACAGGAAGAATATAACTAGCTCAAATCTTCCCAGCTGTATCCCACAGCGTTTAGCTTGCGGTTTCAGGCTGTTGGTGTGGTGTAACCTCGGTCAATGAGTGACCAGGGCACAATGATTCACAGTATGGTTATTGTGTATCCTTAGCCCCATGCTGCTGCACTGAGAATGGCAAGTTTGGTGATATTAAGTTAGGAACAACAGCCTTGTAACATTCTTTTAATTTTCTGATGAACTTAACGGGTTCTGTAGCGAGATGCAAAATGATCGAGCGTTGCTCACAACATTCCTGCAATGAAATTATTGCAGTAATTTGAGTCTCTTCTCTCTATTTAGCAAAGTAAGGGGACAGCTGAACATGATTTGCAGATTATGAAGACGTATGAATTTATTATTCGCAGGAAATTAAAACAAACAAAATGCATTAATATATTGTTGCTTTGAATTCTAAGACAGTCTAAAGTCCATGGAGCCAACGAAGGATTTTTGAAGCGTAGCCACAGTTGTACTGTGGGACAGTGAAGGGCGGCATGCACTGTTGTCACTGATAGATGGGTTCTTAATGCATTTCGTCAGGCTCTAATAAGATCCTGGCTAATGATAGCCTTTTTGTCCATAGCTTAGTTATTTTTGTCAGCAGCTGTATATATAGAGGCACTTACACATCCACTGCCAGCATTGGAATGCAAGGCCACGTGAGTATAACGTCCCACAGCAAGTTTCTGCTTTGCAGTTTGGTCATGAGTCATTGGCATATGCCTTATACATTTTAATTTGCTGCTTTTGATACATTAAAAGCAAATAGTAAAAAATGTAGATCGACACAAAATGCTGGAGTAACTCATATCAGGCAGCATATCTGGAGAAAAGGAATAGGTGACGTTTCGGGTCAGAACCCTTCTTCAGACCCCGATATAAACTCTGCTTTGTGATAAAGCCATTTTCCATTATGTCCAATATACAATACTGTTTATTTTTATGTATAGTACATTTCTCCTTGTTACCCAGTGAAAATCCCAGCGTTGTTTCAAGAGAGAGGGTGAGAATCTGAAATAAAAGCTGGAAAATTCTGCAAGTCAGGCAGGAGACTTCGAAGGAAAAAATCGGGCTTTTTCGCTTCCAAAAAACAAACTGCTGGATGAAGTCAATGGATCAGACAGCATCTGTGGAGGCAAAGGTGGATGATGGATGACTTTTCAGGTTGGGACCCTTCTTCAGACTTAAGCGGGCAAACGATGTTTTGGGTAGGGACCAACCCGTTGCTACCTGACCCAATTCTCCCTCCACAGATGCTGCCTGACCTGTTGAGTTCCTCCAGCAATTTGCTGTTTACTAGAGGTTCCAGCATCTGCAGTTTCTTGTGTGTTCTGTGTGTCTTTAATCAAAACTTTACATATGAATTACTTTTTATAATCTACCCTATTCCCCATAATACATGTAACCTTTCCAAAATGTCCTCTCAATCTCCGACAGCATTTGCAATCATTATTTATAAGAAGGTTAATTATATGGATATAACTTTTTCATTTTTATTTTTGATTTAATTTAGTTTTATTTCAATTAGTGGTTTAAGAAAATAGAAAAACAGAGCATTTTTTAGTGCTTTCTATAATTAATTGCAACTAAATCACCAATGTGCAATAAATGACAGCGACGATCAAACTGGAATGTGGAATGGGAAACATTAAATTCTCCAATTCTCAACATCAAAATAATAGAAGGATGAGGGGAACCTCATTTAAACTTACCGAAGAGTGAAAGGCCTGGATAGAGTGGATGTGGCGAGACGATGTTTCCATTAGTGGGTGATTCTAGGACCAGAGGTTATAGCCTCAGAATTAAAGGACATCCCTTTAGGAAGGAAATAAGGAGGTTCATTAATCAGGGTGGTAAATCTGCGGAATTTATTCCTACAGAGGGCTGTTGAGGCCAACAGATATATTTAAGGCAGCGATGGAGATAGATTCTTGATTAGTACGGGTATCAGGGACTACGGGGAAAGAAGGCAGGAGAATGGGGGTAGGAGGGAGTGGTAGATCAGCCACGATTGAATGCCAGAGTAGACTTGATGGACCAAATGGTCTGATTCCGCTCCTATCACATATGAATTTATGAAACTTATCCATTGCCGACCATATTTATCTAATCCGAGTTCTCATCATTTACCTCACCCAACTGAGTTACCAAGTCATGTCCCTGACTAGCCCCTACAGCCTTCTGTTAGGGCAATTGGCCGATAGTGGATGTAGTTGGAACCACCTCATTTTCCATGGTTAGCTTACAACCCAACATACTGACATTAAATGCTCCAATTGTCGGTAACAGCCCTCCCTTTTTTGCTCTCCGTTTCCTGTACTTCCCCCACCCCTGTTCAAACTCATTTCTCCCCCCATCCTGCCCCTCCTCTTTCTCCCCCTCCCCTTCTCCCCCCTCCCCCCTCCCTTCCTCTCTCCCTTTAGGTCCACATATATCCATCCCTCTAGCTTTCCACCTCCTCTCTTTATACAACTCCCTTTTGTTGCCTTCCCATCTCTAGCCTCTGCTCACCCATCTGCAAATCAACCTCCACCATCCCTCACCTGTATCATCCATCACTCGCCAGGCTTATTAACCCTCTGCTACAATTAGTCTGTATAAGGGCCTCCACCCAAAACGTCACGCTCGAAGGGCCGAATGGCCTACTCCCGCACCTATTGTCACCTATCCTTGTTCTCTAAAGATGCTGCCTGACCCGCTGAGTTATTCCAACACTTTGGATTTTAACAATATTTTAAAACTTGTGTGTTTTCTTGAAGCAAAGTGCTTTGTTGAGCTTAAAGTGTATACTACAAATACAACACTGCATTAGTTTAAGAAAACATGTCAAAATCAGTAGTCCACCAGTTCAAGTTGAGTTTGAAGAGAGATCTCCACCCGAAAAGTCTTCTCCAGAGATGCTGCCAGTTCCGCTGAGTTACTCCAGCACTTTGTGTCTATCTTCGGTTCAAACCAACATCTGCAGTTCCTTCCTACTCAGTTCAACTTCAGTTCTCTGAAAAATCTAAATACGCCCTGTATGTACACAGACACACGTTATCCTGCAGGAGGGGCGGTAAATAAAGTGCGAGACGCTGATATGGACATGGACATTTAACATGGAGATTCACCCTGTATAGTGAATGGTTTGAAAGCGAGGACTGAATGACTTCGGTTGAGTCTTCGCACACTGCCTGATACCCACAGATTTGACTTCGCTGCCACGACAATAACCTAAGGCGGTAATATATTGCGTATACCATAGACTTCCTGTAAATGGCACACTAGCTTCCTGCAACAATTTATTGATAATAACCCCGGGTGTTACAAAACGGCGTATGAAGCCACGCTTCACCCGCTTATGACAAGGAACTCCTGCACAGGTAAGACTATAGGGGGGAGTGGAGTGCCCTAATACTGCTCCTGGATGTTACTGGGTTTATCGGCATTAAGTCAGCTATTTCCCAGTTCGTTGGGGCAAGACATTCCTAAATCTGTTCAATTTAGATCCTTTGATTGGTTTGTAACGGGATTGATCTACAATGAAGTGTTTTTTCCCCCTCGCCAATTGAAACATAACATTTCTTGGTAAATATGTGGAAAGGGTGGGAGGTCTGAGCAATGTCTTTATTGGTAATAATCGACCTTAATTATAATCAATGTACCTCGCGTCACTTCTAACTAACCGGCCGGCGGCCCGAATAATGGGGACAATTAAGTCGATCTTTTTCACAAGGAAACGTCAGTTGGCGCCTCTTAATTGCCCTTTCAGGAACAAGGAGATCCATTATTAATTCCCCCCCCCCCCCCCTTTTGTTCACACCTTAAACGTGTTATAATACTTTCACAGGTCGTTGTTATTGGAAGTTTATAGTTTTATTTCAAAAATTTCAAAAGGTAAAGGACGTCTGGTGGGTGTGACTCAAGCGAACATGCTGGTTAAAGATATTTTTTTAAAAATGCATGACATATATTTCAAACCCAGCTCCGACCCCGAGAAACTGCACAGACGCCGGTGCGAATGCAAACAGCAATCACTCCTGCAATTTAATCCAATGCTTTATACACATTACCCGTGCAAAATCTTTGATTGGAATTAATTTCTTCTGGAATTCACAAGTATGTTAATTTCACGTCGATTATTAACCACTTCCCATCAAGTCTCGGGGAAAACAAAACTTTTCATGCTAGAAATTGACACGACTAACTGCAGAAGTGTTATGTCAGACAATTTCTGGCCAAAAAAGTTTTATTCCTGAGACTTGGTGGGAAGTGGTTTAATAATCGACGTGAAATTCACATACTTGTTTTACTTGAACTGAATAAAATATTTTATCTTTTTTTTTACAAAAAGCCATCCAAAGTGCACTCTTGCCTCCTAAGTGGATGAGAGTGTAACACTTGATGCACGGTCTTGCTGGGCGCACGCTGATTTTTATTCGCTACTTTGTGGTTTGAAATAGATTAATAAAGTAAAGAGCAGACATTTCTGCACTCTGGGCTATTTGCTGGGCTAATTCCTTCCCTCCAAGACTGCTAGGAGTTGCGAGCGCAGGTCCGGACGCCTCTTTGTTAAAGGTAATTGAAACCATCGAGCCTCCACTCTCTTTCTCTCTCTCTGCACAAAACCCAAGGAGTGCAGAGGAAACAAACGTGGGGGAAACTCGATCCGTCAGTCGGAATCTCTTGCAAGAAATATATGAAGGGGTGAGGGGTTCTCCTCCCTTCCCCCCCCCCCCCCCCCCCGTGATCTTTGCCAGTGATACAAAGGTCCTGTCCCCTCTCGTTTCCGGACGATGCATTTCTGATGGGACATCAGAGAGAAATAACGTTTTAATTTTAAAGGGTCAAGAAGGCCGTGTCGTTTTACCGATTTTTAAAAGCAAAATCCTGACCAGTGTTTCTCCAAACGAAATAGCCATGTTTAGTCTGTCGCTTGCCAACCTTGTTAAAATACTTTCGCTACAAAGCCAGTTGGTACAGGATGTTGTTACAGTGTATTTGAGGGGGAGGGTGGGGTGGATATTTAGATAGCACCTTCCCCATCTTTGGGATGCATTAAATTGCTTAAAAGCCAATAAACACAGTGAAGTTGGAGCAGGAAAGCGCTGTTCAGGCCCTTCGGCCCACAATGTATGTGCTGAACATGATGCCAATTCAAGACACAATAGGCAATAGGTGCAGGAGGAGGCCATTCGGCCCTTCGAGCCAGCCCCACCATTCATTGTGATCATGGCTGATCATCCCCATTCTGTACCCTGTTCCTGCCTTCTCCCCATATCCCTTGACTCCGCTATCTTTAAGAGCTCCATCTAACTCTCTCTTGAAAGCATCCAGAGAATTGGCCTCCACTGCCTGATGAGGCAGATAATTCCACAGATTCACAACCAAAGATTCTAGATCTATTTCAAATCTGTTCACAACTCTCTGGGTGAAAAGGATTTTCCTCATATCTGTTCTAAATGGCCTACCCTTTATTCTTAAACTGTGGCCCCTGGTTCTGGACTTCCCCAGCATCAGGAACATGTTTCCTGTGTCTAACATGTCCAATCCCTTAATAATCTTATATGTTTCAATAAGATCCCCTCTCATCCTTCTAAATTCCAGTGTATACAAGCCCAGTCGCTCCATTCTATCAACATATGAGAATCCCGCCATCCCGGGAATTAACCTTGGTGAACCTACGCTGCACTCCCTCAATAGCAAGAATGTCCTTCCTCAAATTTGGAGACCAAAACTGCACACAATACTCCAGGTGCAAACTCACCAGGACCCTGTACAACTGCAGAAGGATCTATTTGCTCCTATACTCAACTCAGCACTGTATATATTTTTTCAAACCAACATCTAAAGAAGTATCTGGATCCGAAATATCTATTCCTTTTCTCCAGAGATGCTGCCCGACCTGCTGAGTTATTCCAGCTTTTTGTGTGTATCTGCAGATCCCTGTATCTCAACATTGCCAAGTTAAACTAATCTCGTCTACCTGCGTGTTATCCATATTCCTCCACATATATGAACATATTCAAGAGCCTCTTAAACGCCAGTATCATACCTGCCTCCCCCACCATCCCCTGACAGCACATTCCAGGCACCCATCATTCTCTCCGTAAAAAATAAACCTGACCCGCTCATCTTTAAACTTTGCCCTTCTCACCTTAAAGCAATGAACTATGAAATCAGTTCAATTGGTGTGAGCTGGGGGGTTTAATAAATCACAGCAGGTTGAATTAAAGGATGATCCACTGGTTGCTGGCTAAATATTTAGACCAAAAATACAATGTGCTCTTGTACATTATTTGGGTGGCGCGGTGGCACAGCGCTGGAGTTGCGGCCTCACAGCGCCAGGGACCCTGGTTCGATCCCGACTACGGGTGCTGTCTGTACGGAGTTTGTACGTTCTCCCTGTGATCTGCATGGATTTTCTCAGAGATCTTCGGTTTCCTCCCACACTCCAAAGACATACAGGTTTGTAGGTTAATTGGCTTGGTATAATCGTAATTGTCCCTCATGTGTGTAGGATAGTGCTAGTGTATGGGGATCGCTGGTCGGTGCAGACTCAGTGGGCCAAAAGGCCTGTTTCCGGGCTGTAACTCGAAACTAAATAAAACTAATTCTCCTTGGAGGATAGAATTGACCCCTTAAATCTAATTTAACTTCCCCTCTGAAATGTGGCATCAATGACAATGTGAATTTCCATTCTTATCACATTATATCGCATGATACCTATGTAGGGTTGATACCCACAATTTTCCAACTTGCAGACAAAGTTAATGCCACCAGGCCAGAAGCTTGTCTTCGCCCAGAGACACAAGAACTTGCAGATGCTGGAATCTTGAGTTAAAAATACGACAAAATGCTGGAAGAACCCAGGGTGTCAGGCGGCATCTGTGGAGGGAAATGGACAAATGGAGTTTGAAGAAGGATCCCATACGGAAATATCGCATGTCCGTTCCCTCCACAGACACGGAGTTCCTGAGGAGTTATTTTAAACTTCAGAGATGCAGTGTGGAAATTGGCCATTTTGCCCACAGGGGTTCACGCCAACCAGCGATCACCCTGCACACTAGCACGATCCTACACGCTAGGGTCCATTTACAACTTTACCATAGCCAATCAAGCTGCAAACCTGTACAGCTTTGGAGTGTGGGAGGAAAGCGGAGCACCTTGGGAAAACCCACTCATTCCTCCAGCCTGAAGAAGGGTCTCAACCCGAAACGTCGCCTATCTCCTTCGCTCCTTAGATGCTGCTGCACCCGCTGAGTTTCTCCAGCCTTTTGTGTAACCCCCCATTCCTCCAGCATTTTGTTTTTCCAGCCACAGCTTAAAGTTGCCAGCACTGTGTTGTGTTGACTAGTCTGAGAGTGTGCACAGCAACTTTCTAGCACTCAAATTGCTAATATTGTTAAGATGTTTTTTTAATTTTAAGAAGTATATTTTCACGTTTTAATGGTGCCGTCAGTGGAAAGATGAAGAATGTGAGACATGACCCATAGATCATAAGACAGAGGAACAGAATTATGCTGAAGTTAGACACAAAATGCTGGAGTAACTCAGCGGGTCAGAAGCATCTCTGGAGAAAAGGAATAGGTGACGTTTTGGGTCAGAGCCCTTCTTCAGACTCAATTAGGCCATCCGCCATTTGATCATGGCTGATCTATTTTTCCCTCTCAACCCCATTCTCCTGCCTTCTTCCTGTAACCTTTGACGCCCTCACTAATCAAGAACCTATAAATCTCTGCTTTAAAAATACCCAGTGACTTGGCCTCCACTGCCATCTGTGGCAATGAATTCCACAGATTCACCACCAAACATATCGACAAGGTTGTCTTTGACTGGTTATCTAGATTTAAAGTGGGTAATTCTGGGCCTGAGGCCTGCCACATAGTTTACTGTTGATGCAAAGTCAAACTCACTTCATTTTGATGCGGACTGTGTGGTGCAACTGGTCTGTATTCAAGGAATGGAAGCTGAACTGAAACAATGGCCTGTTTGCTCACACAATACCCAGAAATTGAAGGTAATTTCATTTTCACAAGTGATAGGAGAAGAATTAGGCCATTCGGCCCATTCAGTCTACTCTGCCATTCAATCATGGCTGATCTATCTTTCCCCCCTAAGCCCATTCTCCTGCCAGCTCCCTGCACACCAGGGGCAATTTACAGAGGCCAATGAACCAACAAACCCACATGTCTTTGGAATGTGGGAGGAGATCAGAGCACCCAGAGGAAACCCACATGATTACAGGGAGAACGTGCAAATTCCACTCAGGCAGGTTAGGTTTATTGTTGTCATGTGTACTGAGGTACAGATAGAAGCTTTATTTTGCACGTTATCCAATCAGATAAGACAAAACTATACATAAATACAATCAGGCCAAACTCGTACAATAGATAGAGCAAAGGGAAAGATAAAGAGTGCAGAATATAGTTCTCAGCGTTGTAGCCATCAGCTCCATCCAACTCTCGTATCACCAACCTATTCTAAGGGATAGTTTACAGTAACCAGTTCATCTATATTTGGCATACTGGAATAGAACATAGAACAGTACAGCACAGGAACAGGCCCTTCAGCCCACAATGTTTGTGCCGGACATGATGCCAAGTTTAGACTGATCTCACATGCCTAAAAAAACTTGCTTGCACATCCCCATTAAACTTTCCCCTTGAAGCTTCTTGCTATGCCCCCCAGTTTGGGGGGGGGGGGGGGGGGGGGAAGGTTCTGACTGTCTACCCTATCTATGCCTTGAATCATGGGCTGTCACAGACCAATTTAATCCTCACCCTTTTCACCTTTACATGTTTTCTACAGAGTTTGTGATGGAGACTGTGTACAGCGCCTGGAAACATCCCTGAACATCACCACAAACGAAAAGGTGTGTGAAAAAAAAGACAGAGTGCCGGAGGAACTTAGCGGATCAGGCAGCACCTCTGGATAACATGGATACGTGACGGTTCGGGTCGGGTTTTCTGACTGATTGTAGTGGGAGTGAGAAAGCTGGAAGAGAGGCGGGGGCGGGACAAAGCCAGACGAGTGATAGGTGGATACGAGTGAGGGACAGTTTAATTGGCAGATAGGGTGGACAATGGCTCAAGATGGAAAGACAAAAGGCCATGAGATAAGGAGAGAAGAGGCATAAAATTCCTGGGAATTTAGCCAGGGAAAGGGATATATGTAAAATAATATGGGGAAATGTTGGGGGGAAATAGTGGGAGGAATTTGTGAGCATCTAGGGAGGGCACAGGGAAGAGAAGGGTTCAAATAAAAGGTGTACAACACTTTTTCAAGCTTTGCTCAGTGTAAGTTTGTGTGGAAACAGGCCCTTCAAGTCTGTGACGACCAGCGATTCCCACACACTAACACTACCCTACAAACACTAGGGGCAACTTCGCAATTACCTACAAACCTGTACGTCTTTGGAGTGTGGGAGGAGATCGGAGCTCCTGGACAAAACTCACACAGTCTTGAGTAGAACATACAAACTCTGTACAGACAAGAGTCGGTAGACAGGATTGAACCCGAGTCTCTGGACCTATAAGGCAGCAACTCTACCGCTGTGCCACTCTGCCGCCCCAAGTAATACAGAGAACCTCAAATCTTTACATTAAATAAAGGCTTCAGTCAAATTAGTTTGTCGGAGCTGTTGCCAACTTTAAGCAAGTAATAAACCACAGAAGTTGAAGAGGTTGGTACTGTTCCTTGCTGAATTTGGTGATGGGGCCTGAACAATGTAATTCCTTGGTGTTCGAGCATAAAAATAACACAGCCCATGGAGAATGTACTGGGCCATTGCACAAGAGGAGACATCGTGTAACACTCCAAGGCTCGAATTACATGGACAAAGGCCCAGTTGAAAGCAGCTGAATATGAAATAAATATTTTGTTAAATGTGTATGCTATGTATAACTCTCAATCTCTGTATTGTATAAACAAGGCACATGTAACGAAGCAGGTGGTTAATGCAAAATAAACTACTCGCATTGCAGCTGCCATACTCACACTGTGCTTATATGTTATGGCATTGGTGCCATTTAGCTGCATATAAATCGTTCATCCTTGCACACGTCCTATATGTCCATGAAGAAGAGCTAAATGAACGTGGCCTGATCTAAACACAGTGCTCCAGTTGGGGCAAAAACTTTGTTTAATATAGGATTGGCATTACGTCCTGGATTGTATTCTTTCTATATTTCTTTAAGGTTAACAAACTGGAGTGGTTGGTATTATGTTGATTTCTTTCTCGTTTTTTCTCGTTTTCTCGTTTTTTACGCTAGACATTCCTCGTGGCTGCAACATTTTGTAAACACTAATAATTCTTTTATTTTTCATCGATGGGAAAAAATCCTCTTGTCCTGCGCAGCGGAGGAGGACTCTGAGTAAGATGGCCAAAAATCACAGCCATAAGTGGCAGCGCTTTTTCTAAAATCAAAATGCAGAACAACAGGAATTGGTCAAGATCAGGCTTTTAGTAATATAGATATGCATATTATTTTATAAATATATTGATAATTTTATATATATAAACAAAAGAGAAAAACAAACAGGAAAGATCGAGGTATATGAGAGAAAAAGTGATTGATGGTAAAGAAGGAAATTATTAAGACAAATGGATGCATGAAATTATTGGTGGCACAGCTGGAAGAGATGCTGCCTCACAGCACCAGAGACCTGGGTTCTATCCTGACCTTGGGTGCTGTATGTCTGGATGTATGTGTTGCATGCTCTCCCTGTAACCATGTGGCTTTCCTTTGGGTGCTCTGGTTTCCTCCCACAACCCAAAGACATGTGGGTTTGTATGTTGATCATTCTTTGTAAGGAGTGTGTAGGGAGTGGACGAAAAAGCTGTATAACATAGATAAGTGATTGATGGCTGCAGTGTACTCGGTGGGCTGAAGGGTCTGTTTCCATGCTGTATCAAGGAAAATATTGTGTGCATAAGGAAAAGGGGTAAGTCCTAATGGAGAGTGAACATGAAACCTGATTATTCAGGTGGAAGGTATGGGACATTATGAAGGCAGGCAAAAATAAACAATGTCCCATATCTTCTACCTTAATAATCAGGTTTCATGTTCACTCTCAATTAGGACTTACCCCTTTTCCTTTTGCACACATCATTTTCCTTGACATTGCATATCGAATGACTGTTAAAAAGATACAGAATGGAAACAGATCCTTCAGCCCACCGAGAGCATTGCATCGAACACCTGTTCACACTAGGGCTATGTTACACAACTTTCTCGTCCACTTATGAAGGTGGGGATAATGCAGAGACTGAGGTTATGGAGCAGTGTATGAAATACTGGGTTTGCCTACTTCAAATATATACATACTAATTAAGGGTAGACAGAGAGTGGTGGATATATGGATCGAGCTGTCAGAGGCATGTTCTAAGGTTCTTTAGTCAGAGGGTAGTTAATCTGTGGAGGCCAAGTCAGTGGATATTTTTAAGGCAGAGATAGACATATTCTTGATTAAAACAGGTGTCAAGGAGAAGGAAGGAAAATGGTATTAGGAGGCAGAGATTACCCATGATTGAATGATGCAGTATACTCGAAGGGCCGAATGGCCTAATTCTACTCCTATAACTTGTGAACATTTGGACAGGTGCATGGATAGCAAAGGTTTAGAGGGATTACGACCAAATATGGGCAGATGGGAGTAGTGTAGATAGAGCATCTTGGTCAGTATGGGGAAGTTGGGCCGAAGGACATCTTTCCGTGTTGTATGACGATGACTCTATGAAGATACTATTTGGGCTTCTCTGGCCTTGGAGGCTGTTACTATCCCTTCAGCTTTCCCTGTCCTTTAATAAGACTTAGCGTATTGTCAACTGGCACGGTGGTGCAGTGGTAGATTTGTTGCGTTACAGCACCAGAAACCCAAATTCGATCCTGACTACAGTTGCTGCCTGCACAGATTTTGTACATTCTCCCCATGACCTGAGTGGAATTTCTCTGGGAGCTCCGGTTTCCTCCCACACTCCAAAGACGTGCAGGTTTGTAGGTTAATTGGCTTAGGTAAAGAAAATTGTAAAAGTTGTCCCTAGTGTGTGTAGGATGGTGTTAGTGTTTGCTGGTTGACGCGGACTCATTGGAGGGCCTGTATCTGTTCAGTAGCTCTAAACTAAAGTCTAATTCCCAGCTACCCCAAATAACCATACACCTCTTGGTTGATCAAGAATCTATCTAACATGGCCTTAAAAATATCCCTAAAATCTGCTTCCAACGTGCCTAGCTCTATCTTTGAGGAAGAGAATTCCCAAAGGTCATAGCCCTTTGACATTTCTGCCTTTAATGGATGACCTCTCATTTTAAAACAGTGACCCCTGGTTCTAGATTCTCCCACAAGGGAACATATCCTTTTAAAATCTTTTGTGTTGAGACCCTTCATGATATTACACGCTTCAATCAAGACCCCTCTCACTCAGGCTCTCGTAAAAGTGACAGGGCTGGAAATAGATGAAGCATCTTTCATCAGCTTCTGATCACAGGCCCCTGACATGATGCTGGAGAACGATAGGACAACAAGAGAAAGAGAGTCTGAAATGCTGTACCAAGCCACATGATTGGCAAGGGTGTGGGGTAAAATTGTATAATTTGTGTAAACAGTATAGCCTCCGAGAATGTCGGACACTTTTTTTTGCATGGTGACTGTATTGTACATATTTTTTACTTCAATAACATTTATTTTGATTAATTAAAAAAAAGCTATAATGTTGTACCCTCGGTTTACAAGGGAGAAAGGGACAGATAATATAACTAGTCAGTGCCAAGCAACAGTGGCGGGAAAATTGTGAGTAAAAACTCTGAGGAAGAGAATCAATGCTGATTTAGAAGTTTGTTGTTTAATTAAGGGTCGTTAGTGTGGGTTTGTTAAATGAATCACCGTCTCTATCTCACGTTTATATCACTGTCTCTGTCCCTCGTTTCCCTTTCCTCTGACTCCCTGTCTGAAGTGGGGTCTCCACCCGAAACGTCACCTATCCCTTTTCTCCAGAGATGCTGCCTGACCCGTTGAGTTACTCCAGCTTTTTGTGTCTATCTTTTGTTAAAGGAATGTTGTGCCTGATTACTTGATAGCACCAGTAATCAGTAAGAAGGTTAGCGTCTGGATGGATCCAAAACAACCTCAGTGCAAGAAAAAAAAAGACTGATTATCAGTGAGAGGAAGGTTGCACCCTTTGTGGTGGCTCAGGGTTAAGTCACTTGCCTTTTGTGGTATGTTAATGATTTGGTCCTGAAGTTAAGAGCATGAATTTAAAAGGCTTCGGGAATGCAACATTTGTCTCTGTGGTTGATAATGTTTCTGTGGGTTATTGATTGGGGACGATCAGCCATGATCACAACGAATGGCGGTGCTGGCTCGAAGGGCCGAATGGCCTCCTCCTGCACCTATTTTCTATGTCTCTATGAGGAATAAAATTGTGGACACAGTGGAAGATATCAATCTTCGGATTAGGTGGGCATGGAATTCGATGTGGAGTAGTGTGAGTGTGAGGTAATGGAATGTGAAAATAAGGCAAGACATTTTAGCGTATGTGTCAGTATTGAAAAGTGAGGGAAATGGTAAGCTGGACAGGCCAACAGGGTGGTTAAGAAGGCATGCAAATACTTCACTGCATGGGCCGAATTCTATAATAAAAGGGAGATATGTTGGAACTGAAGAGGACACCAGCTAAGCCACAGACTGGTGTTTACAATTCTGGTCACCACACTAACAGGGGTATCACCAGCAAGGTGGAGAGGAGGGAGCCAGGGTGGAGAATTTCCGTTCCTAAGCGAGATAGATTAAGGTGAATTGATTACTGTTGGACAGAGGTGGCCGAGGGAAAGTTTAATTGAGATGTATATAATAATTGGAGGCCATAGAGTAGTTAACAAGAAGATCTTGATCCAATTATCAATGAGATAGCTACATGGGTCACATTGATTTAAGATAAGATTGGGGCGACACAGTGGTAGAGTTGCTGCCTGGCCTTACAGCGACAAAGACCGGAGTTCAATCCTGACTACGGGTGCTGTCTGTACGGAGTTTGGACGTTCCCCACGTGACCGCGTGTGTTTCCTCCGGGTGCTCCGGTTTCCTCCCACACTCCAAAGACGTGCAGGTTTGTAGGTTAATTGGCTTCTGTAAATTGTCCCTTGTGTGTTGGATAGTGTTAGTGTATGGGGGATCACTGGTTGGTTCAGATTTGATGGGCCAAAGGGCCTGTTTCAGCACCGTATCTCTAAACGAAACTAAAATAACTGATGGAAGGATTGTGGTAAAATTAAGAAAATAAATGTTTCACTCAAAGAGTAGTGGTTGAGGGTGAGAAGTAGATGGAGAGGGATTCAGTAGTTCACTGACGGAAAGTATAGTGGAGCCAGCAAGCAACCTTCAACACAATTAAAACTACCTGGATAAAGAGTTGTAACACAAAAAGATTTATTGAGCCATGGAAGTATGAGGTGTGGGTGCGGACAAAACAACTAAAGAAAATGTTGCTTGGAAACCAAAAGCCACAAGTGATTGAACTATCATGGCGAACAAAATCATACCTGTAGAATTTCAAGTCATAGTCATACAGCATGGAAACAGGCCCTTCAGCCCAACTTGCCCATACACAGGCCAACTCCCATGGGAGATAGTCCCACCTCCTCCCATTCTGCACATATCCCTCTAACCCTTTCCTATCCTTGTACCTGTCAAATCTATACTATTACTAAAACTCTCATCTTGACCACTTTCGGTTTGCTTTTTTTAAAAATTTGCGCAACAACAGTACCCTTTATCGCTAGGATCTTTCGCCACCTTACTCACCATTCTCCTCTCCTCCAAGCGCACCAAAGTTTGTTCTGATCGGTGGAATTATACAAAAGTTATGAAGGTTTAAAAAATCGTGAGATCAGCAGATTGGTCTTCTCGCCTGTCAATCACCATGAAGGTAATGCCCTTTCTGGCACCCACTGGCAAATAAAGCCCCGTAAGCGGGACTGAGTCCACAAGTGCTGATTGAGTCTGCAAGAGGGGGGTCGGGAAAGCCGCTGTGTGGAGTCGGGAAAGCGGCTGTGTGGAGTTGGGAGATACTGTGTGGAGTCAGGAGGTGATGTGTGGGGCTGCGGCCAGTGGCCGCCGTGCGGAGTCCCACCCCCCACACACACCCCTTCTCACCTCCCCCTTCCCCCCTCCCCCCCACACACACACACCCACACACACCCCCACACCCCTCTTTACCCCCCTCCCCCATTCCTCCCCCATCTCCCCACCTCACACCACACCACTCCAACCCCCACACCACCCACGCACCCCTACACCACCCCCTCCCCCACACCACCCCACACCCACCATAACCCCCCCACACACCACTCCAACCCCTACACCACCCCCCTCCCCCACACCACCCCACACCACCATAACCCCCCCCACACCACTCCAACCCCTACACCACCCCCTCCCCCACACCACCCCACACCACCATAACCCCCCCCACACCACTCCAACCCCCACACACCACCCACACACCTACACCACCCCCCCCACACCACCACACACCACCATAACCCCCCCCACACCACTCCAACCCCTACACCACCCCCTCCCCCACACCACCCCACACCACCATAACCCCCCCCCCACACCACTCCAACCCCTACACCACCCCACCACCCACCTCCCCCACACCACCACACACCACCATAACCCCCCACCCCACACCACTCCAACCCCCACACACCACCCCCATCCACCACACCACCCCCCCTCCACCACACCACCCCATCCCCCACACCACCCCCTTCCACTCCATGGTGGAATATTTTGGGAATGGGTTGCATTGGGGGACCAAGCCTCCCATGCGACTGGGACCTAATGGGTCCCACTTAGTCTAGTACCTTTTAAACGTTGTTATAGTCCCTGCATCAACCAGCTGCTCTGGCAGCTGCTTCCATTTACTCACCACCATCTGTGTGAAAAGCTGTCCCTCAGCTGCCCTTTGACCTTGAACCGTAAAGTTGTCCTTTTATTGCCCAGAATGGGCTGATGGGCCAAATAGCCTTGTTCTGTTTCATACATTAGGGCGGCACGGTGGCGCAGCAGTCGATTTGCTGCCTTAAAGTGCTAGAGACCCGGGTTCCATCCTGTCTACAGGTGCAGTCCATGTACAGAGTTTGTACGTTCTCCCCGTGACCGCGTGGGCTTTCTCCAGGTGCTCCGGCTTCCTCTCGCATTATAAAGACGTGTGGGTTTGTAGATTAATTGGCTTCTGTAAATCGGCCCAAGTGTGGAGGATAGGACTGGTGTACGGGTGACTGTTGGTTGGCATGGACCAGGTGGGCCAAAGGGCCTGCTTCCACACTGTATCTCTAAACTATACTAAACAGTTCTACAATTCTACGATTCCTGGTTTTCCTCTGGGTTTCTGCAGACTGATTAAAAAGGAAAAGGATAATTGGTTTGAGGCCCTTGGCTGGGACAGTGAAATAACATCCTGCAGAATTCCTGTTCCTGACCAGCGGGCAGTGATTTATGATGGGACATGCAGAAATGTAGATGTTGATAAGGATGAGGTGAGGCCTGGCTCTGCAGATAAGTAGGGATGTGGTTAGGCTTAACTTTGATGTTGGGTATGGATAAGGTCAGGGGTGACCATGATAAGGCCAAGGCTGCCCAATCTACAAATCTCATGCCTGCATCCTAATCACCAGCAGCAGCTTCAGATGGTCCGGCATGCCACAGTCTCGCTTTTAAAATTCCCATCTCTATGTTAGATGCAGGAAAAATGTTCCCAATGATGGGCGAGTCCAGAACCAGGGGCCTCAGTCTTAGAATAAAGGGGAGGCCATTTAAGACTGAGGTGACAAGAAACTTTTTCACCCAGAGAGTTGTGAATTTGTGGAATTCCCTGCCACAGAGGGCAGTGGAGGCAAAAACACTGGATGGATTTAAGATAGAGCTCTAGGGGCTAGTGGAATCAAAGGATATGGGGAGAAGGCAGGCACGGGTTATTGATTGGGGACGATCAGCCATGATCACAATGAATGGCGGTGCTGGTTCAAAGCGCCGAATGGCCTCCTCCTGCACCTATTTTCTATGTTTCTACGTTTCTATGTTCAGTTTGCTTCCCAGTCAAACGCATTTCTCACACTGTAGCCAACTTCCAGTCAAACAACCCCTTCGAAGATTGTGCTCTCCAAACCTGTTCTCTTGCACATTTTTAGATATTAACAAAATCAGCAAGTATGGGATCGATGCAGGTGAAAGATCAGCCAGGATCTTACAGAAAGATGCAGACCCAGCAGACTGATCGGCCTACTCTTATTTCAGTTTCTGTATTGCACTCATCACTTCGCTACTGCCAGCTGTATAATTAGGGGCGGCATGGTGGTGGAGTTTGTTCGTTCTCCCCGTGAACTGTGTGGGTTTTCTCCGGGTGCTCTGGTTTCCTCCCACACTCCAAAGACGTGCAGGTTTGTAGGTTAATTAGCTTTGGTGATAAATTAAAATTGTCCCTGGTGTATAGGATAGTGCTAGTGTACAGCATGAACGCTGGGCGGGCGGACTCGGTGAGCCGAAGGGCCTGTTGACGCATTCTATCTCTAAAGATTCAGGTCGACAGGAGAGTAAGGTCAAATATCTTGGGAAGAAAGATTTTTAATGAAATGCTGGTAATGACCAAAAACACTGTTCCTGGAAATGCGTGGTATTTGTGAACCTTGAGGTAGGACATCAGCCCTAGAGATGGAGACAGCTCTACAACTGATGTCCTACCTAGTTTTCAATTAAACTAGGCAGGACATTAAACAGGCGGATTGGAAAGAGAAATCCATCAGTGGGTGTGTCTGAAGCTCACACTCTAAAAATCCTCCCAAAACTCTCCGTGTTCCTACCACTCTGATGGGCCTGTCCCACTTGGTGATTGCTTAGGCAACTGCCGGCGACTGTCAGTCGTAGCAGGTCGCCGAGAGACCGGCAACAACCTACGTCATGCTGGCGACAATCTACGACAGTATCTACGTCAGGAGAAGTCAAGCTACGCTCATTGGAGTCAAACCCACCAGAAAGATGCTACGGCTTTTTGCGCGACTGAGGAGACTACTCCCGGCGAACAAGTGGCGACAAACTAGTCGCCTAAAAAAATCACCTAAGTGGGACAGGCCCATTACTCCTTGAAACATATTTCTTGGACTAAGTACCCAAGACTAGTAAAA
The DNA here is from genome assembly GCA_035221665.1 of Okamejei kenojei. NCBI lineage: Eukaryota > Metazoa > Chordata > Chondrichthyes > Rajiformes > Rajidae > Okamejei > Okamejei kenojei. The sequence goes on from CM069161.1 coordinate 30,832,066, forward strand.
ACTCAGTTAATTGGCGTTTTGTGACCTACAGCTTTCCAGTAGCAGACACTGAGGGAGCTCAGCACAATATGAGGAGACCGTGCGGGAACTCCCAGTTCAACGTGGGGCGTTGCTGAGAGAGCTTCCGGCCCAACATGGGCAACATTGAGAGAGACCAGCACGAAGGTGGTTCAAGCCCAACTTGGGACAGCAGAAGGCAGTGGAGGCCAATTCACTGGATGTAGAGAATTAGATATAGGAATCTAGGGATATGGGGACAAAGCAGGAACTGATTTTGGATGATCAGCCTTGATCATATTGAATGGCGGTGCTGGCTCGAAGTTCCAAATAACTTACTCCAGCACCTATTTTCTACGTCTCTATGTTTCAAGCACTGCGTGAGCTCACGGACCAAAATTGGGGGTCACTGTGGGCGCTCCTGGATCAATACTGGAGCAACACCAAGAGAATTCCAGGCTTTCTCTCTACAATTCCTGCTACAATTTGCTGAAATCCTGTCCCTTGACTATACGAGAATGTCAGCTCGTTAGAGAGGACTATAGAGTACTATATTTAATTTCCCTTGTTCCTTTAGTAGTATTGATTATGTGATAACATAGTTATCTCCTGACAAGCTGGCACGTTTAATTAACCTCCGCCCTGATTCCCCATGCATGCGAGATAGGAACGTTTTCACTGGACCGCTTTATTCAACTTCATGTCAGAATTGTGCCTCACCACAGCCCTTAAAAAATTACATTCCAGGCAATAGCTGCAAGGAAGCTGTTGTTGGAGGACCGGATGGGACCTACAACGGTGGAGCAGCAGTGGAGGACACCAACAGCTACGCTTGGCCATGCCGACCCCCCAACGCCACCAGAACAACAGGCCTTCATGGTCAGGTCAAGACCCCTTCACTTACAACTACTGGGCTTGAAAATGGCGCCAATCTGGGGACTGGTAAGCCATTTAGGACCAAGATGAGGAAAAACTCAGAGAGTTGTGAATCTGTGGAATTCTCTGCCACAGGAGGCAGTGGAGGACAATTCACTGGATGTTTTCAAGAGAGAGATATATTGTTCTTAGGGCTAACGGAATCAAGGGACATGGGGAGAAAGCGGGAACGGGGTACTGATTTTAGATGATCCACTATGACATGGCTCGGAGGGCCGAATGGCCTACTCCTGAACCTATTTTCTATGTTTCCATGTTTCTAGGACTCTGTATACTGTCTCAGTGTATTGTTGCCGTACACCTGCACTGTGTCTCTGATGCTTATCTAAGATGTAAGTAAGTGCCTCTGTACAGTGAGACGTGTACTGAACTGTGTACAATAATGGATTTCACTGTATCTCGGTACCTGTGACGAACAAAGTACCATGCCAAGAGCAGAAGGAATGAGGTGACAGATCATTCAGTTGAATTGTGGAAAACACTGGGGTAATGCCTCCAGCGCCTTCAAGGTCGGATGCAGGCGGTGCTCCCGGGACACAAAGATGGCCGGGCGATGAGAGGAGAGGAGAGGAGAGGGATGTTGGTTCGCGGGAACTGCTCCAGTACATCGAGCGTGCGGTGCCGACCGGACTTTGGACTTTGAATAATGGCGCCAAAAATGGCCGCACCAGCATGTGTAATATATGCAAAAGCAATTTCACTGTGCAGTTCCATACGTGACAAAGAACGCAGCATTGAAGATGTGAATTATATGGAAAGAATGGAAAATGTCGCTTTGCTAGGATGACACACGTGCGTGAACACAGAGCGTGTGAAGTGAGCAATAAGCACAACTAAAACATATCCTTCGTAAGTCTAAACGGGGCGGCACGGTGGCGAAGCAGTAGAGTTGCTGCCTTACAGCGCCAGAGACCCGGGACCGATCCTGACCGCGGGCGCTGTCTGTTCGGAGTTTGTACGCTCTCATTTTGACCTACGTGGGTTATCGCCGGGTGCTCCGGTTTCCTCCCACACGCTAAAGACGTAAGTATTTGAAGGTTAATTGGCTTCGGTAAAGTTGTACATTTTTCCCCAGTGTGTGTAGGACAGTGTTAGTGAGCGGGGATCGCGGGTCGGCACGGACTCGGTGGGCCGAAGGGCCTGTTTCCGTGCTGTATCTCTAAACTAAACCAAACTAAACTAAAGAACATAAAACACCTAGGTTTACTTTCTAATTAATCAAATTTATAGGTTAATCTGATAGACGACGGCTCTTTCTCATGGGTGTCCGTTAGGGATGAATGTTATCCTTTAAGGCTATAATTAAGCTGTCAGCCCATGTTAATCAATGCAGTAACTAATTTATATGGCACCAATTCTGCTGATTACAGTGAGTGACCAGGACAGAAGGCTCTGTGAACTGGACTGAGCAGCTCTGATGTAGATTAGAATAGTTTTATGATTGGATTACTTCAACTGCTACCTAAAGCAAGTATCATGTACAATCCGATTGGTCACTTTTATTATTTCACTGTGATTACATAAAGAATTAAAACAGTAAATAGCAAATAGGATAGCACAGTGGTGCCAGAGACGCAGGTTCGATCCTGACTATGGGTGATGTCTGTACGGAGTTTGTGTGTTCTCCCCGTGACCTGTGTGGGTTTTCTCCGGGATCTCCGGTTTCCTCCCACACAACAAAGACATATCAAGAGTTCAAGAGAGTTTATTGTTATGTGTCCCAGATACAATGAAATTTGCTTCAGCATAACTGAATATTGTAGGCATAAATAAATACAGAACAGATCAGTGTGTCCAAATACCATTGAATATATATATATATATACACATATATAAACACACACATAAATAAGTAAATATTGCATATACACACGTATAGGTTTGTAGGTTAATTGGCTTGGTATGAATGTAAATTGTCCGTAGAGTGCAGGATAGTGTTGATGTGCAGGGATTGTTGGTCGGTGACCGCTCGATGGGCTGAAGGACCTGTTTCCGCGCTGTGCCTCTCAACTAAACTAAACTAAACTTTTCAGTGAACTTTTGTAACTTTGTCGACTTTTGTAACAAAACGTGGCGACTCTTGTGAACTGCCCAGGTGAGATCTGTAATTTGATTTTACCGGGTTGTGGCCAAACCATAGGTACATGTGACAATAACGTTTCATCATCAAGTACCATCATCATCCTTGGCCCTATGTTGAAGATAGACACAAAAAGCTGGAGTAACTCAGCGGGACAGGCAGCATCTCTGGAGCGAAGGAATGGGTGACGTTTCAGGTCGAGACCCTTCTTCAGACTAGGGTCTACATTGGTTAATTTTCGGGAGATTGTGTTCTGGTTAGTTCTTCTATTCAATATTTGTTTATTATGGTCTGTCTTGCGAAGAGAGCTTTGATTTACAAGCATAATGAAGCACAGCTGTAACTTGGGATGTTTTTGCAGCATCTCATCATCTGTGGTCAATTAAATTTGTCACTTAAAAGGCTTCTCTGCTAACACTGTGTTATAGGATAACAAACCATGTAACCTGACTACAACATCAACTGAATCTACAAAATGCCAGCAAAGATCCCTACAGTAATGGGGGTGGGGAAACAACTTGCAAGAGAACAGTTGTGTTGTTGTCTAATGGATCAATGGGTAACAATGACTCCTTGCCTTGGTATTGCACATGACATGGAAAGATAACTAACTCAATTACCTGTCTATTTTGGAGTCGTCTTGTGTTTGGTTGAAGCAACATTTTTAAAATTGAGCTGGAGGCCACAAGCCACCATAAGGGCTTTGGAGAGCAGAGATTTATCTTCAATATATCCGTACTGGATGCGTAGGAAGGAACTGTAGATGCTGTTTTATACCGAAGATAGACACAAAGTGCTGGAGTAACGCAATGGGTCAGGCAGCTTCTCTGGAGAAAAAGTATAGGTGACGATTTGGGTTGGAACCCTTCTTCAGACTGAAAGTAAAGGTATGGGGAGGGGGAGGGGGAGGAGGGAAGGGGGGAGGGGGAGGGGGGGTGGTGGAAATAAACTAGAGATGAGTAAATGACCAACCAATGGTCTGGCCTTTTTTCTGGAGGTGAGAAAAGGCCAGAAAAAATCAGGGCCGCCAAAGGATGATGTCAGGAAGGGTGGAGCCCACAATGGCCCATTGTTGCCCCCCCCCCCCCCCCCCCAGCTCTATTTATTTTTACCCCCACCTCAACTTTCAGCAGACTTAGGAAAGGCTTCCCCTCTGTTATCATACTTCTGGGCACTCCTTCCACGAGGTAGAGATTCTGCCGATTCACCTCACCTCTTGTGGACGTTGGACTTTATCTACAGCACTGATGTGCAACAATATTAAGAACTATATTCTGTACTCTGTATCTTCCTCCTTGCTCTATCTATTGTACTTGAGTTTGAACGGATGCCAGCTATGTATGGTGCGTTGAGAAACAGAGGGCATAGGTTTAAAGTGAAGACAGAAAGAATTTATAGGAATCTGAGGGGTATCCTTTTCACACAAAGGGTGGTGGGTGTATGGAACAAGCTGCCGGAGTAGGTAGCTGAGGCTGGGACTATTGCAATGTTTACAAAACAATTGGACAGATACAGGGATAGGACAGGTTTAGAGGGATATGGGCCAAACGCAGGCAAGTGGGACTATGTAGATGGGACATGTTGGTCGGTAAGGGCAAGTTGAGCCGAAGGGCCTGTTTCCAACACTATGACGCTATGATTCCACCGCAAATTGGAGGAGAAGCACCTCTTATTTCGCTTTTGATAATTCCAATTTCAGGGGATATCTTTCATTAAATCCTAATTTTATAATATCATAGATACATAAAAGGAACAGGGGAGGTAGTGCTGGGCAAACCTGATGTGGTGATGGAAATTTGCTTCCAATCTGCAACCTTAAGACATCATCAACAATGAATTTCCATTTGACCTCATTTATCAGCAACACAATGATTTGGTCTAATGTTGTAGAGGACGGTAACCTTTAAGGGCCTGACCCACTTGGGCATCATTTGCGCATCATTTACGTGACATCATTTACGCATCACGACGCACGACGCGCGCTTTGTCACGCGCACGTGATGCACGCATGGGACCCAAGTGGGACAGGCCCTTTAGTTTAGTTTAGTTTAGATACACAATGCAGAAACAGGCCCTTCGGCCCACCGAGTCCGCACCGACCAGCGATCCCTGCATTATCCTACACACACTAACGACAATTTACAATTTTACTGATGCTAATTAACCTACAAATTTGTACATCTTTGGAGTGTGGGAGGAAACCGGAGCACCCGGAGAAAACCTTGGTTTCTGGTGTTGTAAGAAAGCAACTCTACCGCTGTGCCACCATGGCTTTGATATCGGGCTCGAAGCTAGATGGTTATTAACCTCATGAACTGAAGGATATGAGTTTGATTGCCACCCTGAGAACTGGTGAATTTAAATTCTATACTTGAATATCTGCAAGAATACATCTGGATCCATTGGATCATTGTCATCTGGTCTAATATTGGACTCATCTGTAACTGTGATGGCAATCAAGCACTGGCAAAGCAGAAACTGTAACTGTGATGACTGATCTTGAACTTAAACTCCACCAAAGAACACAAAGTGCTGGAGGAGTTCATCAGATCCAGCAGCATCTCTGGGGGACGGATAGCCTAGATCATAAGTGGCAGGAGTAGAATTAGGCTATTCGGCCCTTCAAGTCTACTCTGCCATTCAATCATGGCTGATCTATCGCTCCCTCCTAACCCCATTCTCCTGCCTTCTCCCCATAACCTCTGACACTCTGCACGCCAACAAGTAAGGCCAGGGTTAAATTGGGGTCTCTGGCGCTGTGACTGGCTGTGCCACTCTGCCATCTTACTTTCACCTCTGCTCAGCACTGTGGTCGACTCTTCCCTGTCTCCTGAGGTCTGGCCAGGTCTGGAGATAAACACAAGATGCTGATAGCGCCAATGGCATCTGCATTCCTTAAAAACATTGCATCTGCACGAGACTCGACTTTTCTCTTTGTTCAGCCACTATCCTTTTCCAGGTACAACAAAACCAACAGAAAAGATAGCCCAGTTGTGCATATCAGGAGGCATTAAAGATAGCGTGAGATCATAGGAAAAAGCTTATCGTAAAGCGGCATGCCTGGGCATTGGAATAATTTCATAATTCAGCCAGGCATTGATGAGATAAAGGGAAAGCAGTTTTGATCTAGTAAGAAATGTAAAAACAGATTGTAAGAATTTCTATTATGTTCAAGAAGGAACTGCAGATGCTGGAAAATCGAAGGTGGACAAAAGTGCTGGAGGAACTCAGCGGGTGCAGCAGCATCAGTCCGAAGAAGGGTTTCGGCCCTAAACGTTGCCTATTTCCTTCGCTCCATAGATGCTGCCACACCCACTGAGTTTCTTCAGCAATTTTGTCTACCTTAGAATTTCTATTATGTTTCTTTAACAAAAGCTAATTTAAAATGAATGTGAGTCCCACTCAGATTGAAGTGGGGGACATTATACTGGGGAGTAAGTAGGTTTTAGTTTAGTTGAGTTTAGAGGTGCAGCACGGAAACAGGCCCTTCAGCCCACCAACTGCATGCCGACCAGCGATCCCTGCACATTAACGCTGTCCTACACACTAGCGACAATGTGCAATTTTTAACAAAGCCAATTAACCTTTAAACTTGTATGTCTTTGGAGTGTGGAAGGAAGCCGGAGCACCTGTTGTCAAACTCCGTACAGACAACACGCGTAGTCAGAATCAAACCTGAGTCCCTGGCACTCTAAGGCAGCAACTCTACCGCCGCGCCACCGTGCCACCCACGAAATGGCACAGAAATTAAACAAATATTTTGTGTGTGCCAACAAGGCTCCAAAAATCCTCCAGGGATAGATGGAGGACCAAAGGTCAAAAGTAAATGAGGTCCAGTCATCCTGTTTGATGCATGTAGTTAAAGAGATAATGAATGCTCTGGCTACTGTCTTATAAATTCCATAGATTCGAGAACAGTTCATAAGATCATAAGACATGGGGCAGTCATGGTGGTGCAGCGGTAGTGTTGTTGCCTTACAGTGAATGCAGCGCTGGAGACCCGGGTTCGATCCCGATTACGGGTGCTGTCTGTACGGAGTTTGTCCGTTCTCCCCGTGACCTGCGTGGGTTTTCTCTGACATCTTCAGTTTCCTTCCACATCCCAAAGACTTACAGGTTTGTAGGTTAATTGGCTTGGCAAATGTAAAAATTGTCCCTAGTGGGTGTACGATAGTGTTAATGTTGGGGGATCGCTGGTCAGCACGGACCTGGTGGGCCAAAGGGCCTGTTTCTGTGCTGTCTCTTTGAACGAAGCTAAACTAATTCGGCCATTCGCCCCATCGAGTTTTGCCATTCGATTATGGCTGATCTACTTTTTCTCTTTCATCCCCATTCTCCTTCCTTCTCCCCATAAAGCGGTAGAGTTCCTTCCTTACAGCGCCAGAGACTCGCGTTCAACCCAGGTGCTGTCTGTACGGAGATTGTACCTTCCCCCCGTGACTGCGTGGGGTTTTTCCCGGATACTTTGGTTTCCTCCCACACTCCAAAGACTTGCAGCTTTATAGGTTAATTGCCTTCGGTAAAAATCGTAAATCGTCCCTAGAGTTGTAGGATAGTACAGGGTGATCGCTGGTCAGCGTGGGTCGAAGGGCCTGGTTTCTGCGCTGTATCTCTGAAGTCTAAAGCCTTTGGGCACACCCATTAGACACCTTGCCACCCACCCACCTTGGCCAGCACTGGATTCACTGCATGCCGAGTTACACACATAACATTAATGTGCCCCAGTGGTATAAGATTATTTAAACCCATCAAGAGCTCTGGGCATGCCTGCTTTGTACTCGTCAAGAGGGGAATGGAGACCATTAGCTTGCTGTTCAGTATTGGAGGAAGGATAGTTTCAATCGCTGTGTTAGGTCATAAGGTCATAAGTGATACTCCGCCATTCAATCATGGCTGATCTATCTCTCCCTCCTAACCCCATTCTCCTGCCTTCTCCCCATAAACCCTGACACCCGTATTAATCAAGAATCTATTGATCTCTGCCTTAAAATTATCCATTGACCTGGCCTCCACAGCTTTCTGTGGCAAAGAATTCCACAGATTCATCACCCTCTGGCTAAAGAAATTCCTCCTCATCTCCTTCCTAAAGGAATGCCCCTTAATTCTGAGGTTATGATTTTTAGTTCTGGACTCTCCCACTAGTGGAAACATCCTCTCCACATCCACTCCATCCAAGCCGTTCATTATTCGGTACCTATCAATGAGGTCCCCACTCATCCTTCTAAACGCCAGCGAGTACAGGCCCAGTGCCATCAAACGCTCATCATAGTTAACCCACTCATTCCTGGGATCATTCTTGTAAACCTCCTCTGGATCGTCTCCAGGGCCAGCACATCCTTCCTCAGATATGGTGCCCAAAATTGTTCACAATATTCCAAATGCTGCCTGACCAGCCCCATTATAGAGCCTCAGCATTACATCCCTGTTTTTGTATTCTAGCCCTCTGTAATAAATGCTAGCAGATTGGTCAGTGTGTATAACATAACCCAGTGCTGCATCCTTATCTCATCCTTGTGGCCACCAGGTATCACAGAAGGCTGTGCTAGCAACAAGTTGAACTTTCTTGTGTCTAAATATTTATTAGATGATAAGCACACATGCAAAAAGTCACAAGCTATCATTTACAATGTTAAAAAAAAAAACTCTACTGTAAATAAGTTCACCCAAGAAGTGATATGAGGCATTCCATGGTATGCTTCTACAAAAGAACTGGGAAGCTATCCCCAATACTGTGGCATGGACTTAAGGGCCTGTCCCACAGGCGATTTTTTTAGGCGACTGCTGGTGACTGTCACAGTCGTAGCAGGTTGCCACAAAAGCGGTGACTGGACACCCCCCCCCCCCCCCCCCCCGCCACTACAAGCTACAACAACCCACCACCTCGTCGACGGCAAGCTATGGCAAGCTACCGACAACCAGCGACCCATTAGGACGTCCACCTATGAACACACCTACGACCACACAGGCGACAACGTCCGACTACGTCCACCCGCGACAAGCTACGACCCGGTCGGCGACAACTGAACTCAATTCAGTCGCCGGTACCTGTCGCCGGTTGACGCCAATGGAATTCACCGAAGTCAGCGCCGGTGACAACCTACGTCACCTGGCGACAACCTGCGTCATCCTGGTGACAACCGGCGACAGCATCTACGCCAGGAGAAGACAAGTTACGTCAAACCCACAAGAAAAATGTTACGACTCTTTAGGTGACTTGAGGAGACTACTCACGACCATGCAGGTGTCACCCCGCGACCATGTGGTGACAGCCTAGTCGCCTGTAGTCACCGAAAATATCACCTTAGTGGGACAGGGGCTTTACCCTCTAACCAACATCGTGAGAAAACTCAAACAGGCTTTGTGCCAACTGGATGATTCTTAACGCATTCTATAAGAGTGCTAATACTTTTGAACTACGTTGATTGCAATGTGCTTCAGAAAGATTAAGCCCTGTCCCACGGTACGAGTTGATTCCAAGAGCTCTCCCGTGTTTAAAAAAAAAATCAAACTCGTGGTAAGCGCGGAAAATGAATGTAGCGGTACGTCCGAGCTCGGGGACGTTTCTAAGCTAACGGCAGGTACTCGGGAAGACTCGCTAACGGCAGGTAAGCTCGGGAAGACTCGTGAAGATTTTTATAGCCATTACTATAAATCTCCGAGCTCAAATCAGGGCAAACTCGGAAGAGCTCTTGGATAGAACTTGTACCGTGGGACAGGGCTTTTAGTCGTGCAAAGTTTATTATTGGTTTCTTATTATCATGCATACCAAGTGATAAACATTGTTTGCATGTTTAGCTTAGTTTAGACATACAGCGTGGAAATTCTTCAGCCAACTGAGTCCAAGCCGACCATCGATCACCCGTTCACACTAGTTCTATGATATCCCACTTTCTCGTCCACTCTCTATAGATTATGGACAATTCACAGAGGCCAGGTAACCTACAAACCCGCACGTCTTTGGGATGTGGGAGGAAACTGGAGGACCTGGAAAAAAATCCCACGCGGTCACAGGGAGAACGTACAAACTCCATACAAATAGTCGTGAGTCAGGATCGAACCTGGGTCTCTGGGCTGTGATGCAGCATCTCCACCAGCTGTGCCTCTGTGTTGCTCCTGTGAGGACTCGTGAAGAACGTTCAGTCAAACCATACGAGGCAAGAGTATAATCCCCAGCCAGACGCAAGTGCAACAGGTAGAGCAAAGAGAAAAAAAAACAGAGTGCAGTATTGCAGTGTAGTGTTACAGTTACCGAGAAAGTGCAGATTAAAATAAATACTAGACCAACAATGAAGTGGATAGACACAAAAAGCTGGAGTAACTCAGCGGGACAGGCAGCATCTCTGGAGAGAAGGAATGGGAGACGTTTCAGGTCGAGACCCTTCTAACGACTGGTTAGGGATCAGGGAAATGAGAGATATAGACGATGATGTGGAGAGATAAAGAACAATGAATGAAAGATTCAATCAATGAAAAGTGAGGATGATAAAGGAAGACTGTTGTAAGCTGTTTCTAGGGTGAAAATGAGAAGTTAGTGCGACTTGGGTGGGGGAGGGTTAGAGAGAGAGGGAATGCCGGGGCTACCTGAAGTGAGAGAAATAAATATTCATACCACTGGGCTGTAAGCTTCCCAAGTGATACATGAGATGCTGTTCCTCCAATTTGCATTTAGCCTCACTCTGACAATGGAGGAGACCGAGTACAGAAACATCTGTGTAGGAATGGGAAGGAGAAGTAAAGTGTCCAGCAACCGGGAGATCAGGTTGGTTCATGTGGGCTGAGCGAAGGTGTTCCACGAAATGATCGCCCAGTCTGCGTTTGGTCTCGCCGATGTATAAGAGTCCACATCTTGAACAATGAAGTAGGTTGGGAGATCAGGACGAAATGTGTAGGAAGGAACAGCAGATGCTGGTTTAAACCAAAGGTAGACACAAAAAGTTGGAGTAACTCAGCGGGACAGACAGCATCTCTGGAGAGAAGCAATGGGTGGCGTTTCGGGTCGTGACCCTTCTTCAGATAAGTTAGGGGAAAGGGTATCTATCGTTGCTGCCTGTCCCGTTGAGTTACTTCAGCGTTTTTATGTCTAACTTTGGGAGGTCTGGACTACAGCCTGGACTAACTTTGGGAGGTCTGGACTACAGCCTGGACTAACTTTGGGAGGTCTGGACTACAGCCTACAGCCTAGCATCACCTCTCACTGTTTCTGCTGCCTGCATACAAATCCCTCATCCGCAAGACCAAACGTGCAATAAATATGGCCCGAAGGCGCCACCCTACAACTCCAGGACTGCTTTGATCGCACCGACTGGGACCTGTTTGCACAACAGGCTAGCAGTGGTACAGAGGTAGACTTGGAGGAGTACACATCCACTGTGCTCTCCTACATCAACTGCTGTGTGGAGTCTGTCACAGTGGATAGGCAAATAAAGATGTTCCCAAACCGCAAACCGTGGATGAACAAGGAGGTTCAGAACCTGCTAAGGGCACACAACAAAGCCTTTAAATTCAGGGACACTTCTGCCTACAGTGCTGCCAGGTCAAACCTGAACAAAGGCATAAAAAAGGCCAAAGACATCCACAGGCAAAGGGTGGAAGACCACTTCAACACCAGAAGCATGTGGCAGGGTGTCAGGGACATCACTGACTACAAGAGCAGCCCCGTCTGCCCCCACAGTGATATCACACTGGCCAATGAGTTAGACACCTTCTTTGCCCGCTTCGAAACTGGCAACACCACCAGGAGAGGAACAACCCCGGCTAGGGTGGAGGGACAGGCCTTAACACTGAGCACCCTGGAGGTACAGTGCGCTCTGCGTAGGATCAATCCATGCAAGGCTGCAGGCCCGGATGGAGTCCAGCGTAGGGTACTAAAGGACTGTGCTGTGCAGCTGGCGGAGGTATTTACGAAGATCTTCAACCCGTCTCGATCTCTGGCAACGGTCCCCAAGTGCCTGAAGACAGCTACCATAGTGCCGGTGCCGAAAAAGTCTAAAGTCACCAACCTGAATGACTACCGCCCGGTTGCCCTAACTCCAATACCAATGAAGTGCTTTGAAAGGCTGGTCCTCTCCCACATCAAATCCAGCATCCCTGCATCATTGGACTCTCATCAATTTGCATACAGGGCAAATAGATCCACAGAGGATGCCATCTCTGTGGCTCTTCACACTGTCCTGACCCACCTGGGAAGACAGGGCACCTACGTGAGGATGCTCTTCATTGACTATAGCTCTGCCTTCAATACGGTCATCCACACCAAGCTCACCACCAAACCACCAGCTAGGCCTCAGCTCACTGATATGCGATTGGATCCTGAACTTTCTGACGGAGCGACCGCAGGCAGTGAGACTGGGGCCGCACCTGTCCTCCACTATCACCCTGAGCACCGGCACACCACAGGGCTGTGTACTGAGCCCCATCCTCTTCACCCACGACTGTGTCCCTGCATTTGACAACAACACCATTGTCAAGTTTGCAGACGACACAACGGTGATCGGGCTGATCACCAACGGTGATGAAACAAACTTTAGAGCGGAGGTGCAGAACCTGGCGGACTGGTGCTCACGGAACAACTTGTCGCTAAACACCTCCAAGACCAAGGAGCTGATTATCGACTTCAGGAGGTCGCAGAATGGGGAATATGCCCCAATCTCCATCTACGGAGACAGTGTGGAGAGAGTGTCCAGCTTCAAGTTTCTGGGCACTCACATCTCAGAGGACCTCACATGGTCCACCAACACCGCTGCGCTGGTCAAAAAGGCGCAGCAACGACTGTTCTTCCTAAGAACATTGAAACGGACTGGTCTGCCCCAACAGCTGCTGACGACCATTCTACCGCTGCACCACAGAGAGCATACTAACATATGGCATCTCTGTGTGGTATCTCAGCTGCACGGAGGCGGAGAGGAGAGCTCTTCAGCGCGTTGTCCACAGAGCGCAAAAGATTATTGGGACACCGCTACCAGCCTTGGAGGGCATCTACCACACACGGTGCCTCAGGAAGGCCGTCAGCATCCATAAAGACTCCTCTCACCCATGTAATGGACTGTTCGAACTACTCCCTTCCGGCAGACGTTACAAGGCCTTCTACACCCGCACCACCAGACTCAGGAACAGCTTCATTCCCAGAGCTATAGCGGCTCTGAACCGGCCCTGCTGAGTACCCCCCCCCCCCCCCCCCCCTACCCCATGGACTGTCTCCCCCGGCCTTGCACTTTAGTCTGTGTTGATTTTACTGGTCTAATGTTTTTTTACAAACCTTGTTCTCAGGGTATTTAAACCTACATTTTATTTGTCGATTAAGTTATGACATTGGATGGAAGTTGCAAACCAAATCTCGTTGCACTGATGTGTAATGACAATAAAAGATATTATTATTATTTGAGAGGAGTGTTCAGCAGTCTGGGAACAGCAGGGGAGAGGCTGTTCCTGAATCTGGTGGTGTATGGTTTCAAACTTTTGTAGCTTCTTCCCGATGGGAGAAGGTGGAGGAAGGAGAGACTGGGATTGGGCTTGTGTGTCCTTGTACTATTTGGCAGACATTGTTCGTGGATGAGGCGTAGCAATGTGCTGATGGATTAGTTGCCAAGACTCTTGGGACACTCGATGGGAAATGGCATTTGAATGCTGGTACTCACTGACCGTGAGCAAGTGTGGGTCGTCATTGCTGCGTGGGTTTTCTGCGGGTGCCCTGGTTTCCACCCACATTCTAAGATGTGCAAGTTTATGGTTAATTGGGTTTTGTAAATTGCCCCTCAGGTGTAGGATGTGTAACATAGAACTGGCCATAGATTCATAGAGTCAGTCATACAGTGTGGAAACTGGCCTTTCAGCCCAACTTGCCCCCATCTACACTAGTTCCACCTGCCCGCCTTTGGTCCCTATCGTTCTAAACCTGTCCTATCCATGTACCTGTCTAAATGCTTCTAAAACGTTGCGGTAGTCACTGCCTCAACTACCTCCTCAGGCAGCTTGTTCCATACACCCACCACCTTTTGTGTGAAATAAATTACCCCTCAGATTCCTATTAAATCTTGCACGCCCCCTCCCACCTTAAACCTATGTCCTCTGGTCCTCGATTCCCCTACTCCTGGCAAAAGATTGTGTTTACCCGATCTATTCCCCTCATGATTTGTAGAGGATCTACAAATACATTGTACAGATGTCAGGGGCTATGGGGAGAAGGCAGGAGAATGGGGTTAGGAGGGAAAGATTGATCAGCCATGATTGAATGGAGGAGTAGGCTTGTTGGGCCGAATGGCCTAATCCCACTCCTGTCACTTATGACATGACCTTGTGATCTCCCCTCATCCTCCTGCGATCCAAGGAATAAAATGTTAGCCTGCTCAACCTCTCCCTATATCTCAGGCCCTCGAGTCCTGGTTACATCCTCATAAATTTTCTCTGCACCCTTTCCAGCTTGATAACATCTCTCCCACAACTTGGTACATCTTCCCACGGTGGCACAGTTGCTGCCTCACAGCGCCAGAGACCGGATTTCGACCCTGACTGCGGGTGCTGTCTGTACGGAGTTTGTACGTTCTCCCCCTGACCTGCGTGGGTTTTCTCCGGGATCTTTGGTTTCCTCCCGCACACCAAAGACATGCTGGTCTGTAGGTTAATTGGCTTGGTATAATTATATATTGTCCCTGGTGGGTGTAGGATAATGTTAGCGGGCGGAGATCGCTGGTCGACCAAAGGGCTTGTTTCCGCGCTGTATCTCTAAACTAAAACTAAACTAACAGGGTGACCAACGCTGAACATAATACTCTAAATGTGGCCTCACCCACGTCTTACATAACTGCAACATGACCTCCCAACTTCTATACTCGATACTCTGATGGAGGAAGGTCAATATGCCAAAGCCTTTTTAATCACCCTCTCTCCCTATGACGCTACCATCAAGGAAGTGGGAAATGGATGTATGGTTGACCGATGGTCGGCATGGACTCAGTGGGCCAAGGAACCTGGTCCCAGGCTGTATCTCTAAACTAAACTAAGTGGGTTCATAGAATCATAGAAAATAGGTGCAGGAGTAGGCCATTCGGCCCTTCGAGCCTGCACCGCCATTCAATATGATCATGGCTGATCATCCAACTCAGTATCCCGTACCTGCCTTCTCTCCATACCCCCTGATCCCCTCAGCCACAAGAGCCACATCTAACTCCCTCTTAAATATGGCCAACGAACTGGCCTCAACTACCTTCTGTGCCAGAGAATTCCACAGACTCACCACTCTCTGTGTGAAAAATGATCTTCTCATCTCGGTCCTAAAAGACTTCCCCCTTATCCTTTATTCTGCACTACATACAAGTACTCAGGGCTAGACGGTTACATTGACCTCTCTGCTTCTTTGCTTCAATTGCCGCTTCATTGTTTGTCTTGCGGCCTGCGAGGCCGTCAACCATCTTCATCAATGCTTCCCATATTTTCTTTCCTTTCCAAGAAAAGGTCACCCAAACTGCACTGGCATTTTCAGAAGGGCAGATTGGTTTTGACCTGTTTAAGCCTGATCACTAGCGTTGGGTAGTATGATTAACACTATTAACAGTAACATTGGCCCTGGCATTACGAAGAAATGAGGCCACACACAGCGTTCATTTACACTGGCTGCCACATAAGTAGTGGCTTCAATATTAATTGCACACCTCTGCCTCCAATGTCCAGACTATCCAATTTATGTTTCCAGCCCGTTTTTACTCCTTACCTCTACTTTAGTTTAATTTAAAATTGAGTTTAGAGGTACAGGCCTTTCAGTCTACCGAGTCCGCAATGACCTGTAAGCACTATCTTACACTCTCGGGACAATTTACAATTTTTACTGAAGCCAATTAATCTACTAACCTGTACACCTTTGGAGTGTGGGAAGGAAACCGGAGCACCCAGTGAAAACCCACGCGGTCACGGGGAGAACGTACAAACTCTGTGCAGGCAGCACCCATAGTCAGAGTTGAACCTGGGTCTCTGGCGCTGTAAGGCAGCAACTACCTCTGTACCACCGTGCCTTCTTTGAAAAGGGTTAGGTCTTTGATTCTTCAGTGAGATCATCTGTATGTCTCAATGCTTCCCCTGCGTCTGGTAACTAGAACTGAACACATCTGGTCTGAGGAGAACACAAAGCAGTTAGAGTGTGATTTCCTCTCGAAGGGGCTCTGCAGTTTTGCACTCAGCTTTCTGGGTTGTTTTGATCGCTGCTACTTGGGTGTGTTGAGTGTAGCAGGACTGTTCAATTACTTACAGTTTAATATTTTGCCTTTGTAATTCAGTTTATTGGATATCCCCTTCATTTTTCCTTCCACATCCGTTATTCTACAGTTGTTCAAATTACATTTCTTCTGCTTGATTGGGTGACAGTCCACAGATGCGTATATGGCCAACTTATTTTGTTTTCCATCGTAGCACAGCGGTAGAGTTGCTGCCGTACAGCGCCAGAGACCCGAGTTTGATCCTGAATACGGGCGCTGTCTGTACGAAGTCTGTACTTTCTGAATGTGACCGCGTGCGTTTTCTCCGGGTGCTCCGGTTTCCCCCCACATTCCAAAGACGTAGAGGTTTGTAGGTTATTTGGCTTAGGTGAAAGAATGTAAATTGTTCCTGGTGTGTAGGTTAGTGCTAATGTATGGGGATCGCTGGCCGGCGTGGACAAGGTGGGCTGAATGGCCTGTTTCCATGTTGTGTTCCTAAACTAAACTAAACTAAACTAAACTAAACAAGCTTATTTTTGGGAATCAGTCTCCATCAACTTTCTTCCCATATCCTATCAATCTTCTTCCTTCCAAGGATAGGTTCAACTCGTACAATCTCTTCCATCCGTAGTGTCAATATAGATCCACAGCATCGCTATTCCCATTCTGATACCAGTCTGAACCAGAAATCTGCCCTGGGTCACATGTGTTGAGCCTTTAACATGGCAGCTGTCATACATTGAGCTCAGCTTCTGAAATATGCTGCATTGAAATTAATGAAATTAACTAATGAAAAGTGAGTGCAATGTGTATAACCTTGGACACTGAGATGGAATTGCACAGCTTCTTAGCTTTCAGTCATATACATACTTGCTGCAAAGATTCAGCTGATTTGGACTTGATCGCGTTTCACACACACACGTTTCTCGTATCTACGACATACAATGCACCAGGACTGTAAAGGTGAATTCAGTATCACATCAGACACTGAAACAGATATTCAGTTTAGTTTAGTTTAGTGAAACTGCGCAGAAACAGGACCTTCGGCCCACCGAGTTCGCACTGACCTGCGATCCCCGCACGTTAAAGGGCCTGTCCCACTTTTACGACTTAATTCAAAACCGAGTTTAAAGGACCTAAAAAAAATCACGATCGTGGTAATCTATGAACTCCTACGACCTTCCATGACTATGTTCACAAACTCCTACGAACTCTTACAAGTATGTCTACGAATTCCCACGACTATTTTGATGCCCTCCTTACGAGTAAAAAGTTGCAATTTCTTTCATGCCGACCATTTATTTACTCGTGGACATTTTTTATCAGGCTGGAAAAATCGCCCCGACTTACCTGATGCCCCGAGTACCTACGGCTGGCATAACGAGCCGCTACGATATATCTACGGACTCCTACGGGCTCGTTACGAACTTTCTGCGAGTTTGAATCAAGGGGAAAACTCGGGAGATTTTGTGAATAACTCGTGAAAGTGGGACAGGCCCTTAACGCTATTCCATGCACAATAGGGACCACTTACATTAATACCAAGCCAATTAACCTACAAACCTGTACATCTTTGGAGAGTGGGAGGAATCCCGAGCACCCGGAGAAAACCCACACGGTCACGGGGAGAGCATGCAAACTGCATAAAGACAGCACCGTGGTCAGGATCGAACCCGGGACTCCGGCGCTGTAAGGCAGCAACTCTACCGCTGAGCCATCATGCCACCCCAGAGAGAAGAGAGTCCAGAGTTGAGAGAAGAAAGGATAGATCAAGCAGGGAAGTAACCCAGCTCGTCCATGACAACCAGGTTTTTTGGGTCGACATGAACAAGTTGGGCGGAAGAGCCTGTTATCTGCGCTATGTGACTAAGTTCGTAGGTGATTGGAGCAGAATTAGGCCATTCGGCCCATTCTCTACTGCACCATTCAATCATGGCTGATCTATGTTTCCGTCTCAACCCCATTCTCCTGCCTTCTCACCCTTACCCCTGACACCGTTGCTAATCAAGAATCTGTCAACCTCCGCTTAAAATATCCATTGACTTGGTCCTTCACAGCTGTCTGTGGCAATTAATTCCATAGATTCACCACCAATTCGTAACTCTAAAAACCAAGGAAGGTAACAGTAGAAATGCTATCCTGAGGAATTGATTTGCTTTCAGCTCCTTTCATTTGTGCCAAAGCCACTAATTTAAGGATATCGCTGATGGAGGGGAAGTTGCTCAAAGCTCCTCCTTGTAATGTTGACTCAAAGGCTACATCAACACTTGACCACACAGAACATTTGTGGAATGATGAAGGAACGTGTTTTCAGTTCCTTCCTAAAATAAACAGAGCAAAAGGGCGGCACAGTGGCGCAGCGGGAGAGTTGCTGCCTTGCAGCGCTTGCAGCCCAGAGACCCAGGTTCAATCCTGGCAAAGGGTCCGTGTCTGCACGGAGTTTGTACGTTCTTCCCGTGACCGCGTGGGGTTTCCTCAGAGAACTTTGGTTTCCTCCCACTCTCTAAAGACGTACAGGTTAATTAGTTGAGCATATATGTAAAAATTGTCCCTAGTGTGGGATAGTGTTAACCTGCGGGGATCCCTGGTCACCAAAAAGCCTGTTTCCGCGCTGCATCTCTAAACTAAACTAAGCTAAACTAAGGTAGTTTGAAATGAAACACTGGTAAATAAGATTCAATGGTGTATAATTGTGATATGCACCAGGACTGATGACACATTGGGCACTATCACATAACAATCAAATATATAAGAAATGACGCTGGATAATCCAGACCACATTAGTGTAAGTCCAAGTATGAGGTGCATCTGCATGGAAAGTGTACAGTAGTTCAGTGCGGAGGCAGGTGGTGGGTGGGCTTGTGCAGTGCCAAGAGTCTGATTGTCGACGGGGAAATCGGGAGGTCGCAGTCCTCAGGCTCCTGCACTTTACTCGTGATGCTTGCAGTGATATGAGAGCGTAGGCCGGGGTGGTGCGGGTCTTTGTTGACGTTCGCTGCTGCCTTCACTCAGTGCTTCCTGTAGTTCCCTTCGTAGGTGGGAAATTGATGCGCGTGATGGGGGTCCAGCCAATGTCCACTAGTTTCTGAAGCATCCGTTGTTGTTGGACATTTGAGTTACTGAACCGGGCCGTGGGCAACTAGTCAGTATGCTCACCACCTGTAGGCATTTGATCGAGTACCCGGTGACAGGTCAAATCTCCACAAACCTCTGAGGGTGTTCTGAGGCCCGGGTAGAGTGGATGTGGAGAAGATGTTTCCACTAGTGGGAGAGTCTAGGACCAGAGGCCATTGCCTCAGAATTAATTCCTTTAGGAAGAAGATGATGAGGAATTTTGCCAGAGGGCGGTGAATCTGTGGAATTCTTTACCACAGAAGGCTGTGGAGGTCAAGTCAATGGATATTTCTTAAGGCAGAGATAGATAGATTCTCCATTAGTGCAGGTGTCAGGGGTTTTGGGGAGAAGGGAATGGGCTAAAGAGGGAAAGATAGTTCAGCCATGTTTGAATGGCAGTAGGCTTGATGGGCTGAATGGCCTAATTCTGCTCCTTATGAACTAGAAGCACAGAAACAGGCCCTTCAGCAGGCACCGACCAGCGATCCCCGCACAGTAGCACAAGCCTACACACACTAGGGACAATTTACACGTATACCAAGCCCATTAACCTACAAACCTGTACGTCTTTGGGGTGTGGGAGGAAACCGAAGATCTCGAAGAAAACCCACGCAGGTCACGGGGAGAACGTACAAACTCCGTACAGACAGCGCCCATAGTCAGGATCGAACCCGGGTCTCTGGCACTGCGAGCGCTATAAGGCAGCAACTCTACCACTGTGCCATCGTGCTGCCAATTAAAGATGGCATTGAAGCTGTGCCTGGCCCCGTGGTCACGGGTATAGAGAGAGTGGAGCAGGGGACTGAGCACATGGCCTTGAGTGGTCCATATGCACATGGTCAGAGAGGAGGGGGTGTCGTTGCTAATCCATACCGATTGAGGTCTGCTGATGAGGAAGTCGAGAATCCAGTTACATGGGGGGGGGGTGGGGCAAAGACCCGTGTTCCTTGAGCTCGATAGTGTTTAGAGCAGGTGATGGTGTCGAATGCTGAACTGTAGTCGACGCCCGGTGAGACGTTTCAGGTCTGGTCACATCTACAGACTCCAAAGATAAACACAAAATGCTGGAGTAACTCAGCAGGTCAGGCAGCATCTCTGGAGAGGAATGGGTGACGTTTTGGGTCGGGACCCTTCTGGATATCAAACTTAATGCATCCTTAACAAGGATGGGGTTGTAATAATTTAAGAATATTTGTTTTACGTGTACGATGGTGGTGAATTTTGTTTTGAATCATTTAGTATTGTACATATTATTATAAATTATTATAAATAATTGAATAACTTATTTTTGGTGAAAAAATTAATGTCCACAAGTCTCGCACTTGTCACTGTCTTTTTAAAAAACTTGCCCCACGCATCTTCTTTAAGCTTTGCCCCTCTCACCTTGAAGCTCTGCCCTCTAGCATTTGAAGTCAATGAATTCAGTTTTATTCTGAGTCAGAGCTGGCTTGCTCTCTTGCTAGTTATCCACCTGTAATATTGGCTCCGTTTTGCTCTCTCTATGAGCATGACTTGATTTACAGGTTATTTCCTACAGCTCTGCATCTTACAGTTTTACAAGTGTCTTTGTTTGTGTTCTGTCTCCGCATGTTCCCATTAACTTGTCAAACAGATGGCTTCACCATCAGCTTATCACCACAGCCACCCTGGCCTCCCCCTCTCCGCCCCTCCCTTTCCTCCGTTTCAACTTAAAACTAACTTGTTTTCAGCTTTATGCATTTCTGACAAAGGGTAGTTTACCTGAAACTTTAACTTGTAGTTTTGTTTAGTGAAGAGGTACAGCGTAGAAACTCCACGCTGGTCGACTCCACACTGACCAGCGATCCCCGTTCTTCGCGCACGAACACTATCCTACATACTAGGAATTAATTTTACTTTTTTTTTACCAAAGCCAATTAACCTACAAACCTGTACGTCTTTGGAGTGTGGGAGGAAACTGAAGCACCCGGAGAGAACCCACACAGGCCACGGGGAGAACGTACAAACTCCGTACAGACAGCACCTGTGGTCAGGATCGAACCCGGGTCTCTGGCGCTGTAAGGCAGCAACTCTACCGCTGCGCCACCGTGCCGTGGAGGAGAACATCTGATGGAAGAGAAACTTGGCTCTGTTCCATCTGATGTTGCCCGACCTGCTGAGTGTTTTTGTCACTAATGTCATGTCAGCATGAGCGGTGAAATCAAACCTCCATCTGTACACCTATTGTTTAGTTCAGAAGGATGATACCTTAAAAAGCACCTTAGGAGCCACGGTAGGGTAAATAAAGACATATAAAATGCAAAACGCTTACTCAAGCACACTGTCCATGCAGGCATCCATTATCATCTGCTACGTCTGGTCAATGTACTGATCTGTGCACTGGTCCGTGCACTGGTCCGTGCACTGGTCCGTGAACTGGTCCAAGTACTGGTCCAAGTGCACTGGTCCGTGCACTGGTCCATGGTCCGTGCACTGGTCCAAGTACTGGTCCGTGCACTGGTCCGTGCACTGGTCTGCGCACTGGTCCAAGTACTGGTCCATGCACTGGTCCGTGCACTGGTCCGTGCACTGGTCCGTGCACTGGTCCGTGCACTGGTCCGTGCACTGGTCCATGCACTGGTCCATGCACTGGTCCGTGCACTGGTCCGTGCACTGGTCCGTGCACTGGTCCGAGTACTGGTCCGTGCACTGGTCCGTGCACTGGTCCATGCACTGGTCCATGCACTGGTCCGTGCACTGGTCCGTGCACTGGTCCGTGCACTGGTCCGTGCACTGGTCCGTGCACTGGTCCGTGCACTGGTCCAAGTACTGGTCCGTGCACTGGTCCGTGCACTGGTCCGTGCACTGGTCCGTGCACTGGTCCGTGCACTGGTCCGTGCACTGGTCCGTGCACTGGTCCGTGCACTGGTCCGTGCACTGGTCCGTGCACTGGTCCGTGCACTGGTCCGTGCACTGGTCCGTGCACTGGTCCGTGCACTGGTCCGTGCACTGGTCCGTGCACTGGTCCGTGCACTGGTCCGTGCACTGGTCCAAGTACTGGTCCGTGCACTGGTCCATGCACTGGTCCGTGCACTGGTCCGTGCACTGGTCCGTGCACTGGTCCGTGCACTGGTCCAAGTACTGGTCCGTGCACTGGTCCGTGCACTGGTCCGTGCACTGGTCCGTGCACTGGTCCATGCACTGGTCCAAGTGCACTGGTCCGTGCACTGGTCCGTGCACTGGTCCGTGCACTGGTCCGTGCACTGGTCGTGCACTGGTCCGTGCACTGGTCCGTGCACTGGTCCGTGCACTGGTCCGTGCACTGGTCCATGCACTGGTCCGTGCACTGGTCCGTGCACTGGTCCGTGCACTGGTCCGTGCACTGGTCCATGCACTGGTCCGTGCACTGGTCCGTGCACTGGTCCATGCACTGGTCCATGCACTGGTCTGTGCACTGGTCCGTGCACTGGTCAAGTACTGGTCCGTGCACTGGTCCGTGCACTGGTCCATGCACTGGTCCATGCACTGGTCCGTGCACTGGTCCTGTGCACTGGTCCGCGCACTGGTCCGTGCACTGGTCCATGCACTGGTCCAAGTACTGGTCCGTGCACTGGTCCGTGCACTGGTCCGTGCACTGGTCCGTGCACTGGTCCGTGCACTGGTCCGTGCACTGGTCCATGCACTGGTCCAAGTACTGGTCCAAGTACTGGTCCGTGCACTGGTCCGTGCACTGGTCCATGCACTGGTCCATGCACTGGTCCGTGCACTGGTCCGTGCACTGGTCCGTGCACTGGTCCGTGCACTGGTCCATGCACTGGTCCGTGCACTGGTCCGTGCACTGGTCCGTGCACTGGTCCGTGCACTGGTCAAAGTACTGGTCCAAGTACTTGTCTAAATTTCACTGAGACACAGCAATGCGTCTGTAAGTATTTTCTGGAGACATTTGTTTTAGAGTTGACGATTAAATGGACTGTGTTTCTGAGATTTCCAAACTGCCTATTGTATCCGTGATTTACAAAAGGTCTGATTCAACCAAAGTATTTCCAGGCGTGCACGTTTTCAGGATTTGAGTGTACAATTATGTTTTTGTTTATTTCCATAGTTTGAAAATGTAATTAAAAAATGTCTGTAAACATCAAGAATTTGGGAAGTGAGTGGCTGGGAACAGATTTAGATTCTTGTTCAGACTCAGTGCTTGGAAGTATTTACTGGTATGTGCACACTGGTAATAACTTTTTAAAATGTAAGCTTGTTCAATTAGTTCTAAATGAGGTGCAGTTTAATGCCATAAGGTTGAATCTGGGAAAGATTGGCTTGGTTCTTTGCTGCTTTCATATGGTATTTCATACAATGCTTGTGTTTTCACATTGGGGCAATGATAGCCGGCAAAGTAAGCTGCTGTGTGTTACAATTTGATGGTCGTGAACTAGGCAGCACAGTGGCGCAGGTGGTAGAGCTGCCTCTCAGCGCCAGAGACCTCTGGTTTGGTTCTGATCTCAGGTGCTGTGTGTGTGTGTGTGTGTGTGTGTGTGGAGTTTGTACGTTCTTGCTGAAACCGCTTGGGTTTCTTCCAGTTGCTCCGGTTTCCTCCCACATCCCAAACACGTGCGTTAATTGGCCTCTGTAAATTGCCCCAAATGCACATGGAGAGATTGGGAAAATGGCACAACATAGAACTAGCGTGACTCAGAGGATCAGGCAGCATCTCAGCAGAAAAGGAACAGGCAACGTTGCAGGTTGGAAACCTTCTTCAGTCTGAAGAAGGGTTCCAACCTGAAATGTCGTCTATTTCTTTTCTCCAGAGATGCTGCCTAACCCACTGAGTTACTCCAGCAATTAGTGTTTATCTTCAGTATAAACCAACGTCTGCAGTTCCTTCCTAAACATTGAACTGACATGAATGGGTGACCGATAGATGGTTTGGACTCGGTGGGCTGAAGGGCCTGTTTCCATGTCCTATCTTTCAATCAATCGATCAAAGTGACTTTTATTGTGTGGAAGGAATCTAATGGAACTTTCAGTTTACTAACGTGGAATATCAAGGCAGATGTTAGGAGTATATAGTGAGATGACTCAAAACGCTTGTTAAAGACGTGTTGTTGCAGAGCAGATAAATGTCTGGACACAGGTTGCAGTGCATTGGAGAACAATGGGGTCATGGGTGGGTGGGAGAGTGGGGTCGTTAGTGGGAGATTCAGTTGTGGCCGGTTCAGGATTTGACGGGGGGGGTTGGGGCATTGGGTTGGGGGAGAGATTGGGGCCGTGAGTGGCTGCTGGGTTGAGGGGGTAGTGTCTGGCTCAGTAGAGGTGGGAAGTGGAACGTCAAGAAGATCTACAGAACTCCTTAAACTTGTGCAGACACAAGCCTCAAATAAATATGGGAGTACCTGCTTCTGTGATGAATCACTCATGGGCCACGCACGTGCTAAAGAATTTGAAGTGAGTGATATCCAGATTTGACCTGAGTGGTATTTGAATCCACTGCGCAAGAATTAATGCCTCTCTGTGTATAGACATGCACAGAGGAACTGGGCCAAAGCGACAGGCACTGTTGGAGTGGTGCTGGAGGCAGAGACTTTTTGGATAGGCACATGGATAGATGTAGGGAATGGAGGGGTATGTATTACATGCAGGCAGATCTTCTTCTTCGTTCGTGTGGCGTGCACAGTCTAAAGTTGTAGGACAACTTGTTCTATTTGATCTTCCGTTTGTGCACGGCGTGTTGGTTGCATTAGTCAAAACAGGGCGGGCCACATGAAGGTTGCAATCTCCCACCCCATGCAGGCAGATAAGAGATGGTCTTAGTATCACTTTTGGCACGGACATTGTGGGCTGAAGGGTCTGTTCTTGTCCTGTACTTTTCTATGTTCTAACAAAAGAACAGGTTATTTGGCCTTTATCATATCACAGCTTGTAGGGACTTACTATATGTATAAATAATAAATAATAAATATGTAGGTGTGTGTGTGTGTGTGTATATATATATATATATATATATATATATATATATATACAAAATGTCCTGACAAGTTGCAAGCTGCAATATAATGTGTAAGAATGAACTGCAGATGCTGGTTTACATTGAAGATAGACTCAAAATGCTGGAGTGACTCAGCGGGACAGGCAGCATCTCTGGAGAGAAGGAATGGGTGACTTTTCGGATCGAGACCTTTCTTCAGACGCAATATAATAATGGCCAAGCAGCAATTCAATAATATATTAGATCTATGCACAAAGTGTGATAAATATTCACTCAATTGCACAGAGAGCAAACAAATCATCAAAGTCTGAAGAAGGTCCCGAACCGAAACGCCACCTCTCTATGTTCTCCAGACATGGTGTCCTGACCCGCTGAGTTACTCCAGCACTTTGTGTGTTTATTTTTTAAACTGGCATCTGCAGTTCCTTGTTTCTACAGCAACAGACATGGTTGAACTTTATGTAAAATTGTTGAATCTATTCTGCTCTTCCATTCGTAGTCGACTTCGAGGATCATGCAAGGGATGGTTTAGCCTCATTGGCCAACTATCAAGTTAAACGCACTGGGTGATTTTATATCCAGCACAGGCACAGTTTGAGAAAAAGATACACAAACTCTGGAAATTGCAGATGAGTTCAGACCAAGCAAAGCTCTTGCCATAATGGAGAGAGTTTAGTTCTGAGCCTACTCCTGTACATAGAGGACTCATTCCCATGTCGGATCTCCTTGGAACCTTGTGAAAACTATTAAATTACAACTTCCAGATGGTCTTGATTTCTTTCTGCTACCGATACCAACAAGCAATGGGTCCGGTAGGGGGGGGGGGGGGGGGGGGGGGGGGGGGGGCGAGATTGGCAAACTCTTTGCTTACTATCTTTTTTGACAGGGTGGCACACATGAGTGATCAAGAACCTAGCGTCTGAAGAATAATACAGTGGGCAATCAGCTAATGTAACTCTCAAGGGCCTGTCCCACTGTACGGGGTAATTCAAGAGCTCTCCCGAGTTTAAAAAATAATCAAACTCGTGGTAAGTACGTAGAGTGTACGTATCGGCTGCATCGGAGCTCGTGGATGTCTCGTCGCGGCTGATAACGCTAACGGCAGGTACTCGGGAAACGCGGTAACTCGTGAAGGTTTGTCAGCACTGTGAAAAATGTCCACGAGAGCCCCGAGTACCTACGAATGGCTATTATCGTAATTCTCTGAGTTTGAATCAGGGGAAACTCGGGAGAACTCTTGATTTACCTCGTACAGTGGGACAGGCCCTTTACCATATACAAATGTGTAATAGTTTCCATGTTGCATAAGGGGGCGGCACGGTGGCACTGGGGTAGAGTTGCTGTCTTATAGCGCCAGAGACCCGGGTTCAATCCTGACCTTGGGTGCTGTCTGAACGGAGTTTGCACGTTCTCCCCGTGACCTGCGTGAGTTTTCTCCGGGATCTCCGGTTTCCTCCCGCACCCCAAAGACGTCCAGGTTTGTAGGTTAATTGGCTTGGTGTAATTGTACATCGTCCCTAGTGTGTGTGTCGGACAGTGTTGGTGTGCAGGGATCGCTGGTCAGTGGGGGATCGGGGCTGAAGGACCCGTTTCTGTGCTGTATTTCCTGTAACTAACCTAAAAACTAATCTATGGAAACTCAGAACAGAAAATTTGCTCCTGCTAATAAGAAATGTTCCCATTATTTTAATGGGTAGGAAATTAAATAAGCAGCAAAGATAAACGTAGACACACAGGGTGTCTGGTTTTTGCATTGCTCTGAGAGGACATGAGATGTCCTGGTTCTTGTGTCACTATCTTGTGTCCCTCGCAAACCAGGCCATCCTGACACCGGTTCCAAAAGAAATGAGCCAGTTAGTCGTTGCTGATTTAATACCCCCTGAGACATTGAGACTGGGGGGTTAAACCATCAATCAAGAGGGGTAGGGACTGAAAGCAGCGCCATTGGCAGTGACATGTTTGAAACGCATGTTAAACTGGGGTTGGTGGGGAATCCAACGTGTACAGTTTGTAAAACAAAGGGATAGCTTCCTCCATCATGTCCTGGCCAATATTTAACCTAATCAAATACTAGAGGGCATAGCTTAAAGGCGAGAGGGGCAAAGTTTCAAGGAGATGTGCGGGGCAAATGTTTTATACACAGGGTATTGAGTTCCTGCAATGTACTGTCAGCCTAGTGAAAGCAGGTACGATAGTGGCATCTAAGAGACTTTTGGATAGGCACATGGATATGTAGGGCGTGGGGGGATATGGATTACGTGCAGATATTTAAGAGATGATCTTGGCATCAATGTTTGGCACAGAGGTTGTGGGCCAAAGGGCCTTTTCTTGTGCTGTACCAGTCTATGTTCCAGTAAGTCCCCACAAGCTGCAATATGATAATGGTCAATATATATATTCATTATAAAATATCCGTGTCTGCCAGAGATGCTGCCTGACCAGCTGGGTTACTCCAGCATTTTGTCTCTTTTCGTGTAAGCCAGCATCTGCAGTTCCTTGTGTTTACTCTCTGTTAATAGGTAGCGTTGAGCATGCATGCTGGAGTAACGCAGCTGGTCAGGCAGCATCTCTGGAGGACACGGATAGGTGACGTTTCGGGTCAGGGCCCTTCTGCTGACTGAAGATAGACAGATAGGCGCAAAGTAACTCAGCGGGTCACTGGAGAAAAAGGATGGGTGATGTTTTGGGTCGGGACCCTTCTTCCGACTGAAAATAGAGAGAGGAGGGAACTGGGACGTAAGAAAAGGCAAGAACAAAGCAGAACCGGCAACAGGTGGCCAAGGGAAGGTGGGGCCCATCCTGAAGAAGTGTCCCGACCCGAAACGTTAACCATCCTTTTTCTCCAGAGATGCTGCCTGACCCGCTGAGTTACTCCAGCACTTTAAGTAAGTAAGTACATAAGTAATTTTTATTTATATATCACTTTTAAATCAAACCACACTGAAGCCAAAGTGCTTTACAGAGAAATATAATTAGATTCCCTTACATCCGTATAAAATAAAAAACGAAGAAAGACACAACACACTATGGGATTCAACATGAACGTCCCCCCAACAGCAGAATCAACACTTTCCACTGTGAGGGAAGGCACCAAAAGCTCCAGTCCTCCTCCTCCTCCTGAACTTTGTGTCTATCTTCGGTGTAAACCAGCATCTGCAGTTCCTTTCCGCACCTTTCTGCAGTGGTGGAAGCTCTGTTACTTCCAGGAGTGTTCGCCGAAGGTTTCCCACGGTTGCAGTGTCCAAGTGAGGCCAGCGTTCTACCTCAAGAAAGTGCCAGGTATTCTGCAGTCAGCATAGCGTGGCTGGGAGTTGCAAAAAGATGAGCGGTGAGAAAAATTGGACGAAAGAAAATGAGAACTTGATGGTGGTCTGGAAGGATGAGATAACGAGGACAGCAGGACTTTCTATCTTGTGAATTTATTATGTTTATCTGTTTGTACATGTTTGTGGAGCTTGTCTGGGGCTCTGGTGCATGCTCAGGGCTGATAGTTTAATCTGCTGCAAAACACACAATGAATGTCATCATTTTTCAACCCCAGGGAAGTCTCTGATCACAAGGGAGGTGGCAGCTCACCTCATTTATTTTGCATTGCAGGAAGGACAACTCCTGTCAGCTGAAACCAGAGAAGCAAGGAGGTCAATCTAAACACCAGACTGTTTGTGAGATTACTGCCTGATATTTTGCCTGGGCCAAGGGTCATGCTGAACTCGAGGATTCATCAGATTGAACTTTCAAGCTTGTATTTCTGGTTCAGTTCCAGGTTTGTATTTGGTTTTTATTGGCACGTGGTGAAATTGGGAATTTTTACTTCCCAACAAAAATCACACTCTAGCCAAACCAAGTTAGACACAAAATGCCGGAGTAAAGGCCCTGTCCCACTTTCCCGAGTTACTCACAAACTCTCCCAGGTTTTCCCCTTGATTCGAACTCGGGGAATGTCGGGTAATGTCGGTAGCGAGTTCGTAGGAGGCCGTTGGATTCCGTAGATGTTTCGTAGCGGCTCGTAATGCCAGCCGTAGGAACCCGGGGCATCAGGTAAGTCGGGACATTTTTTCAACCTGTTGAAAAATGTCCACGAGTTTAAAAAATTGCCCCAAGTACCTACGAACGGTTATTACTGTAATGCTCCGAGTTCGAATCAAGGGGAAAATTCAAGAGAGTTCGTGAGTAACTTGGGAAAGTGGGACAGGGCCTTAACTCAGCGGGACAGGCAGCATCTCTGGAGAGATGGGTGACGTTTCGGGTTGAGACCCTTCTTCGGACTCAAACTTTAGGATCCAACCAACTTGTTATTGGAATTAATAATGTCAATGGACTAGATCAGATGAGAGCATCATTATTTCCTTGTCAGAATCTTCATTTTTTAAAATCATAAATGTTTTTTCTTTCTCTTCCATTTTCTCTTACACGTTTATTCATTCATACACCCAGGGTGTCTAAAGATAGACAAGGTGGGCTGGCGGACAAAATTAATCAAATGATCAATGGCTCAGCAATCTGATCACTAAACCAGTAGATGAACCGTGGCAATTTCCCACAATTTGTTGCCACTGGACAGGAAGAAAGATTTGTCTTTTGGTTTCATTTTTTCCAGAAAAGGTAATAATAATTATGTCGGCACAGTGGAGTACCATGGGAGTTGCTGCCTTACATTCGAACCTGACTACAGGTGCTGTCTTGCAGAGTTTTACGTTCTCCCTGTGACTGCGTGGGTTTTCTCCGGGTGCTCCGGTTTCCTCCCACATTTCAAAGACGTGCAGGTTTGTAGGTTAATTGGCTTCTGTAAATTGTCCCTAGTGTGTAGGATAGAACTATTTCCATTCGTGGGAGAGTCTAGGACCATAGCCTCAGAATAAATGGATATATATTTTAGAAAGGAGAATAAAGGGGAGGCCATTTAAGACTGAGAGAGTTGTGAATTTGTGGAATTCCCTGCCACAGAGGGCAGTGGGGGCCAAATCACTGGATGGATTTAAGAGAGAGCTAGATAGAGCTCTAGGGGCTAGTGGAATCAAGGGATATGAGGAGAAGGCAGGCACAGGTTATTGATTGGGGACGATCAGCCATGATCACAATGAATGGCGGTGCTGGCTCGAAGGGCCGTATGGCCTCCTCCTGCACCTATTTTCTATGTTTCTATGTTTCTATGAGGAGGAATTTCTTTAGTCAGAGGTTGGAGAATCTGTGGAATTCATTGCCACTGAAGGCTGTGGAGGCAAAGTCAACGGATATTTTTAAGGTGGGCATTGATAGATTCTTTAGTATGGGTGTCACGGGTTATGGGGAGAAGGCAGGATGATGGGGTAGAAGGGGCAAGACAGATCAGCCACGATTGAATGGCGGAGTAGACTTGATGGGCCGACTGGCCTAAATCTGCTCCTGCAACTTATGAATTTATGAACTAGTGTACGTGGATCGCTGGTCAGCGCGGAATTTGTGGGCCGAAGGGTCTGTTTCCATGCTGTATCACTAAACTAAACTAGACTAAATTTATAACGGAAGAGGGAAATTACTGGCAGTGCCAAACAGGATGGGAAGTTTAAATCCTGTTTTATGTTGCTCCTTGTAAGTCCATTTCCAGGAGATTGGTGCCAGTGTTTGGTCCCTCAGAACTGTGCTATTAATTTCAATTTCCACAGACCAGTGGCAGAAGTGTGGACTCGAGTAAAACTGGCTCCACAAGTCTGCTGAGGGTCTCGGAGAATGGATTCAACAGCGTAAACACCAGCCAGCTCCCAGATGCCTGCCTCTCTGAATCCCTTTTAAAAGGCCAATAGTAAAGAGCCCGAAGGCATTTTAACTTTCTAGAGGAGCCTATCGGTTATTGTAGACTCAGCGAAAAGTAATCCTTGCCAGAATTGCAGCAACTCTGGGACCTTTTCCTACATTAAAGACTCTGTGCAATGCGAGTTGTCAAATCTGTACCATTGCCAAACCAGCTCCGTTGCAAGTTTCCAGGCTGGATATTAACCCTCTGTCCTCACCAATAGTTCCAGAATTTCCCCCGCTATCCTTTCAACATTCCAGCATTCCTGATTCCTTTCTGTTCCCTCCACTTTGCCCAAAGGCCTCTTTAAACAACCTCGTGAGTTTTTAAATCCATCTCATATTTCCTGGAAAGCTTTTACTGCAATCCTGTGGGGAGGTTGTACATGGAGCTGCTGTGACTCTGTCTCAGATGTTCTAGCAGGGCTCTCTGCATTATGTCCCGTTGAACAAATCTGTTAATTATCTTCTACCTATGCAATAAACTGCTGATCTGTGTCCATTGTCTAAGGATAGCCCTGGTTGCTAAAAGGATGGGCTTTCTCTTTATACACCTCAGGGGGAGTGTATTGTAATTCTGTTGCAGCTCATTTTCAAGCACAGCATGTGACTCCACTTCAAAGTCTGTTATCAGTAGCTCCCATCATTGAAACTCATGCCAGGTTTTTTTAAATGATGTTTTTTATGATCTCGGCATCAGTTGAAATAGTTAAAAACTCTGGCGAGAGTCCACAGCAATGTCACCGCATGTTTACTGCTTGCACCCAAATGATTATTTTAATTGTCAATCCCAGTTTTGGTGTAATTACATCCAACTCATTCTCTGACCGTGTTAACTACAGCCCACCAATAATGCATTTGTAAACAATAGCCATAACATCAATTAAACCAGTAATTGAGGATCTGAATGCTGTAAATAAAGGTAGCCTATAATATTCTCCATCACATGCCAGCGCACGCACACACACACGCGTGCACACGTAAACACACACACATACACAAACACCACACACACACAAACACACACATACACACACACACATACACACACACTCAGAAATGCTGAAACACACACACGTAAACACATACACATACACAAACACCACACATACACAAACACACATACACAAACACACACACTCAGAAATGCTGAAACACACACACGTAAACACACATACACATGTAAACACACATACGCACATACACACATGTATATACATGCACTCACAGGCATATGCACACATATACACATGCTGACATGCTCACACGTATACACACAGGCACACACACGCGCTCACACGCGCACACACACACACACACACACACATACGCACACACACACACACACGCACACACACACACACACACACACATAGGCACGCACACACACACACACACACACACACACACACACACACACACATACGCGCACACACACACGCACACACACACACACATACGCACACACACACGCAGGCATATGCACACACATATACATGTGCTCACACATACACACACACTCATACACACACACGGTGACACGCATGAACACAGGCACAGATACATATGGCACTCACTCATACAGCCCCATATACAAATTCACATATATACACACACACACACTGACACCCATATACATAAACATATACACATACACACACAAACATACATGGACATACGCACATGCATACACACAGATATACACACAGATGCACACACATATACACATGCACATACACACATATGCACACAGAAACACAGATACACCCACATATACACAGCCACATACACACACGCACACACATATACACAGCCACATATACACACACGCACACATGTGTCTCTTGGTGTTTCAGCCCCTGATCGCGGATGACTTGCTTCCACGTTGGTTGGTGGGTGTTGGGATGATGCCGATGAGGGAAGTGTTGACTCTTCTATGGCCGGGTCAGGGAAGCTTGCAGTGTGTGCGCTGGTGGGTTCATTCATACAACCACGAAGGGTCTGTATCTGTCGAAGGCTATGTGACTTTATGACTTTTAGGGTTTCTGGCATGGTTAATGAGGCCAACTTTCGAACTACAAGCAGACTGGGAGTGTAAGTGGACACAAAATACTGGAGTAATTCAACGGGACAGGCAGCATCTCTGGAGAGAAGGAATGGGTGACGTTTTGGGTCGAAACCCTTCTTCAGACTGATGTCAGACGAGTGGGCTGTACAGAGATAGAATGTAGTCGTAGACAGCAAAACTGGTGGGAGAACTGGGAAGGGGGAGGGGATGGAGAGAGAGGGAAAGCAAGGGCTATTTGAAGTTAGAGGTCAATGTTCATACCGCTGGGATGTAAGCTGCCCATGCAAAATATGAGGTGCTGTTCCTCCAATGCGCACTGGACCTCACTCTGACAATGGAGGAGGCCCAGGACATAAAGGTCAGATTGGGAATGGGAGGGGGAGTTGAACTGCTGAGCCACCGGGAGATCAGGTAGGTTTAGGCAGACTGAGCGGAGGTGTTCAGTGAAACGATCGCCGAGCCTGTGCTTGGTCTCATCGATGTACAGGAATTGACACCTGGAACAGCAGATACAGTAGATGAGTTTGGAGGAGGTACGTCAACCTCTGCCTCACCTGAAAAGACTGTTGGGGTCCTTGGATGGGGGAAGGTAAAGGGAGAGGTGTTGCATCTCCTGCGTTTGCAGGGGCAAGTACCTGGGGAGGGGATGGTGTGGGTGGGAAGGGATGAGTTGTCCACAGAGTTGCAGAGGGAACAGCCACTGCGCAAAGCAGAAGGGGGTGGAGATGGGACGATGTGGCCAGTAGTGGGATCCCATTGGAAGTGGCAAAAATGTTGGCGGATTATACAGTATGCTGTATGGACAGTTGATGGGGTGGAAGGTGAGGACAAGGGGGACTTTGCCGTTGTTACCAGTGATGGAAATGGGGCTATGCAGGGGGACGGCGCTCCCCCACTTTTCAGTTTTCAGCTCGGGCTTAATGAGTACTGCAGATTGATTGGAGTCGTTTATCACTTGATTCAACTGAGACGTAAACGATTTGTTAACTGCCACTGTTAGCACTTGTTAACAGCCAATAGTTAACACGTTGTTATACAATGTGTCACCAATACATCGATCCATATTCCTCAGTCAATGTAATTGTGTTTTGACCAAGTATTAATTAAGCCGCTGTAGCGGCACCAAACGTGGTGAATAAAGGTGAGACGTCAGGCCGGTTCAAAGTGTTGTTTATTCACTAGTGACACGTTAAGTTGGTGCGCTAACCATATTACAATGTTGCTGTAGCTGAGCGAGGTTGTACTCTCGGGCTCAGCTACCTTTTGACCTCTCGAGGTGAGAGACCTTAAGTACCAGGACACTCCCTCTAGCCCATGATGTCATGTGCCCGCCCTTGTATCTCCTGACGAGGGTTCGAGCATGTGGCCCCTGTATAGGCTGACGTCACAGGACCCCACCCCACCCCCCAGAACTGGAGGAAGGAATAGCATGGTCGAGGGCGGCTCCTGCATGTGGGTCTGGGACATCCCAGGCGTGGGTCGGGACGGAGCTCTCCACGGGCGCAGTGACGTTCTGCGTGGGTGATACCGAGGTACCGAGGGGTGCGAGGAGACCGATGCAGAAGCCGCCGGATGTAAGAGACAGGGTCACATGTCCTTGACCAGCTAAGGGAGAGTGTCCTGTGAAATACGGCCCCCAGCAACAATGAGGAGAAAAAAAAACTAAATAAAATAAACCTATTTCTGAACCGGGCGTGGAAATGCAGTGAACACAAAAATGAACAGTAAAAAGACAAATTACAGTGCAATCAGTGTCCAAAGTTCAAATTGTCCGGTGTTCATAGTGCAGGATAGCAAAGCTGTGTTGCAGTGACAGCCTCTGGCCTGAATGAGGTGCTGTTGCCGGTGATCAGGTAAGTTCGAGCTTCTCTTCGTAGAGTTGCGGCCGCTTGCTTTAGGAGGCCGCGGCGGCCATTTTGCCAGCCGGCTGAGGCAGCCTTCACCAGCGATTGAATCCCTGGGCAAGACAGGCAACCAACGCCCAGGGATCTTCAGAGTTCATGCCTGTGAGGAGAAGAAGGGCGTCTTCAGCAGGCGCCCCAGGTAAGCCCACCCTGACGGGTGGCTATGCCCGTTGGCAGCGGCCGGAGGGGCCAGGCGTGGTGCAGGACAGGGCGTGGAGCCATGGTCATGGTGAGGCCTGTTGCGGTGCCGGGTCTGGAGCAGTGAGGCCCAGTGCGGTGTAGGTGAGGTGAGGCCAGCGCAGGGCCTGGAGTGGTGGGGCCCGGTGCAGTGCTGGGCCTGGAGCCATGTTCGCAGTGCGAGGCCGGGCCCTGGTCCGTTGTCGGGAGCGGGAGAGTGACAGGTGCTCTCTCTCTGCTCCCATGGCCAGTCGGGCGTGCGTCAGCGTTGCTGTGGGCAGGAGGCTGCTACGTTCACAGCTCCTGCAACAGCTGGTGGGGCAGCGGCGGCTGGTATAACCTCTATGCTCCGGTGGTCGGGTCCGGGCAGGTCATGTGGAGGAGCTTTGCGGCCGTCACACAAGGTGGCCTGCCCCGTTGCTGGGAGGGGGGGAGCGGCGGCAGCCACAGCCTCTCAGCTCCGGTGAGCAGCAGCTGGTGGGGAAGAGGCGGCATACCTCACTGCAGGGCTGGGTTGGTGGCAGCGTCGTTCTGCAGGGCTGGGCAGCCGGCTACAGACATCAGGTCTCCCAAGACTACGTGCTTCAGGTGAGTCCAAATTTCAATTTGGACAGTTGGGGGGTCACCAATGTAGCGGCACCAAACGTGGTGAATAAAGGTGAGACGTCAGGGCGGTTCAAAGTATTGTTTATTCAGTGGTGACATGTTAAGTTGGTGCGCTAACCATATTACAATGTTGCTGTAGCTGAGCGAGGTTGTACTCTCGGGCTCAGCCACCTGTTGACTCCTCAAGGTCTCGAGGTGAGATGACCTTAAGTACCAGGACACTACCTCGCGCCCATGACGTGCCCGCCCTCGTATCTCCTGACGAGGGTTCGAGCATAAGAGGCCCATGTATAGGCTGACGCCACAACGCGTCCCTATGAATAAAATTCACGGGAACATTTCTTAAAACTTACTGTCTTTAAGGGCTCCGGCCCGCGAGCACGGGCTTCTTCCTGGTGTGCAGGTACAGTCATTCACCCACGTTATTTTAAGAAGGAACTGCAAATGCTGGAACAATCGTAGACAAAAATGCTGGAGGAACTCAGCGGGTGAGGCAGCATCTCACCCGCTGAGTTTCTCCAGCATTTTGTCCACCCATGCTATTTCATAATTTGTACGCGTTATTTAGGGATGTTATATGAATTTTTTTTTCAAGTTTCTGCGTGTTGTTTTCTTTCTCTCCTTCAAGGTTAGTTCTTCTGTTTGCCTTTATTTGCTTCAGTTTTATTTAGTGTTATTTATCACGTTGTGATTGTAGCTTTTGAACGATTTAAACGTATCGGATTTAAAAAATTCATATAGATTCATAGCGTTGCCCGAGCGACAAAATCCCTTCAGCTGTACCTGCAACTGATGCTACGGGTGGGTTAGTAGACCTTGAAGAGGCATTGACACTTTGTTTTTATGCAGAGGGGTAATAGAGAAGGGCTCCAGACCGCGAGCTCACTGACTGAACTGGGCGCCGTCCAGTTGGGTATGGCTGCCCAGCCTGCAGCTGTCTGTCTTTTCACTTCTTTCTTTTATTTTTAGTGTTAAAAAGTGTTTTGTTTGGAGCTCTATTCTTTTTTATGTGGGGGTGGGTGGGGGGGGGGGCGGGGGAGGTTGAAACTGCTTTTTCTGGTCCCTACCTAGTCGGAGAGGCAGCTTTTCTCTGGGCAGCATCTTCGGCCCGTCCTCGCGGCCTACCAACGGGTCTGGAGCGGCGTTTCCTGAGGGGACTGGCCAGAACCTTGGTTTCGGCGGTGGCGCAGGGCTGGAGCGCTATCGTGGAGCAGAGCGGGCGATGCCTTGCCCGGGTCGCTGTGCTGGAGCTCCGTAATGCTGAGACCGCAGGTGAACATCGCGGAGCTGCGGGTCTGTGGAGCGGCCAGACGCGGGCGGCGGCACTGACGTTAACATCGGGAGCCTGGGATTTCTCGCCGAGATCACCAGTGGTGGAGTTCCATTCAGCGTGGCCTGTTGGATTCGGAAGCCGCGGTCCACAGTAAGGAAGCGGCCGTTCCAGGTGTCCCAAGCCGCTGAGAGGGTTCTCCCGACGCCGGAGCACCATCACCCGGCGAGAAGGGCCTGAAACATCGGGCCCCGTGGCGGCGACTGCGGAGGCCTCAATAGGCCCGACTATGGGTGGACAAGGGGATGGGGACTGGACTATGCGCCTTCCCTCACAGTGGGAACCATTGTGGGGGGATGTTTTTATGTTTATTGTTAAATTCTTTAATGTTGTGTCTTATCTTTATTTGTGCGCTGCAATGGCAAGTCAAATTTCACTACAACAATTGGTGTATGTGACAATAAATGTCCTTTGTATCCTTGTATCCTCGTATCCTTGAATGATACACATGTCCTGACTGAATATCACTCCCTTCTGATAAATTATTTTAGGATAAGCCTTTCTAGAGAACATGCTATTTTTTGCGATTGCCCATTTTCAAAATATAGAATTTTGAATTTGCCGTTTGATTGGTACAAGGAGACTACAAAGCACGTAATATCTATTTTTTTACACACTGTAACTTTCCACATTTCTACTTTTGGGTATGTATGTGGCATGGAATTTTCTCCCATACTACTAGTTATATTCGTAACAACATATTTAAATACGTGACATTTTCGATCTTTCCCAACCCTTAAAACATGCCTGTAGAAGGGACCTGACTCTAAATGTCACCTAGCCATTCCCTCCAAAGATAGACACAAAATGCTGGAGTAACTCAGCGGGTCAGGCAGCATCTCTGGTGTGAAGGAATAGGTGACGTTTTGGGTCGAGACCCTTCCTTGATCCAGCATGACCTGCTGAGTTCTCCAGCACTTTATGTTTTGCTCTTAAAATAAATCCATGGTCCGCTGAAGAAACAACATGATAGACCACTCTGGAAGTGCAAGTTTTGCTGTACACTTCCTACTGTAGAACACATCATAATACACTTTGAGTGAATTAATGGGGTTAGATTATTTTTTAATCTGTTGTCTAGAATTAATCGATACACACCCTTTGTACTTTATATCAGATATAAATCGGATTTCCGATTTTTTTTGTTTTCCTATTTGTCCATTTTTTGTGCCTGATTATTTGGCGGCTAATCAACCGCTATCTCTAAGGGGGTTGCGTCCAATCACCGACCAGCTTCCCTTAAAATTCCCGTCCAATCAACAAATAGGTCTCCTCCCTTCCAATCAGCCGCTGTCTCCAAGGGCATTGTGTCCAATCACATAATGCGCTGGTCACTCGGCGGTCAATCAGACGCAGTCTCCGAGGGGTGTTGTGACCAATCACCGACCAGCTTTCCTTAAAATTCCAATCCAATCAACAAATCGGTCTCCTGGGTCCAATCAGCCACTGTCTCCAAGAACATTGTGTCCAATCACATAATGCGCTGGTCACTCGGCGGTCAATCAGACACAGTCTCCGAGAGTCGTTGTGACCAATCACCGACCTGCTTCCCTCACCGAAGTAGATGTTGGCTTGAGCCAACAGAAAGAGAGAGAGAGATGCCACAAAGCAGCAATGACATATAATACACAATAAAACTGTATTACAATTACACAATAAACAAGTTATGCATTCTTGTAGTCTTACATGGGTATGACTACACATAAAAAAATCCCCTCCCAGCCTCATGGACCTTAGCGTACCCCTAGTTCCTAAAACCCATTTCCATCACTGCTTGGTGTGAATGGAGGGAGGGGGAGCAAGAGCGGAGCTGCAGGATATTGAGGAAGTCTAGGTAGGTGTGTATTGTGTGAGGTGCTTCAACGGCACATTTGTGAGCTGCCAGTGTATAACTTCAAAGTTGCCAATTGTGCCAGAAGTTTCCAGCAGTTAGTGGTGCCCATGCACTCCATCCCGGAAGCTTTGAACAATCCTTGAATAACACCACATGCGCAAGGGTGGCACGGCGGTGCAGCGGTAGAGTTGCTGCCTTACAACGCCAGAGACCCAGGTTCGATCCCAACCATGTGTGCTGTCTGTACGGAGCTTGTACTTTCTCCCCGTGGGTTTTCGCCAAGATCTTCGGTTTCCGCCCACACTCCAATGACATACAGGTTAGTAGGTTAATCAACTTGGTATAAATGTAAATTGTCCGTAATGTGTGCAGGATAGTGTCAATGTGACTTAAAACTGGCCCTAAA
The DNA here is from genome assembly GCA_035221665.1 of Okamejei kenojei. NCBI lineage: Eukaryota > Metazoa > Chordata > Chondrichthyes > Rajiformes > Rajidae > Okamejei > Okamejei kenojei. The sequence continues at coordinate 30,871,406 of CM069161.1, forward strand.
AGGAACAATTTTACTGACAGGAGATTGGAAGACATTAGCAGTAACGGTACTAAGGGGAATGTTGCGTAGTAAAGCAGTGTAGCGGTAGAGTTGCTGTCGTACAGCACCAGAGACCCCAATTCGATTCTCATTACGGGTGCTGTCTGTACGGAGTTTGTACGTACTCCCCGTGACTGCGTGGGTTTGCTCCAGGTATGGAAGCAGCTTTGTGTGATAGACTGGTCTGCATCCACAACTTTCTGCAATCTCCTGCATTGTTGGGCAGAGCTCATGGAAAACTTTATTGTCATTCAGACCTTGCGGTCTGAACGAAATTTCGTTGCCTGCAGTCATACATATAGTAAATAACAAAAACACACAATAAACACATATTTAACATCCACCACAGTGAGTTCACCAGACACCTCCTCACTGTGGTGGAAAGCAAAAAATCTTGTCTTTGTCTCTTCCCTTCTTCCTCTTCCTCTTCCTCTGCGCTGAGGCGACCCAGGCCTCCGATGTTGTGACCGCACCGGGTGATGTAAATAAGTCCCGCGGCTGAACCGCGCTCCGTGAGCGGGCCGGTTCAACTCCGCGGCCCGGGGCGGTCGAAGCTGCCGCAGCTGCCGCCCTCCAGTCCAGCGGACGCAGCTGTTGCCGCGGGAGCTCCGGAAAAACAGGTCACCAACCTGTGACCCGCGAGCTCCCGACGATGTCGTCCACTGGGCCCGCGGCCGGGCCTCCGAAGTCGCTGCCGCCGCCACCAGAAAGCCGCCACAGCTCCGAGTCGGGCCGCCGGAACCCGCCACAGCCCCGAAGTCGGCCAGCCCCGCGCTGGTAAGTCCTGGCTGGCTCTGCCTCCGGAGCCTCGGGTCGGTCGCAGTTAATGTTGGAGGCCGCCAGCTCCGCGATAGGCCTCAGCGCAGACGGAGACGGAGACGGGGGATACGGCAAGAAAAGTCGCGTCCCCCCAAAAAGAAGAGACCAAAAACGTTTCTCCCACCCCTCCCACACACATACACTACATAATAACTCAAATTAACACTAAAACAAGACAAGAAAACACCAAAAAAAAAAGAAAAACAGACAGACTGCAGGCGAGCCGCTGCTGCTAGGGCAGCGCCGCCACTCCCAAAAATCTAGTGCATAAGATCACTGTTGCCAAAACTGACTGCAACGCACCCTGATAGGATGTTGTCCACGAGGCACCTGAGGATATTGGTAAGATTCATTGAAGATGTGCAACATTTAGAGTCATATAGTTATAAATTCATAGTGTAATATCGCACGGGTACAGACCCTTCGGTCATCCCACTAAGGGTCTGTCCCATTTGGGCGTCATTTGCGCGTAATTTACGCGACATCATTTACGCATCACGATGCACGATACGCGCGCCGTGCCGCGGCACGTGATGCACGCACTGTGCGTATTACGCGTGCATTACGTGTGCATGATGCGTGGCGATGGAGGCAGTGATGCGCGGTCGCACGCGGTGCCCCAGGATTTCGGGATGTACAAACTCTTCGCGCGCCATCTGCATGACACGCAAATGACGCAAAAGTGGAACAGGCCCTCTACCGACTAAGATGCAGTATCGATACTAGTACCCACCTGCCCGCGTTTGGCACAGATCCCTCTAAACCTTTCCTATCCATGTCCCTGTCCAAACCTCTTACAAATGTTGTTATAGAACCTGCCTCAACAACCTCTGGCAGCTTGTTCCATAAACCCGTCACTCTCTGTATGCAAACGTTGCCCCTCAGGTTCCTATTGAATCTTGTCCCCCACTTAAACCTAGGTCCTCAGGTTCCTGAAACCCCTTCTTTGGGTAAAAAACGTTGTGTATTTACCGTATCTACTCCGCACGTGATCTTATGCACTGATTTCCTTAATCGACCGAGGAAGTAGAGACGTTGGCTTTCTTGGCTGTAGTCTTGGCAAGTTTACAGCGCTCATGCTGGACGACCCAGACACAATGTGCTCGGCACTTGAGACCTTCTTGCCCCGGTAACGAGGACTAGCTGTGTGATCAATTAGCCAGCCAAGATGCGCAGCTCAAGCTATGGCTCAATGGTCCAATGTGTCAATGGGTCTATGGGTCAATGGTGCTTTATTGTCTCGTGTACCGAGATGGAGTTAAATGTTTTCTTCTATGTAGTTCAGTACAAGTATTACTATATATAAGCACATCTTAGATATAGTACAGGTGTATAGGAATAGTACACTGAGACAGGATACAAGTGTGCTCGGTTTGGCGACATGTTCAAGTCCCAGTTGTTGCAGATGCAGAGTTCTTAAACTGACCATGAAGGCCCATTGTTCTTGTGGTGTTGCAGGGACGGCCTGGCCAAGGGAGGCGGCTGGTGGCCTCCACCGTTCCGTGCCGCTGCAGGTCATATCCGGACCTGGGATCAACCTTCCTTTGGATGCAATGTTCTTGCCGGAGAACATTGGCTGATGACCCTTGGAATCTTCTTGTTTTCCCAACTCCACCAAAATTATTATTTTTGACAAAATGGCGGCGGCGCGGGTGCATCGCGACGCCCCGTGTCTCCCTTGGATCAGCGAACTATACCTCACCTTACTTCTTGTTTTGAGTCTGCTCACCCGGAGCAGTCTCTCTGTCATCCACTATAGCCGGCAGGAACTTTTAAATCTTGGTTCCTGCGGCTATAGTGTTCCCCTGGTCGACTTTACGGACGAACTCCGGCTCCCTCCTGCACTCACCTTCACATGGAGCTGCGGGACAGCAAATCTGCGGAGCTGCGAAGCGGTAGACCTGAGGACCGCACCAAGTCAGCCCGGGCATCACGGAGGCGACGGACCCGAAAACATCGCCATGGATCTCGAGGTGGGTTGAAGGCAAGGTTGGAGCGAGCCCCACACGGGTCATCCATCCCTAGCCTTTTTTTTGCCAACGTCCGTTCCCTGGCAAACAAGATGGATGACCTCCGTCTTTTGATTGCCTCCTACAACTGGATCAAGGATTGCAGCATCCTGATCCTCACCGAAACCTGGCTGAACTCTGATGTTCCCGCCAGCGTCATTGAGCTAGCGGGACGACACATACTCCGAGCGGACAGAACATCTGACTCCGGTAAGACCAGAGGTGGGGGTCTGTGCATGTATGTACACAAAGCAGGTGCACAGACACCACCATCATTGAGAGTCACTGCTCAGCCAACCTTGAGTTCCTCTTGGTTAAGTGCAGACCGTTCTATCTGCCCAGAGAGTTTACCTCCACTGTTGTGACTGCAGCCTATATCCCTCCTGATGCTAATGCCAAGCTTGCAATGAAAGAACTGCATGTTGCCATTAGCAAACAACTGACCCTCAATCCAGATGCAGCCTTCATTGTTGCGGGTGACTTCAATCACTCCAACCTGAAGACTGTACTCCCCAAATCCCGCCAACATGTCTCCTTCGCCACTAGAGAGGACAAGACACTGGACAAAGTCTACACCAACATGGCTGAAGCATACAAAGCCATCCCCCTCCCCCACCTTGGCCAGTCTGATCACTTATCATTGTTCCTGCTCCCTAAGTACTCCCCACTCATCAGCCACGTTAAACCCACAGTGAGGACAGTCAAGGTTTGGTCAGGTGAAGCGGACTCCACACTCCAGCAGCGTTTTGGTAACACTGACTGGGATGCGTTTGCAGCTCAGGCCACCCTTGACTCCCACACTGACATTGACGCCTATACTTGTCTGTTCTGGACTTCATCAACTCCTCCATCAACAGTGTCACCACTCTCAAACAAATCACCACATACCCGAATCAGAAGCCATGGATGAACAGTGAGGTCAGGCGACTGCTGAAAGCACGGGACTCGGCTTTCAGGTCAGGCGATGCTCGTGCCTATAGTTCATCGGGGGCCAATCTGAAGAGGGGCATCAAGAACACCAAACACAGATACAAGCTGCGGATCGAGGAGCACTTTGACAGCAACTCCGACCCCCGACGCATGTGGCATGGCACCACTACAGAGCCACCAACTCCACCCCCACTTCCAGCGACGCATCCTTCCTCGAGGAACTCTATCACTTTTATGGCTGCTTTGAAAGGGATAACCAAGAGTTGGCCACCAAGGCTGTCTCCCTGATGACCACCAGCCCCTCACACTCAACCCCTACGACGTGCACGTGGCACTGAGTAGGATCGATGTACGTAAGGCTGCCGGCCCTGACGGCATCCCCGGGCGCGTCCTCAGGACCTGCGCTGCACAGCTGACAGACGTCTGGACTGACATCTTCAACCTGTCACTTGCCCAAGCAGTTGTCCCCACGTGCCTTAAAACCACCTCCATCGTGCCAGTACCAAAACACTCCACTGCGGCGAGCCTCAACGACTTCCGCCCAGTTGCACTCACCCCTATCATCGCCAAGTGCTTTGAAAGGCTTGTCATGGCACACCTCAAATGCTGCCTACCTCCCACTCTGGACCCCTACCAGTTTGCATACCGCAAGAACAGGAGCACGGAGGATGCCATCTCAACGGCACTCCACTCCGCCCTCTCCCACCTCGACAACAGAAACACTTATGTGAGAATGCTGTTCATCGACTACAGCTCAGCATTCAACACCATTTTCCCCTCGAAATTGATCGCCAAACTCGATAACCTAGGCATCAACCCCTCCCTCTGCAATTGATTACTGGACTTTCTAACCAACAGACCACAGTCTGTTAGGTTGGATAACCACTCCTCTTCTACGCTCACCCTGAACACTGGCGTACCCCAGGGCTGTGTGCTGAGCCCCCTCCTCTACTCCCTCTTCACCGACGACTGCATACCTGTACATGGTACCAACACCATCATCAAGTATGCAGATGACACGACGGTGATTGGCCTCATCAGCGACAACGATGGGCGGCCTACAGGGAGGAGGTTCAGCGCCTAACAGCATGGTGTGCCGACAATAACCTGGCCCTCAACTCCAAGAAGACTTCAGGAGATCGAGAGGCTGCACGCACAACCCCATCCATATCAACGGGACGGAGGTGGAACGTGTCTCCAGCTTCAGGTTCCTGGGGGTCAACATCTCCGATGACCTCTCCTGGACCTACAACACATCCTCGCTGATCAAGAAGGCTCACCAGCGTCTCTTCTTCCTGAGGAGACTTAAGAAGGTCCACCTGCCTCCCCAGATTCTGGTGAACTTCAACCGCTGCACCATCGAGAGCATCCTTACCAACTGCATCACAGTACGGTATGGTAACTGCTCTGTCGCCGACCGGAAAGCTCCGCAGAGGGTGGTGAAGATCGCCCAACGCATCACAGGCTCCTCACTCCCCTCTATTGAGTCTGTCCATAGTAAACGATGCCTGCGCAGGGTGCACAGCATCGTCAGGGACAACTCACACCCCAACCATAGACTGTTTACCCTCCTCCCATCCGGGAGACGCTACAGGTCCCTCCGCTGCCGGACCAGCAGGCTCAAGAACAGCTTCTTCCCTGCGGCTGTCACACTTCTCAACGCTGCACCTCAATGACTGCCTGTCTCCACCCCTCATGGACACCACTGTATATGTATATGTATTACTTGTTTATTCGTAAGTTCGCCCTTCGGAGATACCAACTGCATTTCGTTATCTGTATTGTACACTGCACAATGACAATTAAAGATTGAATTGAATTGAATTGAATTACTTCACATTCCAAGCGCTACTGTCGTTTGGCAGCTTTCTGATGCTTCAAGAAGAAAGAAAGAAAGAATTGGGCATCCAGGATCCACAGTAAATTCAAGAGACTCTTTGATATTTCAGCTTAGTTTAGAGATACAGCACGGAAACAAGCCCTTCGGCCCACGAAGTCCGTGCCGACCCCAGCGATCACCACACACTAACGCTATCCTACGCACACCATGGGACAGTGTACAATTTTTCCAAGCCAATTAATCTACAAACCTGTACGTCTTTGGAGAGTGAGAGGAAACCGGATATCCCGGAGAAAACCCACGCAGATCACGGGGAGAACGAACAAACTCCGTACAGACAGGTTTTTGTAGTTTAGAGATACAGCGCGGAAACAGGCTCTTCGTGCCACCGGGTCCGCGCCCACCAGCGACCCCCGCACATTAACACCATCCTACACCCACTAGGTCATTTTTACATTTACCAAGCCAATTAACCTACAAACCTGTACGTCTTTGGAGTGTGTGAGGAAACCGGAGGTCTCGGATAAAACCCACGCAGGTCACGGGGGGAACGTACAAACTCCGTACAGACAGCGCCCGTAGTCGCGATTGAACCTGGGTCTCCGGCGCTGCATTCGCTGTAAGGCGGCAACTCTACCGCTGCGCCACCGTGCCATCCCCACAGATATTTAACTGTGGCCAGCACACAAATGGTGGTAGAATGCGTACCGGCCACAAGGATTGAACTCCTGGCCAAAGTGACAGTCCTTTGTCCTCATTAAAACCTCTGGTCTGTTCCTTCAGATGGTTGTTCTTGGCTCTGGTTGCCTTGAGAGTTCCTAATGGCCATTTCCTGCGGGAAATGGAGCAAACCATGGAGGGACTAGTTCAATTCAAACTTCTTTTTGAGTTGGGGTTCCTGGTCAGAGCTGAGTAGTTTGCAGCATAATTCACTCCAGCTGTCCAGCCGTCCAGCCGTCAGAAGGGGAAATAATTACTTTTCATATTTCACATACTGTATATTCTTGCGACATATTTTCAGGCACACTGACCCACTGAGTCCGCGATCCCCATACACTAACACTATCCTACACTTTAGGGACACTTTACAATCTTTACCGAAGCCAATTAACCTGCAACCCTGCACGTCTTTGGAGTGTGGGAGGAAACCGGAGCATCCGGAGAAAACCCACGCGGGTTGACGGGGAGAACATACAAACTCCACACAGATAGCACCCGTAGTCAGGATCGAACCCGGGTCTCCGACGCTGTAAGACAGCAGGTCTACTGCTGCCCCACCATGCTGCCCCTTACACAGCATGGAAACTATTGTACATTTGTACATGGTAAGAGTTAAATTCTCCGATCGCCCACTGTATTATTCTTCAGGCACTAGTTGCTTGATCACTCATCACAATGAATTGAAAGAAAATAATACTGCTGCAGTGCAGTTATATTTTGATTACCTCCCCAAACCCCCATTGACCTTTGCTCACTGGCTGCTGGACCCTAGAGTGTGTGTTGTGTGCCCTCTGTTTAAACCCTACTTTGAGAAACCAACAGCAACAATACATTTGGGTGTGGTTTGAAGACAGTTACAGGGTGTAAGAAGCAGGACTTCAGCCAAATGTCAGCGCACACATTTTGTTTTTAACACTAAGAATGTTCCACATTGTGGGAATTGTTCCATGCCTAGATTTAGATTGAAGTTTAACTCTTTGAGCACTGATTTTTATCTCTCCACTTTGGAGATTAACTTTTTGTTCCTTCCCACCGTTGTCTCCAGCTGAATCAGACGGGTTTGTAATCTTGACGTCTTATCTGACCTCGACCTGAGATGCCAAACCCTTATCTACTTCATCATTAAGGCTGCCCATTTCCAGAATAACACAGTCTATTTTCGCCCACCTCTTATCTCCTGCCGGATTAGGATGTCATGGTAATAACAGATGGCTGCCGAAAGAAAAATGTCAAGAATGGGATCTAAATATTCCTGGAGAGTAAAGAGTGAGTCAAGAGTCAAGAGTGTTTTATTGTCATGTGTCCCAGATAGAACAATGACATTCTTACTTGCAGCAGCACAGCAGAATGTGGAAACATAGTACACTGTAAACAAGATAATAAACGAGAGAGAAAAAAAGTTCAGTGTGTGTATAAATACACATACGCACAAATGCACATATATACGTATGATATATACACACATACATACACATGAAACATTAATTAATCTCTATACTTATAAAACTCTGATCTTAGATGTATATTTATTTGTGCGATGTTCATGTGCATTTCACATCTCCTCGGAAACATAATATGCTAACGGTGACATTTATGCCATGATGTCAAAAATCGCCTCATCTGAAAATTTAATGCATTATTTCTCGAGTTATTTATGAAAATGTGCAAAAATTTAAAATAGCTTGGAAAATAAACGAGATGGTCTCGCTGATGATGTCACAATGGCTCTGCTCCTCGCGGCCTGCTGCCCTATGTTCCACGCGCAGCGAGTGACGTCACCCCCCTCCCCCTCGCTCCCCCTCGCTCCCCCTCCCTCCACCCCTCACTCCCTTCCCCCCCCTCCCGGTCCCTCAAAAGACGCAGAAAGAATGAGCAAGTGGGCTCTGTACTGCAGCTCCTGTGCACACCCGAGTGGACTTCTGAGGGCTTCCGAGCGCCCGCAAGGTCCCGAGCGCTGCATGCTCGCGCCTCGGCTTGGGTTTCCCGAGAATTCCCGAGCTTTCTCTCGGCTCCTCGGTCGCCTCTTCTCTCCCCCCCCCTCCCCCCCCATCCCCCCGGGCTCTCTCCCCCCCCGGGCTCTCTCTCTCCCCCCTGGGCTCTCTTTCTCTCCCCTCCCGGGCTCTCTCTCTCCCCCCCGGGCTCTCTCTCCCTCCCCCCCCCCCCCCGGGCTCTCTAGCTCTCCCCCCCCCCGGGCTCTCTCTCCCCCCCCCTCTCTCTCTCCCCCCCCTCCCCCCCGGGCTCTCTCCCCCCCCCCCCGGGCTCTCTCTCCCCCCCCCCGGGCTCTCTCTCCCCCCCCCCCTCTCCCCCCCTCCCCCCCCCCGGGCTCTCTCTCTCCCCCTCCCCCCCGGGCTCTCCCCCCCCCCCCCCGGCTCTCTCTCTCCCCCCCCCCTGGGATCTCTCTCTCTCCCCCCCGCGGTCTCTCTCTCCCCCCCGGGCTCTCTCTCCCCCCCGGGCTCTCTCTCCCCCCCCCCTCCCCCCCCCCCGGGCTCTCTCTCCACCCCCGACCTCTCTCCCCCTCCGGCCTCTCTTTCTCACTTTCCCCCGCTCCTCTCTCCCCCTCCCCTGCGAGTTGAGGGGATGGGACCCAACGGGTCCCCCCTGGTCTAGTAAATATTAAATAAATATATATATATAAATACACACACATACATGCACACAAAAAAAACAACGTATAAAAGAGGGAAGGGGAGAAACGAGGGGGGTAGCAGTATTGATTCACAAGAATATAGCAGCACAGGAGAGAGAGTGTAACCTAAATAATTAAGCCAGAGTCTATCTGCTTAATCGAGAATAGTGAAAGGCCTGGATGGAGTGGATGTGGAGAGGATGTTTCCACTGGTGGCAGAGTCAAGATCCAGGCGCCATAGCCTCAAAATTCAAGGATGTTCCTTTAGGAAGGAGATGAGGAGGAATTTCTCTAGTTGGAGGGTGGTAATCTGTGGAATTCATTGCCACAGAAGGCTGTGGAAGTCAAGTAAATGGCCATTTTTTAGGCAGAGATAGAGAGATTCTTGATTAGTACGGGTGACAGGAGTTATGGGGAGAAGGCAGGATAATGCGGTTAGGAGGGAGAGATAGATCAACCATGATTGAATGGCGGAGTAGACTTGATGGGCCGAATGGCCTAATTTTGTTCCTGTCACATGGACATAAGAAGAATATGGGACTGGTCACTAGTCGACCAACTGGTGTGAATATTGAGGAGCAAACTTGCAAGGAAATTGTAGAGATGTGCACAAGTGGTCTTGTAGTGGGAGACCAACTCTCCAAGTATATACTGGGATAGCAATTACAGGCAAAGAGTTTCTGAAGTGGATTCAAGAGAACTTCCTTGAGTAATGCATTTCTGGCTGATAGGGTAGGATGTCATTGAGATGTATAGTTAGGGTTGCCAAATATCCAGTGTTAGCCGGGACATCTCGTATTTTGGGCTAAATTGGTTTGGCCCATATGTGACCGCCCTTGTCCCATATTTGACTGTTACTACTCGGGTCCAGGGGACTGTCGAGTCGGAGTGCCGTGTCCAGCCCCCCTCACCCTTCCCGACGTAGTGCAGCCCATGGAGTGCAGCAGCAGTGCCTCACCCGTGGCCCCATCGGTCGGCAGCCCGGCCAGCAGTCCGACCTTCGGACCTTCGCTGACCGCCGACACCACCTCACCTCCTTCTCATGGCTGATCATCAGTTCATGAGTTGGATGGGGTGCCGGACTTTGCGTGCAGCAGAACACAAAGACCAGCCGGCGGGCCAGCTGTGGCGTTTTGGCCTGGGCCACGTGACGTCGCGCGCAAAGTCTGGCGCCCGGGCTAAAACACCTCAGCTGGCCTATCGGCTGGGCTTTGTGTGCAGTCCAGCACCCGGGCCAACATCATTCACCCAGCCACGGCCGAGTCGTTCATAAGGGACATCATTTATCCCTTATTTGGGAGAAAGTTGGCAACTCTACATACAGCACGGAAACAAGGCCTCTGGCCAAACTTGCCCATGCCAACCAAGATGCCCCATTTATACACTTTCCACCTGTCCACATTTGGCCCATATCCCTCTAAACCTTTCCTATCTATGTACCTGTCCCAAGATACGCACAAAGTGCTTGAGTGACTCAGCTGGTCAGGCAGGGTGATGTTTTGTGTCGGTGTTGAGTTACTCTAGCGCTTAGTGTCTATCTTTGGTATAAACCCGCACCTGCAGTTCCTTGTTTCTACACATACCTGTTCAAATGTATTTTGAATGACACCTCAACTATCTCCTCTGACAACGCGCTCCATATACCCATGTGAAAAAAGTTGCCCCTCAGGTTCCTATTAAATCATTCCCCTTTCACCTTACACGACTCACCTTAAACCAGAGCCTATGTCCTCTGGTTCTTGATTTTCCTGCTCCGGATAAAAGCCTCTGAGCATTTAGAACATTGAACATAGAGCAGTACAGCACAGGAAAAGGCCCCCTGGTTGTGCTGCTGGACTTGATGCTGGCAAATTGAACCAGGCCAAGTGGAACTTACATCATTGAGGGAACATCAAATAAATAGCAATCATAAATCATTACATTTAGAAAAGCAAAAGAAGAGGATATTGAATATTGCAAGATACACACAAAATGCTGGAGTAACTCAGCGGGACAGGCAGCATCTCTGGCGAGAAGGAATGGGTGACGTTTTGGGTCGAGACCCTTCTTCAGCCCGATGGAGACTAATGTGCGGGATCGCAAGTCGGTGTGGACTCTGTGCTGCGCTGTATGTCTAAGCTAAACTAAACTAAATTAAACAGATGTGTATATCCCAGTTTGTGTTGGAAAGGCAAGCGTGAAATTGCAGGATAGAACCCGCCTCAACTACCTCCTCTGGCAGCTCATTCTATATATTCACCATCTTCTTCAGGTAGTAGCAGGAGTGTATTTGCGCAGAATGGATTTGGAATGTATCATTCAAATTTGAACTGGGCATGTATCTGAAAAGAAAGAATTTGCTGGCCCATTGGGACAGGACTGCCTGGATTGCTCTTGCATGCTGTGTTCAATCCAGGAGCTAATTGTTTCCAGAGAATAAAACTAGTTTTGAACCCAATACAGCATATCAGTTTTAACATGAAGGTGCTTTTTCACAATCTCATATGTTTCCGATCAAACTCGTTATTTCCTGTGTTTATAGATTTTTTTTTAGATTATCACTATTTGCCAATTAACGGACAAACCTGTACGTCTTTGGAGTGTGGGAGTAAGGGTGTCTGGTCTTCAGGAGAAGGCAGGACAGTGGGGTTGAGAGGGAAAGATAGATCAGCCATGATTAAATGGCGGAATGATTTGTTGTGCTGAATGGCCAGATTTGCTCTGAGAACTTATTATCCTAATATCAGGTCCCACTAAAATAATCATAAAGGGCAGGGGCTTTTGTGGAAACTTCATCCAAATGTAGTTCAATGCCACAAGTGGCCCAGACCATCTTTATGTTTGTGTTGCAACATTGCCAGGCAATCGTCAAACTTTAACACGTTCTGTGAAGGTTCATATTTCTGGATGAGGAGCTTGTGTTCTGGAAAGAAACGCAATGAGGAAGGGGATCTCATAGAGTGTACAACAGTACAACACAGGAACTGACCTTCGGGTCAATGGCGGACATGATGAAAAAAATGGAATTAGAGTCATAGAGCGATACAGTGTGGAAACAGTCCCTTCAGCCCAACTTGCCCACACTGGCCAACATGTCCCAGCTACACGAGTCCCACCTGCCTGAACTTAGTTCATACCCCTCCAAACCTGTCCTATCCATGTACCTGTCTAATTGTTTCTTAAAAGTTGGGATAGTCCCAGCCTCAACTACCTCCGCTGGCAGCTTGTTCCATACACCCACCGCCCTTTGTGTGAAAAAGTTACCCCTCAGATGCCTATTAAATCTTTTCGCCTTCACCTTGAACCTATCTATGTCCTCTGGTCCGCGATTCCCCTACTCTGGGCAAGAGACTCTGTGCATCTACCCAATCTATTCCTCTCGTGATTTTGTACACCTCTATAAGATCACCCCTCATCCTCCTGTGCTCCAAGGAATAGAGACCCAGCCTCCTCAACCTCTCCCTATAGCTCACAGCCTCCTTTCGAATGGAATTGATTAACCTCCTTTGGAATAGAATGGAATGGAATGAAATACATTATTGTCATATGTGAATGGGCACAGTGAAATTCACAGTGATATTCTTTACTTGCATACCCCACGCCTTGTCCTCTCCCCCCCCCTCACGGTGGTCCCCATGGCCTGCACGCAACCAATATCCCTGCATATCCATGTGCCTATCTAAAAGCATCTTAAATGCCACCGTCATATCTACCTCCTCCACCACACCCCTGGCATTGTGTTCTAGACACCCACAATTCAAAATGTGTAAAAAAACTTGCCTCCCAAATCTCCTTTAATTTATCCCCTCACACCTGAGAGCTATGGCCCCTAGTCTTTGAATCTCTCCCCTGAGTTGAAGGTCAGAGCCAAGCAATTGTGATTCGCAGGTACTATTCACACCGTTCAACAAACATTTGGGCATGTACATGATGGATAGGACAGGTTTAGAGGGATATGAGCCAAACACGGGCGGGTGGGACTAGTGTAGATGGGGTGTGTTGATCAGCGTAGGCAAGCTGGACCAAAGGGCCTGTTTCCACGCTGTATGTCTCTATGACTCAGCAAATATGACTAATCCTCAGCAAACAGTGGGTTAGTTTGGGAGCCCCTCTCTAAACTCAAAAACGTATTGTGATTGAGGGTCTCAGCTGAACCATCATATGGGGAATTGGTGAGACTGCACCAGGAGTCTCCGGCCAGTTTTCCCTCCCTATGGAAGGTTGCAGTCATGATCAGTGGTAGACCGGATCGATATCCGGGAGAGGGCGATTGTCCCATGAGAAGAGATTAAGTAGATTGAACTCCGCTCTCCAGTACTCAGAAAAATAGCGGATGATTTCATTGAAATCTTGAAAACTCGAATGGGCCTTGACAGATGCAGCGATGATGTTCCCTCTGTCTCTCGTGTTTAGATCCACGGGTCACAGCCTCAAAATTAGGGGTCAGTCATTCAAAACAGAAATGAGAAGAAATGTGTTCCGTAGAGACTCTGTTGTCTGGTCTTTTTAGTTTCAGTTTAGTTTAGAGATAAAGCATGGAGACAGGCCCTTTGGCCCACCGAGTCCATGTCAACCAATGATCCCCAGTTCACATTAGTTCTATGTTATCCCACTTTCTCATCTACTCCCTGTATACGCCGGGGGATGAAATTTACAGTGGACAATTAACCTCCAAACCCGCACCTCTTTGAGATGTGAGAGGAAACCGGAGCATCCAAAGGAAACCCACACTGTCACATGGAGTCACACAGACAGCACCCGAGGTCAGGTTTGAACCCAGGTTTCTGGGTGGCTGGAGCTGAGGCAGCGGCTATACTGGCTACGCCACTGCGCCGCTCACCCACATGTTTACTCCAGTCTGATCACCGTGCCCACAATCGCCACCCACCGGGTGTTCACATCCCATCCCCCTCCCCACCACCCACCACCCCCCCAAACCTGCCCCTCAAGACACAACTCAATAAGCATTTGTATATCAAGCACATCGATGAATATAAGACTTGTTAACGAAGAAACTGCAGATGCTGGAGAATCGAGGGTTACACAAAATGCTGGAGAAATCAGCGGGTGCAGCAGCATCTAAGGAGCGAAGGAGATAGGCGACGTTTCGGGTCGAGACCCTTCTTCAGATGAATATAAGACTTGTATAAGGATGTGGCACTGAAATAAATGGTCAGCCATGATCTTATTGATTGTTGGACCTGCCATGAGGGACCGAATCGCCCACTTTTGTATCCATTTATGACATTTAGTTTAGTTTAGTTTAGTTTAGTTTAGAGATACAGCATGGAAACAGGCCCTTCGGCCCACCGAGTCCGTGCCGGCCAATAATCACCTGTACACTAGTTCTACCCTACATAGTAGAGACAAGTTACAGAAGCCAATTAACCTACAAACCTGCACGTCTTTAGAATGTGGGAGGAAGCTGGAGCACCCGGAGAAAACTCCACGTGGCTTTTGGGACAAGGTACAAACACTGTACAGTCAGCACCCGAGGTCAGGATCGAACCGGGGTCTCTGCCGCCGTGAGGCAGCATCTCTAGCACTGGGTAACAGAACCGTCCATTTGTGTTGAAACTGGGAAAATAAAGTTTTTCTTTGTTAAAACGTAGCAACAGAAGCAACATTTTAGCAAAGTCAAAAACAAAAAAACACAAAAATCGGATAAGTGCAGGCCTCGCCTGATGTAGATGTAGAACCTGGGATCTGTGGGTCCTGGGTGCAGGAACTGGTCCTGATTCCATCTCGTGGGTGAGGGGGGTGGGGGGTGGGGGGTGGGGGGTGGGGGACAGCTGAAGCCTCGTCCAGCAGAGAGGGAAAGAGTAATGATCCAGCTCATTCAATAAGATGACCCCTCCCCCCCGCTCGCTCTGTGTACGGATGGATTTTGTTTTCAGCACGGGATTGATCTTGCAATCTGTGTCGTTTATTCTACCACCAGCAGTGAAGACACTTCTAATTATTTCTCCTCCCTCCAGTCATCGCTTGGAACCACTTGCTTCTCCCGTGGATTCCCGGAGGTGATGTGTCCAATCAAGTGCTGTGGCAAAGGGTGAAGCAAAACTTGGCTGAAGAAGTGAGAAACTTAAAAGAAAGCAGGGCTGCTAAAATACTTCTTGATGACACCAGCGCTGGGTTCCAGTTTGTCGCAGGGTATCATGTCTCTGTGATGAAGTTAAACACAAAATGCTGGAGTCTGAAGAAGAGTCTCGACCCGAAACGTCACCCATTCCTTCTCTCCAGAGATGCTGCCTGTCCCGCTGAGTCACTCCAGCATTTTGTGTCTATCTTTGGTTTAAACCAGCATCTGCAGTTCCTTCCTACACAGGTCTTTGTGACAGTGGCTGCTGATTACTGCTGATTTATAGCCAGTCTTGATCTGGACATGAAACCCTCTAAGGCCTGGATTAAGATGGCCCAATCGTATTTCATTGCCATGAAGCAACAGACACAGGCCCTTTGGCCCACCATGTATCTATTTGTACTAGCAGTTGATCTCCTGTCTACGTTTCGGGTTGAGTTTTGCATTAAGTATGAAAAAGGGTCCCTACCCTAAACGTCACCTATTCCTTCTCTCCAGAGATGCAGCCTGTCCCACTGAGTTACTCCAGAATTTTGTGCCTACGCAGAGAGCGATGTTACTTCCACTTGCAGGTCTGGTGATAATAGCAAAGAGACCCTCAGATACATCATGGGTATCTCAGCTGCCTATTTAAAAAGTGCTGATTTAAGGAGCGGCACAACAGTTCGATCCTGACCTCGGGTGCTGTCTGAGTGGAGTTGACACATTCTCCCTGGGACTGCGTGGGTTTCCTCCGGGTGCTCTGGTTCCCTTTCACATCCAAAAGTCGTGTGGGTTTGTTGATAAAATATCCTCTGTGAATTTCCCCTAATGTGTAGGGGAGTGGATGAGAAAGTGTGCAAACAAAGATCTTGTGTGAACGGGTGATCGATGTTTGGCATATCCCACTTACCTTAAAGCTTCGCCCTCTGGTCTTTGACATTTCCACCATATCTTTGCCTCATGTCATTTTATTCTTCTATCAGGTCTCTCCTCAGCCTGCGACACCCCAGAAAAAACAATCCAAGTTTGTTCAACCTCTCTTTATAGCTAATACTTTATAATCGCAGCAGCAGTTATTTCAAGTTATATTGGGATGTTTCCAAAGGTCAATCTTTTCCTTGTTTGATATTTGGAATTACTTTGTCTGATGGAACTGCCGTCAGTTTCAAATAATGAGTCAGAAAACAAGAATCATATTTCCTGATATCATGGGTTGTGCAGCGGTAGTGTTGCTGCCTAACAGCGCCGGAGACCCGGGTTTGATCCTGGCTACGGGCGCTTGTCTGTACGCGGTTTGTACATTCTCCCCGTGACCTGCATGGGTTTTCTCCGAAGACCTCCGATGCTTGGTATAAGTCTAAAAAATATCCCTCGTGTAGGATAGTGTTAATGTGCAGTGATTGCTGTTTGGTGGGGACTCGGTGGGCAGTAGGACCTCTTTCTGCGCTGCCTGTCTAAATTAAGCTAAACTAAAAAGGTTGCCATTCAGCCCATCATGTCAATACCAGCTCTCACAGCAACCTCATCTATCCCACACCCACATTGACTTCCTAATAATATAGTGTCTCTCACATGCTGACCAATTCCACTTTGAATTTTCCTACCTTTCACCAACACTCATTTATGGCAACCAGTTACCGACCGACCAGTCCATCTTTGGGAAGTGGAAAGAAACCGGAGTAATTGGAAACTGTGTCTGCAGGAGAACGTGTGAACTCCACATAGACAGCGCCCAAGGTCAGGAATTGATCCCAGAAGATCCCAGAGCTGTGCGACCTAGAAGAGAGACATTTTTTGCTTCTCCAGTCGGAGGTTGTTAAATGGAATTCAACGCGATGGTAACACAAGAGACCACAGTTGCTGCAATTTGGAGCAAAACGGTGGGTCAGCAGCATATAGTCATACAGCGTGCAAACAGGCCCTTCGCCTCAACTTGCCTACACCGACCAACATGCCCCATCCACACTAGTCCCACTTGCCTATGTGTGGCCATATCCCACTAAACCTGTCCTATCCATGAACCTGCCTCATTTTTTCTTAAACGTTGCAATAGTCCCTGCCTCGACTACCTCCTCTGGCAGCTTGTTCCATACTCCCACCACCTTTTGTGTGAAAAAGTTACCCCTCATTTTCCTATTAAATGTTGCCCCCCTCTCACCTTAAACCAATGGAGGGAGTGGACGGACAACATTTTGGGTCAGGACACCTCTTGAAGAAGGGAACTGACCCCAAGCATGGTCTGTCCACTCCCTCTACAGAGGTTGCCTGACCTGCGGAGTCCCCCGCAGCACTTTGCTTTTCTGCTCAATGTGGCGGTTTGCGTTCATCTGCTATTCCTTCCTGGGTCTCGGCCGAAACACAGGAAACGGGGGCCAGGTAGGGGGCAGCAACCTACTGAACCGCAATTTATCTCCAAAACTATAAAAACAACTTTGTTCAGCATGGGGCTCAGGAAGTGGAGGTAAAATCTGTCAGCTCTTGAAATGAGGAAAGATTAATAGAATAATTGTGGGACATTGCAGAGTTGCTGTAAACTTTGAACAGATGATACAATACAACAAGCTGTCACACTGTGAATGATTAAATAAACAGGGGCTGAGGAAGTTACCGGTGAGTGTTCGTAGGAACCATGCTGATTCAGTCACATTTATTTATTTACAAATCAAAACACTTGTGTCGACGTTATAACACTGCAAGATTTACCATGGAACTGAGATAGTTCTGAATTTCCAAGATATAAGCATGAATTTATCACTCTTGGAAATAACATTTACTTAGTTAGACACAAGGAATTCCTGTTGCCGATTTACAAAATAAGACACAAAGTGTAACTAAGCGATTCAGACAGCATCTGTGGAGAACATGGATAGATAACGTTTCATGTCGGGACCCTAGTTTAGTTTAGTTTAGTTTAGAGATACAGCGTGGAAACAGGCCCTCGGCCAACTGAGTCCGCACCGACCAGCGATCCCCGCGAACTAACACTAACCTGCACACACTAGGGATGATTTACAATTTCACCAAGCCAGCTCGCCTACAAGCCTGTACGTCTTTGGAGTGTGGGAGGAAACTGGAGCACCCAGAAAAGCCCACGCAGGTCACAGGGAGAACCGATAAACTCTGTACCGACAGCCCCGTAGTCGGGATCAAACCCGGAGAACCGATAAACTCTGTACAGAGAGCCCCGTAGTCGGGATCAAACCCGCGTCTCTGGCGCTGTAAGGCAGCACCTCTACCGCTGCAACACTGTGCTGCCCAAAGACATTTACTCTCTCTTTGTCATTCTCTGCGCTGGGATCAAGCCCTTTACAATCTACATGATACAATTCTCTTTGTGAATTCTTAATTAATGCCTCTTCTCCCTTTATCTTACCGGAGGTTTTTGTCCTCCGGCAACCACCTTCAACTAGCATCGTAACCGGCTTCGACTAAAAAAATTACCGATTTTTAAAACGGAAACCACTTTCGACCATTAGGGAGACTGACAAAAACCTCTGGGAACTTCCGGGAACCGCATGGAAACCTTGGGTGGGGCGCAAAGTCTCCAGAGGTTTCCATTCAGGTTTCCTAAGTGGGACAGGGGCATAACTCCTGCACTGTGTGTCCACTTGTCACTTGCCAGGCTTTGCCCCATCCCCACGTTTGTGGGCCGAAGGGCCAATTTCCATGTGGTATCTCTAAACTGACGGGTGCAGTATTGCACTTGGCTGCTTTCAGACTTCTAAGATTCAATTCCCGATCAATGCATCAGCGTTATGTGCAGAGTTCAGTCTCAAAGGTCCAAAAACAAAATGCTTCACTTGGTGAATTTCTGAAATATGCAGCCGATCTACCAAACGATGGCTGATCAGGCAGCAACTGTGGAGAGAAACCTGAGTTAGTATTACAGACCAACAATATTTCATTAAAAAAATAATGTTTTATTATAAGGTGTTCAATGTGTGAAGATATTCAGCAAGGTGAAGGAGGGTGGAGGGAGAGGGGGGGGGGGGGGGGGCATTTGAACATCTGTTCAACAGAGAAGCAAAGAGTCCTGGAGTCATACATCACAGAAACAGGCCATGCTGGCCAAGATGCCCCATCTACGCTAGTCCCATCTGCCCATGTTTGACTCGTATCCCTTTAAACTTTCCTATCCATGTGTAGGGAGGAACTGCAGATGTTGGTTTAAACTTCAGACTGAAGAAGGGTCTCGACCCGAAACGTCACTCATTCCTGATCTCCAGAGATGTTGCCTCTCCCGCTGAGTTACTCCAGCATTTTGTGTCTATTTCCTATCCATGTACTGGCCTCAGGCCATTCTGAAGAAGGTTGAGAATGTGGTGACATTGGGCATCAACATTGAGAGTGAACTAGCTTAGAACCAGGGAACTGGAATCTTTTCAGTTCAGTTTAGTTTATTGTCACGTGTACCGAGGTACAGTGAAAAGCTTTTGTTGTGTGAAAAGCTTTAGAGCTCCTAAAGATAGCGGTACTGAATGTGGGTGATCAGCCTTGATCACATTGAATGGCGGTGCTGGCTCAAAGGGCCAAATGGCCTACTCCTGCACCTATTGTCTGTTGTCTATTGTCTATTGCTAACCAGCCAGCAGAAAGACAATACATGATTAAAATTGAGCCATTTAGTGCAAGGTAAAGCCAGTAAAGTCCGATCAAAGATAATCCAAGGGTCCCCAATGAGGTAGATATTAGTTCAGGATGGCTCTCTGGTTGTGGTAGGTTGGTTCAGTTGCCTGATAACCGCTGGGAAGAAACGGTCCCTGAATCTGGAGGTATGCGTTCAGAATCAGAAGTACGTATCAGATGTGTCATGGAAGGGGTTGGGTGGGGAATGGATGCGTTGATAATAAATATAGAATCAAGATCGGAAGAAACCTGTTCTTTGAGCCAAACTTGGTGGCACATGGCGCAGCGACAGAGTGCCTGCCCTCGAGTTTCTTCCCATCCCCCCCCTGCACGATCAGTCTGAAGAAAGGTCCTCAGCTGAACCTTCACTTGTCCATGTTCTCCAGAGATGCTGCCTGGCCCGCTGAGTTGTGTCTTTTTTTTGTAAACCAGCATCTGCAGTTCCTTGTTAATAAGATCTTTGGTCATCAATCCTCGGATTTGATCTAGATACCTTTAACAGCCCAAGGGCAGTGAGTGGCGTAACGCCAGAGACCCAGGTTCGATCCTGACCACGGGTGCTGTCTGTACGGAGTTTGTACGTTCTACCTGTGACAGAGTAGGTATTCTCCGGGTGCTCCACTTTCCTCCCACTCTCCAAAGACATACATGTTTGTCGGTTAATTGGCTTCTGTAAGTTGTAAAAAAAATTATCCCAAGTGTGTCTAGGTTAGTGTATGGGATGATCGCTGGTCGGCGCGGACTCAGTGGGCCTAAGAGCTTGTTTCCGCGCTGTATCTCTAAACTAAACTAAAAATTAAACTAGTCACCGAGAGACAGCTAAACTAAAAGCTGACTGTATTATCAGGATGGCTATAATAAACTATATCCCGAAACAGTCTTACAATCCTAGCCTGTTTAAAGGACAGCAGTGCCACGTATTGTTGCAAAATTAACCAACAAACTCCTAAAGTTAAGGCTTGCCCGGTGTGGGCAAGTTAGGCGGAAATGCATGTCGCCGTACTGTATAGGGCCTGTCCCACTTGGGCGTCATTTGTACGTCACGCAAGTGGTGTGGGAAGCTTTTGTGAATCCCAAAATCCTGTGGCGCCACGCGCAACCGCGCCTCACCACCTACGCCACCACGCCTCACCACGCGCCATGCATGCGTATTGCACGCCATGCGCGCATAACATGCGCGTCACAATGCGCACGGTGTGACGCATAAATTATGTTGGGTAAATGACACGCAAATGACGCCCAGGTGGGACAGGCCCTCATGACTCTATGACAGCGTGCAGTACGGAGTTTGTATGTTATACCCATAAACTGCGTGGGTTTTCTCCAGGTGCTCCGGTTTCCTCCCATACTCCAAAGACGTACAGGTTTGTAGGCAGAAGATTGACACAAAATATTGGAGTAACTCAGCGGGTCAAACAGCGTCTCTGGTGAAAAGGAATAGGTGATGTTTCGGGTCGATGCCCTTGCAGGGTTTCAAGTCAAGACGTCACTTATTCCTTTTCACCAGAGAAGCTGTTTGACCCGCTGAATTACTCCAGCATTTTAGTGCCTATCTTCGGTTTAAACCAGCATCTGCAGCTCCTTCCTGCAGGTTTGTTGGCTAATTGGCTTGGTAAAATTATAAATTGTCCCTAGTATGTGTAGGATAGTGTTAGTGTGTGGGGATCACCGGTCGACACATACCAGATGGGCCGAAGGGCCTGTATCTCTAAACTCTAAAACTCTGGACTCTGTGGCTTAAGACTACACCAACAGTGTACCCCACTGATGTAATGGTAGCTTTATAAATAACTAAAACCTTTCAATCAATCCACCATGCTGGTACAGTCACATGTTAGTACAATAGTGATAATCTTCCAGTTTAATTTGAGTTTAAAATTGCTTGTAAGTCTCCATGCTGTAACAGGTGTAGAATCCTGTACACATTTGTGCACTGCCTTTATCCATTGTGCCTTGACAACAGCTCCTGACAACCATATCTCCTCTGCTAATAATCCTGGGTTTACATTTCTTGTTTTATCAAGAACCCTGAACACTGCACCACGGGGGGGGGGGGGGTTGGGGACCTGCCTGACCCAGCTGCTCCTTAAACTGTTTTGCTCCCCACCAGCCTAGGTCAGAAACAGCTGACGATGCCTCGTGAGGGGAGAGGGAGAAGGGGGGGTAAAAAGCGAGAGGGGACAAGAAAATGCAGGCCCTTGCTGTGATGACAGCTGACCCAAAGGAAACGGGTCGGCCAGAGTGGGTTTTCTCGCCCCTTGCGTTAGCTAGATACAAATTGATTAGGCAGTCTGACGGTTTAGGAGCAGGGAGGTTCAGATTCCGCACCAAGCAGGCCTAAGAGACTAATTAAAAAGAATGGGCCGACTGTGCAGGCACCCTGCTGTCACCACATTTGCTCAGCTGGGGCCTTACAACCAGCTTTCACAGCACAGTGGATGCTGCTGCATATCTCCCTCAGCTTGAATGAATGAATGAATGAATGAAGTCTTACACCCTGGGGATGCTTCTCCAGCGAATATCAAATTATGTTGAGAGCTGTATCGTGAGAGGGGGGTTGGGGCTGCCTGTGCTGTGTCCGCACTCTCCCTGCTGCATGCTTCTCACTTAAGGCTGCCGAAATGTTTGAGTTTCTCCCTTTAAATATTAGCTGTAGAAACGCGGGTGATTCAAGCACCTGGTGCTTGCGGCACCTTCCAACAGAAAAATGGGCTTGGCACAAATACAACGTTATCTGTGCAAGATGCCTCAAAGAGACTGGGTGATGGACATGATTAGTTGACTGTGCAAAATGGAAGAATGGGGATTATATATCATTTGTGTTACAGACACTCTCCAGGTACTGTTTATACAGATGGAGACTGTCAAACAGAAGATGTGCAATGTATACCATTTATACAGAACTGTTCGACAGTTACATGCCATTTATCAAAGTGAGCAGCATTTGTACAGAAGTGTTCTAACATGCACTAATCATACAGATGGAAATGTGCACATAAGCGGTGATATTTGAAAGATAAGTTGTTGTCATGTGTCGATAAACAGCCTGTGGTTGTTACTGTTTAGCTTAGCTTAGTTTTGTTCAGAGATACAGCGCTGAAACAGGCCCTTCGGCCCACTGAGTCCGCACCGACCAGCGATCCCCGCACACTAACACTATCCTACACACACTAGGGACAATTTACAATTTTACCAAGCCAATTAACCTACAATCCTGTACGCCTTTGGAGTGTGGAGGAAACTGGAGCACCCGGAGAAAACCCACGCAGTTCAAGGGGAGAACGTTCAAACTCCGTACAGAGGGTAACCGCAGTCAGAATCGAACCAGGGTCTCTGGCGTTGAAAGGCAGCAACTCTACCGCTGCACCACCTCGCCACACAACTGGATTAGTTGAGGGATACAACATGGAAACAGCCCTTCGGCCCACCGAGTCTGCGCTGACCATCGGTCACCCGTTCACACTAGTTCCATGTTATCCCACTTCCCCACTGCCTATGCATGAGTGGTAATTTACTGAAACCAATTAGCCCACAAACCCACATGTTTTTTGGGATGTGGGAGTAAACCCGGAGAACCTGGAAGAAACCCACACGTTCACGGGGAGAACATGCAAACTACATTATGTTGTCAGTTGGTACTGAATGATCAGGGCTTGGTGAATTGTTCAACCATCATTGCTGGGGTGCTGGAGCTGGGACTGGGATGCTGGGATAATGGGATAATGGGATGCTGGGATGATGAGATGCTGGGATGATGGGATGCTGGGGCAGGGGCTGGGATGCTGGGATGATGGGGCTGGGGCTCACAGTCCTGGCTTTGTGGATTTTGTTGGTCCATTTATGTACCATTATAAATCGTCAGTAATTGAAACCCAAATGTATTCTGCTAATTCACCTGCAATTCACTGCTGTATTTCTGTTCCATCTTAGAATCATACTAACAGTGTGGAAACAGGCCCTTTGGTCCAACGTGCCCACACAGGCCAACATACCCCATCTACACTCGTCCCATTTGCCTGCATTTGGGCCGTATTGTTCTAAACCTGTCCTATCCACGTACCTGTCTAATTGCATCTTAAATGTTGCGATAGTTCCTGCCGCAACCACGTCCTCTGGCAGCTCATTCCGTTTACCCACCACCCTTTGTGTGAAAACGTTATGGCTCAGATTCCTATAAAATCTTTCCCCCTTCACCTTAAACATATGTCCTCTGTGCGTCTACCCGATGTATTCGTCTCATGGTTTTATTTCCTCTTCTACCTTGAAGCTACTAACTGATGGACACTTGCTGAATCTCTGCCTGCTTGCAGGGCTTGGTGCCTGTGTTGGTTGAGTCTGTGTTAAGAAGTTCTCCCATCTTACCAAGTATCACATTTCAGGCTGATCTCGTTCCCAGTCCCCAGTTGCAATTGGTTTGGAGTATATCTCAGGTTAATGATATAAACAGGGATGACGATGTTGTTTGCAAGTCTAACTCCCACCATTGCCCTACTTCACGCCATCTTAGCCAAAAATAGAGCAAAGATTCTATCCAAACCTCCACTATCTGTAATCATGTAATGTCTTTCCGCTGAGTGGCTAGCATGCAGCAAAAGCTTTTCACTGTACCTCGGTACACATGACACTAAACTAAACTATCTTTATTTGCAATTTGTCCTCATGAAAGATCACTGAGGAGAATTTAGTTTAGTTTAGAGATACGGCGCAGAAACACGCACTTTGGCCCACCGAGCGCACGCCGACCAGCGATCCCCGTCACACTAGCTCTACCCTACACACGAGGGACAATTTACAATTTTTACTGAAGCCAATTAACCTACAAACGTGTTTGCCTTTGCAGTGTGGGAGGAAACCGGAGAACCCATGCAAAACCCACGCTCGTCACAAGAAGAACGTATAAACTCTGTGCAGACAACACCCATGGTCAGGATCGAACCCGGGTCTCTGGCGCCGTAAGGCAGCAACTCTACCGTTATGCCACCGTGGCGTGGTGAACTGAATACTGCTCGCCACTGATGCTATCTGACCTGCTTGCTATTCCTAGTATTTTCTGTTCATATTTCTCATTTCCAATATTAACTCCATTTTGCCCATATGTTGTATGTATGTTGTATATTTCTTATTTTTTCTCATGAGATAAATTATTACTGATTAATCCTGACTCGCAATCTATCAATATCTCAAATTAAAACATTTATTTTGATGCAAAATGCAGGCAGCATCTCTGGAGAGAAGAAATGGGCGATGCTTTGGGTCGAGACCCTTCTTTAGACTGATGTCAGGGGAGTGCGCGGGACAAAGATAGAATGTAGATGGAGACAGTAAGACTGGCGGGAGAACTGGGAAGGGGGAGGGGATGGAGAGAGAAAGCAAGGGCTATCTGAAGAAGGGTCTCGACCTGAAAGGTTGCCCATTCCTTCTCTCCAGAAATACTGCCTCACCCGCTGAGTTTACCAGAACCATTGATTGTACCAACAAAAGACCAGAAAAATAATTGAAATCTAAATGCTTTAACTGCTTAAAATGCTTTAGGGTGTGGTATGGTGGCGTAGAGTTGCTGCCTTACTGCGCCAGAGACAAGGATTCGATCTTAACTACGGGTGCTATCTGTACGGAGTTTGTACGTTCTCCCCGTGACCTGAGTAGGTCTTCTCCGAGATCTTCCGGTCTCCTCCCAAACTCCAAAGACATCCAGGTCCGTAGGTTAATTGCCTGAGTGTGAATTTCAAATTGTCCCTAGTGTGTATATGGTAACGTTAGTGTTTGGGGACCGCTGGATGGGGCGGACCCGGTGGGCTGAAGGGCCTGTTTCCCTGCTGTATCTCTAAACTAAACTAAACCCTCAAAAGATTCCTGTCTTTCTTGCACTTAAATTCTTCACCAGAACTGCTGAAACTCATCTCTATTGATTGTAGCAGCAAAAGATCAGAAATTAAATAGAAAAGTAAATGCTTTAGCTTCCCTGGTTTTATGTTATTTTTCAATGTCCTATCTCCGCTAGATGTGGCCAGATATGATTTGGAATCAGAAGTGCTTTTCCAACGGCTACAACTGCTTAGCCATCACTAGCTAAGTGAGACCACAATAACAATGGACCTGTGACCAGTGGCTATCTCGGCTTCTCAGCTGTAAGCTTCAGCTTACAACAGATAAAGCACAAAGGAAACCAATAGTGACTTCTAATACACTGTGAGTGCTGAAGCAAACAATGAGTGTGCAGAGTGAGGCAGACCAGATGATTGTCACACGGAGGATCTTAATCTAACTGGCTGGTCTGTTGCCAAACTGCACGATTTGGAGTTGGAAACTGGAGCTGATAAGCTGGTGGACAGAATGAATTGTCATGTAGTCTTGGAGTAACCCGAGGGCAAGTACGTCTTAATTATATCGGGAATTCTTTCCTAAATCCAAATGACATGGAATTACATTTAACATTTTGCCAGTGTTGATGCAATGTTTTACCTGATTTTATAAATGTTAGAAAATTGTGCAATATTAAGTTAAGCACGTTTAAAATGTGCATACGCACACAGATCATATATCTATATGTGTGTGTGTGTATACAGATCTGTATTTATTTATCTGTATTTATCTATATATTGCTATCACAACGTACTGACACTAAACTGCATTTCGTTGTACCCATACTTGTATCTGTGCAATGACATTAAGGTTGAATTGAATTGAACTTGCCCACACCGGCCAACATGTCCCATCTACATTAGTCCCACCTGCCTGCATTTGGCCCATATCCCTCTAAAATTATCCTATCCCTGTACCTGTCTAAATGTTTCTTAAATGTGCGATAGTACCTGCACATTGCAATAGTACCTGCCTAATCACAAAAAATAAATAAATGGAGTGTTATAATGGGGTGTTATAATGGCGGTAGAGTTGCTGTCTTACAGTGCTCACAGTGCCAGGGGCCCGGGTTGGATCCTGGGTACCGATGCTTGTCTGTGCGGAATTTGTACGCTCTCCCCGTGACCTGCGTGGGTTTTCTTCAATTTCTCCCGCACTCCAGAGACGTACAACTTTGTAGGTTAATTGGCTTGGTATGAATGTAAAAATTGTTCCTGATGTGGAATAGTGTTTGTGTGAGGGGATCGCTGATCGGTGCGCACTCGATGGGCTGAAGGGACCTGTTTCCCACTGTATCACTAAACTAAATCGGTGAATTATACCAAAAATATTCTGCTGCTCAGGTCCTCAATTCTCCACTGTGAAGGTGTGTCCTTTTGAACACAAATGGGTCAATTCATATAAGTTCAACAAGTTAATTCTTCCTAATCACATCATGAGACCAGTTAAAGGGGAAACATTTCCATTTGAATTGACAGCTAATTCTGAAGCACCAGCTCTTCTCCAAATTCGGAAAACTCAGCAAAGAAATCCTCCACCAACGTCTATATATTTTTTACCACAGTGTACATTTGGCACTGAGCAATAATGAATTCTCAGCTAATGTTTGAACATTTCTGATTTCAAAATGTTTTGATTTTGAAACGTTCCGTTAGCAGTGCTCATGGAATATTAAAACTAAATTCAAAAGAAATACTGACAAACATTAAGATCCGGGTGATTTAAAAGCAAAACAAAAGTAGATGTTGAACGTGTGAAGAATAATGAAAATTGCTTGAAATATTCAGCAGATCAGTCAGCATGTTTAGTTTACAGCGCAGAAACAGTATACAGTCCATACATGTGTATATGTGTGTCCGTGTGTGTCTGTGTGTCATGCACACACATGTGTATGTCTATGAATTGAACTGAACTGAACTAACCTGAACTAAGCTAAACTAAACTAAACTAAACTAAACTTTAAGGATGCTGTTTAAAGACTGACAGATACAGAGTTCTTTGCTTGCCAGCTCCTGGTATTTGTCAGTGGTTGAAGTGGAATCTGCCGCTGGTTTACGATGTGAGACACTTAGCTCGGAGCCACAAGGGTCACCGATGTCCCCGTGTCATGTGGCCACAGAGCTGTCACTGTGGCGCGGTTGTGTGAGCGAACCCGGGTCAGAGTTCAGCGGCAGTGCAAATTCTGCAGCCCCTGGGTCTCGTTCCAGCCAATCTGGTTTCCAGCTAAAAAGCTGAGCTCACAGCCTCTTCGCATCTTAAAGACCATTCCTTCATGCGTGAAGCCAGGGCTGTCAAAGCTCCCTGGGGAAAGTGATGTGAAGTTGCTTTCCTGTGTCCCATTCTCATCTCCTCACTCTCATTCAGTTTTGTTATTTTTCTGCTCTCTTCCC